>FR989918.1:4882085-6088585 GCA_905404115.1 Pheosia gnoma | reverse complement strand
CATCAGGTGAGATCGAGATCAAATACTTGCCTATAGTGTAATAAAAAAAAAAAGTTGTAAACATTGATAAATAATAAAGATGATTCATTTTCTCACACATTTGATTCTGAGGTGGTTCGAAGTTCGCCGGGACAGCTTGTTTTCTTATACAAATTATAAATAATGTCACAGACAAATAAAAAAAAACAAAAAATTGTCCCCCAACGAAATAATTATCAAAACGCCTCGCGTTTCAATATCTCCCGTCACAAATCGCCGGCGCTCCGCAATCAGTGCAATTGTTTACCCAAACAATTTCCCCGATCGGCGTTTGATTAAAACCGGACACGTTAAATAATATACAAAAAAAAGTATACTTTTTGTTGTGTTTTCCCGTTGTTACCATTATCGTTATGGGAATGTGTATTCCCCGTTTGTTTGGGCTTCACACCCACGATTTTTTGATTAAAATACACGTTAATATATGGGGTGTGCCGCAGGGGTGGATCTTGGGTCGCTTCCTTTTCATTGTGTACGGTACGTGCTTGTTAGTTTGTGTTATCGCTAAAAATCTTCGCGGTAATTGCTAGCACAAATATTTGATGACGCATATGTGTAAACAGAGGCTCTGATTAATTCTATTTATAATTTTTATCAACAAAATTTACCTTTAAAACGTTTACTCCATTCAACTCTTGTTTCTGTAGTAAACCAAAGATTCGCTGTCTCTCCTTGTCCTCCTTCAATTTTATTTTAATTGACTTTCGATTCCTGCTGGCCTGCTGGCCGGCGAAAGACAAGTGAAGTCCTCCAACCAGCACTAGGCCAGCGTGGTGGAATATACCCTAATCCTCCTCGCATAGATGGGAGGCCCGTGCCCAACAGAGGAACAATAA
The DNA here is from genome assembly GCA_905404115.1 of Pheosia gnoma. Classification (NCBI taxonomy): domain Eukaryota; kingdom Metazoa; phylum Arthropoda; class Insecta; order Lepidoptera; family Notodontidae; genus Pheosia; species Pheosia gnoma. The sequence goes on along the minus strand of FR989918.1, from coordinate 6,087,710 downwards.
AAAGGGCTAGTATTATTATTATTTATTATTCAAAGATCAAACATATTCAGTCGTTGAAATTAAAACCACAGAAATTAGTCCACAATTCATCGCGGACGGACACATTAAGCGAAGCGTGTGGCATATTGTCATCGGGAAATAGAAAAAAAATGCGACCACACCCAGTAACTTCCGCAGTCATTTCTACGTTGAGGCCATAGAATTAGCTATTACAACGCCATAATTAGAATCAGAAGATACATAAATAGAACAGATTAAAGAAACCACAAAATCTATATATCTATGGTCGACTCTGACCATATACATTATTTCTAGGAAATATTTTTATAGTTAAATATTTGCGATTATAAATTGAGGCATAAACTTTACTATCCTGTCTTTCAAGTTGGATAAAACTGCACACAGTGTGCAAAATTTTATTTAAAATCGGTTTAGTAGTTTAAGAGTCCATAGCGGACAAACACCGTGACACGTAATTTATATATATTAAGACGGGGGCATTAGGCCATAGTCTACCACGCTAGCCCAGTATGGGTTGGCGGGCTTCACACGTCTTTCCTTTATAGGAGCAGTCTCATACATGTAGGTTTACTCAAGACATTTTCCTTCACCGTTTAGCAAATGATTTAATCATGGTTGAACATGAGATTAGCCTTATAATTTAGTAAAGAAACTCTAAAAGTTATATAGTTTACAATTGACTTGTAAATCGCTACCTCGCTCGCTAATCTCGTGGCCTCAACCATAAGTTCACCCTTCAGTACTGCACACATTAATCTAATCAACACAAAACATTCTAATGACTGTCGGCGGCGCGCGTGCGCGAGCGCCACGCGCCGTCTCGTGCGCCGCTAAATGTACGCTATTATTGCAGTTACGGTTCAAATGTAATACTTTGTATCTGACAGTTAAGTTGGATGAAGGCTTACCTTGGCAACAAGACGTCTTGGCTTCGAGTCTTGACCTACAACATATAGATATAACTAATTGTTTTTGCTATGGTAGTCATCTCAGAAAAGGAACCTTTTGGTCTTATTGTATAACAATTTTAGAATAGCAATTTGGCGAAGCGTGCTTTGGCAATGATAATTAATGTAATTGACTTTTTTTAAGCCGGATTGGAATCATTATTCATTGTGTCGGAAGAATCAGGACAGCAGAAGTTTTTAAAAAACGTATTTTCGTAGGTAATCTTTTTTTTTCACATAAATTGCAACTGGACTATGTTATTAATAGTCACGACTTGTAGACACCATTTAGTATGTTGCGACCACTTCAACCGCACCACAAGCTACACAGATGGCGCTGCAGACGCAATCAGAACAATAGACAATTCTCATCACAATCCTGAATCGCGCTATGAGAGTTTTCGGACGAAGTAACATATATACCAGATCCCGACAATAACCGTCGGGGCATAGCGGCCGCCCCGCCAGGCATACCACCCGCCTGGCATACCACCCACCTGGCATACCACCCGCCTGGCATACCACCCGCCTGGCATACCACCCGCCTGGCTGGAAGATCTTCCCTTTACGGCCAATAGTAGTATACATTCTACTAAGAAATATAATGTCTACTTAGAAATGTTATGTTTCAACCGAACCCATAATGAATTGGAATTGGCGGGAGCGCCTGCCATTATCAAGATAGCGGTTTGAGGGATGATTTTTTCACGATAATAAATATATCCGGGTACATCCGCTTCCTGTTTTGGGGTGGATAAAGAATGATTGCGGGATCAAATCTCAGTTTAGCCGGATGTTCAAACCGGCTTTTATTTTGCGTGTATTTTTCCCCTTTTTAGGATATTAACGGTGGTTACTTGTTATAAGGGGCATGGTAACGAAAACTACGAATAAAAGTTACACTTAGTGCCAATTTTAAGATTACAGAAATCATTTATGTCGAACGTCAATGGTAACAAATGTTGTAATTTTTAGCGCGCAATGTATCGTAAAACACACGATCACAACACAATGCTCCGCGCGATACTCGACGCGTGGAAGTGACGAGCGCGCTCGAGCGTATCGAGTTTCATTTACATTGCAGTTTTAGGCCTATTTTAGTTATCATGGTATTTTTATTTAAAACTAGCGACTTGGTCCGCGTGGTATTTAACTAAAAACGGACGAAGTCGCGGGTAACAGCTAGTCTAAAATAAAAGTAGCCTAAGTTACTCCTTGTTACATCAGCTATCTGCCAGTGAAAGTCCCGTCTAAATCGGTCCAGCCATTTCAGAGATTAGCCGGAACAAACAGACAGACAGACAGACAAACACAAACATTGTAAAAAATGTTGTTTTGGTATAGGTACCGTGTATACATCCAAACGCACTTAGTAAAAAGCGGTTATTTTAATATTACAAACAACAGACACTCCAATTTTAATTATTTGTATAGATCACGTTGAGATTGACTTCCATTATGAATTTATGCAAAAATCAATTAAAAAATATTCAATAAAAAATGCATATATTCCCAGTCTAGAATCATGAGCTGAATCCATCGTGAGGAAACCTACATGGCTGAGAGAACCCCTCGATAGACGTGTGAAGTCCGCCAACCCGCACTGGGCCAGCGTGGTGGACTATGGCCTCATCCCCTCGCATTGATGTTTGGCCCGTGCCCAACAGTGGGACATTAAAAGGGCTAGTGTTATTATTATTATTCACAAATATTACACGAGTACAAATTGTAATTACACAAACTCTGAATATTACTGTAGGTATGTAGCTTGTAATAAGCACCTACTTATGTTAGTGCAAACACGGATTCGAACCCACATCCACTGGATTAGCTGCGATCTGTCACCGTGAACATTGAGCCGAGCGATGGAGTCAAGAACTAATATTATGGTATTAATATGTGATAGGTTGCCAAGAATAAATTTATAAAAAAATAAATATATCTATGTAAAAGAGAACTGATAGCCAAGTGGGTAGAACGCTTGCCTCGGTAACGAGGATCGCGGGTTCAAACCCCGGCTCGCACCTCTGGCATTTCTGGAGTTCATGTGCGAATCTCATTTTCAACCATGATTATCACTTGCTAAACGGTGAAGGAAAACATCGCGAGGAAACCTGCATGTCTGGCACTGGGCCAGCGTGGTGGACTATGGCCTAATCCCCCTCGCATTGAGGGGAGGCCTGTGCCCAACAGTGGGACATTAAAAGGGCTGGTATTATATAAAGAGAACTTAAAAAGGGCACAGCGCATGTCGGGTCACGCTCATTGTAAGTTTTCGTAGCCATGTCTACAACAAAACTTATCGTAAGGTATAAGCAAAGATGGCGGTTCTGCGCGGGTCAAGTGTATTAATGCGCAGAGCCTTACTCATGATATGTGATGCGACTTATACCTTGGTAAACCGAAGCCAGGGATTACAAGAAACAAAGTTATATTTCAGTTTGCGAGAAGGCCTCCAATGAGCTTGTTGGGCCATGTATGATGGGTCAAATAAGTTCTAAATGGAGTTTATCAGTACACAATTATATACTTGTAATTATATACTTAGAGTTAGTACTTTTTTTTGACCAGCTTGTAAAGTCTGCCTTGCCGTTCCTATACATTGTTCTCACATACCCATAAGAATGTACTGCTCAAAAATGTAAAAGATCTTTTTTAAAAAGAGCAACCATGGGGTTTCTTGCCCGTTCTTCTCCATAGGAACGGCATTCCGAACGGGTGGTAAAGTTGTAGCTTGGTATTTTGTAACTCTTTTGACGATTAATAAGTACTGTACTTAGTGGTTTATATATATAAAAAATATTTTGATTCTGATTCTGATTCACTGTGATACTGTTTCGTAGTCTTACAAGAAGACTTACCAGATAAGTACTACTCCAACAAGTACTGGTGCCATCTCTCATACACCCAACCAATAATACCAATACATCATAATAGATTAATAGTAATACTCATGAATGATTCATTCTGTCTGTTGCGGTGGAAAATTGCGGTAGATGTGGCCTAGCGCGGGGTGCACGAGGGTGCAACCGGGGTGCAACCGGGCGCATTAGAGAAATTGGTTGTAAGCAAACATTGAATATGGGGACGCACTTTGATTTCTGAACAAAGTTAAAAAAAAAAACATATTCCTTCCGTTCGAAGTCGAGACGCTAGGTCCATGGGGTCCAAGCGCTATAAATTTTACATAATTTTTTTGAGGAAGATTGGTCGACGCAACCGGCGACCCAAGGGCTGGGCATTTCCTCGCTCAGCGAGTAGCTTTGGCTGTAAATAAAAAACATCGTATTAAATTAATAAATCGAAATCGAAAAAAAAACAAAATTACTGGCTGTAAATAAAAAAAAAAAAATTTCATAGAGTTTACTGACCGCTTTTCTCAGTGCAACCAACATTCCGAACTGGTACTTTCTGACTATTCCCAAGAGTTTATTTGGCCGAGATAAATAAAATAAATTATTATTGATTTTGTAAGTAAAATTTTATTAAATTTTGTGAATATTAATTCTGTAACATTTACTTTATTCGTTAACGGTTCCGTAGCTGAAAATGAAAAGATTTTTCTGGCGACTATTTGACTATTTTTCGCAGCCATTTTTTTGCTAAAACTGTTATTATGAACCTTTCATATTTAGTTTCATTTAAGACACCTTTTCATTGACTTTTTGATCGCTTAATGACATTATATTTTATCTATGAAATAGATGTAGGACGTAATGTTTATATGATAATTTAATTAAGACCTCTGATTATATGTTTGATCAAAATTTCCGACATTATGTCTATGAACACAAATAGCATCAGAGATATATGAACCCATTATATCGTCCTTAGAACTAAATAATAGAACCTCCTTAGAACTAAATAGACTTATAGATAGCTATCAAAACGACAGGAGAAAAAAAAATATTAAATCGTCAAATCCGGCCCCCGAAGGGTGGTTGCACATCCAACATGTGTGATTATAAATGCGCCGACACACACTGAGATTACGCCGCATTACCGTAATGCGCTAACACCCTAACCAATACACCAATCCTGTTTTCTTTGGGTATTTGCGTTAATTGAATAAATGAATATATTACATATATAAAAATATAGCTGATCGCTGTCTGTGCATGGAAGATATATGAGAAAATCTATTATTGGTGGCCTTTATTAACGCAATAGAACCCAAAACAATGATTGTTAAATTTTTCGTCTGTTTGTCTGTGTACCTTTGATCGCGCTAATCTCAGAAACGGCTTAACCAATTCGGGCATGATTGTCACATATGTATTGTGGTTAGCTTCACTTAAAATGATTGGGGGCGGGCAGCTGTCTCACTCTGCCCCATTGTGGCTAAGGCCTTAGAGTCAGAGGTACAAACATTCGTGCTCATCAGATTGTCATTTAACCAAAATATGTTTATGCACTTTAGTCAGTTGAGGGTGCGACTTGACCTTTTTGGTAGAGACCATTAATCTGATCGTGAAATGGACGCTCTCTACCGACATCTCTAACTCTACTAACTTTCGTCGATCGTCTTTTATTCATCTTCTGTTCATCCTGTAGAGAGATAGAGCGTGGCACCAACTACATTCGAAATGAGCAAATTACCTATTGTCCAACTTGACTAATAGGGTTACACACTCATTTTTTTAAAAATAAAACACGGTACTGTTATAAAACAGTACAGTGTTTTTTTGGTACAGCACTAATAGGGTTCCAATGTACAGTTTTCAGTACAGTGGAACCCTTCTTGTTGGCCTGTCAAAAAACACTTTCAGCCGTATCTTTCATTTGGTTTATAATTGGAAAAGTTGACACGGTTGGCTTACGAATAATCTCGCACTTGACGTGCTGGCGTTCTTTTAGGTGCGCTATCGAAAAACAAATGTGTATTTGTTTTAGTTTCGATTCCACAACCGTATTGTGAAGCTCATTAGTTACAATTTGGAATGTTTAGTGAACGAGTCGGTGGACAATAGCCGGTAGTGTGTTGCTAAGTGGACATGTAAATACTTTTAGCACGTTCGAGGACTACACGACCCCACGATGGTACACCAAAGTAGTAACCAGAGGACTTTCCAAATGATTGTTTGGCCTTAACGTTTTACGAGTAGGTCTGTACGTCAAGTGCGAGATTATTCGTAAGCTAACCGTATACTTTATAGTCTACCGTATTTAGACATTTTGTATGTAGAATTGAAAGTTTTAAATACCGTCCGCTAGAGTCGCTTTTCAATTCATCATACAAAATGTCTAAATACGGTAGACTATTAAGTATACGGTTAGCTCTCACTTGATGTGCTGATGGTACTGAGTAATGAAAAACTCTATATTAAATAGAGCGATAGCCAAGTTGGTAGAACGCTTGCCTAGGTAACGAGGGTCGCAGGTTCAAACCCCGACTCACACCTCAGGGATGCCTGGATTTCATGTATGCGATTCTCACTTTCAACCATGATTGCCTCTTGCTAAACGGTGAATAAGACATCGTGAGGAAACCTGCATGTCTGAGAGAACCCAGTGGAATGCGTCTGAAGTCCGTCAACCCGCACCGGGCTTGTGTTGGACTATGACTTAATCCCCCTCACATTGAGGAGAGGCTCGTGCCCAACAGTGGGACATTAAAGAGGCTGATTTTTTTTTAACTCATTCTCAGTAGGTACTATGCTGGCAACAATGACCATCTGCCACCTGACGTCATCGTCCATATTTAATCAGCAATAATGACAAGTCACGGTGTACATTAGCACGACTCACATTGTTAGCTGCACACCCCCTGTTGTAAGAAAGGGAGATACACGCGGGGACACGGAAAAGTATACCTACCATTAAAATAGATAAACATAAAAACTAGTCCGAAGAATATTTACCAGCACTAGTCGCCAGCCGGCAGTGTCAAGACAAAATATAAGATCGAGTTTGTCTCTTTCCCTCGTATGTATTACGGAAGGGAGAGAGCGACTCGGTGCCGTGGCGTGAGGTTTCGTCTTAAACTCCGAGCTAACTCTTCTGTTCTGCCAGTAACCATGTGGGTACTGCAACCATGGATTTTATAGCTGAATTGCGAATTTAAACGGCATGGCGGGAATTTCATATTCTACAGTTATGTAATTATTATTTTATCTAGCTTGTCTCTCAAATCTCGTATTGTTTTGGTGTAGGTATCTGGTCTACCTCAATTTGACTAATTCCAGATATTTTCATAACGCGATGCCATATTTCTTTTGCCTTCCAAGACCCAACTAATGGGACTGTCGGTAACCTAACGGTAAAACCATTTGTCAGAATATTTCAAGCGTCTACTGACGGGCCGTAACGACTGTCAAATACGTAAACAAGAACTGCCACCTTACTACTGTAACATTCGATAGTGATCCAATTACTTTGCACGCCAGTGTACCGAGGGCCGCACCTCCCAATTTCCTTAAAAGCATTTACAGACGGAGCCGCGCGAACGGCGAGTGTAGTTGTAAATTGAATAATAACTACCCTTAGACTCTTTGATGTGTATTGTAAGCAGTATACATAAGGTTAAGGCGTGTTGGTCCGACGTAAACTGAGATGGGTTGCTGAATTATAACATCCGATCTTATTCATGCTTCAGAGGACACATTAAGTATTCTAACATGGCGTTGATGAAGGTACACCGACCTCTTTTTAAAAGAGTTCTAGCCAGCTCTTAGTGGACCTAACATTTGAAATAGGTGGTTACTTCTGAGTATTCATAAGTTCTGTTATGGCTTACATGAAACAAAAATATGTTTCGATTTTGATTTTGAAACGTCTATGCAAGTCGTTACGGGTATTTAGAAGCCTGAATTCTGAAACAATTGGGCTCCAAGTCTGCCAATACATATCTCATCGTGCGAATCTCATTTTGAAGCATAATTGCCATTTGCTATACGTTGAAGGAAAACCTTGCTAGGAAACCTGCATGTGTGAGGGAACCCTTGGAAATATGTGTAGACCACCAACCCGCATTCGGCTAGCTTGGTGGACTATGATCTAATCCCCCCTCGCATTGAGGGGAGGCCCGTGCCCAACAGTGGAACATTAAAGGGCTAGTATGATTATTATTATAAAAGTTCGTACCACTCCCTCAGAACTATCTATTACGCTCTGTTTTTGAGTTTATTAAGCGGTTCACATCATCAAGAGTGCGTTCCGGCCACGACACGTGTCCGATTCGCCACGGCGCCCGTTCCCACGCGTCACGCCTCCCGTGTTGCGATCCGACACGGTCGCGAGACGGCAACGGTACGGGATAGGGATACGGTTTGGAATATGCTCTACCATGTTGACATTTGATTCTCATACGAGAACTTTAGTACCTATGTGACTGATTCTTATTTTCGCTGGTATTGTAGTTTCTCAGTTACAGCTCAAATTTTAATTGATACCCACAAATGTTATCTGGTTAAAAGTAATCAACATTTTAGTGAATTGTGGGCCTTATTTACGAACCACTTTCAGGAAAAAAAGACGGAAGTATTAATAAAGCTATAGTGGAGCAACTTTCTCAGTATTGCACCCTCAAAAATTCATAGGGTGGTGTACAATATGCTTCATAATTGAGTTCTCACGATCTGCGATATTCTCCACTTGATACAACATGATTGGACTCTTCATTCAGTGTAGTCTTAGCTTTAGTTGGATTTGAGAAAACGAAAGGGGTCGTATACATCCCCTTTATGTCCGTCTTGTGAAACATAGCTTCTGAACGGATAGGCTGATTTGAAGGCGGCATTTTTGTAAGATAGCTGTAACTCCTTTGATTGTTCTTAACCATGTTCGGAGGTCAGTTCTGTGGTCTAGATTAGACCGTATCCCAACACAGCTGGTATATAACTCTACTTTCTCCCTCGCTCTTACAGGATTTCTACTGTCTATGATGATAGATTATTATATACAGAAACACGACACAGAATCAGAATATTTTTTATTCATGTAAACCATTCCGTACAGTACTTATGAATCGTCAAAAGTTACAAAATGCTAAGCTTCTACTTTACCACCCGTTCGGAATGCCGTTTCTATGGAGAAGAACGGGCAAGAAACTCCATGGTTGCTCTTTTTTTAAAAAGGTATTTTATATTTTTGAGCAGTACATTGTTAAAGGTATGTGAGAACAATGTAGGAACGGCTAGGCAGACTTTAGCAGCTGGTCAGAAAAAAGTACTAACTCTAAGTATATAATTACAAGTTAATGGCTACATGATTCCCATATTTACAAATGACTTTACATCAACATTAACTATGTTATTCCGCCAACAACACTACATAATCATGACCCTGACTCCATTATTCAGGATCCCTGTAAACCTCGAAACATCTTAAGTAATGATTATTCTGAAACTTCATGATCATCGCATGCATCTCAGATCTAAATATCAGCTGATCTTTCAACTCCATTTTCACCGAATCCAAAAAAAAAAACTGCCAATTTGGGACTATCGTTTTAAAAAATCTCGCAAGCCGCATTATGCAAATAATTTGTTAGTATGTTATTTTTTTGAGTCATTCTCGAGAAAGAAAAAAGCTTTTAACTTGACGCGCGGAACCCCAAAAATTGCCTGTCAAAATATTGTCGGCCCATCAAGGGTGAGGGAGTACAGTCGAACACATACATTTTGTGTGATTTTAAAACTCAAACTTGCTAGGAGTTATAGAACAATACACTCTAATCGCCTTCTAATTGTATTTTAGTGCGAAAACAAACAATAGTTTCAATTAGCTTAGAAATATATCCACGATTTTTTTTATAACTATATCAAACGTCATATAGTACTGCGCACAAGAGTTTTGCTATGCGCAGTACTATATGACGTTTGACAAAGGTATAGAATGTCTATAAATTCAGGGGCTAGTTTGCATTTAACTTCAGAAGACATAAAAGAGGTCATTTAATTTTACAGCTTAAAGCTTTTATTATAGTTTAATGCAAAAAGCAAAACTTAAATTTAAATGTCAACATTTAATACTAACAAACTTTTAAACATGTAACTTTTAGTTTTAGTATTCGGAGTCGTATATATTTTTGTTTCCCGTGTGTCAATACGTTTTGAATTTCAATCTAGACCAGGACTATTAATATAGGCGTACTATAGTAAAATTGTTTAATGAGATTGTTTGTACCCGAGTCCTGAATGTTTAATATATGTGTGTTTAGTGTGTATAGTTTGTGTGTTCGTCTGGCAATATTATTATTATTGATTGCTATCTTATTGAATCAATTGTGTTGTGCAAATAAATAAACAAAAGAAAATTGCCATGCCTTAAAACTTCTTTGGTGCAACCGTACATATATTATTCAGTCCGACTGTACCAACAATTTAAAATTGCCCCGCATTTCCTCTTGGAGGGTGAGTAGGCAGAAAAAGCTTTTAGCCTCCGACACAATACCTTTTTTTACTCAAAATTAGACCTATTTTCTTTGTGATGGCTAATTTCGATTCCATCAAATGTTAAAAATATATCAAATTAGGGTGATAATAATGATAACAATAGACGAGAATTTATCTTTTTGGCGTTCAGTGAAGATTGTACCTAATAGATGCCTTTACCACATGAATCGCCTTTCGTGTAGGGTAAAGGGCGCGTGTAGATATAGAGGAGGAGAAAGCGAAATCGTATCGGCCGCGCTACCACCGGACGAGAAAGATTCACGCGCGATTATCATTTAAAGTGCATATTACTAGTAGTCCCGTTAAAACTAAGTTACCTACATGGTTGAAGTAGGCTAAAGTCAATACTGCAACCACCAGGTTCAAACCCGATACCTCTAGATTGACCAACCACCTACCGATCTTTGATCGCTTTGGCACTTAACGCTTCCATACAATTGTTAATTTACAGCATAATTTTGTGGACTTTCTTTTGAGTACAACGTAGTTCCTGTGCCTACCAGGAGAAGTAGTAATTCATAGCAAATCTTTACAAAAAGAATTGACTTTTAAATTCCATGGGCTTTTATCGCGGTAGATATAGATCCCAAAAGCCTCGATGCTAATCTCAAAAATGAAATAAAAAAGTAATAAGATTGTTAAAAAGATACCGGCCGAAAACAATGGACAGTTGAATTCGAAAAAGAAAACATACGGAATTAAAAGCGGGCGCCGCCATTGGCCGATAACCGGGCACAATGGCCGCCGTCGAAATGTCAGATTTGACAGTTGATAAACATTTAAAAGTTTCCCTACGCGCTTTCTTTTTTTTGTGAAACAAATGATTGTTGTAATTATTATAAAAAGTTTGGATCGCATCTTGGACTATGGATTATATTGTTTTAACCGAGTCTTTTGCGGACAGCGGACATTTAAAGGCCGTCAGTATATAACTAAGTAAGGCCGAAATACTAATGTATGGACTTGGGACATTCCCTATATATAATCTCCAATATATACCGTGTATTGGCCTCACTTGACATTGGCACAATTGTCCAAAAGGACAGAGCCATAGAGAGAAATTAAAACCAAAAAATAGTTTTATTTCAAAATTGTTTTATAGTTAAACAATGGTGATTTTACTTTAAGTATAAAAAAACCTTAAAAGGTCCATATTTGCAAATAGTTGTTATTTACATAATCTATTTTTATTATATCATTGAAAATTCAACACGCCACTCGGACATGGTACTTATTATGACTAAACGTAGGTACTCTATATTGACAATTTGATACAGTACGTCAAGTGCGAGATTATTAGTACACTAACCGTATACTTTATAGTCTACGTATTTAGACATTTTGTATGGACAATTGGACAACGACTCTAGCGGACAGTATTTCAAACTTTCAAATCTTTACAGCATTTATCAATTGGAAAAAAAACATCTGGCTTGCCATGTTTTTTTTAGTTCGGAACTCATTCATACACTTCACGAAAAAAACCTATTCCCGTCTACAAAATCTTTATTAGCGATATCCCATACAACCGAACCACTTATAAGTTGAAGCCGGTAGCTAAAAATACTCGTTAGATATTTGTGGACCACTCGAGATGCTGTGTGAGCGCTTATCACTGCGCAGACGGCGCCGGCGGCGCTTCTTTGATGTGCCAGACGTGGGAATGAGAGGAACGAGAGTACCGGTAGTAGTCGACGACCCAACTATGATAATCATCCCAAGGAATACTGAAAACTATCGGAAAACTACTGATAATAATAGATACTAAATAGAGTTATTGATTTCTTATATTTACGCGAATACTACACATTCAAATATAAGTATTTTTAAGGATTTTATCGCGCGAAACGTCGGGATCGTAAAAACATAAAATAAACGCGATAAAATCCTTAAAAAATATTTTATTACAATTAAATAGACTGCTGAAATATGGTACTTCCTCTGATTATGCGTGGACAGGACCGAAGACAAGTGAATCTTGATGAGACACGTCAATAGTACGAGCCATACATTCATACAATGTTGGATACGTGTCTACATCAAAGATATTATATAATAAATAATAATTCCAGCCCTTTTAATGTCCCATAGCTGGGCACGGGCCTCCCCTCAATGCGAGGGGGATTAGGCCATAGTCCACCACGCTGGCCCAGTGCGAATTGGCGGACTTCACACATCTTTCGAGGGGTTCTCTCAGACATGCAGGTTTCTTCACGATGTTTTCCTTCACCGTTTAGCAAGTGATAATCATGGTTGAAAATGAGATTCGCACATGAAAAATCCCAGAGGTGCGAGCCGGGGTTTGAACCTGCAATCCTCGTTACCGAGGCAAGCGTTCTACCAACTTGGCTATCACTGCCCAAAGATATTAAAAAAATATAATTCCAAGACCTGATAATGTCAGTCGGTAGTGACCCTGCTTTCTGTGCTAAGAGTCCCGGGTTAGAAACCTGGTAAGGGCAGGAAACTTTGTGTGATGAGCACGAATGTTTGTACCCGAGTTATGGATGTTTAATATCTATAGATATAAATATTATTATATTGGGTTCCCCCCAGTCCATTGTACGGTATCCATAATACAAGCGTTGCTTAGTGTGGGACCGTATAGTTGGTGTGTTGGTTGTATATTTTATAGATATTCAGGTATGTGCTTACATTAAACGTTCGCATTCGTGTTTGTTTATCAAAAAAATAAACACTTTTAACCGAACTACGATCGATTTCCTCTTCAATAACTCAAAAAGTTAAAAGCTTTACAAAAATAACAATACAAATGGTTTCCACTGAAAGATGGGCTCATGTCAACCATTAAAAAATATTGTTTTGAAGCGTCGAAATATTTACAATTTATAAAACGTAATGATGTACGGTTTTGGGCTTTTTATTTTCGATGCTCGTGCGCAGGTTGGGAGAGCCAATCGGAGGGCTCGCGGCCCGCTCAAAGGCGAAGGGCGTGGCCTTAAGGCACAGACAGATCGGGCCGTGTGATAATAGTGGCGCTACGTCATCGTGTTTGGGCGGAATGTCAAAATATTTTTGAATATTAGGGTTCAGCGTACTGAATTTGAAATCAAAAAACTCAAGCCCTTAAAAAAAATACTTTAATTAATGATTATCACTCGGTGTATGATGAAGGCCAACATTTTAAGGAATCTTGACGTGTTCCGGCATGATGTTCGGTGTTGCCATTCATGGATGGCGGGTCAGATCAGTTCCGCTGCATGTGCCTAGTGAATGTAGCGTCTCGATCTACTGCCGCCTTCCTGCCTGTTCACACTCACACAATATGTCAATTCGAGAGTGAACAGGTACCTTCTAGGCAAGTATGCTCCATCGTAGATCTCATCGTCACTTACGATCAGGTGAGATCGAGATCAAATACTTGCCTATAATGTAATAAAAAAAAAAAAACCTCTATCTAAGGACGTGTGAAGTTCAACAAGCCACACTTGGCCAGGGTGGTGGACTATGGCCTGAATCATCCTTATAGAATCAGAATCAGATTCAGAATATTTTTTATTCATGTAAACCATTATGTACAGTACTTATGAATCGTCAAAAAAGTTACAAAATGCTAAGCTACATCTTTCCCAACCGTTCGGAATGTCGTTCTTATGGAGAAGAACGGTCAATAAAACTCCATGGCTGCAGTTTTTAAAAAGATCTTTTACATTTTTGAGCAGTACATTGTTATGGGTATGTGAGAACAATGAAGGAACGGCTAGGCAGACTTTAGCAGCTGGTCAAAAGAAAGTACAAACTCTTAAGTAAATATATATTGAGAAGGAGTGTGCCCGCTATAATGTGCTATGCCAGACTATAATCTGTGTCTGTGCCAAATTTCATCCAAATCCGTTCAGCCGTTCTGGCGTGATTGAGTAACAAACATTCATCCATGCATCCAAACTTCACATTTATAATGATAGTGGGATTATTAAAATAAAAAATATTGACGTCACTATGACACGCTAGAGTCCCGTAGAGTCCATTTGGTCTGGCTATAGTTTGTTGATATTGCATTTTCGTACTAGGTTTGATTTCATACGAGATATGACACTTTCTGTATGTTAGTGGAGTTGTCTGTGTCCACCAGTTTCCATGGGCGCCCTATTTAAAACCAAGCATACATAAACAGTCGTTATATCTTACGGATTAAAGTTCAAAGTGCAACGCTACTACAATTGTATTTGGTTTACAATGTTAAAATTATTCGTACCAAACCCATCATTTGTGTTTTAGTTTTATGGATTCTTGATGGGAGTCCATTTTGTAAATTGGCTGCCATCAGTATTTGGTATGTCCCGATGGTCATACAATTAATGTTTTTTATTTTGTATTAGATTTTGACCCAGCTATGAAGTGACGCTAAATTTGACTCAATGATCGTTGAGGAACAAGACAAATGTTAGCAATCAGGAAAGGAAGAACAAGCGCTTGCCCGGATGAAGCACAGACTGGCAGCCACCAAGGCGGCTCGGTCAGTCAATGCGCGTCTTAAACGAAGAAATAATACAGACGGTCGCGAACCACGTTTTGAAGTTAGTTAGTTTTAGTAACTTAACCGTTAAGCAGTGATAGCCAAGTTGGTAGAACGCTTACCTCGGTAACGAGGATCGCAGGTTCAAATCCCGGCTCGCACCACTGGGATTTCTGAATTTCATGTGCGGATCTCATTTTCAACCATGATTATCACTTGCTAAACGGTGAAGGTAAACATCGCGAGGAAACCTGCATGTCTGAGAGAACCCCTCGAAAGACGTGTGAAGTCCGAAAAAAGAGGCTAGTATTATTATTAAGGAACGGCATTCCGAACGGGTGGTATAAAGTAGTAGCATAGTATTTTGTAACTTTTCACGATTCAAAAGTACTGTACTTAATGGCCTACGTGAATAAAAAATATTCTGATTCTGATTCCATGGTATTACAACTTGACGAAACGAATTGACTTCTAAGTGCAAGCTGACTTTTGTTATATTATCTCCTAAACGCCAGTATCGTTGTGACGTCACGCGGCACGAGCGCCGGATATGAGCCGCGATTTGAATGTTATTACTTCCGCCAGCGCACTGTTTGGCCACTCGACGCTCCGCGAATATTGCCGCCAGAGCTGCGGCTTCGAAATCATTGCAAATGTTTGCTTTTACAATGAATACTAATCTAGTTTTATTAACTTGTGTCTGTGATCAAAAGTTACTTATAATTTACTAGGTTCTGCCCGCCGCTACGGCTACGGTTCCTCGATGAAACATGGCCTACCTATAACACTCAAGTAGTTGCTTATAGTGAAAGAATTTTAAGAATAGGATCAGTACAGCCGGAGATTATACATCCAAACTCAAACGTACAAACTAACAAACATTATTTATCACACTAATATTATAAATGTGAAAGTTTGGATGGATGGATGGATGTTTGTTACTCAATCACGCCAGAACGGCTGAACGGATGTGGAATAGCACATAGGCTACTTTTTATTCCGGTAAAAAGGACAAACGTTTTAATCGCGGGTAACACCGCGGGGCGCAGCTAGTTTATAATACAAGAAGGTATAGACAATTAGACATGTCTATAGACTTGCCATATACTCGTAGTGTAAGAAGTTTAAGAATAGGCTTAGTACAGTCAGAGATTACCCCTACATCCAAACTCACAAACGTACAAACTAACAAACATTATTTCTTTATAATATAAGTAGGTATACACATGTCTATAGCGTGGCGGTTAAAGGGTTCAAACCCAATACCGAACATTATTCGGTGAGTGATGTCATTCTCAGCTGGCAATACTGAGTTTAAGCATACCATAGAGGTAAAAAAAAAATGTTGTATTCCCGTGAATATAGCGAGGCGCCGAAATAAAAATATAGTGTGGGACATTTGCTGAACACACGGAAATGAATGGAGGCACTGAGTTAGCATTAATACAGTGTTGCCTAGAAAATGTGCCCAAACGACAACGGGTACAACTGGAACCAGCATAAATTTAAGAAGGTTTTTAATACAAATACATTAGTTGGCTAAACTATTTGGTAGTAAACGGCAATAAAAAAAGACAAAATAAAAAAATATCATCAATAAATATTGGTGGTAATATCACCTCTTGTTGTAAATCCTAGTACATATACATAAATCACATAAGTAAAAAATATCTAGATCTGGATTATTTTTTTATTTATGTACCGTATTACATTACCGTTTTATGTTAGCCGTTACAAAACTTATAAATTGTCAATTTGTTTACAAATCTATGTTAAGCTTCTATCACCCGTTGGAAATGCTGTTTCTATGGCGAGGAAGGGGTAATAAACTACAGAAGCGATCAATACATATTTTTCGCAAAATGATAACTCAGCCCTCTCCACGGTTTCTCGTCGTCTGCCACCAACCCCTCTTCCATTAAGGGGATTAAAAGCAGGCCTCGTTGCATCGTCGCCTGCGCTCGCCATAGCTATACAATGGAATGGATGTTGGAACACTTTCCCTTTGTTTTCAGACGAGAAGGGAAAACACCACAAATGTTAACTTGACTGCCTATAGTCTGACCGTTCGTTTCGTTATAGAAACAACCATACCTTAAACTACGTTTTATAGTTTCACTGCGATATACGTAAGGTCAAACTCCTAGTACTCATAGTAAATAAAAATCTACTACGGTTCATATTTGATAAGTTCTTAGTTCAAATAAATTTAATGTAGAAGCAAAACGCTTAGTACGAACTGAAGGAAAGTCAACAGTGTACGGTGTACGGATTATAGCACTTTTTTTGTTCTCCAAATTATGGTAAGATTCTATCGCCCGTTCGGAGTCTTTCATACAGCTCCACGGCTAGGTACATAATTTTTATGTAGAGCTTTGTGTTGCTATGCCAAAATGACCTTAAACCGGCCGAACCATAAAGTTCCCGATAACACTTGTAATTCGCCAAATATAGGATCAGAGATCATAAAAGTAAAGCCCTCTGACACATGTCATCGCTTCGTGGCATATGGCGGTGTGATAGCATGCGCACGCGCGGTTGATCGCCGCGCAACTGTCGCGATGGTAATGATTAGGGGTATCATCATTGGCTGGGGGTGGGGGGTTGGTAGGATTAATGGGTTGACTCTAAGCTTGTTATCTTTTCATTTAGTTGTAGTATAGCTGGGTGTTTTTAAGTCGAGAGCGAACAGGTACCTTCTAGGCAAGTATGCTCCATCGTAGATCTCATCGTCACTTACCATCAGGTGAGATCGAGATCAAATACTTGCCTATAACGTAATAAATTTAAAAAAAATCGCCAAAAACACCGACTGTGTGTCCCAAACTAAGCAAAGAAACGCTTGTGTTATGGTTACCGTAGAATGGACGGGGCGACCCAGTGACTAAAGCTTTTATAAGTACATCTATGACTTCTTGGTGGGAATTTATCCTTGGTCAGAATCGGTGTTTTTTGTGAGGAACCGTGGCTTATCAAATCTAATATAATGGCGGTTGCGATCTTGTGCATGTTCACAGATTTCAGACTTCGCGGAGCGCCGGTGTTTCACATCAGCGATGTGTTCTTTTACCCGGGTTTTTATTGATCTTCTAGTTTGCCCTATGTAAGAGAGCCGACATTTCTTCTCTATATGCACTCCACAACATAAGCGTGAACCAACAAATATCTATGCATCACTAAATGAAAGGTGATCAATCATTTCCCTCGTCTGTCGACGGTAATGATGGTCACGACGTTATTGATCGATATTCGTTGATGTTGGGGTCGAATGATGATTGAACTATGACCTAATTACCTGTAATTTGATCGTCCGTCATGTGTGCGTGCTGTAAGTTTATAAATTGATCCCGCAATTTACTCATTACTTATATGGCCTAGTCGTTGTTAGCGAGGAATTGATAGTAACAACTATTTGATTGTTGATTTCGTCTATCCAAATGTATTGTATTGTCTTGTACTCAAATAAGTACTTAATCTCAAAATGTAAAGCAAAAGAATTGGCAATGATTGCTAGGGTGGATCGGTATTGTGTTGCGATCGAGCAATCATCGCGATTGCGATTGCTGACAATGCGACTCGTCGGCGCGTGCGATCGACGAATTGCCGCGGAAACTGCGAGTAATGACAACGGATGGTAATGACAATGACAATTATTTTTTTTCGTTATTTTTTCTTGGCTCAAAATGTGTGTCAAAAGTAAAGGCGCTGCTGTTTTGTTTATATTTCATATTTTTTGTTAGAAAATGCGTGTTGCGGGCACGGGGCGCATATGAGCTGCTTTAGGTAGGTACTCAAACGATATTAAGATACTCAAAACTAGTGAATACTGTTCCTCCTCAAATGCTGAGCCACATAGGATACCTGTAGTGTCACTAGTAATACAGGGAGTATTACTAGTAGGGAGTATATTTATCAGTATAACAAACCAAAATAGAGTCAAATTGTAAAAAAGTCTAGGAACGAGACGAATTTAAATAAAGACCTAGAAATCAGTTAATAGCCCTTCGAATTGAAATAAAACTAATGGGAGGACCATGGAGGAGGAGGTCCTCCCGTGACCATGGTTGCTGTGAAGCAGCCGAAACGTTGGGAACGTAAAAACACATAATATAAACGCGATAAAATCCGTAAAAGTAGATTTATTTCAAAGTGTATATAGTAATCGCGTAAATATAAGAAATCAATATGTGAACCCTACTAATTTAAGACGTTTAAAAAACATCACTATGCCATCGTCTTTAAATAGCTTTCAGCTATCCAAAATTCATTCATTCCACGACCAATCACTTACCATAACGAGTTTCCAGGCGAGCGGCTCGTCGCGAGCAATCCGCCGCCGGCCACGCGTCACTGCCTACCCCCTCGCCACCGAAGCGTGATGGTGTCAATATAAATACGAGGGCCCCCGCTAATACAACTGTGAATGACTGAGAGGTGAATGATTGCTTCGACGTTTTTTATTCATTTCTATAGTTGCGGGACTCTGCCATGTCAACTCCAATGTCTAAGGCATCTAACCAATATATAAGATTTAACAATAATAGTGTTAACTTTCTTAAGGGGTCCATCGGTAGGCTGTAAAGGTCACATTCCCGAAACCATAATCAATTTTGATTTCTTATATTTACGCGAATACTACACATTGAATTAAAACTAATTTAACTGTTATAGTATTAACTAGGCCCGCCACACACTCCCACCACTGCTACTCCTGTAAGCCAGGATCTACAGTGGTGTCCAATGAAGACACCGAGGTTTGACCCTCGGCGAGTCCCGGGATAAAGTTAATTGTCTTGGAACCCGCACGAAATTAATCGAAAGATAAATAGGAGGAGTTGGAAGAAAATTATCCACTTCCCTCCATTGCAAAGCGGGAGACAAAAAGATCTGGTAAACAAATGTCCACAGAAGTAAGACTCTTACAGCTGGACTAATTCCAGGTGTAAGGCACCACGGAGAGTTTAAATACTAATTGGTCCTAAACTTGTGAGCTGATTAAACTTGATTCCAGTAGTAGGTATGGCAAAAACGCTTGAACGCACGGAAGTTATCCCTGGTTTCCACAAGGTCTGTGTAGTATACAACTCCAGAAGTTATTTGCAAACTATTAAGCATAATGTTCCGTTCGTTTTGCCAGAGATTGCACTCCCAGAGGATGTGATGTGCAGATTGCTCGTTTTCGTTATACGGCGTTGAACATTGAATTAAAACTAATTTAACTGTTATAGTATGTTGGTTATGTGTTGTGTGTTTTGATACGTGAGGCCATATAAATTAAAAACATCCTAATTTCAATAGAGAAGATGGCTGGGTGCTACCGCCGACTTGGGTTCTAGTATATCACATAATTAAATCCAAAACCAAGCGCACCATTGCAAGACCTCAAGACACAGCGAGCACTTTCTGCATAGATCAGACCGCATACAACAACTAAATATGAGGGTACCCCAGTTCATACTATGACACTAGGACGTCAAACACCTCAGTCCTCCCGTGACCATGGTTGCTGTAACGCAGCCGAAAAGTCGGGAACGTAAAAACCCTAATAAACGCGATAAAATCCTTAAACTTAGTTTTTTTTCAAAGCATTGCAGGAATTAAATCTACTTACACAGACAGATTCGCGGCTTACGCTTGCAGATGTACGCCCACGGCGGCGACCTTTGTTTCCTATACGGCGTGATACATAAGTATACTCAGTTAATTACTAATTATATTAGTGGACGCAGTATAGCTAATAACGATATCAAAGTCAACGAGGTAATGGCAGTAGGGTTATAAAAGGCCGAGCTAACGACTCTCTCATTGTTTTGTCACAGTTAACCCTTCAAAGCGTGTCTGTAGGATTAGGCAGCAATTAGCTAATTGCCTGCCTAGTATTACAACCCTTGTGATGGTAGGATGGTAGATTCACTATGGTTATCTATGGATGTAGACAGACGTATACCTAGATGGACCATCAAACAAAGAATTTGTTGGTAAAGTAGGTAACGTAACTATGAATGATTATATCGATTTCTTATATTTACGCGACTACTACACATTGAAATAAAACATTTATTTCGGATTTTATCGCTTCGATTGTACGAGTATCCCTTCTTAGAACTTAACTAACTTAAGTCACCTTATGGAAGTACGACACCTCGGCTAAATTGACGGAAGAGATATTATTACGCTAATTTTTAACCCCCGTGGCCCAAATAGGGGTGTTATAAGTTTGTGACCGATGTCTGCATGTGTGTTTGTCTGTGGCACCGTCGCTTCGAAACGCTTGCACCGATTTCAATACGTTTTTTTATCCAAGTCATAATTTTTGGGGCTAATTTTGTGGCTAAAAAAGTCACTAAATTTGCCCCTAAAATTATGACTTAGACACGAGCCATACATTCACATACGTACAAATATAATGTGTACATGTAAAACACTCTCAGAGCGTAATGTCCCCGACGGAAAATCTGCCCGGCCGTCTGCTAAGTGCGTAGCGTGCCGACTATTAACGACGAACAATAATATAATCCGTTCAAATTGTTTAAATACTAACACAAATTATAAAAGTATATTTTTTAAAAATTAATGTAAATGGTCACAGTCAAATAATTTATTTTTACGGCCTTTTCGTACGTTGTTTTCTTCCGCTACTGAAAATATCCGCAAAATATTTTTTTTAACTATATTCCAGTATCAAATGAAGTGTTGGAGTAGTGTTAGTGTGACCCAGCATCGAGGTTATTTTAATAATATCGCCAGTCGAACACACCAACTATACGGTCCCACACTAAGCAACGCTTTTATTATCGGCACCGTTTAATGGCTGAGTGCGCCAGTATAATATAATACTTATATAAGATACTAAACATCCACGACTCGGGTACAAATATTCGGTCTCATCACACAAAGTTTGTCCCTACCGGGATCCGAACCCGGGACCCTCGGCGCAGAGAGCAGGGATTTTGAAGATTTTTTGTTAGGATTGGACTCACGTTTACAGTTTAATATAGCCAGTGCGGGAATAGAACTCGGAAAATCTTGCTTAGAGCATCCCTCTAATCACTAACACTAAGCTTATAAACGCTTCAAAATTGAGAAAAATACAATCGTCTTCCTAAATTTAATCAAAATTCGTCGTTACAAGTCGGCACCGCATGTAACCAAGGGGAAGGAATCATCGTCAATCAGAAACTTACATAAATATGCTTTTACCCTCCCCGCCCCGCCCCCCGCGGCAAGGAGGGTGCGGTGCCACGGGGGATGTAGCCGCATGAAAATTTAACACTTGAAGCTTGTGTCGCCTTGGTAGAATTCGGTTCAGACCAGCGGTCGGGTTGTACGAGTAAGGCGAGAGTCTAAATTAGCCCGCATAGCTGATGGACTTGACTGTTCGCCGCTTAAAGGGCTCATCCAGGTACAATTCACCACAAAATCGTTAAATTATAAAACAAATCATTCATGGATGGCGGGTCAGATCAGTTGCGCTGCATGTGCCTAGTGAATGTAGCGTCTCTATCTACTGCCGCCTTCCTACCTAGGCAAGTATGCTCCATCGTAGATCTCATCGTCACTTACCATCAGGTGAGATCGAGATCAAATACTTGCCTATAATGTAATAAAAAAAAAAAAAAAAAAACAAAAAAAAACATTTAGCGACATTTTTTTTATAAGGTCGTCGACAGTTTACCCTACAGTACGTCAAGTGCGAGATAACTGTGTGCTTTATAGTCTACCGCATTTTGGCATTTTGTATGGAGAATTAAAAAGCGCCTCTAGCGGACGGTATTGAAAACTTTCAATTCTCCATACAAAATGTCTAAATACGGTCGACTATAAAGTATACGGTTAGCTTACAAATAATCTCGCAGTTGTTCACTATCAACATAAATAAAAAATACATGTTGTTCGTTTCTAAAACGGCATCAGTTGTGAACGGCTGCAATTATTTTAATTTTAGCAATTAGGATTTTTGTAGAAAATGTCCAGAAAATTGACCAGACCATTCCGTCGGGTCAGCTAGTTTGAGATACGATTCTTCCTTGACCCACTCCGTCTCTGTATTCTTAAAAATCACAAAGATGTTATCTATTTTGTGATCTCCTCAATAGATGTCGCTGTGCTAATAATGAACGAGGTATTAAAGTTTTTTCACACTTGTACTAGTTTGTAGTACCGCGCGTCACTCATTGCATATTTCTAAGGGATAAACCTAATTATTATAAATTTTTGAAGTGCAGTGAATATTTTACTTTTCCACGCACGTTTAATTCATTCGCATTCGCAATAATAAAACGTTAAATATAATAAAAAAATGCAACGCCAGGTAATTTATTGCAACGAAGATCCAAGACGATCACGTGCTGACATAACTTAACAGCGCCCATTGGTCAATGATGGCCGATGACGTAATGTTGGACCAATCACGTGACCGAGCTGCCATGGCAGAGAATACCCGTATTTTTATAACATAATTAAAACTGTAAATTATAAAAGAGAAATCCTACAAAAAAAAACAAATACTGGCTGACTGATTTACTTGCTATATACATAGTTCATAATAAACTATACATAAACTTCATTTTTGTAAAATTGATGAAATGCCAGCAGGTATTTAATACACAAGTCCGCTTCCATTTTATAATAATAATTTTCCAAATCGGTTCATAAATGACGGAGATCTGAGGTAACACACATAAAAAAAAATTAAAAAAAATACAACCGAATTGAGAACCACCTCCTTTTTTTGAAGTCGGTTAAAAATAACCGCGGCCACTGTTGCTTAGCATATATAAAGTCTAATAAAAATAGTGTAAAATATTGTAACAGGTGAAAAAAAATAAAAATATTTATTTCATACATTAAAAATATGAATAGGAGTAATTGTGACCCCTACTCTATGTCCAGTATCATGGGGTCCATATCAGTGTGGGTTTGACAAAAAAATAATTGCAAATTAGTTAAAATGATATTGATGTATAAAATAATTGTGTAAATGAAGTTTGATTTTTCAAATACGGCTAACCAGTAGCGTTTGGCCGTCT
The DNA here is from genome assembly GCA_905404115.1 of Pheosia gnoma. Classification (NCBI taxonomy): domain Eukaryota; kingdom Metazoa; phylum Arthropoda; class Insecta; order Lepidoptera; family Notodontidae; genus Pheosia; species Pheosia gnoma. Next base: position 6,063,841 of record FR989918.1, on the reverse strand, counting down.
AATAATATGATTCGTTTCTTTGTGTGTGTGTGTTATCTTTATAATCTAGTGTTTTTTTTTTTATTACATTATAGGCAAGTATTTGATCTCGATCTCACCTGATGGTAAGTGACGATGAGATCTACGATGGAGCATACTTGCCTAGGTCTGACCCGCCATCCATGAATGGCAACACCGAACATCATGCCGGAACACGGCTAGGCCGCTTGGCGACATGGCTTTGTTCAGTGGGTGGTGACTAACCACGACCGAAGCCTACCACCAGTAGAGTTGTCACCTATTTGGCACCACCCAGGGTCACGTGTAGAGTATCTCGAGGGTATTTAATTCTCCTACGGACGAAGGTGACTCGACCCCATGTGTTGGCTCTGTTAGAATATTTTACACTTTTAATATATATTTTATACCATACATTTCTAATTTCTTTCACCCTTGTTTCAACCCCTAAACTTTATTATCCATTACCCATCCAGTCATTGACTTGTAATCACGATATAAATATCATAAAGCACGCGATGTCCAAAAGTTAATCTTCATATAATTGCGAGTGTCCATGTGGGGCGGGGGCCGTGACGTCACGCTCCAGGTGGTTGGGCGTACGGGGCGACACACGGTCGGTAAGAATGGGGAATATTTTTATTGGGACTAGCCCCGCCACACACTCCCACCACTGCTACTCCTGTAAGCCAGGATCTACAGTGGTGCCCCATGATGACACCGAGGTTTGACCCTCGGCGAGTCCCGGGATAAAGTTAATTGTCTTGGAACCCGCACGAAATTAATCGAAAGATAAAAATAGGAGGAGTTGGAAGAAAATTATCCACTTCCCTCCATTGCAAAGCGGAAGACAAAAATGATCTGGTAGACAAATTTCCACAGAAGCAAGACTCTTACAGCTGGACTTATTCCAGGTGTAAGGCACCACGGAGAGTTTAAATACTAGTTGGTCCTAAACTTGAGAATGGGGCATATACGAGAGTAGCACCATGGGACTACATACCAACATTGTCCAAGAGTGATGAGACCAATGTTGTATATTTAATAAAATTCTTATAACTAACTGACCGACAATGGACAGCCTAAGCCGTGAGCAGAAGCTAGTTATTAATATATTATTTTGCCACCATCACGACTTTTCTCCTTGACTGAATAAGCAGAGGTCCACAGCAGTATGCTCACATTTCGCCGATGGTATTTGTGGTCCCAATGTAATAGGGGGGCAAGGTTATTGCCCTACACCGGACACATTCAATGTGAGGGGGGCTCGGCCTGGTATACCACGCTGACCCGATGAGATTTAGCGATCATAATACTTCATTCGGAAGACATTTGGCTTTTTTCGGCGGGAAGTTGAACCGTGAAGTACCTATCAGTTTTTTTTTATTTTCCAAAAACTGTGTTTCCTTGATAAATAATTTGTAATATTAGTGGGATATTGAAAAACTATTTATTCTTGAATTCTATTCATTTTCAGAGCTCATCAATACTGGTTTTATGTGACCAGTATATATAAGACCTGCGTTTCCAACACTCGCTTGATCCTCAAAGGCATTTGATGGTGGTCGGTCTATCTACCCCATAGATCTGACACGCCATATGTGCCAATGATAAGAATCTACATTATGTCGAAGTAATTAGATGATACAGTAATAAAATCATTGGAAACATGTAGGGTATGTAATCTGGTTAATCTTTGGAAAACAGGGTGGGCCATCGGCACGGCTCATTATAGAGTAGACTGAAACTTTTATAGATAGAAAGAATAATAGAAAAGCAATGATAACCAAGTTGGTAGAGCTCTCCCTTCGAAACAAGGATCACAGGTTCATACTCAGACTCGCACGTTTGGGATTTCTGGATCTCATGTGCGAATTTATACTTAGTCAGTACTTTTTTTGACCTGCTGCTAAAGATTGATTAGCCGTTCCTAAATTGTTTTCACATACCTAAGTATAACAATGTATTGCTCAAAAATTTAAAAGATTTAAAAAAAAGAGCAACCATGGAGTTTCTTGCCCGTTCTTCTCCATAGGAACGGCATTCCGAACGGGTGGTAAAGTAGTAGCATAGTATTTTGTGACTTTTGATGATTCATAAGTACTGTACTCAATGGTCTACGTGAATAAAAAATATTCTGATTCTGAATATTATTATATTGCGAGTCAATTGTGTAAGCAATTTGGCCCTGTAAAGTTTGGGCCATCTTGAAGCGTTTAAACCGACTATAAGGGATGTTGTCTCCCATTGAAGTGCTTACCCCACAATATAAAGCATGATTGAAATAAAACTAATTTTACGGATTTTATCGCGTTTATTTTATGTTTTTTACGTTTTCTGCGTAGATCGAACCACAAGCAACAATTAAATATGAGGGTACCCCGTTTCAAGCTATGACACCAGGACGTCAACCACCTCAGTCCTCCCGTGATCATGGTTGCTGTAAAGCAGCCGAAACGTCGGGAACGTAAAAAACATAAAATAAACGCGATAAAATCCGTAAAATTAGTTTTATTTCAATGTGTAGTATTCGCGTAAATATAAGAAATCAATACTAATGCATGATGTTAAAATACCGTCACTCCAAAAAGCTTCTATTTATAACATAAAGGTCGGCGGGCACTCGCGCGCCGCAGCGCACGCGCCACCAATAACTCGCGCGATAACACCTTATCTGTACATTTTGTACGCGTGCCCCTTATCAACTGGGACTATATAAAATTAACGGGCGTTGTTTGTTCTTAGATTGCGGGGCTATGGGAAGCGGGGTTTATGGGGTTTGTTATTTAAAATGTGTTGTTAAACAAGTAGTATGAGCAATACACATGTAGAATATATACACATTAGCGTAGTTGGTATGACTGTCGCCGTACCGACACGGTCCCTAATTCCAATCCCGGTCGGGGCAAAGTCAAGTCATGGCTACTTTCTGCGTAGATCGGACCGCAAGCAATAACTAAATACGAAGGTACCCCAGTTCAAACTATGACACTAGGACATCATCTACCTCAGTCCTCCCGTGACCATGGTTGCTGTAAAGCAGCCGAAACGTCGGGAACGGGAATCTTGAATAGAATTATCAGCGCTCATTGGTCGAAAATGGCCGATGACGTATAGACGTTGGGCCAAGCACGTGGCCAAGCTGTCATGGCAGAGAAAACCTTTTTCTTGGCCTGGGAAAAACTTTTATAGATCCCCACCCGCTTCGGGGGACGCAGAGAACACCTGGCATAGCTAGCATATTTTTATATAATGTATAGCAGTGATAGCCAAGTTGGTAGAACGCTTTCCTCGGTAACGAGGATTGCAGGTTCAAACCCCGGCTCGCACCTCTGGCATTTCATGTGCGAATCTCATTTTCAACCATGATTATCACTTGCTAAACGGTGAAGGAAAACATCGTGAGGAAACCTGCATGTCTGAGAAAACCCTCTGAAAGATGTGTGAAGTCCGCCAACCCGCACTGGGCCAGCGTGGTGGACTATGGCCTAATCACCCTCGCATTGAGGGGAGGCCCGTGCCCAGCAGTGGGATTTTAAAAAGGGCTGGAATTACCTTAATGTATCTCACGACTGCAATAAAAATAAAAGTGTACAGCCAATGCCTGACGCTGGTTTTCAACATGGCGTCATATTTTTCTGTTACGTTCACCATAAAACCAGAAGCGTGATGCAGCATCCCGCTATCGTGAGATGCGGTGCGAGGCTGAAACAAAACTAAAACAATAATAATATACCGCCCGGCGCGTGCGTCATTGCACACTCGAAGCTTTTAGCGGCAACACCGACACTGAGAATAGAACATGGATGGAGACGCTCGTTTATATATAGATTTCCTCCTCCCCCTTCCTTTAAGTAATTTGGTAAATATAATTATTAATTGAGCGTAATGCTAAATCTGTTATAAATTAACACAACGATTGGATTTGGCGGCATGATTAGCGCAGTTGGTAGTGACTCTGCTTTCTGTGCCGAGGGTCCCGGGTTCGAATCCTGGTATAGACAAACTTTGTGTGATGCTTAATATCTAAGTTATGAAACACTATCGTTTAACCGACTTCAAAAGAAGGAGGTTCTTAATTCGGTTGTATTTTTTTTAATGTTTGCTACCTCAGATCTCAGTCATTTATGAACCGATTTGGAAAATTATTTTTTTTTATATGAAAGGCATATGCTTACAGATAAGTCAGATTTTTTTTTAAATTTAGTTCTGTTGATGGGAACTATCAGGAATTGAGAGGACTCCTCCGGTTTGGCACCAACTTCACATTCGTTAAATATTTGATTTAGTTAGACAGATAGATTTCAAAATTAGATTATTTTTTGCTTTTTAGTTTTTTGAAGATGGTTTTTTTGGTTAAATGTTTTTTTATATATTTGACTGTTCTCTTGTAGTAATTTTCTTAGATAATAGTAGCTGATGATGAGCTATACCAGGGCATCACGCGCTCACACTTTCTTGCATCCAAAATAGCTCAGCAGTTTCCACGTTAATACGATATTAAAACGTTTCACGTGGGAAAGAGATGAGAGGTGGTAAGTGGCCTCTTTACCTAAGAGCAATAAGAGCTAACAAAATTCGTATTTCAATTTCATGAACGCATATTTTTTTAGAACCAACACAAAAGTTCGTCTCCACAGATGTCATTATTCGTCCATTAGGGTTCGATTGCCGTATCGTACATTGGAGCAGCAGTAGCTCGCACACGACCGACACGAACGGAACGCTCACGCTTATTACCTTACGAGGTGAGCAGTTCCTTTCCAATCTGTATAACCTAGTTTTCGCACAAGCACAATCCATTGCCGGCAATGTATATATTAACTGGAATTTAGTACGCGTTGCCGAATTACAGCCCCTGACCGACTTTGTGGTTCGGAGCGAAGGGCACTTTTAAGCTGGCTGTATCTATTAACATGAGTATCCATAATGTATATGGTTATGATATATGAGACCTATGGCACACATGGGCGCCAGAACTAGGGTGAAAGGAGTTGACTTGCATTTCACTTGCGTGGAAGAAAATAGAAAGAAATTCAATGAATATATTTATTGATTTCTTATATTTACGCGAATACAACACATTGAATGAAAACTAATTTTACAGATTTTATCGCGTGTATATTATGTTTTACGCGTAAATATAGGAAATCAATATGTTGTTACACAGTTAAAAATCGTTAGCAATTAGCTTTATTAGTGCCTAGCTTCTGCCCGTGGCTCCGCCCACGGTATACCCTGATAAACCATGGCCCTAACAATAAACACTCAGGTATGATGTACGAGTAGCTTCCTATTAGTGACATAATTATCAGATTCGGATCAGTAGTTCCGAAGCATACCTCCTACATCCTAACGTTATAATATTATGGTAGCTAAAGACAAGTTCAATGTGATATAAGAATAAGAATTGTTTATTTCAATTAACATTTACAACACAAAGTTTTGGTGAGCTCCAAACTAGACAAAGTCTGTATCTTGGAGCTCGAATATATTTCCAACATAGTTGTTAACATACTAGTTAACATACTCGGAATATATTTCCAACATAGTTTTAGCGAGTTCACCATTGAGGGGAAATACCCCCCGTAAGGTTTTTCCGTCCTCAATAGCTATTTTTAGTCGTAACAATGATAAACAGAAAGATAATACCGCCATTAAGTGACGCCCCCCCCCCCCCCCATCGGAAATGATTTTCCATTCGATCGGCCGCCATCGGCTTTTTCCGCGAATTTAAACTATCACATTGTGGCTCGGTCATGTGTGCCTAACGCTTTAATGTTGAGGAAAAATGTTTTTTGCGAATATGCAATTCTGTTCGATTGTTAGCGCATGAATAATGGTTGGGAGTTTTTATGAAGTATTAAGGGTTGTTATGATTGAATGGGTTGCTGATTTTTATACTTATTGACACACGGCTGAGAGTTTAAAATCAGTTATGGCATTGATGAAGCAGTATTTTTCTTTTGTCAGTGTCGATTTTTTGAACTGTTTTTATTCAGGTACTAGAAGTGCCCGTGGCTTGGTAGTCGTGTACTATATTGTTTTTTTTACTATCCTGGGGAGGACGTTTTCAATTCCCGAGTTGAAATATTTATCGTAGGTATTTTTAGATTAGCCCGGTATGCCACCATGCCTTAGTAAAAAACGCCCAGAATTTTAAGGTACAGTTCTTTGGCTATCCTGCAAGTACCAGTTCCTGGGATACAAAGAACATTCTATAGGGTTTACAAAAATAGTGTAATTTTTTTTAACAGATAAATCAGTGCGTTATCACGTTGATGTATAAAATAATTGTGTAAATGATGTTGGTTTTTTTTAACATGTAGGGTTTAGCCATGCGCTCAGTGTGAGGTGTAACTTTTTAAAATGTCTAATAATTTCATTTATTTATTTGGGACTGTTATCTTTATAACCTACTATTGGCCTTGTTGAAATATTTAACACTATTATTGCTACACCTTATTATAGCCCAGGATATATGCTGTCACCATGCAAATATTTGTCTTAATATGTTTAGTAGTTTTCCTCTGGTGAATGTAAATGTATGTTTTAAAATAGTCCACACATTTCTGTCAGAAATGTAACCTCCTGAAAGTCCTACAGTCTGAATGCTAATGATAAGCCTAATAATGGACACCATTTTCATATCTTCATGTCACATCCATTATTTTATTTATAATGTGTATTTATTGAAAGTGTTATTGCTATTAATTACTTGACATTGGCAAAATAACCGCTAAGTTGTGGGCGAGGCCATCTGCATATCCATTTTATTTCATCGCATCTCATTTCGTAAAGAAAGAAGAAGAAGAAGAAGCCTAATAACTCTGGCATGTCGGGACAAGTCCTGACGTTTGTTTGTGGTTAACCTTATTCAGACAGTTTATCACAAGCATTCTAGTCACTCGAGGTTTATTTGTCTGATCAAAGGAACGGTTCTTTTCAGCAGTCAACTCCCTCGACGCCGCGCATTCGTTAGCCGTATAAGTTTCAGTCAGTTGCAACTTGCAAACGAGTTCATGAAAATGTTTTCAGAGATGGACCTTTTAACTTTAGAGTGTAAACATAAAATATGGCAATATGTGTATGATTGTCAAACCGGGCGGCAGGTTTGCCAACACAAATAACTCGTATTTGACACGTTTAAGACAACTATAAAAAGTGACAATGTTACTGGCAAAATCAACAAAGATTTGTGCAACCATTAAAATTAAAAAAAAACATTAAATGTGTGTTTCCGCCATCCAAGCTACGTGGGTACTGCCTATGATGGCGTTACTAGTTTGAGACTATACGATTATTGAGGCTGTCTGCCAATATAAGAAGTATAAGAAGTAAAAGAAGAATTGATTTGAAACCGCGACGAGCGGCAGATTCAGATAACATATGCAGAAGAACTCTTCGTACAACTATAATACCTCATCATCAATAACCTACTATTAACTATCAAATAAGTTACCATTATAATAATCCAACATTAAAAATATCAGGTCTAGGACACGTGCCCGGACCTAACACATTACAACTCCGTCGCAAATGAAAATAAACTCGCTCAAGTGAATCGGCGCAGGAAAGCTTAAGTGAACACTAAAAATAAACATCAATTTATGAATGGGAAGCGTTGAAACGCTCTTGTTTTGATCGTAAATCTAACGTAATGTAACAAATTGTTGGGAGCACTTAAAATGCTTTTTAAAATATGACTGATTTAAGTTCGGTTGTGAGAACGGATACGTCGGTACTGTTTCTTTCGTATTCCTAACTACATAATACACGATCACGCCCGTATTCCCCGAAGGGGTAGGCAGAGGTGCAGTCCAGTGCACCCACATTTCGCCGATAGTATTTGGTGCCAATGTAATAGAGATGAGCCTGTTGCTATTACACCGGAACACTCCCCCTCAATATGAGGAGGATTTAGGTCATGGTCTACCACGTTTGCCCAGTGTGGGTTAGTGAACGTCACACGACTTTTGACAAGTGGGGTTCCCCACGATAGCCTTAAAAACGAAGTATTCGCGTACCAAATCGCAGGCAATACTAGGTTATAAATATTAAATGAATGTTTCACTGTTTGTCCTTGATGCGTTCCTTATACCATATTTCCGATCGCGATGAAACTTTAGCGCAAAAGGGAAGATCTTCCAGCCAGGCGGGTTGTATGCCTGGTGGGGCGGCCGCCTATGCCCCGACGGTTATTGCCGGGATCTTGCATATAAGTTACATCATCCGAAAACTCTTATATCGCGTTACAGGTTCGTATGAAGAATCGTCATTTGTTCTGAATATCGTCTGCAGCGCCATCTGTGTATCTTGCAGCGAGGTCGAAGAGGTCGCTACAAAACTTTGGCAAGTTATTGTGCGCACGGCCGAGAAGGTTTAGAGGAGAGGGGAATATAAATAAAACATATCATAATTGTTACACAAATATTTAATCACCACATTATAAGTGAGAGTTACACGCGAAATGTTAACGCTAATCGAAAAGAATCACAGATAACAAGTACATTAGATGACTAAACGTGTCGTCATAACTATACTCCAGACACGGAATGGCGATCCATTCACACATAGCACGTCCATTTAGTACTGTAAATAATGGCACAGAAATGTCAACCAAACAATTAAAAACTTAATTTCCGTCAGTCAGTCAGTAATCAAGAAGAGTGATGAGTGGATTCAGCGAGAAACGGGGGTAAGAGTCGGGAGTCAGGACTATGGCCGCAAAGAAATGAAGCTGGGCAGGTCATGAGGCTAGAATCGGCAACCGCTGGACAAAGCGGCAGTTCAGGTGGAGACCGTGGCACATCAGGCCACGAGGAAGACCCATGCGATGGAGCGATGACATAACAAAAAGGCACGCTGGCCACAGCCAGACGAGCAAGGCAGCAGACCGCCAATCATGAAGGTAACTGGGAGAGGCATGTGACCAGAAATGGGCTCTTACAGGCTGAAGAAGAAAAAGTCAGTAACAAGAATAAAATTATGACCACTGTTTTAATCTTAGCGGTAGTTTGGGTGTCAGAGGGCAGACGGTTGACGCTTTCGGTCTTACCTCAAAACAGATTTATAGGTTTGAACTGGTGGGTAGCTAAACAACATCCAAAGGCCAGGATCTTGTTTTATTACTACGGAGCTTACATCAAAATAGGGACTAATCGTGGATTTGTGATAAGAAATTTTATAAACGCATGTGTAGATCTTTTCTTGGTAAGTCCGCTCGTGTCTTCTTTCTAGACCCATTTTTTTATTGCATTGGGATCTAGCCTGATTTGGCAGGTTACAAATATTGACACGGAGAGATTGCCAGCCGTCCTTCAAGAATCAACTAGTAGGACTACCTCATTTAAGACCATTTATCAAAATATTGCCTACTTCAGACTGCTTGTAGACTATTTTCCACCACCACAAAGACGATTTTTTCATGTAGCTGTAAAATTTTCTTTTATTATGAAAGTTTTCCATTATTTAGTTGACACTTCGCTATCAAAATTAATGTAACTACACAGACGTGTATCAAAGCGAACTCCATACCATGTCTCGAATTATAAAAAAAAGAAAATATATTACAATAAATTTGCGAACGATAATTAGGTAATAATTGAAAAAAAACATCACAGTTTTACGCCCGATGCACGTCATAGTACAGTATCTCCACTATATAATAATGGTTTGTGTTAGCTTGAAAAACCATCATCTACATAAAGTCTAGTAGCAATGGCTTTCACAACCTTATCACTAAATCAATTCCCTTCGTGTATGAACTTAAGTGCTGCTTGAGGATCATCACCTTCCAGATACAAAAGAAAAGATTCAGTTTCGCATACATTTACAAGTGACACAGATTAAGTAAGCATAGTCGAGAGTAAAGCATGCCGATCTGTCATCTTTATTTTCTGTGACCTTAAAGTCTAGAATATTTTATTTGGTTTTCAAGTGTCTTTTATCTATGCAGTAGATTATCTAATAATTCATCAACTTAATTTTTGTTCATTTGTTTCGTGTACTTAAATAATTCTGGGAGTTTTTGCTCTGTTTTGCTATTTGATGCTTCATCTACCCTACCGCATATGATGAAAGAGGGTTGATTTTAAATAATAAGTACATCCACCCTTATTTATTTTCATTAATTGATTATCATAAGAAGCTTTAAACATTAGATTATTATAATGTGCACCGGGCGTGTTAGTAGTAAAATAAAATTTATCACAAAATTATAAGAAAAACAAAATAAAAAATTACGTCGATTCGACAAAAGCCTTTGACTATGTTGACCATCTCTATTTTCAGTAAAAAAAACCGTTTCTCTTTCATTCTTCGATTTATCCAAACGCACAATTTTATCACAGCATTCCGAATATTATTTCATTAAATTTTTAAATCAGTTTCAGCTACAGTTCAGATGATACAACGAGAGTACCGCAAGGCACTCTATTAGCACACATACTTTTCCTTTTATACCCATCATCCCTACGAAGTGACACAGTGCTTATTTTAAACTAAAAGTTGGTTTTAAAACGTGGCCATATTAGACGGACAGGAGCAAAAAAAAAGTACATGATTGCAAAATATATTTATACCACGATGAGATTAGAAATTATCGCTGGAGTACTCATTTCATTGATGTATTCTATTTCGTCTCTTTCGTTCTTGTAATAACTCGAGATTCGCGGAGCAGAACATTTAGTATCGAATATAACAAGAGAACTAGACACCACATTTTAAAACCCTCATGTAATAATACCATTGGATAACAAAGTTTTTGTTGAAATACAGTTTTACATCGACTATAACTAGTCTACGACCATAGAAAAATAGATAAATAGACTCACATCAAAAAGTGTACAATATTTCAACTAGACATGTCCGCTATAAAGTTAATTTAATTGAGATTAATATTATTAGTACGAATTTACGAAAGTTCGGGTGTGACTTTATTGATGGCTGTGCATGTACTTGTTGCTACAGCAAAATCGTAGTTCGCGATTGACCGATGACGTAGATCCTTCATATAGGAGGTAACGATAAAAAATATCGATCAAAAGCTCGACTGATATTTCTCAATGCCTGTAAACACATTAATCAAAAACAACGCACATCGATACACCAAACATATTTTTTGTAAATACAATTTTACTGTAGAGAGGCGGTAGAGATTGCTGATGTTTTGTTGTCTATGACGAAATAAAACATCAAACATCCATAGAACTGTGTATTCTACCAACCCTTATAAATCGATTCTTGATAGAGGTTGTGATTAGGGCGACATCGATCGATCGTTACAAAAGATAAACTTTTGCTTAACTTACAATGTTGGTATTGCTATTTACTTGTAGAACTTTAAAGGCATTACAGAAAACAATGGAAAAGAACTGGATGTTAAACACACCAATAGCTAAAGCAGAGTACCTACTACTAGTAAGTAAATTAAGGAATGTAGACGACGAAGCAGAATATGATTTTCTATAACATTGGCACAGATCTGAGAATGGCACAATAGGGAGGAACCCTGCATCAAATTTATAAAGCTACAAAATTATAGTAATTGGTAATATAAAATATAATAGATAGCTATTATTTGACTTATGCTCAAACATAAAATAACTAATCGCTTTCATGTACTTAAACAAAATGTTGATGTTATTTTGTCTCAACAACCAGTAGGCATCACTATTTGCATTGTAGTTTTAATCTTCATCAGAACCGATACCATCATTTAGTCCAAGTAAACTATTACATTTGTATTCATCTACATTATAATTTCTATCAGAACCTTTACATATAACAACATAATTAGCAATACCGACATTATCAATCCTATATGAATCAAACACAATGAATGTAACATCAACACTTGAACTATTGTAGTCGTAGGCCATCGCTGTTGAGTATCAATCTCATACGTTCAGTCGACTTGCGTCGCGGTCATTTTTTACCGGGCTTCTTAGCGCGTCCCTGTTTGATCACCTGCACTAGTTTGATCTTCTGAGCTTCGGGACTGTTCATGTACTCTTCTAGCATCTGTTGGAGGAGAGTTTACATTGATGATTTAATTAAGGGTGACGAACCGCATTTAAAACAAGGGATCTATAGCCGTCCTATATTATTTGGGAACAATAAATACCTGCCTTAAGACATGAGCCAATACAGTCGTAACAAGCTATTTTTTTCAAAACCTTTTTTTTTTTTCAATGTATTAAAACCATAAACAACCCCTGCAACATTATAAGACGGGCGTTTGTTACAAAACGCTATTACAGGGTATGTCCGTTAATAAAGGAGCAAAGCAGCTGCGCCGCTCGCTCAACGAGCTAACACAAGTGATATCATCAAATATTCAGTAGCTCAAATTGGCTTTTATGAGCTCAAGTTTTGTGATTATATAAGAAACATCTTACATAGAGCACAAATGACGTTACTCAACACAGTTTCCAATGCTCTTAAAGTAAATGATGTTATCAGTACGGCTAAATAACAATGATAAAACAAAGAAAAAAAAGAAGAAGAGAATAGGACGGTGTGTTTTAACATCGACACAAAAGTCAATCACCAAAGTAGTTCTAATTACTATTCAATTAAGGATTAGAAATGAGTCATCTATATTTAAAACAACAGAAGATAAGACAAAGAAAAACTCTGCAGATATAGCTTAGTAAGTAATCACCTTAGTAGAGATGTCGAACAGGAAACTAGCTCAACAATTATAAACATAGGTTGAGCACCATTTTCACTTACCCCTACGCTCAGTTCAGCAGAAATGGCGGCCGCCGCAGAGGGCCTATCGGATAGAGCCACGAGGGTGGGCAGGAGAGCGTGGCTGTGCGGCTTGGAGACCAGCCAGTTGGCTGGCAAGGTGCACAGCGTCTTTATAACGCTCCAGCCATCGCATATTGTCTCCTAAGGAATTGCCAATGTTTAAAAATATTTATGACTAGCTGTTGCCCGCGACTTCGTCCGCGTGGTATTTAACAAAGACAACCGTTGACAACAGCCTGCTCGCCCATTCTGAGCCCGCGGGACGCATTGCAGGTTGTTGCTATCAAACTTAATCAGGCGCTGCGCTGCAGCATTGGTTTTAATTTTTTTTCGTGAGATCCTATTTTTTTTTTCTAAAATAAAAGTAGCCTAAGTTACTCCTTGTTACATCAGCTATCTGCCAGTGAAAGTCCCGTCAAAATCGGTCCAGCCATTTCAGAGATTAGCCGGAACAAACAGACAGACAGACAGACGGACAGACAGACAGACAAAAATTTTAAAAAATGTTGTTTCGGTGTAGGTAACGTGTATACATCCAAATGCACTTAGTAAAAAGCGGTTATTTTAATATTACAAACAGACACTCCAATTTTATTTATATGTATAGATGTATAGACTAGCTGTTATGCGACTTCGACCGCGTGGTATTTAACAAAGAGCGGACGAAGTCGCTGGTAACAGCTAGTCTAAAATAAAAGTAGCCTTAGTTACTCCTTGTTACATCAGCTATCTGCCAGTGAAAGTCTCGTCAAAATCGGTCTAGCCATTTCAGAGATTAGCCGGAACAAACAGACAAACAGACCGACCGACAAAAATTGTAAAAAATGTTGTTTTGGTATATGTACCGTGTATACATCCAAATGCACTTAGTAAAAAGCGGTTATTTTAATATTACAAACAGACACGCCAATTTTATTTATTTGTATAGATTACTTGAAACTTCTTAAAAGATTGGTGTAGTATTTACTCATCAATATATCTTTTAAATTGCAGACATTAGGGTCATATTCCACTCTACATTATAAATGTTCGAGATCGACGGAAAAGTCCTACTTAACGGTCGGCTCCCTAACTTCTAAGATACGGTTTCCAATAACTTATTTCCCTTCACTAACTTAATCCGTCCCCTTCCCAAGCGTCCCAGTTACTCTATTGTAAACCTAAGAAACTCTCCATTAACAATTCAAGTTAACGGTCAGTCGCCCCCGACTCTACTTGTACATGTTGTATAGTAATGGGACCTAGAGCGGTTCCCTGAGCGCAAATGCGCCCGGATGGACGCTCAGACACCTGTGTCCGTGGGAACTTGATACGTAGAGTCGCTTCTAATGACTCTTTCTGGAATATTTAATGGTGTTCTCGTTGAAAAGGAAGACATCGTTTATATTGTTCCAAAAAATGTTATCCAGTTTGTAGAATACTTTACTAAAGATCTTCTTAAAAAGAGCAACCATGGACTTAGTTGCCCATTCTTCTACACAGGAACGGCATTCCGAACGGGTGGTAAAGTTGTAGCATAGCATTTTGTAATTATTCTGACGATTCATAAGTACTGATTCTGATTCTAAAAATGAATGAGCAAGTTAAGTTTGTAGCCTATAACTAAATTGCTGTTATGGAATAAAAGATTAGGAATTAGATATCAACTTGTCCCTCGTTTAATAAAATTTCAAGGTTTGTAATTTGTATTTACCATCTTAAGTACTTTTTTATTAACATATGATGAGTAAGTCCTATTGTCAATAAAACAAAAAAACCATTTAATGCCTTTTCTAACACACATTCATCAGATAAGCCTTCAAACTCCATCACATTAATTTATTACTTTACTTCATAACCTTCCCCGACTGTTGGGAATCGATTAGTGTCCCGTAAACACGTAGTAACACGTTAGCCGATGGAGCGTCTCAGACACGTGTTGAACGCAGGTGTAGCCCGCATGGGAACGCGAACGGTCAACTTGCTAATCATTACTGGTGTATATTTATTAGTTTATGCTGATGCCCTTTTTCAAGTAACTATGGTTTACCATAATAGAAAAGTAAGAGTAGCTATTGGATAACGTATTTGTCGTCTATAATAAACACCAATTGGAATAATATACTCCATAATTCCAATTATGTGAGCTATTTTCCGAACTTAAATAAAGCAGGCTATTTTTCCGAACTTCAATTAATTAGGCTATTTTTCAAACATCAATTAATTAAGCTATTTATCCAAATTCCAATAGGTTTACCAATGAAACAAAAATACATAAATTGATTGCATCAAATGTGATGCTTACCTGTAATTGAGGATTGTTCACCACGACGAAGCCGACGAGCACTATGAGATCCAAAACCATGGTCTCGGACAATGATTGGTCCAGCCGTTGATTGCTTAACCCTGTCGATAAATAACAACATTTAATACAGCGTAAGTATACAATATATAGTTGAAGATATGTTGAATGATTTTACGAAATCAACTCTGTCGTTTTAATGACGAAACAGATTATAAAACAAACTGTAGCTGGTCTGAGTCTATACTTTAAATATATTAAAAAAATACAAAGGCTAGCCCGACGTGCATGAAACCATAACAAGTGTTTTCAAAATTATTGTATCTATGTCTGTTTGTTTGCGCATCACGGGAGCACTACTGAATCAAAATCAACGGGATTTTCACAATTAGGTAGCTTATGGTTGGACGCAAAAGATGTGGTAGATACCATCATGCTCAGGCTATTAGGCGTCGGAGTTGCAGAGCAAAATTGATGGCACGAATTCATACAATTCTACGCGAAATATTATAGCACTTTACACCATCACGCCTGTTGATCCCAGAAGGGATAGGCAGGGGTGTACCTACTGCAATGCACCTAAATTTCACCCACCCAAATGTAATAGGGGCACAAGCCTGCTGCCATTATACTGGGCAGAATCTTTTTTATTCGTGTAAACCATTAAGTACAGTACTTATGAATCGTCAACAGTTACAAAATGCCAAGCTACTACTTTACCACCCGTTCGGAATGCCGTTCCTATGAGGAAGAACGGGCAAGAAACTCCATGGTTGCTCTTTTTAAAAAGATCTTTTGCTTTCTTGAGCAGTACATTGTTATAGGTTTGTGAGAACAATGTAGGAATGGCTAGGCCGACTATAGCAGCTGGTCAAAAAAAAGGTACTAACTAAGTGTAAGTTTCTGAAAGTGGGGACGATTAAAGTCCTATAGTCCATCACGCAAAGAGCAAAGGTATACTGTGGCCACTTACGTAACGCTTTAGTCCTCGGCGCCTCCTTATCATTGGGCGCATGTTGGGACAGCAGCCGGGCTACTGCCGCCCTGAACTCCAGCGGCCACCCGCCTTCACCGAACGACTCCTGACAACAAACACAAACACTTTCAATACACATTGATGCTCACCTATAATTGACGACCCTGATTGGCAAAGTAGGTGGTGACCCTGATTTACCGAGGGTTTTGGGTTCGAATGCCGTAGGGGAAAATGTGTGATGACCACGAACGCTTGTACCCGAGTCATGTATCTTAAATATAAATATAAGTAATTCTATTCTATGGGTACCGTAGAATAGACTGGGGCTAACCCCTCTATATAGTTACTTATATACAGAATGACTCAGAAAGGGTATACTAGCCTTTGAACCTGCACTTCTTTAGCGCGTTTTTAATTGATTTTTACTGAGATTTTTTTTTATTGACATAACGTAATTCAGATTACAAATGCGCTTAAGGAGCTCACTTACTAAGTTTAGTAGTTATACCATTTTCTAATGAACCTGTATAATATGCAACCTACGAGCTATGCTAAATCTATGCATCCGCGGTGAGATTATAGCGAGTTCTACCAGCGCTGCTAAGTGACGAACGAAGTGAGAAGAATTACGTCAAGTGAGTATATTGACGTTTCTCTATAGGATTATGTACTTATTCTGAAACAAAATTCGCCAACCATGTCGTGAGCGTCGAGGTAAACTACCTTTTTCAGAATAACACTACAGATTTGCTCCTCGATACCGAAATCAGGGTCACCACCAACTATACTAAACGGGTCGTCAGAATTAAACTTTCTTTTAACCTTTCTTCCATTCCCTAAAATACCCTCGCGAGCCCCTACCCCGAATCAAATCTCGCGTGCAGCCAACATATCAAAGCTTCTCGTAGTGAGCTCTTCCGTAACGCAATCACGGGAGATCGCGTGACCCACACCACACATTCACCGGCCACTGCCTCCCCCTCGCTAACTTCTTACCATCCGTTATGGTCCGGTGATTTGGCTACTGATTTAGTTTGATGCTGTAGAGATCATTTATGGACCACTCTAAAGAAACTAATTTGGCGTAATGTCGGGAAGCCAAGGTGGCACGCAATTTGATACAACTTTTAGCGGAAGAGGGAAAATCTTCCAGCGAGGCGGGCGGTATGCCTGGCGGCCGCTATGCCCCAACAGTTATTGTCGGGATCTTGTATATATGTTACGTTCACCGAAAATTCTCATAGCGCGTTTCAGGAGCGTATTAGGAATCGTCATTTTTGTT
Source organism: Pheosia gnoma (assembly GCA_905404115.1). Taxonomy (NCBI): domain Eukaryota; kingdom Metazoa; phylum Arthropoda; class Insecta; order Lepidoptera; family Notodontidae; genus Pheosia; species Pheosia gnoma. The sequence goes on along the minus strand of FR989918.1, from coordinate 6,046,546 downwards.
CTGAATGTCGTCTGCAACGCCATCTCTCTGACGAGGTCGAAGAGGTCTTCCCCGAAGGGGTAGACTGAAATGCACTGGTGTTCACACGTTTTATGATGGCATTCGGTCTCAAGTAATAGTCGAGCAGCCATTTATCGTGCAGTTTTTATTGATTCTTGAATCATACCCCCAAACTAATAAAATATATAATTTACTATGGCAATAAAATTAATGGAAGTGGTCAAGTGGAATCGCGGTTCCAGTAGATATCATTCACAGTCGACCACAGAGCCAGTACCAATAACTGAAGTAAAATTATTTATAGAATGACGGCTATACAGTGCATATCGAAGTAAACAACGTTAAAGACACTTAACTTTGGTTCTTTGGTCGCTTCGTTTCGCGGAGAATTGCATTTTATTGGGGTCCCGTCACTCGTGATAGATAGTTTCTCGACTAACATCTTAGAGGAGTTCGGTGTTGCTGGCTTCTTTAATTATCGATCAAACTTGTTTGGTTTATAATTGGATAAGTTGACAAGCCGAGGGTCAGTGGTGGGTTCCTTATCCCCCATTTGTTTAACAATGGATTTCCGCCAAGTATCGCCTAGTTCTGTCAATTATAACTTTGGTTAGCAAATGGACGAATAATTAGGCAAAACTTAATTTGATTACCACATTTTTTTTCTGTACTTATTTGTGTCAAACAGTCAAAGACAACACATTGACAATGTATCCCAGTTACTCTTACGGATATAGTATATGCGTGTGTCTCTTTTGCACTGCCGTGACAATCACAATAACATCTCTGCAGTAACATGAAAAGGAAAATCTTTGTCTGTGCCCTAAATTCATCCCTTGAAAAAGCAAACATATAATTATTTAAACAGAACCGCAATTATCTGGCAACCCAAACAATCAATCAAGACCAATTCGAACGCGAACCCCATGTGCGTAGCTCAGCTAATAAACTAATAATTATGTTTATTATCTATTACGAGTGGCGCAAACACCACCGGTCCCATGGGCTTGCCATTATTTATGGTATATAATGGAGTTACGGACATCAAAGTTTTGAGTCTACAGGGAATGGGGTTCGATGGGGACGACTGTGTGGATGTGCGGTTCTTGTATTCAGGGTTCCGTAGTTTCAATGAATAAACCTTAAGAAATCATCTATCCGTCTGTACCAGTATATTACGGCGTCATAACCTCTACATTTTAAACAGAATATAATAAAATAATGCATAAAATTTTCTTAAATACAAATTTTAAGTAAGTATTTTTTCTAGGCGTATCGTCGGATAGGTATTTTTAAATTAAGTGTTGTTATACCGAAAAATCCATTATCAATACCGTGTGCGAGATACAACACTCAAAAATTTTAAATAATGTGTAATTAATTTTTAAATAATTAGCTGTTTAACTTTAAAACAATTCGATCGGCTATTACGTTGAAAATTATTTAGGGTCTTATTGAAATAAAACTTGTTTTACAGATTTGATCGCGTTTATTTTCTGGTAAAATAAGTTTTGTGACAATGTGCAATGTGTTCGCTTAAACATAAGAAACCCATTAGGGTCTTATGTCAGAAAAACTTCTTTAGTTATAGGTGGACCAAAAGACTACGCAATGACTACAGAACCCTTACATAATACGTGAGCACACGCTTGGCCGCGTTTGTATTATTATATGTAGGGCATTGTGGGAAGATGAAAGGACATGAGGTTAGTTTGAAAAGCAGGCGAATCTAGTCCCTTGCGATGCATAGATGATTCACTACTTAAGTAGCTGGATGTGATGGTACAACTTGAGTCATTGTTTAGAAAGGATAACATGACCACAAATATTGAACCCCCTTGAAGAAGTCATGTAGTATTAATTCAGATACGTCCAAACAACCTATAGGACTATTACCTTGTTACAATCTTCAATGTACAGATAAAGCCCAGTTTTAGTTGTACAATGTTTGATACAAATTCGCTATTCAAATTTCGTAAAAACAAATAGTGTATAGAGAGTGGCGCCATGAGTATTTCTCTGTCGCACCCGTACTCGCTTACGGCGACGGTGAGATCACTTTTCGTGTTTTTCTGGTCGGAAAAATATCAAAGTCATTTGTACTTTTTAATTGTTCCTTACACCCGAATAATGTTTGAGAATTCTTATAGATATATTAAGGTTTATTAAGTGACCCGGATTCGTTGTCCTCGAGTGTATACTCTATATTTTCGACTATCCATTATGCGTTCGTATACCATTCATCCGATAGCAATGAAACTTTGGTTGAGTAATTGAGTTTGTTTAATTTGAGTAGTTACTGTAGCATTGCAAGCATGCCGAGTACTCCCTGGATATACAATAAAATATACTCTACTTTAGCGGAAAAGGGAAGATCTTCCAGCCAGGCGGATGGTATGCCTGGCGGGGCGGCCGCTATGCCCCGACGGTTATTGTCGGGATCTTGTATATATGTTACTTGCTCCGAAAACTCTTATAGCGCGATTCAGGATTGTGACGTCAATTGTCATTGTTCTGAATGCGTCTGCAGTGCCATCTGCGTAGCTTGTAGTGCAGTTGAAGTGGTCGCTACAGTACTCCCCCCAAGACCGGAGGTCGATATCTTTGAATGGCAGCGTCTTGTGTGCAAGGGCCAGGAAGCTAGCTCGAAGGTCTGCAGTGAGTCGAGACCGAGCTGTGCGCGTCGCAGAACCAGGAGCGCGGTGAGTCGGCTGTGATGGTCCTGAGTGACGACTGGCTTGCTGTGGGACTGACTGCTTGCTCTTGGATGTCGATCTTGATGTCTTGGTATGGAGTGGTGATGACTTTGTTGCTTGAGTCTTCACAGAAGGATGTTGTTCGTTGTGAGGGGTCACCAATTTAGCGGAATAGGGAAGATCTTCCAGCCAGGCGGGTGGTATGCCTGGCGGGGCGGCCGCTATGCCCCGACGGTTATTGTCGGGATCTTGTATATATGTTACTTGCTCCGAAAACTCTTATGGCGCGATTCAGGATTGTGACGTCAATTGTCATTGTTCTGAATGCGTCTGCAGTGCCATCTGCGTAGCTTGTAGTGCAGTTGAAGTGGTCGCTACACTACTAAGTATGTTATAAGCGTATGTGCAAAGACATACACCTCAGATAGAGTAACTCTACGCCCTAATAATGGGCGAAAAACAAAAATCTCAATCGGTCCCCCCACCGCTACCTAATCCATTAGCGGCTGCGGCGGCGGGCTCGCGGCGCTCGTATCGATTACCAGCCCAATGCCTCCGGGGACCGCCCATTAGAGACGCACGGACGGCGATGGATGGGTATATAAACATAAATATCGGTGCATTTATTAAGGTTGGACCGTAGAATTTTTGGGGTCGAGTCACCTTCGTCCGTAGGAGAATTAAATACCCTCGAGATACCCTACACGTGACCCTGGGTGGTGCCAACTAGGTGACAACTCTACTGGTGGTAGGCTTCGGCCGTGGTTAGTCACCACCCACTGAACAAAGCCATGTCGCCAAGCGGCCTAGCCGTGTTCCGGCATGATGTTCGGTGTTGCCATTCATGGATGGCGGGTCAGATCAATTGCGCTGCATGTGCCTAGTGAATGTAGCGTCTCGATCTACTGCCGCCTTCCTACCTAGGCAAGTATGCTCCATCGTAGATCTCATCGTCACTTACCATCAGGTGAGATCGAGATCAAATACTTGCCTATAATGTAATAAAAAAAAAAAAAAAAAAAAAATTATGAAAAACTGTACTAAGGACTTTAAATAATTAAGAAGAATCGATTAAAACATCATTTCGACGACCCGGTAAGCACAGTTGATAGTGTACCCTGCTTTCTTCGTTCGTATCCCGGTTGGGGCAAACTTTGTGTGATGGCCAGTGGACAATTATCCATGCAAAATTCTCTTTATATAATGTTCTCTATGGTTTTCTCTCTCTTCTCTATGGCGTCTCCTCGACATCGTTCATTTTGAAAAGTGTTCTGAGTATTTAATTAAATTATAATTATATATAAATCACAAGAAGTCTATAATTTTCACCCCAGGACCCTTGGTATACCAGCCAGCACGAATATTTGTAAATGAGTCAGGGACGTCAAAGTACTTGAAAATAATTATAAACTGTTGCTTAGTATAGGTGCGTTCAAATTCTCAATACAAAAACATATAAAACACATTTTTCTGTCGTCAATAAAAGAAAAATATCAGTGTAGGACGCACTCGACCGTTTTATTTAAACCATCACAAACAGGGCTCCTTGTCAATCCCAGACTAGCAACGCCGACTGTTTGCGGAGTCCATTGCAAATATAATTACCGATGGCCTTTCTGTTTGAACAAGATCTCGTTACTCTTCCATCTATACAGCGTAAAGGGCATTTTAGTGAAGTTTTGAAATGAGCTGAAATGCGGAGCCTGGCTTAATATAGTCATGATATACGAAGCCAGGTTTTTTGACTACAATCTGGGTGTTTTCAAGTCTAGAGTGAACAGGTACCTTCTAGGCAAGTATGCTCCATCGTAGATCTCATCGACACTTAGCATCAGGTGAGATCGAGATCAAATACTTGCCTATAATGTAATAAAAAAAAATAAAAAAAAGATCAATGCCCAGATTTTCATTAAAAAAATGGGTCCGGAGTGTTAGTCAATACACATTCAAACTCATAAGCTTGTGAGACATATTCTACAGCTTTGCGAACGGTTTCTGGGTATTCCACTAATAGACAATATTATTTTTACTTCATGGATACATGGGTTACGTATATGTGTTTCTTTGGCCCCAAATCTCGGACTGCGATTGTAAATATACACCAAACGCCGCTAAGTCTGAGACCTTTCGCTGGTAATAGGGAATCAAATTTTTTTTTATACGAAAACCTTTCACGGATCGTTTTGCAGAGTATTGCATATTGTGTGACAGTCGTGATTTAAAAAACACAACAAATCACAATTATCATTTTGCTGGGAACACATAGTTTTTTTTTTAAATCGACATATAGAAATTCTGACTTCGCATAATGCAAATGCGCTAAAGACGCGAAGGTTCAACTATTAGCATACCATTTTTTAATCACCTTGTATAAGCGTGTTCCGTCCCGCTCGCACTACAGATCTTGACAGCACGCTGTCTCGATGACGTTACGTTTACATTAGGACTTCATACTAAGTACACTTATCCCAATACAATTAGACGGGAGTTAGGTTTACGAGCACGAAGTAGAATGTTTATACAAGCAGTACCACTGCCCACCCCCTGACAATAACAAACTTTCAAGTCGCGTGCTCGCGCAATTCGCAAACGGATAGCGATCTCCCTTCCACTTGACACTTATCCAGGGCTGTCACTACAAGGTTATTGTGACAAGAAAAATAATATGACGGAGACTATGATTTAACCGGTGATGTTATAATTTTAACCGGTGGACCTGGAAGCTTGACATTTTGCACAAGTGTTCCTTTTATAATGTAAGTGAGGACTAAGGAAAAATATTTGGATATTCGACCTCTAAGGGGTCAAATAGGGGGTCAGTCTGTATGGAAAGTTTTATTCTGTGGGTAGGTCAATGCAAAACATTGTGACAAGACCCTGGAATTAGTCCAGCTGTAAGAGTCTTGCTTCTGTGGAAACTTGTCTACCAGATCTTTTTTGTCTCCCGCTTTGTAATGGAGGGAAGTGGATAACTTTCTTCCAACTCCTCCTATTTTTATCTTTCGATTAATTTCGTGCTGGTTCCAAGACAATTAACTTTATCCCGGGACTCGCCGAGGGTCAAACCTCGGTGTCTTCATTGGACACCTGTAGATCCTGGCTTACCCACTTACTTAAAGACCCTTTATAACAATTAATTAAATAGATAGTGCCCGATTTTCCCAGATGACCCCCCACGGGGTCGTAATGGGGGTCCTCAAGTTTGTATGCAGAAAATTGTGTGCGCAAAGACCAGTGCACTCTCTGTCCTGACTCTCATAGTCCGATGGGACGGCAATCCGACAAGACCTGAGATAGATCAGTCTCAGGACCGACGGCTTTACCTACTCGCAGGCACGAGCATACTATGATCATCATTGTCGAGAATGAGATTGGCACATGGAATCCAGAACTCTCAGGGCGACACTGGGTATTTTAACGACATTTTATTCGTTACACTGGCAACCCTGCTACCGGGTATTTTTATGGCATATTATTAACCCTGGCAACCCTGCCGCGTAGAGCAGTAGTTTGAACAATTTGTTTGTGTTGCATTACTGGCGCAGTAATTGTTTGTTCTAATGCACTGCGGAGACTGCGCGCGCCGTTGTGTCAACACTCACATATACATTGCTATCTGTGTTAGTGTTTTAGCTCGTATATTATTACGCCAAGCACTACACGAGGTAAGCAGAGAATAGTACGGAGAGCACGGTCTTGCTTCTTAGAGCACGGGTGGTAAAGTAGTAGCATAGTATTTTGTAACTTTTGACAATTCATAAGTACTGTACTTAATGGTCTACGTGAATAAAAAATATTCTGATTCTAGTCGTTTCTGGAGTGCCTACATCTTGATGGCGAAGGCTAATCACCTACGCATAGCAAATAGTATTTTATTTGAAACGCCCGCGTATGCGTAAAGATGAAATTTGGACTATTCCAGGGGAACCCATCCAATTCCCGGGGTAAAAAGTAACTTAATATGATGACCCTGGGTATAAGCTATCCTCGTGCCAAGTTTTATCAAAATCCCCCCAGTAGCTTTCGCGTGACACGCGGAAAAAGACGAGCAAGCATGGTGAATTCTTCTGAACGAAAATTATTTCTTTCTTTCGGATTCCAATGCTGGTTTTCAAGGAACGTCTCTGATCAGTCTTCATACGTAGGGATACGTGAGTCCAATTTAATTTCCCATATCAAATTTCCACGCAACGATACACGTATAATTCGCACAGATTACCCGTTCCAATTGTGTGACTCGGTCACGTGTCACCATTGTCACGCTCGCGGGTCGGTAAATATTGACGGTCACGAATCGCGACGTGTCGTGACGTGACGTGACAAGCGATGATAGGATACAATTATTATCACAATAGAATAATTTGGCAAAGAGTTGTATGTAAACAATGACTGGCATAATTTCTATTCCCATGTAAATATAATTGAGATCGTCATGATATGATGTCTCGTCATGATATACTCGTACATGATAATAATAGCGTCAGACGAACACACCAACTGTCCGGTCCCAAACTAAGCGGCGCTTGTATTATGTGTACCGTACAATGGACCGATCGAGCAATCCTAGTGTGTTGTAATAACATAAACAACTATATAAATATTAAAGACTAGCTGCGCCCCGCGGCGTTACCCGCGATTAAAAATTATGTCCTTTTTACCGGGATAAAAAGTAGCCTATGTGCTATTCCAGACTATAATCTATCTCTGTGCCAAATTTCATCCAGATCCGTTTAGCCGTTCTGGCGTGATTGAGTAACAAACATCCATCCATCCATACTTTCACATTTATAATATTAGTGTGATCCATGACTCAGGTACAAACATTCGTGCTTATCATACGAAGTTTGCCCCAGCCGGGATTGGTATCTCGGTAAAGGATGCAGGGTTACTATTGGGTCGTCATATATAGCAAAACATGGGTTCGTATTACAGGGTGGCCAATGAAAACGCCGAGGTTGGACGGTGGGCGAGTCGCGGGGAAAGCTCCATCAGGTTTTTCCATAGAATAATAACTCCAAAGAGGTCTATTGAGCACTAATAACGAAAACATACACTTGAGAACACAAAGAACGTCAAAGCGTACAAAATAGGTTCTAAACGAAGTGCCCTCGAGGCCAGTCGTCTTATATTACGCGGAGAGCCAACACTTGTGCAGGCGGCACGGACAGTCGTATGTGCAACTCGAAACTATCGGGCATTGGGGACTGGGATGTATAAAACATTATATAGAATGGATATGGCATAGTACTCGTATGCACTGCCGCTATAGTTAAACTGAACGCTTACTTCATGCTTTTGCTTCATGAGCTCAGAATACAAAATATTTATTAATAGTTCTGCATGCAAGTTACGTAGGTCATGAACAGGTAAGCCAAGGTAGCCTGGCCAGGCCAAGCCAGGTAAGTTGTTTTGGACTTCAAGTTTTATAGCAACACTAACTATATCGATCGTAATTTAAAAGAAAATGTTTATCATACAAAAATTAGCCCTCATAGGGGTCGAAATTCCAAAAATCCCTTCTTAGACCATCTAAGGAATAAATCCTTCAATTTCAATCCCCGGAATAAGCTGTGCGTTGTCTGTTTGTCAGTCCATCAGTATTTAGAATGTAATTAAATACATAGATTTGGTCTATACAGGGTGTATGGTATCGATATCTTTGGGTAAAGGTTACACTTAACGTCTATCATGAAATTATAAAAATAATTTATACCGCAAGTCTTGGTTTACAAATGTCATTTTAGAGCGCACAATGTATATAAACCAACGCGGTCACAACACAACGCTCCGCGCGATACCCGAAACATCGGGTGACAAACGCACTCGAGCGTAGCGAGTTTTATTTTACATAGGTTTTAGGTCTGTTTTAGGTCAAAATTGCCAATTCTATTTTTATTTTTTCAAAATCAGGTGGAGGTTGAATTCTAAAAAATACTGAAAAAATTGCGTATAATAAAAAGATCAGTGGAAAATTTCAACTCTGTGGGGTCCAGATTCATGAGTTGAATCCATGGTATCAGTTTTGGTAACGAAGCCACATGCACCCTGTATATTCTAATTATTTATTTCTTACACTGATATTCCCGAAAGTACCTACTTTTGAACCGTTACAAGTATTACAAAATAAATAAATAAATATCGCCAGACGAACACACCAACTACACGGTCCCACACTAAGCAACGCTTGTATTATGGGTACCGTACAATGGACTGGGGCGAACCCAGTATACATTACTTATATAGATATTAAACCCACGACTTGGGTACAAACATTCGTGCTCATCACACAAAGTGTGTCCTCACCAGCATTCGAACCCGGGACCCTCGGCACAGAAAGCAGGGTCACTACCAACTGCGCTAATCAGGCATGATGATGAGTGATGTTAAATATGAATCTACCGCGAATTCCTATGGAGTAGAAAAGGTTACTCGAGTTACATAGGTGTTTAACGGCTCATCCGATACTTCCTATCTCTACACAGCGGCTACCGCGCGCCGCACTCACCGTTTAGCACCCTGTGTGCACCCAGCAAACACCACGTAATGATACTCCAGTTAATTAAGGAGCCCACAGCAAATATGCCTTCCGACGAGACGCGAACGGAATATTTTATTACAAGCTGAGTGGGTACCGTTGGACGGCGGTTTGTATGGCAACGAAAAAACTCTTTTGGGTAAACTGTGCTGTGTTTTTTGGGGTAGTATGTTGCTTTATTTGGAATAGGTTAATAGAGTGATGGCAGGGTAGGGAGGGGAAAAACGCATACCACTCGATGTCACTAGACCTGGCCGCCCGGCAGGTCCTTCGACCAAAAAGCCTGAACGTGGCATTGTAAGGCGTACCCACAGATCACGAGAGATATGCCGTGCGGTTCAAAATGTATGGGAACTCGCTGTCTCCGTTTCGTTCCCCACCACTCGCCACAAAACACATGCAATTCCATAAAACCAACCAATACGAAGTCTCACACACACACACGCGTGCCAATAATTCGGTGTGTGCTGCGTCGTCGCCGCATACAGCGGCCGTACCACGCGACGCACCAGTGTATTCAAAGTATCGTTAGACGATCTATCCATTTCCTCGTACATTCACTCAGTAGCGAACATAGGTGGTACTTAAAGAGCCATGTATTTTGTACAAAAAATAAAAAGTCGTTGTGTTACATAAAAACTAAAATAACATAATAAAGGCAACAAATATATTTTGATTTGTTGTTTTTAATGATTTTAAAGACGAATATAATAAGGTACTTAATACTTATTGGTGAAATGAGATTCTATCATTAGTGGAGTTCACTTTGCGGCTAGTATTTTTGCACACAACCACGGAACAACACGGCATTTAAAAAAAAAGCTAGAACACCGATACCGACGTGCAGTTGCAGTCGACTGACGGCGAAAACTCTATGTGAGTGCAATTTGCACCACTTGCCCACCGCTTTCATAACATATCTCCTCTCATATATCTGTGGGCGTACCCCTCCGCCAAAAACTTTGGCCATTAGCCATATAAAACTAGTTCACTCTCAATCGCTTCCATTTTGAACAGCTTTCATTTTTAACCCCCCCCCCCCCCCCCCTCCCCGCCCCCACACACACACAATAATTAACAGAAAAAATACAGTACAGATGTTGGCTGTCGGCTGCGTATGTTGATTATACTCAAATGTCAGACGTCGCGCAGTATGAAAAATGACCTAAACAGCGGTCATCCAATTTTTATTCCTACATTCGATAGATTAAATGATTTCAAATGCATGAGTAGAACTAGAGATATGATTTTTTTTTCATAAAATCTATGGAAATCAGAAAAAACATAGAAATAGCTGTAGTTTAAAAGGCGTTTAATATTAATTATTGATTTAAATGCCACATTTTAAAACAATAAATTCCCTTTATTATCTAGTGAATATTATAATTTTAGCTCTATAAATAACATAGAAATGCGAATTTAAGCTTATTTTCGTAAATATTTTTTTTTCTTAACTCTTCACGTATTAGGATTCAATTCTTAGATTAAATTATTCTTCAGGTCCCACTTGACATGTTTTAAAAATCTGAAATCTTAATCTCGTAGGATCTGCAGTTTATTGGGATTTAAAGAAACTGGCTTAGGGTTGCTACCTACCGGACTATTGTGTTTATCAAGTAAATATAGGTTAAAACAAATGGGTTGATCTGTTAATAATATTAACGGTATTATTAGTAATTTTACATATTATATTAATATCTATCTAAGTATTATATATTGTACGGTACCCATAATACAAGCGTTGCTTAGTGTGGGACCGTATAGTTGGTGTGTTCGTCTGGCGATATTATTATTATGTGTCTCCACACGGACTATAACCCGGATCTTTAGAAAGCTTGCGCGGGGACAAGGGTCCAACACGTAGAGGCCCTTTTTGAGAATTTTAATGTTACGTTTTATTATTATTATATATATAAAAATATTGTATCTTTGTAATTCAAACTTAGAAAATTCCGATGAAAGGTAAATGTGGTATGGGGAAGGTGTTCGCCCTCGTAAAGCTTAAGCTAAAACCCTATACCTTTACATTTTCTCCGGAGGAACGGGGGTGAGGCACCATGGAGCCGTCAAAGACCCATGTTGTCACTATTTTCAAACGCCTATTTTACTCCATTAATTTATGTTGCAATTTAAATTAACAGTGTCTATTTATTTGAAACTATTTACTTTAATATCGTGCCCCTAACTTAAATAATATAGGACTTTCGTAGATATTTTCAACCCTTTTTCACCCCCTTAATCCAGACCTTTCGTAAAATCCTTACAAGGACCATACTTGCCAAATTACAGCCTTGTGTCGAATGTCTTGTACTTTTCGGAATTTTGTGTTTAGTCAGTTTGGTAATGGCATTTTAATTTGATTAACGACAAACTTCAAACAACATAATATAATGAGTTTGATCATTATATTCGATGTCTAATAGGTTAGAAAACATTCACAAATTATATATTGAATATAATGTGAAAACACTTAATTCTGTGTGAAAACCCTAAAACCATAGAAATTATGGAAAATCTTTAGACGCTCATAACTCCAAGATCCTACAAGATTAGGATTTGATTTTTTTTTATATCACTAGTACAATGTCAGACATTATATTAATTATGATTTTGAATCCAAATATGGCAAAATATAGCAATAAAAAAATAAAACCTTTTTTTTCTTTTTTTTCAAATATCTTTCACGCGATTGGAGTTACAATCTGCTAGTTCCAAACATTATTTGCCTACGTAGAACCGTCATATGAGGACCCCAGTAGATTTACGAAAATATTTTTTTAACTATAAATTTTTAATATTCTGTAATTTGGCAAAAAAAAATTAAAAAATTAATATCTTTGGATCCAATTACTTTTGACTTTCGGGAGTTCTACTCATGCATTTTAAACTATCTACTCCTTCGAAAAGAGGAATAAAAATGGGATGACCGTTTTTTTGGTCTTTTTTCATACTGTGCGTCGCCACCAGGACCAGTGGTCGTCGTGGTAGTACAAGACCCCGCGTACCACGCCAAGTCTTGTACCGGCCTATCAAACCTCGCTTCAAATAACATGTTCACTATGCCAATACACAGATGGCGCTAAATACAAATGACGAGTTCCTATACAATCCTAGAACGCACCATGTCAATTTACGCAGAATGTAAAATATCTAAAAGAACCCGACAAGATAACAACCTTCGGGGCGCCGCGGCCAGCCCCAACAGGCACAACTCCCGCCCGGCTGGAAGATCTTCCCATTCCGTTCACTACAGTGATTGGATTGAGGATGGCCTATAGCCATTTCTACCTGCACAATCTGGTGGTCCAGCTCGGCCAGCGCGCGCAGAAGGTGGGTGGTGCGCGCTGCTCGCACGAACCCCCCACTGTGCTGCAGCTCGGCGCCCTGCGCGAACAGCATGCAGAATTCAGCGCGGGATCCGCACACGCCCGTGCCGAGCGCGCAGCGGAGGGATTGCGTGGCTGATGCTCGTTCTGAACCCTGGCGAAAAAGAGGCATTGAGAATATGGTCTCAGTTAGATCCCTACAGCGGCTGTTAAATTATTGACTTAAGCCGCTCCTAATTTGTTGGAGCTGATTGTTAAGCTGTTTTGGGACTTGGTCCGCCACACACTCTCATCACTGTCACTCCTGTAAGCCTGGATCCACAGTGGTGATGAAAGACGACACCGACATCTTACGGCTTTAACATGATACAGATGAAAAGTTCAGATTACAAAAAGCTGAATAGTACAATAGGCTACTTACAACATCAGTTGCTGATGGATGACAGAGGTCAGCGCACACGGTGAGGATGGTCTGAATGTTCTCCCTCGCTTCCCCAGCCCCCTCCGCACGAGTTATACATCCGCAGAGGCATAGATAACTGGAACAAAAAAAAAGAAATCAAATTTCAAGCCAATGGACTTGGCCACAAACGCCAAATCGGCAGGCATCTATAAAAAAAATATCATATTTAACTTCCAGTGAAATCCGCTCAGTGAATTTTGGAGTATAGCTAGACCTATATATTTCCCGGACGAAAAGTATCATATATGTTATCCTGGGCTATAAGCTATCATCATACCAAGTCTCTTCATAACCCGTGCAGTAGTTTTCCCGTGTTACCCGAACAGTCAGTCAGACAAAAAAAAATCTAAAAATGCCGCATTTAGCATCAGTATCGACATTACCCCCCTACCCCCTACGACTATTTATCAACAAAAATATTCACAACCTAGTAACAGTCTTTTTACACGTATGAATGGTATAAGTCAAAGTCAAATCATTTATTTCATATAGGCATACGAGGGCACTTACAAATTGTCATTCATATTTTTTTTCTTAACTCTACATCGGAACGCGACCTCAACTGAAACGATCCGGCGCAAAACAGCGGACTTGTATTTCGTTTTTTTTTTTTAACAACCACGTTTATTTAAAAATAAATAAGCCCAAGTGTGTTGGCATGCGAGGCGCACACACGCTACACTTTGACAACATAAATCTTAATTGACGCTAGATATTTGAGCGATCAGTCTCAGGCTGCCTTATCATCCAAATAATCCAGGATTCTGCAATAATCCTTATGAGAGTATATTATAGATAGATTGATAAATAAGTACTTATTCACACTCAAGTAATTAAATATTCTACTCTCCATCCATAAATTTATGCAGTTCCTCATACATCGCCAGCTACCCTTCAGCCGTCCGCGCCAAATCCGTATGAAACACAAACAATGGACAATGTTGGTTTTGCTAAAATGGAAAACAGCTAGAGAGTAATGTATGATGGCTAGCCTCCGGGCAATATCCACGTGTATTTTGGAGTGTAAGGCCCTGTTTCACTATGGACTGATAAACCCTAAGCGTAACTTATTGTACAGAATTTGTATGAGCCATCTGTCAAATGGAAGTGGATACAGCTTATCGGCACATTGTGAAAAGGCGTAGTGTAGCCCTTTCCACGTGTATGGGATACTATTTGGCATGCGACTTCTTCAAGCAGTGATAGCCAAGTTGGTAGAACGCTTGCCTCGGTAAACGAGGTTGGCACGTTCAAACCCGGCTCGCACCTCTAGGATTTCTGAATTTCATGTGCGAATCTCATTTTCAACCACGATTATAACTTGCTAAACGGTGTAGGAAAAAATCGCGAGGAAACCTGCATGTCTGAGAGAACCCCTCACAAGGCGTGTGAAGTCCACCAACCCGCACTGGGCCAGCGTGGTGGCCTAATCACCCTCACATTGAGGGGAGGCCCGTGCCCAACAGTGGTACATTAAAAGGCCTGGTATTATATTATATTATGGGTATTATATTTATTATATTATTATATGCGACATCTTCTAGAATAGCAACTGCCAGAGAAGGTAACAGTGGCGAAGGATAAGTATTACGCACAAACGAAACATAAAAAATGTGGAAGATCTACCCTTTACCGGGATAAAATAGGTAAGTATACTATTTTATTCAGCAGAAAACAAACAAAATTCTGATACTGAAATGTTTATCCGTTCTGATGCAATGGTCCCACAGACAGACAAAGGACCCCACTCTGCCTTTAAACTTAAAAAACATAGGTAAATTATTCCTCAAATCACTGGCCTCTAAAACATTTTTTTCGCTGAATCCGTACACTACCAACTTTGTAAAAGGGGAGGCAGGAAAGAAATTTAAAAATTGCGCAGTGCAAGCATCTTCGAGAGCGCGGTACCTACAGCATATCCAATTATAACTTGCGTAAATATTTACTAAGATCATAACGAAGGTACGTTCCTGCCATCGATCTCGAGCGGATCTCAAAGTTTCGACTGGGGCATATTTTTAACTGCCTATATGCCAATAATAAACCATCCTCCGAATTTATAGACGTTATATAACTTTATCAAACGTCATATAATACTGCGCAAAGCAAAAATCTTGTGCGCATTACTCTGAGAACGTCTATAAATTTGGCGGTACATATTATGATTTTATGTAAAGTAAATTATCCGTACTGTAAAATACCTGGGCCCCAAGTCTGCTAACACAATCGATTCATAATCGAACAGCAACCGCATAGTAACTGTCACTTTTGACAGATATTGTATGGGATATCTGTCAGAAGTGACAGTTACTATGCGGTTGCTGTTCGATTATGAATCGATTGTGTTAGCAGACTTGGGGCCCTGCAATGTAAAATTAAACTCGATACGCTCGAAAGCGCACGTCACTCGCACGAATCGGGTATCGCGCGGAGCGTTGTGTTGTGATCGCGTGGTTTACGATACATTGCGCGCTCAAAAATTACAACATTTGTAACCATGAATCATGACATTGAAATAAAACTATTATTTCGGATTTTATCGCGTTTATTTCATGAAACATGACTTTCAATCAAAATGACTTATAATTTTATTAAAGCCATTAAGTGTAAGCTTTACCAAGTTTTCGTTTGCATGCCCCTTACACCCTGTATATATAACACCATAAGATTATTTTGTGTATTTCAAAAATGTATTTTAAATAGGTGGACTCGTCAAAAGTTGTCCTACACACAGTTTGAGAATATCTGTTCGAATCGAACCGCTCAAGCCAACCCACGGAGTTTGCGTTCGCGGATTTTCATATTTACGGATTTAATCTTCGATTTAAGCAACGTGAGATGGTGAAATAGGATGATGGCGGATTAAGATGCATTTATTCGGAATGAAATACTGTTTTCAATTATGAGCCTTATGTAAAAAAAATACAGTATGATAACGCTAGCACACTCTACATTGCAAATAAGGTTTATTGGGTTCTGAAATTATAGCGCTAGTTATTTAGCTGGGTAGCTATTAGGTATCCTAGCATAGGTAGGCACGGACATTCTTGAATATTCAAAGACTAGACTTAAAACCATAACATTATCGAAAATCTCATCAAACTATGTTTACTAACCGCCTATATGCCAATAAACATTGTTATAACACCACAAATAAACAATTAATTAAAACTATTAACATTTTTAACGGCGAATGATATAAAAATACCGAAAAAAGATGGCGCCGTTGGCCCGTGAAGAATTTCGAATTTGGAATTCGAACATCGCTCCGTGATTGGCCACTCACGCGCAACGTATGTTGAATACAAAGTTAACTTTACTTTTCGTTTAAAGTAAAATAAACTTAAAAGTGATTGAAATAAAGGTTTGTGAAAAGATGCTTAACGTTTTGTAATGTCCCTGATAAGCCGGACCTCCTCGTTGAGACGAGTTAAGATAACATTATCTTAAATATTTGTGAGTCTCTAAAGGTCAATTTCAAAAGATGCCTGAGTTATGGCGTATGATCCGTGATTGATGTTCAGTGACCGACATACGATAAAAAGAAAGGAAAAAAAGAAAAATAAGAAGCTCCGTACTGTTTAAATGTTATACGGAAAAAAAATCTACACGTTTGGGTTATATATATTTTATTCGATATTTATGATATTCGATTTTATTAATTTGCGTCCTACCCGAATAGCAGAATAACTGCTAAAAGATGGGGAAAATACACTAAGATGATAATTCATTTTCTCATACATATGATTCTGAGGCGGTACGAAGTTCGGCGGGACGGCCAGTTAGTATAATAAGGTAGTCAACATTTTTCAAAAAAAAAAATCTTTAGACCTATCACTTTCAATTAAGAGAAAAACAATAAATTACTTATACTAAGCAGTAAGCAGACACAACTCAAATCGTCGGATGGATCACTCAAGCGCGCTCGTGTGATATAATGCGTGTCAAAATTCACAGCACACGTGTCATTTCGTTCAGTTATTTTCATGCGGTGATGTACAGGCTGTTTCTTTATATATAATATTCAAATCTTTCAGCAATAGAGATTTTATTATTGAGTAGTATTTCGTTTCTTTTGCTTCTCTATGGCGCTTCCTCGACATCGGTTGTTTTCAAAAGTGTTCTGAGTATTTTAATTAAATTATATAAATCTCAAGAAGTCTATAATTTTCTCCCCAGTGCCCTTGGTATATTTACCAACCTATGCTATGGGCTATGCCCACTAACTAACTAAACCTATAATGCCTTGTCAAACTCGCTTGGAAATTTGAGCTATGGATTAGGAAGAAGTGCCATGAAGGTGGACCGATGCGTCTCACAAGGGGCGGGGAGGGGGAATTCAAAGAAGTGGAGGAGTTAAAGTTCATTAATGTATAAAAAAAAACCGAAAAAAAGTAGTTTTATTCAAGACTCCACTCTATGTCTGCGGAACATAAGGTTTTAATAAATTTGATAAAGGCTTCGCTATAACGTAGTGTAACAATCATTTTGTAAAAGTTTAGATATTCCTATACCTACATGCTGGTACATCTAGGTAGATATAACCAATACTCAACAATGTTAACTTATAACCATATTTAACCTGTAAATACTCTAAACAGGTGAACAAATACACTAACATGTACCTTTTAACGTAAACCCTCAATAAAACATTATCTAATCCGAAGCAAAAGCATCCTGTAGCCGGTTGAGAGTCGGCGCCAATGATTCATTGCCCGCGTCGGCCAATCGCGGCGCGTTCTAATTTCAAACGCGCTAATGGAAGGCGAGCATACAAGAGGCGCCCGCGCATCTATCCGGTCTGGTGTTGCCAGGATATTCTAGATACTAGACCGGAAAATAAATAATAATGATGTAAGGTATTTATAAATAGTTTCCGCTTTATCGAAGTAAATATGAGCCGGGCATACTAGGAAACATTAAAAAAATATGTGAATTGTGTTTAATTCACTGTAACAGAATTAAATTGTGCGAAGCTATTGCGTAGAATATTCGTACATCTATTTATCTTATACATAAGTATTTAATTTTTAAATTAAAAAAATAACCACCGTCCTGTCATTACAATTTGATTGAATTTATGAAACTTGCCAACAGAATATTTACGATAAAATAAAAATGTTAATAACACACCGCGCGCTGGGAACACCAAAAATAAAGCACTCACCTAAGAAAAATGTATGGCGCGCTTAAAATGTTTTCGTTCTTAATTTCAGTTAGATAAACGGCGCGAGCGCATTTCGGCGCCTTTTCATCGTGAAATACGTACACCCATTAAGGACACAGTGTCGCCTTTGATACAGCTTGACAGTTAAAACGTCCAATGTAAAGAGAGCTCCGGCGTATCTGGCAACATCTTCATTCGACGAACATGTTGTTACGCGACCGGGAGGCGGGGGAGGTCGGCCCAAACTGGGCACACATTAAAATCGCTGCGGCATTTTAAGTGTGTGAGGTATGTTAATTCTGTGTGTGGATTTATTTTAATTGAAGGAAGTCGGTAATGAAAGGGAGCTTCAGGCTGCCGCTTTCAATACATTCATACACTTTATTGAGCTTTTTTTACGTATGAAAATTGTTTCGTATCAGTGGGTGTCAATTTATGAGGTTTTTAGATAAGCGGTTATGTTTATAATTTGTGAATTCAAGATTGCGGAATGACAATCTATATAGAAATTGTATTAAGATAAAGATTTTGTGCTTGCAATTACATTTTATAAAAAAACACTTATTGTATATTGTGTGGAGTGTTTTTACTTTATGTTTTATGATGTATATAAATGAACTGATTCCGATCGTTGTTTTAGTAAATTGTTGTTTTATTACATCACTTAAGTGTTCTTATATGAGATTTTCTTATAAGATTGGAAGCTTCAGAAGAATTTTCTTAATTGAAGCACACTGAAATTTTCCTTTACGTACTAGAAAATACATTACTACCCAATCACCAAATGTATGCTGATTTGTCTGTACACAAGCTAATAGGGCAATATGTATCACACATTCAATACGTAACGAAAACTACAACAGGTGTCCTACACATTAAATTTAAACCATCAACTCAATAAAATGGGCTCCTTACATTGAGACGTCAAATTTATTTCATTTTAATGTACGCAAATAAATATGCAAATGTTGTTGAATCAAATTCGTGGGTGTGCGCCCCATAGCCCATGTGGATTTAGTTGTGCGTGAACTGGAATATTATATGGGGCTACTGTTATAGTTTTTATTGCAGTACGCGTATTAAGAGTTTATTACGAGCGGTGGTGATGTACGGAATAAATAAAACTTTAACCTATGATCAGACTTGGTTGTATACAAAGTGTAACAGAAATAGTGTTACTAAATATTTTAAGGGGCTAACAAGTAGGTGATAACGATCACGTTTACGTGTTTGATTTATCTCTGAGAAAGCGAGCCAGTACCGTTTCACCGCGCACTTAGTACTTGGTGTAATTTTTAGAATTTCAAATAATTTGATTATTTTCTCGGGAATGTGACCTTTATAGCCAACCGATGGATCTGTTAAAATATTTTACACTATCATTGTTACACCTTATATAAGGCTTCACAATAATGGTATACACACCAGGGCGAATCGAACAGCAACCGCAAAGTAACTGTCGCTTTTGACGGATATTGTATGGGATCTCTGTCAAAAGTGACAGTTACTATGCGGTTGCTGTTCGATTACGAATCGATTGTGTTAGCAGACTTGGGGCCCCGGTCACACGGACGCTGGCGCATTACATGAATGGTTGAATCCTTTTAAATTAAGTAGCTATTATAAAAGTTTTATGTTTTAACACGTCACACGTGTCAATTACGCAAAATTACGCAAAATGCTTTTTACCAATTAGCGGGAGCCGCTATCTACGGACTCGGCGGCGTGACGTTAACGACCCGTAACTTACAACTTAAGTACTTAAATGTTAATTAATTACAATACCATTTACTACGGTTGGAGTGGATGGATGGAAGGAGGGAGATTGGTAAGTTAGAAACTGGAAGAGAAACTGTATAAGACATAGAAATAGACATTGGTTAGTTCAAATATAGCCAAGTACTTTACAACTCAAAATATATAAAAAAAAATCAACGAAGAGGGAAAGATGTAATGTGTGCACAGATATACGCTATATATTCCTACTGAGGAAGTAGTGTTTTTTTTATATACATTTATAGGCAAGTATTTGATCTCGATCTCACCTGATGGTAAGTGACGATGAGATCTACGATGGAGCATATTTGCCTAGGTAGGAAGGCGGCAGTAGATCGAGACGCTACATTCACTAGGCACATGCAGCGCAACTGATCTGACCCGCCATCCATGAATGGAAACACCGAACATCATGCCGGAACACGGCTAGGCCGCTTGGCGACATGGCTTTGTTCAGTGGGTGGTGACTAACCACGGCCGAAGCCTACCACCAGTAGAGTTGTCACCTAGTTGGCACCACCCAGGGTCACGTGTAGGGTATCTCGAGGGTACTTAATTCTCCTACGGACGAAGGTGAAGGTGAAGGTCAGTGTTACCAACCCTACTGTTTTAACAGTAGATTTGCTGTTTTCACATTTATCCCCCTGTTTTCTGTTTCTTTTCTAATTTTTACTGTTTTTCAATTAGCGTAATATTATACCTACACTATGAAAATATTTTTTGATAACCACTATGTAATAAAACGCAATGACACTAGATGGCAGTATCTACTCTTGTCGAGATTCAAGGGATTTCCCACATTGTGTGAATTGGTGAAGAAACTTTTGTGGCTACCACATAGCAGCGCCACCGTGGAAAGATTATTTTCAGCTATAAATAATATGAAAACTAAATTACGCAACAGAATATCGACTTATTGCACACTAAATCCGAAATAACCTAGTGCTACTCATTTTAAGCCACAGAAAGGCAAATGAAGAAATTTAACAAAAATATGTATGATTTTAATAAGGAAAATGAGTCTGAAAATACTGAATACTTAAGATGAGGCACTAGAGGATGAAAGTGGACAATAATTTTACTTTGATTTTGTTTTTTTTTTAATATGTTGTGATCAATATTATAATATAACAATGTATGTGAGTCCTGGTAACTAATTAAAGTAGGTGATTGTTTTAATTATATCAGGAAATTATGAAATCTGCCCTTTTTTACTTTACCTACTGTTTTCTCCTGTTTTTTTTATTGGTGAGCTGCTGTTTTTTGGTTTCTTGGGGTTGGCAACACTGGTGAAGGTGTTAAATTTAAGCATGCAATCATTCCATCACTCATTCGTTCAACTCATTCATTCAAATGTATTTCTTCATTCAATGGAGACCGAATTAAGTTAGTTTGAGTTCCAGCAAGCTCGTTGTATTACTTCATACATGGGGACTCTTATTTTGTAGAAAAGTTAATCTCATTTCTTGAGTTGTTTCCAGTATGTTGTCCAAATGTATATCAAAAACATTTGTTTCTTGTCTCTTACGCCATTCTTATTTACCTAACAAAACCAAAAGAATCTAAAGTAGCAGATAATTCAGACGGTAAAATGTCTATAACACCATTTCATACTAATGCTAAGAGCCCGCAACTAAATCTTTTAAATAGTCAACAAGCAATTCTCAGCCAATTCGCCTGGAATTTGAATGTTAACTAATTTTAATAGCCAATAATTGCTAATGAGATAATGTTCTACGCTAATTAGATCTAGAGTTATATGCTTTTAACACATATCTGAAGCTCAATTAATGAGATCGGAATTTTAATTTGGCGAATATTTCAATGTTTGAGCGTGATGCATTTGGCTGTTGGCCGCTTTTATTTTTAACACAAAACTTTCAAACTTTAGAAATATTTCTTTTCCATAAAATTCTGTCTAATCTACGAATGCATCTCGATTTTCACCACAAAACAACAATTGTATACGCTATAGAATTACACATTAATAGACCTAGTCCAAAAAAAATATTAACATCGATGTAGAAATGCGAAGGAAATCGAACACAGTACATTTTGAAATAAAACTATTTTTAAGGATTATATCGCGTTTATTTTTCGTTTTTACGTTCCCGACGTTTCGGCTGCTTTACAGCAACCATGGTCACGGGAGGACTGAGGTGGTTGACAGTATATTTTACTATGCAACATTCCTTTAGCTTTCATAATATTCACGACCAATATTATAGACGTTCTATAACATTATCGAACATCATATACCTAGTACTGAGCACAAAAATTTTGCTTTGCGCAGTACTATATAACGTTTGATATAGTTATAGAACATCTATGAATTCGGGGATAATCTTTTATACACACAAAAATCAACCTTATTCGTAATCCTTAACTCAAAAATTCTGTTTGTATTTTTTTTCCTATATTTACATAGTAAAAGGGGAGGCGCGGTAGCCGGGTAATCCCTGTAAGTAATTCTCTCCCGGTAAGTAATGCGTTGATAAATGAAATTAAATCGCACAAACAAGCGCTGCCGTACGACCCGACGCTCCCCTTTCATGTGTACTCTTGAGGCTGGATGAGGGAGCAGAAAACTTTATTTTATCGATATCGACAGTATTTTTTCTAACACGAGCCTTTTAAGCAGGGCCTTTGGGACCTCAATTCGGTTAACTGACCTTTATTTAACTTGGTATTAAAAAAATTGAGAGCCATTACAAGACACCAACCTGTGCCACACGCGAGCCGACAAACCCTATATCACGGATTCCGTCGCACCGAGTCGCTCTCTCCCTTCCGTAATTCATACGAGGGAAAGAGAAAAAAACGATTTATCTATCATACTGTCGTGTCACAGCCGGCTGTGCTACTAGTGCAGGCAAGAACAATTGCCTGGTCTGACCAATTATATCTTTAATCCTGCTTCATTATACTTTAAAGGCTCTATAAAATCTATCTCTATAAAATATTAAATATTCCATCGATATTAACAAACTCCGTCACATCACTAAACACAAACCCAGTTAAAAGAACATCGCAACTCGACATGTGCGCGCCAATCTGTCGTTGTTACGCGAATGCACTTCAAGTGTACCCCCTCTCTCTTCACCACTTTCTTATCCACTCTGACCCGAGCCGAATCATATTCGCCGTCTCCCTCGCACGCCCTAATAGTGCGCGCCCCCGCCCGCGGCTGTCGCGAGTACTTAGCGATGGGAGAACGATAATCGTTTGTTTCGATGTATTGGATCGCGTCAGTGTCGGATTCGATTATTGTGTGCAAAAAAACAAGGTTCTCGGGTTTCTGTTGATTATGGCTTTATATCAATAGGAGACTCAACTTTTGTCTTCTAGATAAATTATTAAAATATCTGCGATGGGAGCACAACCTAGTTCAATCTTATGCTTAATTGAAGTCGGGTTTCTAAGAACCCTGCCAAACTAATTATCAGATGTCCTGGAGTGAAACCTCTACTAATATAAAAGAACGTAAAGTTTATCAATTTGGATGAATCAGAATATTTTTTATTCATGTAAACCATTAAGTACAGTATTTATATAATAAGCTACTAGATTACCACCCGTTCGGAATGCCGTTACTACGGACAAGAACGGGCAAGAAACTCCATGGTTGCTCTTTTTAAAAATATTTTTTAAATTATTCCCAACACTGCACAGAATGACTACAGTACCAAATCATACCCCCTGAAATGGGACCCGAAAAACATAATACTTAATCATAAAATCAAAACAGCAGTGGTCCATTTCACCCCCAATTTCCTCCGGCCAAGTGACACGTCTCCCACGACGAGGAGGTTGGGGGTAGTGTGAACCACACCTGCACGTTCGCACGACACTTAGCGACAGATTTCGGTACGGTAGGTCGATAAGACCTGGGTTAGAAATTCGGAGGGTTAATTAATAATATATTTCATAGGGTTGCGGATAGATTGGGATCGAATACGGGGACTTTATTCCCGAGACACTTTAGAAAATTTCCGTTTGAACGGTACATGTACCAACCGTAGCAAGCCGTAGCGAAAATTACCTCAAAGTTCTAGGCAGCCAAACCGATCGTACATAATCTATACTATCTATACTAAACTAATATTATAAATGTGAAAGTTTGGATGGATGGATGGATAGATAGATGGATGGATGGATGGATGTTTGTTACTCTTTCACGTCAGAACGGCTGCACGGATCTGGATGAAATTTGGCACAGTGATAGATTATAGTGTGGAATAGCACATAGGCTACTTTTTATCCCGGTAAGATGTATGGTTCCCGTGGGATACATTTTTTCTCATACATTTGATTCTGAGGCGGTACGAAGTTCGCCGGGACAACTAGTGCAAAATAAAAAATCTGGTTTCCTTTTATCAAAAATAAAAATGTCTATTATATTTAATAACAAAAATAAATAAAAAAAAAGTTTCAAAATGACAATTTTTTTTATTACATTATAGGCAAGTATTTGATCTCGATCTCACCTGATGGTAAGTGACGATGAGATCTACGATGGAGCATACTTGCCTAGAAGGTACCTTTTCACTCTCGAATTGAAAACACCCAGATTGATTTCCACGTCACACGGTACCAAATGACCCTCACTCCCCCATCTCGTGACCACAATTTGAGCCATTAATAATGCAATTCAAAAACCCATAAATAAAAACAAAGTAAACGAACAGCCGCTGAATATTGACCATAACAAGCGTAATTCAAACAAATAATAACATCTTAATCGACGCCCCGCGGCGATGCCCGCTGTTCAGCTGTGCGAAAGCCACTGAAGACCTACCGATGGGCCATGTGTAGCCCACTAATGACATTGCAAACAAACAAAAAATGTAGTAGCCACTCACAATCACGCCTGTTATCCCCGAAGGGGTAGGTAGAGGTGTACTAAAGCACACCCACATTTCACGAATGGTATTTTAGCGGAAAAGGGAAGATCTTCCAGCCAGGCTGGTGGTATGCCTGGCGGGGCGGCCGCTATGCCCCGACGGTTATTGTCGGGATCTTGTATATATGTTACTTGCTCCGAAAACTCTTATAGCGATTGATTCAGGATTGTGACGTCAATTGTCTATTGTTCTGAATGCGTCTGCAGTGCCATCTGCGTAGCTTGTGGTGCAGAGTGGTCGCTACAGTATTTTGGTCCAAATGTAATAGGGGCGGTCTTTTGACATTGTATCGGGAAAATGTATCCTATAAAGAATAGAAATCGGTTGAGTTAGAACAAAATAATGCAAGCATATGTGGTCATAGGATTAAAACGGAACAACCTCGATTCGCAATACTCTTTTAAGGTGAAAGGGCTAAGTGGGGGAAATTCTTTTCGAAAAATTGAAACATAGAAAATATTGGTCTTATTTTTTTTTGTATGCGACTACGGCATATTGTAATGATTCACTTCAAAATTAATTTAAAATGAAACAACGCTCCAAAGTTTGTAAACTTAGCGGTTTTTAAAGTAGTAGTGTATCACTTTAAGTAAGTTCTAAGCTAACTGAGGCGTCTAATGCACAATGCCAATATCGCAAAAAAACTTTTTTGCGATATTAAAACCATTCGAATTTTAAATTTCGCGCCCTGACGTAGCGCTTCCACCTTAAATTAAATCAATACAAGCTTAATTCAATGTGAGCACATCTCAATCGGCGCCCCGCGGCGTCGCCTGCTGGGCTCCTGTGCGAAGCGTCACCGCCCATTGTCGTAATCACATGTGGCCGTGTTGGGACAACAATCATTATATTTATCGTTCAATTAATGTTTATGCGAGATTTTGATGGGATGCGGTAGATAAGATATAGTTAATCCCAATTGTTATATACTGAACGCAATATCCTTTGAGTTATATTCTGAAGGTAATGTATCTTCGTGGACTTTATCCAAAGTCACTGTAGACCGTTACGGCATAATATGGCTTCAATAAAAAGAACGACCGAAAAAGTTTTTCTAACAATAGTTCTATTGGAGTCGGCTTATAGCCCTATTTGACTGATATCCACAATTTGAACGGACAGAGTAACACATACCTGCTACGCCAACTAGTGGAGTTTTCACAGTTATTCAGGCTCCTGACTACAAAACCACTGTTACAGGTATTGATTTCCTATATTTACGTTAATACACATTCAAATAAAATTATTTTTTCGGCCGCTTTACAGCAACCACGGCCACGAGAGTACTCAGGTGTTAGACATCCTAGTGTCATAATTAGAACTGGGGTACCCTCATATTAAGTTGTTGCTTCCGGTCCGATCTACGTAGAAAGTGCTCACGGTGTATTGAGGTCTTACAATGGCGCGCTTGGTTTTGGATTTAATTATATTAATCAACGGATCCCAAGTCGCCGTGGTAGCCCCCAGTCATCTTCCCTATTGCAATTAGGATGTTTTTTAATTTCAATGAACGTAAAAACATAAAATAAACGCGATGAAATCCTTAACATTAGGTTTATTTAACAGCATTTGCTCATAATTGGCACACTATTCATACGTGTATGTCACATTAAACGCGCCCAGTAAGAGGGCGAAAGGCAATGTACCGTTCGCAATGGAGTACTATCGCGTTTTTTTGTTCGAGTGCATTGTTTTGATTGCATTACACGGTGCGTCGCGTGCGCATATGGCGTCCCAACATGTGACGTCATTACGCCTAATAGAATTGAGTGGTTTAATCAAGTGGAAGCTTTGAGCTTTTTTATTTTCAAAGTTATTGAAATCAGACTAACACACTTTTAGTAGAATGGACGGATGTTATCAGTATAACGGATTGTACAATGTAATTTGAAACTGCGCATTTGTGCTGAATATAGAATAGAGGAAAGACAACTAAAAATTTCATCTATCTAACCTAAAGGTCCTATAAATATTCTAACCGTGCCTACATTGTTCTCACATACCCATAACAATGTACTGCTCAAAAATGTGTAACATCTTTTAAAAAGAGCAACCATGGACTTTCTTGCCCATTCTTCTCCATAGCAAGGGCTCTCCGAACCAATTCTCCAATTTTGTCGATTCTGAAGTAAGCACTGTACTTAATGGTTTACTTGAAAATATTCTAATTCTAACCCGGTGGGTTATTTTAAATCATTCGGAATCGACATCGTAAACGGATTTGAAACTTTCCGATGTTGATGTCGCTCCCGACGAGCTTTCCGACGGAATTTTTTTGAAAAAACGATTTGGTCTTATCATCAAGATACATCGAAGATAATCAAATTTTGAAATTTTAATAGCGATTGCGCTAATCCAGTTCGGCAGTTTTCGATTCCGTTTCCGATATCGATTTCGAATGGTTTAAAATAACCCCGCTGGACTAGTTGTCCGGCTGACGTAATTTAACCCCTTAGAGACGGCCAACTTAACGTGCTCCCGCGCATAAGATTAGCACGAAGTAAAGGCCTTACTTCCTTGCGACAATAGCCATGTGGAAAAGTTAGTAGCAGACACATTTGGCGTCCACCGTTACGATTCGCGTGCCACAAATGCGGTATCCATGTACCCGCTGGGGAGACCCGGGTTCTTGTGTCGAGGGACGTCTGTCTGTCACGCGGGGTCGACGTCACGCGTGAATTTTTTGCGATTGCATAGGGAGTGATTACGGCCGACTTCATAATTACGAGTCAAATATTGGCTCGGTTTATGATCCGTTGGGAATTTCGATTCCGGGTGGTGGGTGGTATCTGGACGGCCACGTGTCTGCTGGTAGCCAGAAAAGAGCTGAGATTCTAAATCACCTCACATTTCACGCGTTTTAGTCAGATCTCAGAAACTCTTTAAAATGAATAATAAAGTTGCGATTTTGATAATATATGGTCGATATTACGTAAAAAGAATTTGCACGGCGCATCAATGCGCAAAGCTCTGCCTTTCTCACTCTCTGTCCCTTTTTATTACACGGGGCAGTGATTTGCTCTATCTCTTTTTCCCTCGCTCGCGGTTCGATGCATACATAGGTGGGATCTTAAACCAGCTTCGCATGCAGGTTTAGTCCATTATACGGTACGGTACCCATAATACAAGCGTTACATCGTTTGGGACCGTATGCAATTGATTACAATTGATATTGGCAGACGAACCAGCCTGCCAATATTATTATTATTCCCAAATATAAATGTCGATTATAGTAATTTAATTATGTCAACCCAACCAATCATCCCGACATGGTAACCACACAACTTAATTGAATTAGACGGATTCCCATCATTCTGCAGCACGTGGCATGATCAGTACCGATAACAAAATTCAGTTTTGAAATAGGTCTTTACGGCGTACGAAATAAGACACCTAATGACATCAGTTTGTTTGAACGTCTAGGTTTGAACGCAATTGCAAATAAATAAACCAATCGATATTACATCATAATCAACCTTATTACAAAGCTCTTAAGATACTTAATTCAATTTCTTAGCTGGAAAAATACAAGTAAAACAACAAAATACAAACCCATGATCGTTATTTGTTAGTCAATAAAGTTTATTTTGAACTTGAACAGAAAAATATTAAGTTGTCAAACCATAACATAACACGTGTTTGGGTATGACATTGCAAACTACTCTTGGGATTTGGACCGGGAATTGAACCTTGCACTCTAGAGGATAGGATGGCACACGACACACGTCATTGACACAGGGTGCTCAGTTAGTTACTGTTGCGATACTTTTATAAAAGGCGTGTAGGTATAAAAAAAATTCGCTTCGATAAAAAAATATAAACGTGATCGGTACCGACCTACTCGGTAACCTCTTCAACTTTTTTTTTACACAATTTTTGTTAAACTTATTATTTTTGTGTTCGCATTAATTAAGGTCGGAGCATAGTTTTATAACAGTCTCGCACGTCAAGTGCAAGCTAACTGTATAATTTATAGTCTACCGTATTTATCTCAATTGATTTGAAATGTAAAAAAAAAAACAAAATGACTAATTTAGGCCTAAAACTGCAATGTACATTAAAACTCGTTACGCTGCAATGCGCTCGTCACTCGCACGCGTCGGGTATCGCGCGGCGCGCTGTGCTTTGATCGCGTTGCTTACGATACATTGCGCGCTCCAAAATTACAACTCATCGTTTTTGATATAAATGATTTCTATTAATTAATTAACGGCATTGTAAACTTAATCCAACATTTTAGTTACAATTTTCACAAGGTAATACATTTGTATAGAAAATTTTGAAGTCCTGCTAGAGAGCCACTTGAATTCGAGTGTTATTCAAAAGGGCATGCTTTACATTCAAGGAAATGTAGTACCCAGTCGAAGTTCATCCAAAATAAATACCAGAGTATTAACCAAGTTAGTCTAAAATATGAGCAAATAAGTGTTATCATTCCACCATCCGCCCCTGATGTAACAGTAGCCCGGTCACTACCGCACTGGGCGTACGTACAAGCGATAAATGTGTTACACGGGATGCCACTCCCGCGCATATGTCACTCTATTAAAATGTGCTCCAAGTGAGCGGCCAATGTTTATTTTATAATTTTGCTATCGATACCCAGTTTGTTTATAAGGGTGCATTTGCAACCATAATTTTATATAGACAAGGGTCAATGGTCCTTTCTCCACTGGACCCTGTCTTGGGCTTGTTGTGGCCAAGTTTTACTCGCAAAGGTGTCCAGACCCTCGGTCCTTGGTCCGCCATGACGTCGGACGGCGACCTAGGGGTGCTACCTCAAAAAGAGTTTATAAGTTGAACTCCAAAATAGAATGTAAGGAGGAAACCACAAGTCCAATAATAGTATTGCCAAGAGCCTTGTCTATTAATTGTCTATGGCCTTTTGACGGCGCACATTCTTGATAAGAAATCTAATTTACACTTTGAATGACTCTTAGTTTCTTGGTAGAATATCTATAATAATCTTTATTTGTGTCTAGATAATCTAAATAACACTTCAATCTAAGTATCACTTTGAAGGACTCTGGTTTTTTTTATAGAAAATCTATATAATCGCTCTCAAAGACTCGGGTTCCTTGATACAAAGTCTATACTATAACAGTTGAGACATCCCGGGACTCTTGCTAGAAAGTCTAAATAACACTGGACGAGAGACGAGACGAGAGAAGAGACTTGACGAGGCAGCCGGAGTTCTTGATAGACAATCCAAATAACACCGATGACGTAATCTACTACTCTAAAACTAAAACTTTTTTTTATTAAAATATACTAGTAGTGTACTTTAAAAACATCTACCTCCATCAATCACATGCAAACTTGCGGCAATGCGCGTACGCATATCCCAATGCACTTTACAGTGGGGTGTGAGCGCCTAAAAACGTCACCTGCCATTAAATCGAGCGAGCATCATTGACAACACACAAATTGAATGCGACCCCATAACTGGGGCTGCCACCCTATATAGATGCGTGAGTTATTGAATAAATATTGTCTAGAGTTGGAATTGAGTTGTAGTGTTTGAGTTCAGTGTGAGGATGACAGTTGGTTCGGGATCATGGTATGAATGTTGTTTATTTTTTTTTAAATACTCTTGAATTATAATTCATATAATATCGAAGGTCCTATAAGACGCTATGTAAATAAAGTAATTTGCATCGCGGAAATTAGAAAAGCAATCTAGTTAACCACCACACCAAATGGCCCTAGAGTCAGCAGAGCAAAATGGATGTTTGCGTGAGTGAAACCGCTGGCAAAAGCTAGTAGGGAAATAAGAGAAACAAACCCGCACATACAGATGGCCGGACCGCGTACGATAATAAAAAATAAATATTGACTTTGAATATCAAATAATCAACGAGCCCCCATTTTAATAAATTAAAAATGTCCCTGTGAATTATAGGGCACCGTTTGTGCGGTCCCAGTGACAGCGGATCGCAATAGAATTTGACGTTTTATAAAAAAAACAACCGTAATGTAAAGTGTGATGGAAAGCTTTGAAAGAATCAAGATTTGGTGCTGGAAAAGAATGGAAAGAATTAGCTGGACAGAAAGAGTGACCAACTCGAAGAAGCGTTGGAAAGAGTAGGGGATATAAAGAAAAAGCCTTGAGCATCCATAGAGAATAGAAGAGAAACAGAAAATATGATTAGGCACTTAATGAAGCAATCATCTATACATATAAATAAAATTAAGAGCAAGGAGAAGTATTTCAAACGGATACAAGAAAAAAGTGAATGTAGTGCCGTAACAGATGGTCACGGAGCTCACAGGAGAAAGGAGAGAACTAGCAGAGACTACTTACAAATCCGAAGTTTTAAAATTAAAAAGAAAACAAAACGTGAATATTCTTACCCGGCACCGCAAAAGGAATTTTATTTTAAAGGCACCAGGCGTCACTTCCACCCATTCATAAGCGTTAGCGGATAATTTATATAAATACCCCGCTATCAGTAACACCCTATCCGTTCTCTCTCCACGGGAGTACAGTTTTCATTTACGTATTTAAGTGGACGACTTTTTAATTCATCAATCGGTGGGCGGAACGTCGCCGTTGGGCGGCGGGCGACATGCTGTCTAATTATAAAGCGGCTTACTGGCCGATTGCCAGGGACGAACAGGGCAAGCGGATTCTCTTTGCGAAATTTCTGTTGATTACGGAATGATTAATTGCTGGGTGTAAAGTAATTTATTAGTGTAATTTTGTAATTTATTGAGTTTTTTTAATGCTGATCGCAGACTCTTTGGCGGCGATTAGGTTCTATTAGTTGTAGGATACTCTGTTCTTGTCTTGGCGACCACTTGATAATCATTGGAGGAATTTTTACTTTGGACACTGCCAGCTCCGAAGAGTTATAGTTTTGCTTTTCCTAAACCATTATATACATTAAACAACCAACTAAGGATACTGTGGTAACATGTAAATAACAAAAGATGACCAGTCAGATGGTCCGATAACACCAGCAATGTTGCTGATGCTTGACCAGATTAGAATCAAAGGAATGGTGTGAAAGAGGAGAGGCATATAACTTGAATGGTGTCTAATTTTGGATCCGAAAAACGTTTATCTCCCTCTCTCTCATATACTTAACAGTGGGTCCAAATAGGTTGGAAGAAGAAGCAGTAGAATATGCAAATCAATAAACACTTACAATCATCGGTAGAACTAATTGGGACTCAGAGGCGGGCGGTATGACGCTGTTTGAATTGAAGTAAACTGCCAAATTAGTTAATAAGACCACAATGAGGATAGAAAATAGTGAGAGAAAATAAGATGTAGACAACAATGCTATCAGCTCCCGTCACATGAGTAAATATCGCCGTTTTCATTGATATTCATGTTCAGGGCAAACATCAGTTTCTCCGTGTGACCAATAAGGCAATGAGCTTTTACATGAAGACAGGAATCAAGACCTATTACAAGGTAGAAAGAAGCTCAGACGAAAAATGTATATACAATGGAGTGTCGTGAATAACATATTGAAGTACAAAAAAAAAATTGTGCAGCCCACACGAATTCGCGTGCTCGTAAGGACGCAATTCGCGTGTACTTCACAAATCGGCTTGGTGTTTTGTACTCCAATATGTTGTTAACGACACTCAGTCTACATTATTTCTTTGCCTAAGGAAATAAGTCAATACCATTAACAGCCACAGACGGTTCATGCAGATTTTCCGATAGCAGCCATCATCATTTTCTACCCTCTTACATGAATCTCTCCAAATGTCCATGAAGAACATAATAACATTATCGACAATCGTATCGAGTGTTTAATTCGATTCCGAGTATTCGATACAATGGCCAATGGGGTTCTCGATGCTACAGTGGCATTTTCAGTTCTTTGATTGCAACGGAATGATTGGGTTGGGACACTTGACACCCCTTTAGGGGTGCTAATGGAATCTAACTAGGTATGGGTAGGTCGTTATGAGTACCTAGCTAGATTTAATGACGTCACTAATGTACCCTCGAAAAGGTTGGTCAGGGCCCCAAGTCTGCTAACACTATCGATTCATAATCGAACAGCAACCGCATAGTGATGATATTGTATGGGATATCTGTCAAAAGTGACAGTTACTATGCGGTTGCTGTTCGATTATGAATCGATAGTGTTAGCAGACTGGGGGCCCAGGGATATTGCAAGCAGTTGAAGATATGTATGTGGAAGATAGGGCTCTTCGATCGACTCGGACCGGTATCTGCTGGGATAGCGGTATCTTAATCAACTGCAAGTTTTAAATCGGTTGACTGGGACCACTGCGACGGGAGCAAACACAGCCGTCAAAAAAAAATAACCTTACTGACCTTATCAGATGATTTCTCGAATTAAGAGAGCACCGTTCCACTTTGAAACCATTTTGTACCTACTTTTTTAATAAGAAACAGAGTAAGTACCAACCTGGAGTTAACTCTTGAGGCTGAAAAAGTATCTACCAGGATAACATGTTATGAAAGACAGTGTTTATAATAACAATTATTATATAATCAGAATCTTTAGGTATATCTGTAATGTACTTAAATTAGAATCAAACGATAGATTGCATTATAAGTAATTAGGAGCAGCAATTAAGACAAGTAAAAAGCTGTATATAATAATACCAGCCCTTTTTTTTAATGTCCCACTATTGGGCACGGGCCTCCCCTCAATGCGAGGGGGATTAGGCCATAGTCCACCACGCTGGCCCAGTGCGGGTTGGCAGACTTCACACATCTTTCGAGAGGTTCTCTCAGACATGCAGGTTTCCTCACGATGTTTTCCTTCACCGCAAGCAGTTGTCAGCAAGTGATAATCGTGGTTGAAAATGAGATTCGCATATGAAATCCAGAAATCGCTGTATAGAAAAAGCTGTAGATATAGTAGCTATTATTTTTATTCTCAATCACAAATATATAACCTCTGCAGCTAATAACTGAATGTAACAAATCCGACCCATCGGACGCCCAACACTATTACGATTGCTCACCGTATCGATTATAATCTAGCCGGCTGTATCCGATTTAATCGATAATCGGCATTAAACTGCCTAGTATCGATGTCGCACAACCCACGCTTTGGATATGAATGGGACACAGTGTAGTGGAAATTGCAGAAGAACAATTTATATTTTTTTTCTGAAAGTGTCATGCCTATTTGTTCTTATATCACGGAAAAACTACGAACCTAGTTTCAACGAGGTTTTCACTATAAGATTGACATAAGCGACAAGGTTACATACCACGCTATGGCTATTGGCGGTCGGGCTGAAGAGTAAAATCGATAGTAGCGCAGGCGGAGCCGCGGGAAAAAACTATATGTAAAGATATTCAGGGTGCAAACAGCGCAGGCGCATCTCTCGCCTATACAATATCGACTATACCACGGATTCCCAAACAATTTTGGGCAAGAGACCCCTTTTTCCAAAATGAACTGATACCTCAGACCCCCCTAGCCAAATTAGTTTAATAATCCTATCTCTAGTGTTTCTACTACTGGACTGAGGGCGAACCTAGTATATAATACTCTTACTTAGATATTAAACATCCACGACTCGGGTACAAACATTCGTGCGCATCACACAAAGTTTGTCCCTACCAGGATTCGAACCCGGGACCTTCGGCACAGAAAGCGGGGTCACTCAGGTCATCGGCCGAGAAAAACAATACCACATTCATAGCATGTAGATTGAATACATAGATTATGCATGCAAATGCAAATTCTCAATAAGAGAAGTGAGAAAAATATACTTACAAACATACAATATTAAACAGAAACACAGAATTCTAGTTTTGTATCTCACAATTTTTGTTCTATGATGTCATTCATCAAGACTAAAGTATATGTGGGAATGATGGTGGAACGGAACGTAAGATGCAGGACATGGAATGGAACGCGAGATGCATGATAGGGCATGGAACGCATTTGGAGTGAAAGGGATGGGTGGATAGGTGCGAGAGAGATAGAGGAGAAAGGTGACACGACGAAACGACGGCAAGACGTATAGAAGACGGTTAAGATTTTAAGATTATAAAAAAGTATTAAAATAAGAAATAAAAGTTATTGAAGTAAAATAAAAGCAAAGTTTTATTACTACATATATGATATCAAAGAATATGATATATATGATGTGATTTGTCAAAACACCATAGATAAACATTAATAATCATACTGCGTTATTCGGCTGCTCTGTGTCTTACTTCGGGGTAGGGGCGGCCCAGATGAGCGCATATGGGTACAATGGAGTGCCGTCGCACGAGCCCATTGTTTGAGCGTCTCCGCTCATTGTGTACGCTCATGTTTTGGTGCCGTGTTGCTGAGTGATTAAACGGGGCAGGTCAAGTGGAATATTAAATGGCACACTTGTTATGGGCTCAAAAAATGTTAATGTTCAATTAATCCTGACGCTTATTCTATTCTTGAGTAAACAAAAATTAGACTAAATTTAATTAGACTTGTTGTGTGTTGTTGTGAATGTCGAAGCCAACAATACTTTTATTTGTTTCGGTTCTAGATTATTCATAATTTGCCTAAATCAATAATTGTCTGAGAGAACTCCTCAAAAGACGTGTCAAGTCCGCCAACCCGCACTGGGCCCAGCGTGGTGATGGCCTTATCACCTTTCGTAATGAAGGGAGACCGCTACCAAAAAGTAGGACATCAAAAAAGGCTAGTATAATTATTATGAAAAAATAAATATTTTTTTTATACTTTTCGCGAAAATGGCCAGCGTCATAGGCTATTCGAGTTATATCACGTTGCGAACCGACGAGGTTTCTAGCAAAAAACATAAAAAAAGAAATAGTTTTTCCCACGAAAATACATAAAAAAACACACTGGTCCGGTTTTTCGCACAGGCCCCACTCACCCCGGGTTTACTAGGGGAGGTGCGGCCCACCCGGACGCATTAGACAAATTAGATTATACTCTACTTAGGTAGGAAGCGCTCTCAAACGAAATACGTCATAATATAATTACAGTTTTGTGTGGAAGTTGAAGTTTTAGATGTAGAAATATGGGGAGTTATTTATTTTCAACCAAAACGTATTTAGTTTATTGATCGTAAAAATATTTTTCATGTCACTGGCTCGGAAAGGTGGACTCTATCGTTCGAAATTTGCTTGCAAAAGTCCGTTATATCCCCATAGGTTTTCGAATTTGGAACGTGACGAACTAATCCATAATAAACAAGTGAACTGTTTTCTATAGGCATGCGTACAAAACGCCAAATAAAAATGGTAGAGTCGACTTCTTTATTCTTCTGTTCCGTTCAATTATTTTTCACTGCGACTAAGTTAGTCTCTATATGATGACGCTTTTCTAGTGCAACTTGTGTCCTTACTCTACCACTGACCTGATGAGTGTGTGCGCTCTACTTCGCAGTGACGTCAGCAGCTCTAGTTCTTTCGCAGCGACGTCCTTGCTTTGCTCGTCGACTCGCGTTCTGCACAGCACCGAGTCTAGTCCGATCGCGATACAGTCGCTCAGTTGTTTGGTCAGCTCCATCTCCCTAGCATCTGATTGGAGATCCTTTTCCTGGGGCCAAAAAAACCTATATTAAAAAATAATAAATAAAAAATAGCGAACTTTTTTATGTGGTCAAATTTTTCCCCAATCTTCCAAATTTTACCCTCCCAAAAAACCTTATTATAATTATTACTAACAAAAAAAAAAAAATGCCAATGGAGATTCGGTCTTTGTTAGCGACAGCTTCAAACATCGTCATCTTTCGGCTATTGTTAAAAAAAAAACAACACGAAACCATCATTGGTCCCAGCTTACTCTATGCCCAAGAGAGCGTGACTCGAAAATACCCGAAACTATGAGCTACATATGAGTATCTAAGAGGTAGTGCATCACCACCAGGTCAGGGGCCCAATACTGCTAAATTAAATAAAATGTCATACAATTCCTATTCCAGCGACACACTATTGAGGTTCCATTACGACTGTGTCAGATTGGCTATTCTGCTAAAACTTTAATGTCGTCTTGATGGAGTCTCATTTCAGTATCAATTGTCCGTCCGGTGACGACTGCTAGAAAAGCCAGATAACGAGTAGAATACTATTACTTAGCTACATTATATTGATACACGACTGAAGTACGGAATACGTAATAGTTCTATGACAGTTCTATGGCAGTTGAATGGCTGGTCAGTGGAAAGCCGCTGGCATTAAAAAACTAGTAGACTACCAAATGTCTAAAATCATTCAATCAACACGCTATTGACACTCCTCTGAAACGTTTGTAAATTAGCAGAATTGGGCCCCAGGTCTACACTCAAAGACCTTCGCTCCGACACGAACCATGTCTACCTATAAGTTTATGGTCACAGTAACATCCAAGACAGCGGCGGCAGGCGGCCATTAGTGTGGTGCCCCGTTTGATATGGGTACACTGGCATCATAACTTAACAGTTAAGTTGTATATTGATTTCTTATATTTACGCGAATACTACACATTGAAATAAAACAAATTTTAAAGATTTTATCACATTTATATTATGTTACGTTCCCGACGTTTCGGCTGCTTTACAGCAACCAGGGTCACGGGAGGACTGGGGTGGTTGACGTCCTAGTGTCATAGTTTGAAACCGGGGTACCCTCATATTTGGTTGTTGCTTGCGTTGCGATCTACGCAGTACGCATCTAGTTAAGTTGTACACAATGTGATTGGTTTGAGGTAAGACCTTAAGTGATTCGTAAATTTTGGAACCATGCAGCCATTAACTTGTAATTATATGTTTAGGGTTAAAAATTAAACAGCTAGTCAAGCCTGCCTAACCGTTCCTACATTGTGCTCATATACCCATAACAATGTAAAACACAAAAATGTATTACATTATAAAAAGAGCAACCATGGAGTTTCTTGCCCTAAACATAAGGACGGCGTTCCGAACAGGCGGTCAAGTCGTGTAATTTTTGACGATTCATAAGTACAGTAATGGATCACGTGAATAAAAAGTATTCTAATTCTGACCTAGGACTAACAATGAACAAACTTAACCAAATCTTATGAAAGCCGTAACTATAATAGGTCATCTATCATTGCACGTGCCAAAAGTGGACTGCATTATCGTATTTTAAACAATCAACACGCAATAACAAATTTAAATTTAACAAAAATCGGTATGCCAATAAAAATCGGAAACGCGACCTCCTGTTCCACCAACAGGACATTACCACTGAACACCGCCGCCGACCCTAATAAACAACTAGATTTACGGTAGAAAAAAAATACAATGTGCACCGAAAAAAACCAAGATGGCGTCGGCGATAAGAGCCAATTAACATGGCGGCCGCCTGTACGAGTCAATAAGCGGGTTTTTAATTGCGAATAATAATGGGAATATTTCGCAACAACATCCGATAGCATGGTATATGCACTCGACGAAATTAAACTTTAAAACAGAGTACATAGATATTGAATCTTCTTAATTTGGTTTATTCGTTTAGGATGTTCTTGCAAAATTTAGTTAATTAAAAATGTGTGTTGTATAGCTTCGTTATAGAGCATAAATTTGTACGTTGGCTTACGATATCATAATACAGACAACCAACGATACAAATTCATCTGCTCTAGTTGCCAGGACCCCAAGTCTGCTAACACAATCGATTCATAATCGAACAGCAACCGCATAGTAACTGTCACTTTTGACAGATATTGTATGGGATATCTGTCAAAAGTGACAGTTACTATGCGGTTGCTGATCGATTATGAGTCGATTGTGTTAGCAGACTTGGGGACCAGCAGGCACACTTGGAATAATGCAATTCTAAGCCCATCCCCACCAAGTTAAATTTCACTTTTGCGAACTCTTAATATAACGTGCAATTCGCTTACGGAACTGATCCAGATTGAAATTCTCAATTAAATTCTTATCGCACGAACGCAACAATGATACGTGTCTTAAGATTTTTTTTAAATTCTCTCTCAAGTTTTTAATATGCTTTTTTTTATTGCCGCGAAGTCGCATTCGCAATGGGAAGTCGTAAAAGACAACATTAAAAAATTATACGATGATATAGTTTTTGGAGAAACAATGCAACAATGATAAAATTTAAAAAAAAAATGATCGTCCCATAAACAATTATGTCAACTTTTTATGACTCCAATTACACATATCGCTGGAGATATTAAACGAACTTTATTCCACTGTCATAGCGGTGCATAATTATTACAAAGTTAAAACTAGTATGTGGCTAAAAATAAAACTGATTAAACATAAATGAATTGAGACAACTCCACTATACATTATGAATTTACGAGAGCGATAGGGTTTTCGACATTTTATAATTGTATAATTCATTTTATGATAACTACAACGAATCAATTTTCCTAAATGCCTCTGAAAATTAATAAATCCACTTTTAAAGTTTCCAATCGGCAATAACGAAATGTGAGGTTGAGGTTGC
This sequence comes from Pheosia gnoma, assembly GCA_905404115.1. Taxonomy (NCBI): domain Eukaryota; kingdom Metazoa; phylum Arthropoda; class Insecta; order Lepidoptera; family Notodontidae; genus Pheosia; species Pheosia gnoma. The sequence goes on along the minus strand of FR989918.1, from coordinate 6,007,290 downwards.
TGCCATAATGCCCGGGTTACAAGTAACATGTAAAATGGTGAGACAGTGCTCTCGGCCGAGTGCTAGTTAGGTATGCACGGTCTATACCTACCGAGCACTCGGCCGAGAGCACTGTCTCGCCGTTTTACTAGTTACGTGTAATCCAGGTATAGGTTTAACTAGACTCCAACCCAACCCGCACTGGGCCAGCGTGGACAATGGCCTTATCCCCCTCGCATTAATACTGGGACATTAAAATGGCTGGTATTATTATTACTCTTACACTAAACTAAGGAGCTAACAAAGAAACTTTCAATGTCAGTATATTTGTATTTTATGAGACATTTGAAAAAAAAACCGTTAGCAAACTATTGACGAAGTGAGCAAAGTTGCCTTTTAATTGTTTTTGAATTCGACGCTTCGCCGCCGCTCGTGCCTCAGTAATCATGCAATTAAAAGAAAAAGTCAACTACCCTATTAGCATCAATAATAATATCGTAATTATGTACCTGTGTATAAAACGCGATCTTTGTAGGTTCATTGTAGGTTCCTATTGCATTTTTAACCCAATTTATATCGTCATTTCAATCGCGAAATGGAATGGTCTGATGTCATACTAAAAAAAGACAAAAAAAAAACATACGTATTGAAAATAAAACGATTCCGATCACCTAAAACCCCAAATTTAATGTCTCCAGACTTGTCGATGCCTTACAGTCGTGGCCGTAAAGATAAACCGGCAGTTGGAGCAAAAAAAAAAACGTTTTAGGATTCCGTGGTCGAAGCGAGATTTGATAAGCCACACATTCTCGCAAAAGAACACCGATTCCGACCAAGGATGATACGCGAGGCCATTGTAATTAAAAAACATCCTAATTTCAATAGGGAAGATGGCTGGGTGCTACCACCGACTTGGGATCCAGTAATTGATATTATCATATTATCATTAAACCAAAACCAAGCGCACCATTGCAAGACCTCAAGACACTGTGAGCACTTTCTGCGTAGATCGGACCGCAAGCAACAACCAAATATGAGGGTACCCCGGTTCAAACTATGACACTAGGACGTCAACCACCTCAGTCCTCCCGTGAACATGGTTGCTGTAAAGCAGCGGAAACGACGGGAACGTCAAAACATAAAATAATGGCGATAAAATCCGCAAAAATAGTTTTATTGCAGTGTTATAATGTTACCTTTTTTTTTTTTTTTATTACATTATAGGCAAGTATTTGATCTCGATCTCACCTGATGGTAAGTGACGATGAGATCTACGATGGAGCATACTTGCCTAGGTAGGAAGGCGGCAGTTGATAGAGACGCTACATTCACTAGGCACATGCAGCGCAACTGATCTGACCCGCCATCCATGAGTGGCAGCACCGAACATGCTGGAACACGGCTAGGCCGCTTGGCGACATGGCTTTGTTCAGTGGGTGGTGACTAGCCACGGCCGAAGCCTACCACCAGTAGAGTTGTCACCTGGTGGGCACCACCCAGGGTCACGTGTAGGGTATCTCGAGGGTACTTAATTCTCCTACGGACGAAGGTGACTCGACCCCCTATTGTAAATGGATTAAAACTTCCACAACTTTGGAGGTTAGTAATTTATTTATTATTAGAATACGGAACCTTCGCTAACAAGTATTGTCACGACCTTATCCATTTTATATTTATTTATATAACGACCGGGGAATTTGTATCAAAGAGCGGGTTACTGCCTAATTAGAGGACTTGGCTTTATTTTATTTTTTTATTATTTCTCAACAATAAAAGCGTACAGCACGAATATACCTACGCAACGTTTTTATTGCATTACACGGTAGCGTGTTCCGAATAAGATAAGATCTTTATTTTGCAACGAAAACTAAGTTCAATATTTATGAACTTATTGTAAGTTCGATCTAATTTTTTGCGACCGAAAAGTGAGGTAACTCTAGTAGAAACGCGGTCAAAAAGACTGTCCATGTAATAAATAAAATGTGTTCAAATATTCATAAGATAACTCGAGGTTATTCAAGGCGAAAGCTGTGCTCGGGGTTTCGCTAGAATCAGATATGAGGCCCTAGCTAGCGCACACTTTTGAACACTATATATCTCCAGGGGCACAATTCTGCTAATTTACAGACACTTCAGTGGGGTGTCGATAGCGTGTCGATTGAATGATTTTAGACATTTGGTCATTTGGAAAAAGAGTGGATGTAGCGAGTCCAGTGGACAGTGTGAACGAGCGCGCGAGATGCATTAGCGACGCTTTTAGGGCGGCCACCCACTCGCGCAGCTACTGACGGCACGGCGCAGGGGTGGCAACACATCAAGTTATTTATTACTGTTTCATTCACCAACTGGAGTTACCTAAACCGTTGTCAAGAAATATGTTCTCAAAAGACAGTATTGTTTTGCGATAGTCTGCAGTTAAGATAGAGATAGATGGATAGAAAATTCTTTAGTGTACACAAGTAAGAACAGATATTATAACAGAGATAAAACAAGGAACGAACCGCAATGCACATTGGGCGATTTTTTATTTCAATTTGTGACTTTTCTAATAACCTAACCTATCATGACCCCAGGTGTATGGGAAATAAAAAAAGAAGTTACCCACAAAATCGGAAAATTCGGGAAAACCTGAAGGCGCTTTCTTGACAGGACAACGGCTGCCGAATGACTCGGGTACAAAAATTCGTGCTCATCACACAAAGTTCGCTCCTACCAGAATCGGAACCCTTCAGACAGACAGCAGGTTAATCAGGTTGATGTTGAAATATCTTAATGCCCTACTAGGCTTACTGCATCAGAAGCTTTGAGGCTTTGATTCCAGTCTGAATTAAATTCTGAAAATTATCTATCCATAATTTTCCCTTGTATAGGTAGTATTGTACATATTTTGCTGTCGTCCATTATACGAAACCTATAATTAAAGCGATGCTTAATTTGGGACGAAGTAATATTAAAAAATGGACCAAGTAGGTATCGGTAATGTGATAACACGGCATTGCCAGTTATGAAAAAGACAACTTAAAAAAACATTAAAAAAGACAGTTATATTTCGTGTTACCGCATTAAAAGTTTATCGTATCATACATAATATAGCTACTTAATGCAAGAAAACAACGGCCATAATATTTAAGTAACGTTTGAGTCATACAAATCAAAATCGATGTTGAGTATTCAGCCTATAAAATTGCAAACTTTCCTTCGTAAACGAATCGTAAACTTTATAACCAAAACTGATTGAAACTTTCAGCCGAAAGGTTGACGACGTCTGATTGAAGGACATCAAAATAAGCCGTCCGTGAAAACAAAATGTTTGTTACCCCTTTGCGTTGCGAAAAAACTTGCCGTGGGGTTAGTTTCTTGTTTATGGATATTAGCAAAAGTTTGGCGGTAAAAAACAAATGTGAGGGAATCATAATTATAGACATAGAGGGGTAGAAATTGTACCAATTTGCTTACGAAATATTTTTTTATTTATGATATCCAGGTATGTTATAGTTTTATAGCTTGACTTGAAAATATGTTTTATTGTACCTACTATTTATTTACCTTCTTATTGGCAGTATTACTTGTAAATACTAATAGGTCCCAATAAGTACTCCCGTAAGTATAAAAGATAATGATTCATATTTATGGGTTTTTTTTTTTTAAATTGATATTTCAATTTCTTTTAATAAATAAATATAGTTTATTTGTTTATGGCGCCAGTCGAACACTCCAAGTGTATGGTCCTAAACTAAGCGACGCTTGTACGACGACGACACAATAAACTGGGTGCGATCCCAATAACACCCAAGTAATTTTCGCCCAAACGTAAATGTAACCCAACTACCCAGTACAAAGATCCGAGCGGCCTTAATAAGCTCATGCTAAAGACATCGTAAAACAACTGAATTTAACATAGAAACGAGAAATTTAACGTCATCTATTGTCCATTATAAAACAAAAACGCAAAATAGGGGAATGTTGTTGAGACCTACAAAAGAGACACGCCATCTATTGACCATGTAACAGAGAAATACGAAGCGTGCGGAGATAACATTACTAACGCCACCTATTAGCCGAATAGGAAAGCATGTAAGTTCCATGATAACTCAAATGGTTCGGCCACAAACTTACAGATGGCGTTGTAAACAAATTTGTTTAGCGGTTCAAAATACCAGTTTTTTTTTTCATAGAAATGCTAAGAGCTATTGAAAAGTTGAAAAATAATGATTTCTCACCAGCTGGTTGCTGAGGAGCTTGACGACGTGCACGCACACGTTGGTGCTGATGAAGTACGCGCCGCTCACAGTGCAAGTGGCCAGCACTCGCGATATTATGATCACCGCGGTGGTCAACGACCTGAGGGATAAAGTTTATTTGATCGCTTTGATAATCGACGCTCAGTGCAGCGATAGGCACGTTGGTAGAACGCTTGCCTCGGTAACGAGGATCGCAGGTTCAAACCCCCGTTCGCACTTCTGGGATTTCTGGATTTCATGTGTGCGATTCTCACATTCAACCATGATTGCTACTTGCTAAACGGTGAAGGAAAACATCACGAGGAAACCTGCATGTGTAAGAGAACCCCTCGAAAGAAGTGAGAAGTCTGCCAACCCGTACTGGGCCAGCGTGGTGGACTATAGCCTAATCCCCCTCGCATTGAGGGGAAGCCCCTGTCCAACAGAGGGACATTAAAAAAAGGGCTGGTATTATTATTATATAATCCAGGCTCACGAAGGTTTACGATTCTTCAGTAGGCGTAATTGCAATTGCAATTCTGACCTATAACAATAATAGACAAGCTTTCTAACACTAGGGAATAAAACAGTCGTTGGAGGCATATTTCTCAAAAAAATCTTATTATATGTTTTTGGGTCCAATAGTGTTTTTTTTTTTATTACATTATAGGCAAGTATTTGATCTCGATCTCACCTGATGGTAAGTGACGATGAGATCGACGATGGAGCATACTTGCCTAGGTAGGAAGGCGGCAGTAGATAGAGACGCTACATTCACTAGGCACATGCAGCGCAGCTGATCTGACCCGCCATCCATGAATGGCAACACCGAACATCATGCCGGAACACGGCTAGGCCGCTTGGCGACATGGCTTTGTTCAGTGAACATATTGATTTCTTGTACTTACCCGAATACTACAGATTGAAATAAAACTATTTTTCACGTACGTCGGGAACGTAAAAGCAAAAAATAAACGCGATCAAATCCTTAAAAATAGTTTTATTTCAATCCAATAGTGAAGCCAACTGAATGACTCACTTGCAAGTGAACTGAGTGGCGAGGTCGTCCCGCTCGGCCGCCACCGCCAGGAACTGCCCCATCACCTTCACACCAAGCACTTTAGCGAACGATGACTTGTCGTACTGCCAAATTGAACATCTAATTAGTATGGGCGTAGCTACTGGGGCCATTGGTGAGTGTGTGCTGATTATTTGTATGATAAAGCAGCAATTAAGATTTATGATGTCAAAGTGTGTGCGTGCGCCTCGCATGGCAACACACTGGGGCTTATATTTTTTTTGTAATAAACATGGCTATTAAGAGTTAAAAAAAAATTGTAAATAAGGACAAGCCCGCTGAGTCTCTCGTCGGATCATCTCAGTTGAGGTCGCGTTCCGATCCGGTTGTACAGTTAAGAAAAGAAAATTTAAATGACAATTTGTAAGTGCCTCCGTAGGCCTATACGACATAAATGATTTGACTGTCTTTGCCCATGATTACGTTGATCACGCGAAAAATTAATAAAAATAGAATAAGAACCTTCAAATTCAGCCAACGCATTCGGTCTCTAGAGCGCCACAAAACAACAAACAAACACACATACACACATAGGCTGATAAACACATTACCCTCAATTGCGTAGCGCAGAGAGGTAAAAGGCGACATCTTTTGTCGAGCAGTCAAACTAAAAGACAATAATAAACTGGGACGCGAACGCGAGCGTGGGACTTTTTGGCGGGAAACGGAAAAGTCATGGCGTCAGTTATGATTTAATTTCTAAAACTAGTGTTCCTGCGAGTTATAGTGAGTGATATAAGTGGAATATTAACCATTATGAGTTCGGTAAAGTGCACAAGTGTAGGTAATTGAAACAGAGTGACGATACTTGGCTTTTCAGTTTCTCACAAAAAATCCATAAAAAATCTTTCAGTAAAGTATCCATCACTTTACTGATCGAGGGATGGGGGGTATTTTACTTGGGCCTAGCCTTTGGGCCTGTGCATATTATGCTCGAAAACTGAAATAACTTATATTACTTGACACTGGCAAAATAACTGATCGCTCCAATATCAATATTTATAATGTTAAAGCGTAGCGTGTGTGCGCCTCGCATGGCAACACACTGGAGCTTACTTTTTATTATTTTTTTTGTAAAATAATGGATAAAAAAAAAAAAAGACAAGCCCACTGAGTTTCTTGCCGGATCTTCTCAGTTGAGGTCGCGTTCCGATCCGGTTGTAGTGTTAAGGAAAAAATATAATGACAATTTGTAAGTGCCCCCGTAGGCCTATACGAAATAAATGATTTGACTTTGACTTTGACTTTGAACTATGGTGATGCCAAATTAAAAAAAAAAACGCGAGCGTGCTGTTTGAAATACACCCGCCGACAGACTGACCGATGCCACGCCCACCGTGATGACGTCAGGGCTTAACTGAGAACCACAGTGCACAGTTGGATACTCCGCAGTACTCACCCTATCAAACTTCTCCATCATCCTATGTAGCTCGTTCAACTGCCGCTCCAAGAACGGCATGTCAATCACTAACCGCGACCTCTTTTCACTGTGACCGCTGCCTTTGCTCATATCGCTCAAGGAACTGCACACAGAACTGTTCTTAGTCAACTTCGGCCTCTCGCTCTTATCGTTCACCTTCTTCTTTTTCTTCTTACAACTCTCCATTTTAGTGTCCACGTCTTGTTGTTCCAAGATCTCATTGTTATTATTCTTCTGATCGCTTGTGTCGCCGTTCGTCAATTTCTTCTTATTTCTCTTCTTTATTCGTTCTGTATCATCTGTGGTGCCGTTTTCGTTGATTTTTTCTGTGTCTTGTAACGGTGCTAGTATGTTTTTCAGCTGGTGTATAACTTTCAGCATCTTATTGGATCCTGGTAGTGTTATTTCGGGGTGTATTGATAAGTCATCCATTACGCGCGTTTCGGTCGTGCTGTAAATAAAGAAATCACAAGTAGAGAGCTCTTTCTGCGTAGAACGGACCGCAGGCAACCACCAAATATGAGGGTACCCCCGTCAAACTATGACACTAGGACGTCAACCACCTCAGTCCTACCGTGACCATAGTTGCTGTAAGGCAGCCGAAACTTAAAAACATCACCTATATTTATTTATCCCACTAATATTATCGATGCGAATGTTTGGATGGATGGATGTTTGTTACTCAATCACGCCAGAACGGCTGAACGGATCTGGATGAAATTTGGCACAGAGATAGATTATAGTCTGGAATAGCACATAGGCTACTTTTTATCCCGGTAAAATGTATGGTTCCCGTGGGAAAGATTTGTTTTATAGCAAAGGATCGACATGATTTTTTAGGTATTGGTAGTCATAGGTAGTGGTAGTTTAGGAGTCAGAAAATGAGGGGTACAGAAAAGGACACAGAGAAAAGGACATACTTTTTAATCGCGGGTAACACCGCCGGGCGCAGCTAGTATATATATATAAAACTATGGCTGGTATAAAAGCTTTTGTACGCAACCCACAATTTGCGAGTCAAACTTGCATTTTTCATCGTCTCTTAATAGCCCTACTTATACTTAAAACCCTGAAGCTTTATTGCAAAATACTTACGAGCTCAATAACTTCTGTTTGACTTTCCTTGCCTTCTTCTTGATCGCCTTCTGCTTCTCTCTGTCCTTCCTCTCTTGTTCGAGTCTCGCCGCTTCTTCTTCCAGCTCCCTCTCTTCTTTCGAGCTCTGGTCTTGGCTCTCTGATGTCGTCTGTTATTAAAATTGTATCATCAAATTGTTGGTGTGACCAATGATGATGTGAGATCGTTGAAGAATCGATAAGCTTCAACAAATCGATATCGTTAATCGATTTGAGATGGATATAAACATTGATCTTGAGATCCAAATAGAAAACGATGTTGACATCGATCCATAAGAGATCAATAATAGACATTTAAAAGTTCCGTACCAATTATGGTTGGATGAAATTTCGTTGCCTGTCTGACATGTAGACCGTTTTAGCGGAAACATATTTTTTATTTATTGATATCTTATATTTACGCGAATACTACACATTGAAATAAAACTAATCTTACGGATTTTATCCCGTTTCTTTTAGGTTTTTTACATTCCCGACAAACAACAACTAAATATGAGGGTACCCCAGTTCAAACATTGACACTAGGCCGTCAACCACCTCAGTCCTCCCGTGGCCATGGTTGCTGTAAACAGCCGAAACATTGGGAACGTAAAATACATAAAATAAACGCGATAAAATTCGTAAGATTAGTTTTATTTCAATATTTTTTATTATGTAACGTTGGATAGTTCAATGACCCTTTATGGCTTGACAGCCTGCTTAGACCCCGCGACCATATATCAACGAACCTATACATCTCTCCATTAAGCAGGGATAGCCAAGTTGGTATAACGCTTGCCTCGGTAACGAGGATCGCCGGTTCAAACCCCGGCTCGCACCTCTGGAATTTCCGGATTTTCATGTGCGAATCTCATTTTCAACCACGATTATCACTTGCTAAACGGTGAAGGAAAACATCGTGAAGAAACCTGCATGTCTGAGAGAACCTCTTGAAAGATGTGTGACGTCCACTAACCCGCATTGGCCAGCGTGGTGGACTATGGCCTAATCCCTCTCGCATTGAGGGGAGGCCCGTGCCCAGCAGTGGGACATTAAAAAGGGCTGGTATTATTATATACATCTGTCCATACTAAAAGTCCTCAGTACTCACAGACTGGCGAGGTCCAGTGGCTTTCTCCCTAATGGCCTGTAGATGGGACTCGAGTCGCTGCTGGCTCGCATCCTGTTTGTCCCTGATACGCGACCGTAAGGCATCAGCCTCCAACTCCGCAGCCGCCGCCAGTGCTGACAGCCGGGATTTCACACCTTCCGCCTGTTGGGATAAGGTGTATTTTAGTACAACGCATGTATATAAGGACGCAATCAGCGCGTACCACACATTTCGGCTTAATTTTTTTGTACTTCAATATGATGTTCGCGACTCTCCCGTCTATATTAATTCTTCGTCCGGGTCAAATAATGCATAGTAATTAAAAATACATTAAAAGAATCAGAATCAGAATATTTTTTATTCACGTAGACCATTATGTACAGTACTTATGAATCGTCAAAAGTTACAAAATTCTAAGCTATACCACCTGTTCGGAATGCCGTTCCTATGGAGAAGAACGGGCGAGAAACTCCAAAAGATCGTTTACCTGTTGCATAGTAAGGAAAAACCGACTTTAAGTACCGATTCTTACCTAGGCAAGTATGCTCCATCGTAGATCTCATCGTCACTTACCATCAGGTGAGATCGAGATCAAATACTTGCCTATAATGTAATAAAAAAAAATAAAAAAGATTTTTAATAAGAGTTAGCTTCGTAGATTACGAAGCTAACTCTTATTAAACTCTCTATCGCCCACCTTCTCCCTCGCGGCGTCGTCTCTCTCCTGCTTCTTCTGCTCCTTCAACTCTTCCAGTCTCGCGTCTCTCTCTTTTCGTTTCTCCAGCAGTGTCTCTACATGCAGTTTGCGGGCCGCCTCTATAGCCTGTCTGCGAGCGCCCACAGCCGCTTCGCGAGCCGCTTTTTGTTCCTGAAACAATATATATATAAAAAAAAGTTGAGAGGTGTCAAGGGACACCCGGATGGAACGAAGTTCCTTTATTATTTTTTATTATTTATTATGTACAAAAAATCAATAGTTTTGGGAAACAAAAATATATCGCCCCCGGGTGGGCTCGAACCACCAACACTTCGGTTGACAGCCGAACGCGCTAGCCAATTGCGCCACGGATGCACTTGTGCAATGTCTCGAAAATACTGACCATTATGTAAATGCAAACGACAAATATAACAATTATTTTTGTCAGCGATAGATGTCGCTAGCATGTTTTTGAACGAGGTATCGTTATGTTTATGGGTTTTATATAGTAAACTATACTTTCGTTGATAAAAATGCTTACAATTGGTCGTTACAACTTTTCTGCTTAATTTTTCGTATGATTTTTTTCCGTCTAGCCCCCTTTCGTAACGCGCGATAAGGAACTTCGTTCCAATACGGCTATACACAGTAATAATAATAGTCCTCTTGACCGAATTTCAGTCACGGCGGCCAATCTCATCGGAGGCCAATCAACTACTCAGGAGATATTTACAATCTCTCATCTCTCACTCTTATAGTCCGACGGGACGGCTCCGACACGACCGGAGAGAGATCAGGCGCAGGACCGACGGCTTTACGTGATCTCCGAGATACGAGCGAGTGATGTTCATGGTTCAAAACTAAATAAAGATATCCCAGAGGTGCGAATCACGGTTTGAACCTGAGACCCTCGTTTTCATGGCAAGCGTTCTAAGAAAGTGATTGTAGAGAGAGCCGACGTGCGCTTGCGCACATTCGTGCACTTATACATTAATATCTCTTGCGTAGTTGGCATGCGTAGTTGCGTGACCGAAATTTGGTCAGGAGGACCATTATTACAATGGACTGGGGGCGATCCCAGTATATAATAATAGATATCAAAAATCCATGACTCGGGTACAAACATTCGTGTTCATCATACAAAGTTCACCCCTACCGGGACCTTCGGTACACAAGCAGGGTCACTACCAAGTGCTGGGTTGTCAATGGATGCATCATCTCACCAGTTTGGAGAGTCTATCCCGCCTCATCAGGCGCAGGCGCGTGGTGTGCGAGCGGCACTGGTCCAGGAATTCGTGCCGCCTGTTCTCCGCCTCCAGCTGCTTGATGAAGGCTATCTCGCGGAGCTTCTCCTCTTCGTCGTGAGCTTTCCGGACTATATCCTGGGAGATAGTTGAATACATATTAGCGAAACCACTTTAACGCGTGAGTATTGGGCACGGCTACCCTAACGCGAGTGGGATCTAGGACATAGTCCACGCTTGCCTTTCTGTTAATGGTTATAATATGCAGATGCTTCATTTTTATACGTCGCAGTTATAGTTTTAATTGCAATTATTATATTAATTTTGGAAATTTTGCCATTTAATCCGGTTCAATTTGAAAAAAAATCTAATTTTACTATTAAACTCTTTCTAGTAAAATTGTAATTTAAATATTTTTGATAAGGCAAATTTCATTCCAATCCCTAACTACAATTACAAATGTAGAGAAATAATTATGTACCTTTAGATGCTGGTCTCTGTTTTCAGCCGCCTTCTGTAGTCTTCTCTCCATTCTTATACGCTTCTCGTCTATCAGTTGATCTTTGGCAACCTAATTAGGAGGGCAGCACTTGGAATTAGTTATTGGGAACAAATATGTACGATATCCAATGATCCAGTCCAGGATACAGGTACTCAGAAATTAAGGGTACCACACGATAAACTTAAAGTCGTCATGAAAGGGGCATAACTTCTTTTAAAAAAACCTCCAGATACATTTTTGTCGCTTACGCCCAAACCGGCAACAAATTCTTGACAACTGACAAAAAATTATTAAAAAGAGCGACAAATCTTGATCAGTCCAAAGTCCCGACAAGAGCCCATTACTGACATAAAAAAAACAAAGATACTGATTGCACTGCAATAATGACATAATATAAAACATGTAGATATTGGAAACCACGTCTTGCCTTAACTTCCTCGACTCTCGCCAGCAGCTGGTGTATCTTCCTGGCCCTGCCCGTCTGGTACTCCAGCCGCTGCCTCTCCGCGCGCGCCTGCTTGGCCTGCAGTCGGCGCAGCGCGTCCTGCAAGCTGCCGCGGCGCTTGATGCCCTGGGATAGCTTGGCGTGCAGCTGTTGCGCGCGACCTGGGTATTACAACTGAAGGTATTTTCATCGGCACACGAGTAAAAAAGTCCCTATAGAGATTAAGCTACATACAATTGGCTGTCTGGGCGTTTACAATATTACTGTTACAACTTATATAACTGCAACTAATCTTCTATACTAATATTGTAAATGTGAAAGTTTGGATGGATGGATGTTTGTTACTCTTTCACGCCCGAACGGCTGAACGGATCTGGATGAAATTTGGCACAGAGATACGATTATAGTCTGGAATAGCACATAGGCTACTTTTTATCCCGGTAAAATGTATGGTTCCCGTGGGATAGATGTTTTAATTTTTCATACTTTTTATCGCGGGTAACACCGCCGGGCGCAGCTAGTATTAAATACAGGGTGTAAGGGAGCTTTCAAGTATTACGTAACGCAGATTTGGAGATTTGAAGAAAAAAATACCCAAAGCGATACAACACCATGAAGTTAGTAAAAACCGCTTCTTTTACTAACTTTATGGTGTTGTATCGCTTTGGGTATTTTTTTAAGCAAACTTAATACATCGAGACATCCAATGCAGAATGCTAATATCGCAAAAAACTAAATTACATCGTAAAGATGTCCAAATTTTTCGTAAAAAAATAAAAACCATTGACATTTTGAATTGCCGCCCTGACCTGAGCTTCCACCTTAAAACTCGATACGTTGGAGCGCGCTCGTCACTCGCACGCGTCGGGTATCGCGCGGAGCGTTGTGTTGTGATCGCGTTGTTTACGATACATTGCGCGTTCAAATACAAAATTTGTATCCCATGACTTTCAACATCAATTATTTCTATAACTACCTTTACCCAGTTTTTGTTATCATGCTCTAAAAACCTGTACTAGATATGGTTCTTAATTAATCAATATTTACCTGGATCCCTTGCCACCAAAGCCTCAAGCGCACCCAAGGTATCGATTCTCTCTGCCCAGGACATGCCGGCAAGGGCGGTCTCGTACTGGTCTTCGAGGCTGGCAGTCAGTGAAGCAAGGTTCTCAGTGGATTGGCAAGACGGACCCGCTCGCGTTTCATCGCAGAGTATTTCTGCGTCAGTCTGGAAGATAAATCTATATAAATATGAATTAAATGCTGTGCTGGTGAAAGGCATCACTTGAGAATGGCTGAACCAGATTGTCTACCAGATCTTTTTTTGTCTCCCGCTCTGCAACTTGGAAGTGGATATTTTTCTTCCAACTCCTCCTATTTTTATCTTTCGATTAAATTCCTGCGGGTTCCAAGACAATTAACTTTATCCCGGGACTCGCCGAGGGTCAAACCTCGGTGTCATCATTGGACACCACTGTAGATCCTGGCTTACAAGAGTAGAATTGTGCAGTTTTTAATGTTTTTATATATCTTATCAGCGGAATTTGGAAAATTCAGGACAGGACAACGTCTGTTAGATCAGCTAGTTATACATAAATATCGCCAGCCGAACACACCAACTGTGTAGTGCCAAACTAAGCAAGTACCATGAAATGAACTAGATCGATCCCAGTATATAATTACTTATATAATTATCAAACATCCATGACTCGGGTACAAACATTCGTGCTCATCACACAATGTCTGCCTCTACCAGGATTCGATTTCGGTACCCTTGGCACAAAAAGCACGGTCAATGCCAACTGAGTTAATCAGATTAACTATTCCACAGATTAGAATATTTTTCTTACCTCAGTGTCATCGGTCTCAGTGTCCAGATCGATGTCAGACACCTGCTGCAACTCCATAATCTGTCTGTTCAACAGATCTTCTTCTTCGCACAACTTCCTCTGATCCACTTCGGATTGGAAATCCAACGCCCAGCTGATCTTCCTTTCATTCTCCTCAATCTGTGACGTCATTTCCGCTATCTCCGACATTTCCGACGGATCCGCTGACTTCAGTATCTCATTGTGGTTGGGTATTTGATCGTCTTCGTCCAAGAAATTGAATGTGGATTTGAATTCCTCCTTCCATTTGTCGAAGTCAAACGCTTCCTCGGTACTCTCTTGTGATCGCGCCAAGCCCGTAGTAAGACTTTCTAAGGACGAATGTAGTCTGTTCTTAGTCAATTCACCGTTATTTTTACGAGCGTCCTTGACTTTCTCTCGTTTGAATGCTTTGCTTTTGGATGTACGAGTTTTTAGTCCGGTAACATCAGATTTCTGTCTAATCATTGCTAAGTCTTTCTTAGCTTCTTTGGGCTTAGAAACTTTAGGCTTTTCCGACTTATTTTGAGGTTGTTCTGACTTAGCCCGGTCTAATTTCGTATCCTCGACTATTTCCTTGATCTCTTGTTTAGGAGATTCTATCATATTAAGCGTCGGTAAACTAGTGGCTCCCGATGGTTGCTGAAATCTGTTAGCCCAGTGGGATTTAAATTGCTTTTTCGATTCGCGACTTAGTCGCCTCGATTTCACAGTTAACCAACCATCGTTGTCACTCTTAACATTATCAACGTTGAGTACTTCGATGGAATTAGCAACATCTAAATCTTCTGGCACTAAAGTCTTGAGACTTTCACTAGATTCGATCCTGGACATATCAATTTGGGTGACTATAGTGTCAGAGCTGCTGTATTCCTCGCAATCTTTTATCTTTTGTAAAGAAACTTTGCTCGTTTCTTTCTTATCGCCCTTTTCATTGATTTTCAATGTCGTAGGTCGTGGTGGACGCTTTTTTAAATCAACTTTAGAGTTAGTTTTAACTTCTCCTATCGCTTGTCGATTTATAGGTTTTTTAGACACAGTCTTACTTGACGGCCCATCGAATAGACTAGTTCGTCCAGAAGCCAGATTAAAGGGATAGCTACACTTATTGGTTATATTCCTTTTGGTGAATTGTCGGGGCGGTTTTGGAACGGAATTCGCTCGCATTTCTACGACTGTTTTACTTCGTGTAATTAACCTTGTTGGTGTTTTAACTTCAGTTTTTGTAGTAGCAGTGGATTTAGGTTTGGCTGCTGCTTGCGAATAAGCCGGTCTGGCATTCGGCTTATCAGCAGTAATTTTTTGATCAATTTTCTTTGAATCGTGATCTTTTTTAATATCCTTACCGTCAGAAATTTCAGGTTCCTTTTTTTTTGTTTCCGATTCTTTTTTTGGTTCCTTAGAAACTTTGACTTCAGCTGCCGGTTTTAAGTCAAGTATTATTTCTTTGCCTTGTGAAGGCTGTTTGGTAGGAAGATTAAGATTATTTTTTTCTTCCTCGTTGATATTCTTTACTTCCATTATATCTTCTCTGCCAACTTCAGAAGAAGTTAGTTCCTTCATGACTACATCAGTAACATTTATTTTAATTTCGTCGTTCAACACGGGTTCCTCGTCAAAAGATCTGCAAGAGCTTTCATTAGATGCATCTCCTAAGTTTTCGGTTATGACCGGAGATTCAGTAGATGTACTGTCTTTCTCATCATTCATATTTGTGACTTCATCTAATTTGGCTTCGCTTACTTCTGGGCTAGAGTCGTCATTGAGTACTGAAGTATTATTACTCTGGCAACTAGTTTCTAGTGCAGGCTTTTGTGAAATTTCAATCTCTTTATCAATATTAAATTGATTTTCATACTTAGCAGCGTTTTCGGTCAAATGTTTCACAAGGAATTCCGTTTCCATTGCGTCTAGTTTAGCGATTGTCGCTTTAGCTTGACTACAAATACTATCATTAGTTTTATTGGAATCATCTTTTAATACCGTGCGTTTCGGCGATTTCAAAACCACCAGTTTAGGGCTATTGTTGTGGCACTCTTTAGCTTTTCCTATTTCAACTGTTGCTTGTTTGTTTGACTTATTCTCTACGACATTCGGTGGTGGTAACTCATTAATGACGTCGAAATCTTTAACATCTTTTTCCTTAATATCAGACAATTTTGAAATCTCTTTAGCTGCTACTGATTTGGGCTCGGGTTTAGCAGTAATTTTCGAAGTAGTTTTGCTACTGAAAAACTCAATATTCGCCTTAGGACTTGTATTTGAATGTCCCGAAATCCTCGGACTTATCTTTCCGCTGCCTGGACTGGCTTTGCCTGTAAGGTTCGGGCTGTTTTTGCCACTTGGAGTGTTATGTCCTGAGAGGCAAGGGCTGTTTTTGCCTGATACGGAAGGGGAACTCTTCACGGAGTACGCTCGCCTAGACTCTGGGCGAACAAAATCAGTCTTTCTAATCTCCCATGCTAAGCTCTGCGGCCTTTGTGGTGGCGGAGTATTATCATACTCCCACTTCAGTCTGAACCATTCGCCTAGAGCTTTAAAATCGCGCGTGTAGTTCTCTAATACTAGTATAACTTCTTGGCACTCGTTTAGATTCTCGTGAGCCTCGACTGTGTTGTAGATTTCGCCGACCTGAGGAAAATATGCCATTCAACTAGAACTTTGGAAAAAACATGCTCAAAAGTGTGCTCTGATGTGTTGTTAAGATCCTAATCGGTTATTTAGCGACTTTTCACACAAATCTAATAATATCTATAACTAAATTGATCTTAACTCTTAGAGCGAGCCTAGAAATATCAGTCTATTCTAACATCTCAGAAGCAAACTCAAGTATGTTCCAAGTTCAGTTCGATTTATTAATACCGGCCTAAAGCTGGGTAAGGCCTGACGAAAATTAACACTACCATTAGTCGCACGAACAAAATACTTTTGACATAAAGTATCTGTAAATAGAATGAATATCGATTAAATGTGCAGAGGTATAAGCCCTACACTATTTGCGACCGAGGTCAGTTACATGTCTGGGACTATTTATATACTTTATTGCGAGTCTAAGCTGAACTTGATCGCAGTGACAGCCAAGTTGGTAGAACGCTTGCCTCGGTAACGAGGATCGCAGGTTCAAACCCCCCGGCTCGCACCTCTGGGATTTCTGGATTTCATGTGCGAATCTCATTTTCAACCACGATTATCATTTGCTAAACGGTGAAGGAAAACGTCGTGAGGAAATCTGCATGTCTGTGAGAACACCTCGAAAGATGTGTGAAGTCCGCCAACCAACAGTAGGCCAGCGTGGTGGACTATTGCCTAATCCCGCTCGCATTGCGGGGAGGCCCGTGCCCAACAGTAGGACATTAAAAAGGGCTGGTATTATATACTACTGCTACCTCAAGTGTAAAGGAACATAGGCAGGGACAGCCATAGGTAACGTAAAAAATGTTGTGGTAAACTCACCGCACGTTGAAGATCGCCAAACAACAGTGCCCAGTACCTAGCCCGCAGCTCCGAGCGTTTGTCCCGACCGGCGGAGGCCGAGCGCAGCCGAGCCGCGGCGCGGGGCGCGGCGCGGCGCGGGGGCGGCACCACGCCGCGCGGCGGCTTGCGGGAGATCCGCGCTGTGTTGACGAAAAAGTTACTTTAAAGCTTCTATAAACAGCTCAACTTACCGCCCGATCAGGGCCCCAAGTCTGCTAACACGATCGATTCTTCTTCTTCTTTCTTTACGAAATGAGATGCGATGACATAAAATGGATATGAAAATGGCCTCACCCACAACTTAGCGGGTATTTTGCCAATGTCAAGTAATTAATAGCAATAGCACATTCAATAAATACACATTATAAATACAATAATGGATGTGACATGATGACATGAAAATGCCGTCGCAAAAAAAACAAATCACAATCGATTCATAATCGAATAGCAAACGCATAGTAACTGTCACTTTTGGCAGATATCCCATACAATATCTGTCAAAAGTGACAGTTACTATGCAGTTGCTGTTCGATTATGAATCGATTGTATTGTGTTAGCAGACTTGGGGCCCTGTAGGGCCTATTTGTTGGGTACCTCCAACCAATTTGCATGTAAACGTCTAGCCAACTTGCCTCTTGACATGCCAATTTGTAAAGACCCTGCAAATATGACCTACAGATTGGGTGCCAAGCTGGGCATTTGTGGAGGATTTTAGTGCTATGGACTCATGGTACTTAGGAACACCATCTATAAAATAATACAAAGAATTTTGAAACCATTAACAAAAGAATTACACAATGTATTTTTTATAAGAAAAGTGCTTTTTTATATGATTGTAAACAGATCAAAAGTTTATATGAATTTGGGGTTATGAATACTGACCTAAATATTTAACTGGTTTACATTTTTATTAGCTATTTGTTGTAGAGGTCTCTGATGCATATTTTTTTTATAAATAAACATCCCCAAATGAACACAACTGTCGTCACAAACTAAGCCATGTATGTATAATGGGTCCTGTACAATGAAATGAGGGGACTACAGTAAATAATTACTTATATAGATATTAAACATCCACAATTGGATTACAAACACTAGTACTCATCATACAAAGTTTGCCCCAATCAAGATTTCATCTCGGGACCCTCAGTAAAGAATTGTGCTAATTGGATTTTCAATTAAAATGTTACTGAAGAGGTTTTTAAATTTTCTATGTGATCCTTTTTAAAGAGGTTAATAATTATGTCTTATGTAATTTGCAGTGACAGTATTTATCTTACAGGGGAAAATAAAACAGAAAGCATGGAAGAGAAAGAGCAAGAATATGCTACATAAGACAGATAGAAGAAAAGGTTGTTGTCATTACAAATGAGGAGATAAAAAGAGACAGCCCTAGATAGAGACAAGTGGCAACTTCTTTGTATGAAGACCTTATTGCTCATAATCTATTCTAAGTTAGTACATACTTAGTATACATTACAAAATATTCTAAGTTTGTCCATGACTAATACACATGGTTATGTCAACATAAAAACCACACACAGCTGTTTTTAATTAGAACTGTGCAACTTATTAAATTCAAAGAATTTGATATTTCAAGCCGCCTACTCATGTACTTTCAATTTAATTCACCAATCAATATGTTCAGATCACAGCATGGTCATTAAAATTGAAGCATCAATAGTCTAGTGCAGAGGTTCCCAAACTTATTTTGTCTACTGCCCACTTTGAGAATGAATTATTTTTTGCGCCCCGATTTTTTCACCTACTTAAAAACCACTATAACTTCAAATTAAATTAATTATTTTAAGCCTCTAAACAAAGCCCCCATTTTTTTTGGGTCTCTTACCCTTTAGGCCTGCAGCGCCCACAAAGGGGCCTTATCACCCACTTTGGGAAAGGCTGGTATAATGGTTAAAACGAGAGGATTCAGAATTGATCTTTACCCTGCCTATGAATATGAGCTCATATCTAACACAAGCTTTTGCATAGTCAGAGGGGCTAACATGAATACTAGTAATGGGTTATTGTTAGTAAAACATAGATGTTCACAGACTGAAATTGTTTATATTTTTGTGATGAAATTATACTGAATACAATTCATAAAACAAGATTTATCAGAGGTACAAAACTAAATCGCAGGTCACTATAAAAAACAGTTACAAAAAGATGTTTTGTAATACTGCATAAATGAACAAAGAAGTTGTTCCAACATAATTTAGTATATAATTAAAACCGCATTTTATTATCTAACGGGCACTCCTTTACCGCCGCTTTGAGGATTTTAACAACTGCCGCCCACGAACACAAAACATTATAAGTCTCACACTATACATAAATAAAAATACTTACCTGGTATATCGACGGCGACATGGAAGGCAACCAGGTTCCGAGCTTCTCTGCCTTCCTCTTGCACCAGCTGCCTGACTTCCTCCATCGTGAATCAACCAGAAAATATATTTTTCTGGACAAAACAAAATTGAAAAACTGGCTTCATCACTCCTGCCTTTCGGCAAAACTCACGGTTTTAGATGCCTCCAAATCGCTACATTTAGTCTAAATGTGAAAAATAAATAGGGCGAAATAAGAAATATTGTAATAAACGTTAATTACTATCTGAAAATGCGGAAAATAAATTAGCAAATATTTTCATAACAATTCGCGTTTTGACGTTCCGTTTACTAATATTACCAGGTAGCAAATGCGAATTGACTGTTGCCAGTATTAAGGCTGTATAGAAGTTGGTAGTTTTTTGGAAGACAAACTAAAAAAAATACAGCTTGATCAGTACTATAATGAATATAAAATTTTCGAAACCACAATATTATCGTTTTTGGATATCGGGAAAGCAAATATGACCTCAAAATAATTACAAATAAAAATTAAAAAAGCACTCAAAAATCCCCCCTATTGGCCCGTAAGGTGCCCAAAACGCTGGCAGCATTGTCACGATGAATGGCAATAATTTATGTTGAATTGATGCAATAACATCTTACTCGTCAAATATCAACATTGTTATAGAGTATTATTTTTTTGCTATTTATTGTCGAATTGGTTGGGTGAGTTAGGTGAGAAAGTCTATGTTCTTTCCTTATTTGATAAAAAGAAGAAGAATTCATGCATAACGGGCAACATTAATATATTCAGATTTGGGGTAATTTGGTCAGTATTAATTTGCAACACCACCTTCTTTTCGTTGTCAAGCAAGATGGCGGATCAGGTACGTGTTAGTTTTCTTGAGAAAATAATATAAATTATACTGATAGCGTTCAAAATTTGCACTTGTAATATTTAAATATATCTAATAAAATAATCAGTGATTATTTGTTTCGTGAAGATCCAGTGATTAAAGTGAAAATGTGGTTCCAATATTCGCGCACGTGGGATTCGGCACTTTATACAATTTCTCAACATTTTTATACATATCCTTTACATAATTGCTTTTATAAATTACATCCTTTGTAAATACTGTGATAAATTCTTCAAAAGAATGGTTTTTGTGAAGCAATCTTTTAGTAATTCAACATGAGAATCTCTTTCGTCAATAGGTTAGTTTTCTACTCTGAACGAACTGTTTTGACTAGCCCTTTATTTAGTTTATTCCATAAGCGTATCATGGTTATTTAGGTGCCTAATAGCGATGCTTAACGTTTTAGGATAATTAAAATTACCAGTATTACACTTTGTGCAGGTTATGTTTACATTCTGGATTCTCGACCAGAAATCAATACTTATGCATAAATTTCGATGTTCTACATGTGTTTTTTTGCAGTAGAAACATGTACTTTTGTTAGTCTGTAACTGTTATAAAACTTTCCATCTTCTAAAGTAGGGTACCTATGGACGTAAGAGTAAGTAAGTACGTTTAGGTACTTTCTGGTACACCTTTTTGCCCGTGTATCTAGCGGTAAGTTCGCTTACTTGGTTGACACGATCGCAAAAGTTCGCCACGCCAATGATTACTTAATTACTCCTAAATACGTCTATTACTCACTTAATATGTCAGTAGTTAGTTTTACCACTAATTAATTAAATGAATTACAGACGGAACGTTCATTTCAAAAGCAACCAACAGTGTTCTTGAACCGTAAAAAGGGTATTGGTGTCAAGCGTAGCCGGAAACCGCTAAGGTACCACAAAGATGTGGGCCTCGGCTTCAAAACTCCACGAGAGGTAACGCATGTTGTGATTGACTAATAATTGTAATTTTATTTTCCGTAGACAGAGAAAGCGTTTCAAAAGCAGCTGACGGTCTTCCTCAATAAGAAGGGGGTTGTCAAGCGGAAAGACTTGAGACATCATAAGAATGTCGGTCTTGGTTTCAAGACGCCTCGTGAGGTCTGATTTTTAGTTTTTTATTTTTGCAAAGCTGGCTGGGCTATCGGCGGTGGCGGCTACGTTGTTCGTTTTGCATGCAATGGACTGCTTAAAAAAAAGCTTAACAAAGAGTAATGAGCAAATTTTCACATGAGGTGTACAAATAACAATTTCTGGGTTCTTCCTAAATGTCAAATATGCGTATGGAGGCACATATATTTGGTGGAGGACACTTCCAATAACATTGTAACTCATCCTGTCCATTCCATGTTGTCATCTTGTCCAGTTTGTTCAGGTGTTGCTTTAATATTTGCATGCCCGGAGTGAAAGGATACTCTGATCAGAACAGATAACACTTATTACATATTTAGAAAAATACTAACTTTTGCCTATGCCTCTGTCCATGTCACAATTGATTTGGCTCTGCCGATTGACTCCAATGGTCAGAGCGTAATAGCCTATTGTGTATCAAACCATAGGCTATACAATAGCAAAACAGACGAGAATTCTAAAAACATTCCTATTGAATTCAGATACATAGCCTATTTTACGTTTTTTTTTTATATCTATGTACTGGCACAGCAATGACGCAGTTTTAAAATAATACTAGTTTATCCAGTGGACATCCTGTCCCAGATACATTTTACACATTTTCATTTCCTATAAATGATATGGATAATTTTATTTTGTTAGTCTGTCCTTTGTCAAGTGATGTGCTAACCTATTTTTTTTTTAATAATCAGAATGATTTCTTAACAGTGATAGTATTATCTGTTTTAACTATACTGTACTAACACCACATGGATGGTTCTCCATTCATTGTTAACACGCGCTTCAGATATGCAGGTTTCTGAATTCTTGAGGGTATGGATGTACACTTGCATGTTGCGAATATCAGAGAAGAAATTACTGTAAATCTAACAACATCATTTTAATCAAGAGAATGGGCAATCGGCATACCTCCTTTGAATTCCTAAACCATAACAAAAGACCTAAGATTTTGTAAACTGTTAAATTCTTAAACTATAACAAAAGACCTAAGATTTTGTAAACTGTTAAATTCTTAAACTATAACAAAAGACCTAAGATTTTGTAAACTGTTAAATTCTTAAACTATAACAAAAGACCTAAGATTTTGTGAACTGTTAAATTCCTAAACTATAACAAAAGATCTAAGATTTTGTGAACTGTTAAATGATGATACCCACACGACGGTCTTCTGAATACTATATGACGAAGGCAGTGTTAACCCAATATCTGATCGCAGTCCAAAATCTATACACATAATGTTATGTATAGCTACTACCTTTTCTATAGCCCTCGAGGATAATGTAGCTTATCAGTGAAAGAATTTTCGGATTTGGATTGGTAATTCGGGAGATTGTTCCCCACATCCATACTCATAAATATCTCTTTATAACATAGTATAAGATATTATATAACATTAAAATCATTAAACCTACAATCGCAAGTATAAAATTTAATACCTACCAGTCCTGGGTCCTGAGACTACTATCATAATTAAGTCATAATGGAATGACAATTAAGATACCATTGGCAGACAATAGTGTTATCAGACTTGGGAGTCCAGTGTCAGGGGTATAATTATGGCCATACTCATCAAAAAACCATTGAAGATCACCAGGTATATGTCATATCCCCTCCCTAACTACAACTCCGCCCCCCACAGGCGATCGATGGCACATACATTGACAAGAAGTGTCCCTTCACTGGCAATGTGTCCATCCGTGGTCGGATCCTCACCGGGGTCGTCCAGAAGATGAAGATGCAGCGCACCATCGTCATCCGCCGTGACTACCTGCACTATCTGCCCAAGTACAACAGATTCGAGAAACGACACAGGAACATGTCTGTACATTTGTCACCGTGCTTCAGGTGAGATATGCAATCATAAAGGATCTTAGCACATAACAGAATGGTCCTATGATGACCTGCTTTACACAGTTGGTAGTGACCCTGCTTTCTGTACAGAGGTCCCAGGCTGGAATCCTGGTAGGGGCAAACTGTGATGAGCTACAATTATTGAACCAGAGTCATGGATGATTAATATAAGACAAACTAGGACCACTCCCTGTCTGCTTCATGTACTTGGTTGGTAACGTCCAAGATTATAAAATATTAAGGACCCCCTGGAGATCTACAATCCTAAATGATGATACCCACACGACGGTCTTCTGAAAACAGATTGACGATAAACGTGTTTAACCCAACTCTGATTTACCTTCTGCATATTCATAAAACAAAATTCATAAGCTCGGGAATGATTTTTTTTTATTTCCTCATTTCAGGGACGTGGAACAGGGGGACATCGTGACCATCGGCGAGTGCCGACCGCTCTCCAAGACTATTCGATTCAACGTATTGAAAGTCACGAAGGGCAAAGGCTCCAAAAAGTCCTTCAGGAAGTTCTAATAAACTTATGTTTTAAGTATTTGTGTTGGTTTTATTGTCCTAGCTAAGCTTATAAAGAAACCCAGGGCCCCAAGCCTGCTAACACAATCGATTCATAATCGACTAGTAACCGTCACTTTTGACAGATATTGTATGGGATATCTGTCAAAAGTGACTATGCGATTGCTGTTCGATTGTGTTAGGAAGAACCCAAACTCTGTACTAGAAAAATGTATCCAGGCTGTGTTTGGGTTCATTGAAATTGTTACGAGATGCACTCTGGCTATAAATAAAACTCGTGGATGATCATTTAGATAATTCTTTTTTTACAGAATGAGAATGCCCTTTTGAAATTCAGCAGGATTGAGTCAGTAGTTTTTTCTCGTGATGATATAACTGGTATACTATTATCGAGTAAAAAAGATCGATATATAAATATTATAGTACCAAAAAATACCAAATATACCCACTAAAAAGTTAAATGCCTCGTGAATGAATCAAATTTTTGAAACTGTGGTCAGAGAAAAGTTGTCCTAATCATGCTGTCGATTTAGACATTTGAATTCTGATATGCGGGATAGGCGATGTATACATAGAGGTCAGTGGGGATAGGGCATGTCAATAGCTTAATGATAGTGGGGATCAAACCCGGAACCATATGGTTACGACAGTTCGCGACTCCTCTCACTAGTAGGCTATGAATGCTAGGATGCATTCATCCCTATCTAATTGATTCCTACCTTATTCATTATTGATCTAAAAGATAGAATTGGTTGTTTACTGCTATGGAACTTCTATTCCAGCAAAATCGCTGAAGATCAGTGGAACCATTTATACCAAAAACTACGAACCCTTCTTCCTTGTCTTTTTTTTAGTGACATTATAGTGCCATAAACAAAATACGGGAAAATTAAGACTTCTTTTGTTTGATTGACTTTTCAACTTGTTGTCTTATTAGTCTGTGGATTTTCCTTCCATGGGCAACATAACAAACATGTCCGCCTTGTGATTACGTATCAGTGGATTTCCATTTGTTAGCTGCCAACGATATGATATCGTTCTTCTCAAAACTCTCCTTGAATAACACACAGAAACTACCTGTGGAGCTCGCAAAACCAGCTTATATGGACAAAAGTGCGACGCTACAGGAGCTGGGTTACAAAGATGAGAACGACTTGAAAGAAACAATTTATGGTTTGTTTTGGTGGCTTTACGTGCTGTTTTGAACATTTTGGGTTGTCTGTTTGTGATATTTATTGGTGTTGTGGTGTTTTAGACTTTTTGCGGACGATACGGGACCCAGAAAAGCCGAGTACTCTTGAAGATTTGAAGGTGATTTATGAAGACGGAATTTTCGTGAAGGAACCAACAGCGGATAAAGTACCAGTATTGAGAGTGGAGTATAATCCTACTGTGCCGCACTGTTCGCTCGCTACGCTGATCGGACTGTGCATAAGGATCAAAATACAGCGCTCATTACATCATCCAGTGAAACTTGATATTTACATTAAAAAAGGAGCTCATACCACGGAAGATGAAAGTAAGTAAACCTGAATAATGTAAGCACTCAGTCAACATCTATATGGTGTAGACAATTCTTTATGTAAGTACTAAAGTACAGATTATACCTACTGAAATACATGAAAGAAAATATTATATTTTTTTAAATCAAAGCGGGCTTAAAAATACATACAAATAAAGTATGATCCTAGTGTTATCTACTTTATTACTTACATGACACAATTGAACTCAATTATCAAAATTGATTGTGTGTGCTTCAAGCTTTGTTATTCAACACTATCATTACTCATTTGTTCTTGGTGCAGTCAAATAAACACAAACAGCATGTGTACAGTCCCAAACTAAGTATTGAATATAATACATATAGGTAGGTACCATACAATGGACTGAGGGTGGATACCATTAAAAAGTTCATACCAAGGCTAATCACAATAAGATCATTACCAAATTTGGTTCAGACTAGACCAAGCTGTTATTGCAAGGAAGGTCTGAAGACTATGTTAAATTCATAGAAGCTACAATGTTTAATTGTGGATTGTGAATAAAATGTCAGATCAATGAACGGTTATTCAATTTAGATATGATAACATTTGCGTAATAAATCAGCTAGACAATCATTTTTTTGTGATGTTTATGAATCTCTATTGTAACCGGGCAATTAATTACTAGATATAATTTTCTACTTAAAGCGGAAACCATGGACTTCTTATTGAATTAATGTATTCATAAGGATGCTCAGACAAATACTAACGCATCTGTTCAAATAAAAAGTGTCACTTACAAAATATTGAAGATTAATAAAAATACTTCAAATTGCCTAATAATTTAGTTGGTTCCAATGGAAATTTATAACAACAGTAGGTACATGGTAAACATTTGCATAATTAAATTAATGTATAAGTCAGCATATAGGTACCTACAACTTGTATTTTAGGTCAAGGCACAGAATAAATAGTATATCAGTATGGCAAGGTCAATTATGTTTCGATATTAATATTCCATATAAATATTAAGATTTCATCATGTTGTACAATTACGTTCAGAAGATAAGTGCTTTGTAATGCCGTTATAAATAAATGCAGTCTTTCTCATAATAAATGACTTATTTAGTGCTTCAGTTTAAGTGTACAAGCACTCCCTCTGTCGCTGTTTATTACACATAGCTTCTGCTAGTGGCTTCGCTCGCGGCACGGCAATAAAACATTGCCTATACTCACTCAGGAACAATATAGATTCGTATTAGTGAATGAATTTTCAGCATTGCATCCTTAGATCCGGAGATTACTTCCTACATGCAAACTTATAAACTAACTAACTATACATCTTTAGCCTCTTTTAGGTCAATTGCGCTATGCGAATATGGTATCTTAATATTTAAAATAATTTCGCATTATTGCAGTCAACAAACAAATCAACGACAAAGAGAGGATCGCCGCTGCAATGGAAAACCCGAACCTGAGGAACCTCGTGGAGAACTGCATCGCTGACGAAGAATAGTACCCCACAAACATAATGGCGCCAGACGCAGCCTTCTCCAACATAAGCGATAAGAACGAGTTCACAAAATTCACCAAATTCTTAGCTTACAAAGGCGTCCAAGTCATCGTAGAGTCCAGAAAGGGTGTCAAAATTGAGCCTTACAGCAAACCACAGTCCTCGGACACGGATTGGTTCAATCTACAAATACCTGACACTCCTGAAGTCAATCAAGCTACCAAAAATGCTTTGCCCTCGGATAGAATACTTGAAACTATACGATCGCAATTACACGTTGAGATATCGGTCCAAACTGAAGACGGCGACGAAATGGTACTCGAATTGTGGACGTTGGAGTTAGACGAAACTCAATTTGACACTTCATTGAAAGCCATGAACACAGTTTACTTTAGGATGGGAATATTGCTCAAGTCCTTGATCACAATTACAAGAATCACACCCGCCTACCATTTGTCAAGAAAACAGAGAACTGAATTCTTTACGATATTCTACAGGGTCTATAGCGGTGAGCCTAAAATGAAGGCCCTCGGCGAATCTGTCAAGAAAATCCAAGCGGGCATGCTGAAAACACCTTTAGGAGCTATTTGCTTCTCGGTTGCGTACCGAACTAATTTCTCCATATCACCAAACAGAACGGAGAAGAATAAACTATTACTACTGAAGAGCGATCACTTCGAATTGAGTCCTAAACACGTGATATTTGAGTCTAAGAAGAAAAAAGAAAAAGAAATTAAGCCTTTCAGACCAATAGATTTGAACAGACCTTTGCGTTTAGCAGCGTTTGTCGACGAGAACATAATAAAACGAGCGTTCGAAGACTTCTTCAGCAAAATGCCGATTCCTAAATGTCGGAAGCGACCGAAAACTCCCACAAGACTGACAGTTGAAATAAAAAGTACACAGAACTTGGATCTTACAATTGTATCCAAAAGTCCGACTGCGTTAGAACAACCGCCTAAAAAATTCGCAGGTTTCCGCAACGAAAACGAACCACCGCTGAAGCTTTTATACTTTCCGTTCGCTGACAACCATCCCATTCGCGAATTGGCCGAGTTCTATAAGGATTTTTTTAATGCCCCACACTTGAAGCTCTGTGAAGATTTTAAACCAAAATCTTTATGTTCTGATTCAGTGACGGACATGGAATTGGCGTCTGAGGACTTATCTAGAGACTTGCCACTGTATGAGAATTCTGTTTTAGAGTTTGATGAACTATTGGCTGACATGTGTAGGTCTGCGGAGTGGGGTAACTAAGGGGAACAAGGTTTAGGTGAAAGACTGATTTGGATTGTGTAGATTTTGGATGATGGGTTTTAATGAACTTTGAATGTAAATGGTTTATTATAAGATTTATGTAGATGTATAAGGGTACAATTTTGAGCATTGGTGCAATGGTGCTGACAGCAGCATTACATTACTACTGCTATCTGCAGTCGATGTCGGTATGGCTTATAGCAAGGATAGACTTTTGGTACTGATTAAGGTTTCACAAAAAAATTGTTAAATATTTCGAGATCGAACGGCGGGTGGTAAAGATATAATTTTAATACACATATATTTTATACATAACCATTTAAAATAGTTTATACTATTGTTGTTAGGCCTCGACTGGTATTAGACTCTTTGGATCACATTCCATACAAATGCGGGACTCATGTCATTATCATCTGGGGTACTTATCATTTTGTAACAATTATCAATAAATACTCAACACAGGCAGAAATGGCACATTTTCGTAGCCATTTGCCAACCTAAAAAAAGATGAACATAATATAGAATCTTTTTGCTGTTGATTCCAGCATTGCATCGTTGTTTTAAATGTGTACCTCATGTTGTAAATAGTTATAATGTCGGATACAGAGCAAGTTAATGAAGGTTATGTAGGTAGGTGCACAATTGATTTATAATAAATGGTCAACATATTTATGACAGTTTTTATATCTATGTCAATATTCTCAAAAGTGACATTTACAATGCCATTACCATATCATTAAGAGTCGATTGTGTTTTTACAGATTTTCAACGCCATTCAAATTTATTCTTAATTGCTCATCGGACATAATATGCGTTCTTTTTTTCCTTTTTCATCTTGACACTGGCATAATAACCAAAGATCGGTGGAGCCATTTACTCTAAAAATTGAATGGAGTTGATTGTGCTAGCAAACTCTCGAGGCGTGATGCTTGTTTATAACTGTGTTAGTTCATATCTTGGTCTGTACCTGATATTAGATTATCTCTCCAATATTTTGTTCCATTTAACTTATAATTGTATTTCTTTTTAAATGCACGAGTGTGTGCACGACACAGAATTTTATGTTATTATATTATATTTTCAAATTATTATCTCTATGTAAAAATATTTACAATATACAATTAGCAATATTCTGCAGATAAAAAATATATTTGTTTATGTAAAACCTATTTTTAAATACGTATCATATCAAGACTCATTTTGCGAATAATTTCGATAGGTTACCTAATAAGTTCCATTATTAAAATTGATGAAAATGTAATAAGTAGTTATAAAAGTTTTCCTGATATTATACTGGCGATTTTCTTGTTCATAATCTTATTTTAATTTGAAACGATATAAATAAAAATATTTATATTGATTTCTTATATTTACGCGAATACTACACATTGAAATAAAACTAATCTTAAGGATTTTATCGCGGTTTATTTTTTATTCTACGTTCCCGACGTTTCGGCTGCTTTGCAGCAACCATGGTCACGGGAGGACTGAGGTGGTTGACGTCCTGGTGTCATAGTTTGACGGGGGTACCCTCATATTTAGTTGTTACTTGCGGTCCGATCTACGCAGAAAGAGCTCACTGTGTCTTGAGGTCTTGCAATGGTACGCTTGGTTCTGGATTTTATGATGTTTACTACAGGGTCCCAAGCTGGTGGTAGCACCCAGCCATCTTCCCTATTGAAATTAGGATGTTTTTTAATTTCAATGGCCTCGCGTATCATCCTTGGTCGGAATCGGTGTTCTTTTGCGAGGATCTAATTCGATCTTCATCCTAATTTCAATAGGGAAGATGGCTGGGTGCTACCACCAGCTTGGGACCCTGTAGTAAACATCATAAAATCCAGAACCAAGCGTACCATTGCAAGACCTCAAGACACAGTGAGCTCTTTCTGCGTAGATCGGACCGCAAGTAACAACTAAATATGAGGGTACCCCCGTCAAACTATGACACCAGGACGTCAACCACCTCAGTCCTCCCGTGACCATGGTTGCTGTAAAGCAGCCGAAACGTCGGGAACGTAGAATAAAAAATAAACCGCGATAAAATCCTTAAGATTAGTTTTATTTCAAAAATATTTATATTCTTCGCGTAATATTTGGAAGCGTTTCTTGCTGTCATATATTTCGCTGTCAGTTTATTAACTTCTTTATACTAGCAACACTGGTCATTATTACACAGTTTTTAGCATAGATAATACATAATAGGTTTTTAGCGGCTTTTAGATTTTTGAGGAAATTTAATGGCGAAGTATGTTGTCGATTTGAGAGTTGTCAAATGGCATAAGTAGATTTAATACTTTACTTATTAGTTTACCAGCAAACAAAAAATAGCTAAGTACGCCAGATCTTGAATTGACTGAGTAGCCCCGGCGGCTGTGCGGCTGGTCTGGATCCAGCCATTTTCATTAGTAATTATTTATATAGGAAGGCTTTCCACTTGCCCTTACCATATTTTGTTGCAGTCTGATTTATAATTTAGAATTATGTATTTGATAGTCTGCTCATGATCCTTTATATAGATAGATGATAGTAAAAGTGTCTTTATTAGGAATTTTGTTTTATTTACTTACCTTGCATCAATTTACAATGTGTTTATATAGCAGTGATAGCCAATTCGGTAAACATAGTACGCCTACGGTAACGAGGGTCACACGTTCTATTCCGGCTCACACCACTGGGATTTCTGGATTTGTGCGAATCTCATTTTAGACCACGATTATCATTTTTCACTTGCTAAGCGGTGAAGGATAACATCATAGGAAACTTGCATGTCTGAGAAACTCACTCATAAGACGTGTGAAGCCCGCAAACCCGCACTGGGCCGGCGCGGCGTGGTGGGCTATGGCCTTATCCCCCTCGCATTGAGGGGAGGCTCGCTTAACAGTGAGACATAAGTCGATATTTTTTAAAACGTTGCTTATGGCAGTTTGATACTGCCTATAAAGTGATTCATATAAAAATTAATTCAATTTAGTTCTATATTCAAGTGGCTCCACTGTAGTCTGTGGCGCAAATACAATCTTTTTTTGTGTTTTATGTAGCGTTTTGGCAACATAACCACAGATTCTCAAAAATAAGTATGATAACGGCAGCGTAGTATGACTATCAATTACATGAGGTGTTCACTGATTTCTCGATCTTCGGTGATTTTGACTGTCGCTCATATGCATAACATTCAAAATCACCGACCACCACATCACCGCTGAATCATCTCAAACAGCAACTACGCTACGTGTTTCAAAATGAAAGCACTCCTAATCACCCAATATTCTGTTTGAAGTTCACTCAGTCTATAACAAATTTAATGTACTCTATGGCAGGATTACCAGATTGGGTAGTTTTTTCGCAATTCTGGGTAAAAATTTAGCTCTTGGAGAAATCAAAAATATCATGGAGATTTTTTTTTAGTTTCAGCTCTAACTGTAGGCTGTAACTAAATACATTTTACATTTGGCCGCGGCTGAGAGAGCGGATCTCGGCAAGCGGCGGAAGTACGCCCTATTAAACAATAGTTACGCATTTCTGCCGTTTGCCGTAGAGACGCTAGGCCCATGGAGCCATAGCGCAAAACAATTTATAAATAAAATATCTCCAAAATTAATTGCCTCCACAGGTGACGGGAGGGCTGGCTCTTTCCTCGCTCAGAAAATTAGTTTGATAATACAGCGAGGAAATGCAGCGAGCATTCTTGCCACCATTCCACGCGGACAAGGCCTTTTTGATACCTAGTTTGTTTTAATATCATTTTTAAGTTTTTTTTTTTTTAATTTTCCTGTTGTAAATATTTAGAAGATTAATAAATAAAATAAAATAAAATCATTAAATACATTTACATTTATGTTTTTTAATGTATTTAACGAACGCCCTCCTTTAGAACAGTTCACTTGGTCGTTTAATTCAACATAAAATGAACATATTCTATTATTTTGGAGAAAAATAATTTCAAATTTGGGTAGAAATAGAAAATCACATCTGGCAGCCCTGCTCCATGGTCAGCTCCTGTCAGCTGTCAAAATTAATCAAATCAAGAGACGCGAAAAAAAGCGATTGTTTTGTGTTCAAAAATCTCTTATTTTCGCTGTTAAATAATTCCCCAAACTATTTTATAAAATCAAAATGGTGTTATAATCGAAATAAAACTATAAACATCTCTTATTTAACATTATAATTTAAATATCAGTGTTTAAATATAACCTTAAAGTGGCCGCATCATAACAATGTTTTCGATCTGTCGGCAAACTCACCCTGCCACGGGGATTGAGCATGCGGTCAACTGTTGCTTTTTCAATAATGATGAGACGTGTCTCGTCACCGCTGGAGCTAATATCATTAAAGTCTTCAGGTTGCTGCCTGAAGGCCACACGAAAGAAGTTAACGCCGGTAAGTTAGTATGTTATTAGGTTCAAAGGTATATTATTATAGATTACAATTCTATGAGATAGATTTTGGACTATTCATTCTTGTGGTCTTAATGAACAGGTTGAAATTACTGAAACCTATAAATAATGGAGCTCTAGATCATTGTCAAAGTCAATGAATAAAATCATCCTTAGGCTAAGGAAAAATTAAAATAAAATTACTCAGGCAATGCTTGTATTATGGGTAGGTACCATACAATGAACTGGGTGATATCTGGGTGAATCTATCAAAGAAGCTGATACAAACTATAAATATTTTTTTTTCAAATGCAAATTCATTACAACCAGTAGCTTCAGAGTTATTTTTGTTGTACAAGTTGAGGCCCAGACAGCCATTATTTCTTAACATTATAAATCTAAGCTGCAGATTAATATTCCTATTTCTAGCTGGCCAACCGGTCCCCCCAAAGATGAAGCTGGAATGCCTAGCATCCTACACTCTCTGGGGTAATGTGATGTCCATGGCCTCGGTCCGTTGTCAAAGCACCGGCCGCGACCTCCTGCTTGTGTCGTTCAAGGAAGCCAAGCTGTCCGTGCTACAGTATGACCCTCAGACCAATAACCTGATTACACTCAGCATGCATTATTTTGAAGAGGATGACATGAAGGTATGTTTCTTATATCCTGATCATGATCTGATGCATTATACAGGTTGAAACACAATTATGAAATAATATTTAAGAGGTGAACATCTTTATTTAAATGAAAATGTTTCACCAACAAACATTAGTTGAATATTTAAAAAAATCTGTTGACACATTAAAAAAACATTTTACTCAAATGCTCATTTCGACAGCCCCATGATTGATCATGCATATGGTTACAGTATGTACAGTTTATGTATAAATCATTAATTAAAAATGATAACTTTTCTATAGGATTACTTCGAGTCATTACTTCTAAGAACTTCATCCTTATTAGTGACATTATAACATGATGCAAATTAATAGGTTCACTCCTGGTTAGGGAAAGTGTTTTTTTTAATTAAAATTTTGGAGTTTTTAGTTTCATCAAAATCAGACTCGAAAGTCCTGTAGTTTCTGATTTTCCCTATCCAGGCCTACACGCAAAATTCAACCCTTATATAAACCCGCCGCCACCACTGCTATATTCCCTGCCGCCAAGTACAATTCAGTTAAATTATAACTAGATATCTCTGGCTCGCCCTCAATTACATTGGGTCCAAGTATGATCGTCTAAATATAGGTATTGCCTTCCCCTTTGTTGGGAACAAGCTTAATGGCATACATTCTGTGCCCCCAGGGCGGCTGGACAACCCACCCCCACATCCCCTGGATCCGAGTGGATCCTGAGTGCCGGTGTGCAGTGATGCTCCTCTATGGCAAGAAGCTGGCCGTGCTTCCATTCAGGAAAGACATCACCTCCGAGGATGGAGACCCTTTGGACGCCAAGCCGCTTGATAGCAAGAAAACAGTGAGTTTTGATAAAATCCTTGCAATATTTCATGTCACCTAATCACTGCGGATTTTTCTAAAATTCCACATGATTACGGCTTATACGCACGGTCAATGTATACAGTGTGATACAGAAAGGGCGATACTAACCTTTGAATCTGCGCTTTTTAGCGCATTCTGTAATGTCAGAACATCGATATCGTCAATTTAAAGAAAAAATCCTCAACAAAATGTGACTCCTGGAAGTAAAATTGTTTCTTTAAAAACAAATTTGCTCCATTTGAGGGTTCCATTCAAAAGTCAGGTTCCAAAGTTAGTATACCCTTTCTGAATCACCCTGTATGATACTTGTCATCTCTATCTCTGTTACGAAGGGTTCCATACGGAGAGTCAACGGCAAACCAAATCCCACACATCGCAGTCACAGCTAGTAATATTCTCTTCCAGCAACCAACACAACCAGTAAATCGAGCTCCGACCTTAGCATCCTACGTCATAGTCCTGAAAGACCTGGACGAGAAGATAGACAACATATTGGACATACAGTTCTTACACGGCTACTACGAACCCACACTCCTTATACTGTACGAGCCTGTGAGGACCTTTGCTGGGTGAGTGACATTCCCACTGTTGGGCATAGTCCTCGCCTCAGTGCGAGGGCGACTAGGCCTCAGTCCAACATGTTGGCCCTCTGCGGGTTGGCAGACTTCGCACGCGCTTCGATGTGTGCTCTCAGACGTGCAGGTTTCCTCACTATGTTTTCCTTCACCGTTTAGCAAGTGCTAATCATGGTCGAACATGAGATTCGCAAACGAATTTCGGAAATTCCAGAGGTGCGAGCCGGCGTTTGAGCCTGCGATCCTCGTTACCGAGGCAAGCGTTCTAACGACTTGCCTATCACTAACATTATAATTTTAAAATTATTTTTGGGAGATTTAATATGTAGTCTCGATTCACGTAGATAACCTTTTTTTTAAAGTTCATTATTTGAACTTTAAAAAAAAGGTTATCTACGGTTTCAAATGTTTGTAAAGAGAAGTTCGTAATAGAGGTGGCAACAAATCATCGAACGCGTCCGAAAGCCGCGGCAGACATATTTATGTCTGGATAGTACAATAAAAATTAGATCGTGCAACGCTTTCATTCGTAAGACGCGGACGCGACCTTGGGTCGTCCGATGGAAATCTGGCCGGCTGGATATTTCCACTCAGCCGCGTCTGTCTGCCGCGTCGGCGGATTGTGGAAATGGTTCGGATGCCTCCGAATGCCACTAGGACGTGTCTGAGTACGAGTTCTCACGTCCACGTACATAGTCTGGTAGGCCCGTCTACCACGACTATGTAGCCGTGGCTTGTGGACGCGTCCGAGGCCGGCGTCAGAACGACCGTGCACACTCAGGCAGGCAGACGCGGCTGATGGATGCGTCCGATGATGGGTTCTTACCGTAAGCCCATGTCTGTGTACAGTCGCACCGCGGTCCGCAACGACACGTGTGCGATGTGCGGCGTCAGCTTGAACATGAGCGCCAGGGTGCATCCCATCATCTGGTCCACACAGCAGCTGCCATTCGACTGCATCAGAGC
The DNA here is from genome assembly GCA_905404115.1 of Pheosia gnoma. NCBI lineage: Eukaryota > Metazoa > Arthropoda > Insecta > Lepidoptera > Notodontidae > Pheosia > Pheosia gnoma. The sequence goes on along the minus strand of FR989918.1, from coordinate 5,971,722 downwards.
TGTGCCGGTCCAGAAACCACTGGGTGAGTGTCGGATACCACTCGTTTATTACAAATCCTTCAAGGGTACACTCCTGACTCACTCAACCGCTCACTTCACGAAATCTTCAAGGATACACCACTCACTCAACCGCTCACTTCACGAAATCTTCAAGGGTACACCACTCACTCACTCAACCGCTCACTTCACGAAATCTTCAACGGTGCACCACTCACTCACTCAACCGCTCACTTCACGAAATCTTCAAGGGTACACCACTCACTGAACCGCTCACTTCACGAAATCTTCAAGGGTACACCACTCACTCAACCGCTCACTTCACGAAGTCTTCAAGGGTACACCACTCACTCACTCAACCGCTCACTTCACGAAATCTTCAAGGGTACACTCCTCACCCACTCAACCGCTCACTTCCCGAAATCTCAAGAGGTTTTATCACTCATTATGATATCTCCCAGACATACACAACTCACTCATTTATTACGAAATCTCACGATACTATACTCATTCACCTACTCTCTTACATACACTACGAAATATTACGATGTAGACTACTAACTCATTCATCACGAAATCCCCATAGATACACATATCACTCATCGCCTCACTCTTTCATTAAGAATTTTCCAAGGGTAAACCACTCACTCATTCGCATATCTTTCTGTTATACTAGTTCTAGTTGAGTTTTCCAAATTCAACCCCTATGTGTATGAATATAGGGTGGAAGATTTAACTGCAGTCTGCTATATTATTTTTTTCTTCCACAGGTGGTTGCTTAATAATGGCAGTGAATTCTCTCATATATTTGAACCAGTCGGTACCGCCGTATGGAGTGTCTTTGAACAGCATAGCTTCGCACACAACCAACTTTCCATTGAGTAAGTAATCAATAAGCTTTGTAGTAGCAGTGATTGCTCAAATTGGTAGAACGCTTGCCTCGGTAACGAGGATCGCAGGTTCAAACCCCGACTCGCAACTCTGGGATTTCTGGATTTCATGTGCGAATCTCATTTTCAACCACGATTATCACTTGCTAAACGGTGAAGGAAAACATCGCGAGGAAACATGCATGTCTGAGAGAAACCCTGGAAAGACGTGTGAAGGCCGCCAACCCGCACTGGGCCAGCGTGGTGGACTATGGCCTAATCCCTCTAGCAATGAAGGTAGACCCGTGGCCATCAGTGGGACATTAAAAACAGTAGGGACAAACTTTGTGTGATGAGCACGAATGTTTGTACCCGAGTCATGGAAGTTTGATAATTATATAAGTATTATATACCGTGAATCGCCCTCAGTCCATTGTACGGTACCCATAATACAAGCGTCGCTTAGTGTAGGACCGTATAGTTCAGGGGTTCTCAAACTTATTTTATCTACTGCCCACTTTGAGAAAGAATTTTTTTTAGCGCCCCCATTTTTTCACCTACTTACAAACCACTATAACTTCAGATTAAATTAATTATTGGGAGCCTCTACACAACGCTTCCATTTTTTCTGGGTCTCTTACCCCCTTTAGGCCTGCAGCGCCCACAAGGGGGCGTTATTGCCCACTTTGGGAAAGGCTGGTATAGTTGGTGTGTTCGTCTGGCGACACTATTATTTTTATTGTCTCTTAGATTTCCATACGGGCTTCACCCGGCCCACTGGAAGGCTTGCTTGGGGACATGGGTCCAACACGTAGAGGCTCTTTGAGATATGTTTAATGTTATGATGGACACCAGCATCATATTTTAAATCATTCGGAAACGGATTTGAAACTTTCCGATGTTGATGTCGCTCCCGACGAGCTTTCCGACGGAAACTTTCTTCTTCTGTCATCAAGATACATCGAAGATAACCAAATACGGAATTTTTAATAGCGATTGCGATAATCCAGCTCGGCAGTTTTCGATTCCGTTTCCGATGTCGATTCCGAATGATTTAAAATAACCCCGCTGTTGGGGTCAATTGGTGTAAATGCGAGCTCCCGTCGATTTCCACTCGGGCGACGAAGATAATTTTTTTTTTTTAAACAATATAGGCAAGTATTTGATCTCGATCTCACCTGATTGTAAGTGACGATGAGATCTACGATGGAGCATACTTGCCTAGAAGGTACCTGTTCACTCGACTTGAAAACACCCAGATTGAAGTCAACGGGGAACAAAGTCGCGATACGTCCAGGTGGGGACCCAGACTAACTCTTCGAAGCTCTAGGGTCCGTGGTGTGGCTACTGAGCAAGTGTGAGTGTTGTTACGATGTGTGGTGTGGTGGTGTGGTGCAGGGGTGCAGGAGGGCGTGTGCGTGACGCTGGACGGGTCGTGCGTGGCGGCGCTGGGCGAGGGCCGGCTGGCGCTGTCGCTGCGCGGCGGGCAGCTGTACGTGCTGACGCTGCTGGCGGACTCCGTGCGCACCGTGCGCAGCTTCCACCTGGACCGCGCCGCCGCCTCCGTGCTCACCACCTGCGTGAGTTGCCCCTCCATAGAGTTTTATACATGGGTCGGACCCCCCCGAAGTGACTTCAAAACCCCCCCGAAGTTACGTCGGACCCCCCGTAGGGACCTCGGACCCCCCGTAGTGTCTTCGGACCTTCCGGTAGTTATATCGGACCCCCGAAGTGACTTCGGTCCCCCAAATTACGTCGGACTCAACCAGAAGTGACTTCGGAACCTTCCACCACGAAGTGAATTCCTGGCTACGGCCTTGCTTGGTCGTGACCCTGATCTGGGCCCCAAGTCTGATAACACAATCGATTCATAATTGAACACCAACCGCATGGTAATTGTCACTTTTGACAGATATCAGATTATCTGTCAAAAATGACAGTTACTATGCGGTTGCTGTTCGATTATGAATCTGTTGTGTTAGCAGACTTGGGGCGCTGTACCGAGGGTCTCTGACAGTTACGATACCATTGCTATTGAGGCAAGTGTTCCATTAAGCTTGGCTATCACTGCTTTTACTTACAACTAATAATGGGTAACGAAAGAATGCGCATATGCCGTAGTACGCCGGCAGAACAGTACCGGTTTGATGAACCTAATCATATTTCTTTTCTGGTTAGACAGTAATGAAATATTATTTTGTTTGACAGATGTGCGTGATAGAAGAAGACTTTCTCTTTCTCGGCTCGCGGCTCGGTAACTCGTTGTTGCTGAGAGTGACGGAGAGGGAGAATCGCATGTTGTTCTCAGTCGACAAGCCCCTGGAGGCTACGGTCGATCTCACTGTTTCAGAAGAGGGTATAACACTGACATTCCTGTTGTTACATAATTTACTGTAAATATAAATGCTCTTGATCCATCTGCGTCCTAATCCAAATTCTGACTTTACATTTTAAATCCAGTTTAGTACTAAATATTAATTTCTGACCATTAATAGATCGTGTTCAAGCTGATATAAATGAAATTATAACCAATTGATTTCTTATATTCACGCGAATACTACACATTGAAATAAAGACAGTCCTCCCGTGACCATGGTTGTTGTAAAGCACCCGAAACGTCGGGAGCGTAAAAACATAAAATAAACGCGATAAAATCGGTAAGATTCGTTTTATTTAAATTATAAGCAATTCTTAATTTACTGACGACATCACTTCTCACATCAAAGTAAAAGTCTAAACATTTATTTCGTATAGACTACGGCAAGAAACTCCGCGGGCTTGTCTATTCTTATAGAACGTTTAGTTTTAAATCGCTATGTCACATTAGACTCGGATTCTGGTGGCGATTTTTTTTTTCAATTTTAGTGCGTTGGTTATCGCTTTTGGGACAAAACTAAAATAATGTTTAACGGGTTATTTTTTGACACATTATTTAATACGCATTTTGACAGGCGTAGAATTACATTAACAGAGATGGAGCAGCGGGGTTATTTTAAACCATTCGAAATCGATATCGGAAACGGAATCGAAACCTTCCAAAATGGATTACCGCAATCGCTATTAAAATTTCTGAATTTGATTATCTTCGATGTATCTTGATGACAATACCAAATTGTTTTTGCAATAAGTTTCCGTCGGAAAGCTCGTTGCGAGCGACACGGAAAGTTTCGAATCCGTTTCCGAATGATTTAAAATAAGCTACCAGGAGCATAAACATTTTTTTTTTAATTTCTGTTATATTTTGGGGATCCTCTGTCTGTCACTAAAACCTTAATGGTTTTTAGAACAACAAAAGGAACTACAGAAAGCCAGGGAAGCCAACTCGGACCCTGCGGCCAAGAAGCGCAGGATGGACTCGTTGAGCGACTGCATCGCGTCCAACGTCATCGAGATCAGCGACCAGGACGAGCTGGAGGTGTACGGCTCGGATATAAGGACGTCCACACAGCTCACCAGCTATGTGTTCGATGTGAGTGCGATTATTTGTTGCGTTTTTAGTGCGTTTTTTTTATTGTGAGTGCGATTGGACGTTTGAAAATTGACTTTGGCAGAATTTAACCCTTAGTAGCCTGATTTACGAAAGTGATTTATTTTTAATATTACTGTGTTTAATGTTACTGTGTCTTATAATAATGACATTTGATTTTTTTTTTAATTTCGTTGGAAAGAATATTATACAACAGTAAAATACGTACAGCCAACCTATAAAAAAAAACTAATAGTAATGTGAACATTCGGTTTAAAAGATTGGTATCAAAATTGAAACTCTAGGCTATTTAGGGTTAAATCTATTCGATAGAGGGATCAAAATTAACGTTATGAAGAATAAAAATACAGATAAATAATTATATTATATACGGGTACAAAAAAATACGCCTGATGCTTTAAAAATAATATTTTTGATTCATAGAGTTATTGGTACTCGAATTATCTGAATTGAGTACTTATTTAGATTATTTCCGATTATAAATTTTTTCCGAGTACCAAATTATAACGAATGCGCTAATGAAGCGTAGGTGCAAATGGTAGTATACCTTTTCTGAATCACGCAGTATATTGTGCATGAGTCAATTTAGATTATTTTTTCAGTGCGACTTTTTTGTCGCAGCTCTCAAAATGTTTGCGACTTTGTAGGTTTGCGACTCGCTGCTCAACATATGTCCGATCGGCGACGTGTCGATGGGCGAACCGCAGCTCCTGTCGGAGGAGTACAGTCGGCATCAGGAGAATCCGATCATTGAGTTGGTCGTGTGCAGTGGCAGAGGCAAGAATGGCGCGCTGACTGTACTACAGAGGACTGTGAGACCGCAGTTAATTACGTCTTTCAACTTGCCCGGTAAGTTTATGCTGTCATATACAGTGTGGTTCAGAAAGGGTATACGTAACCTGGAACCTGGGCTTCTGTAGCGCATTTAGAAACTCTTTGTCAAGTCATAATTTCGATATGTCGATTTATTAAACTTCGTTCCCAACAAAATGACAATTCTGATTTACTGCGAGCAATTTTTTTTTTTAATTGACACTTCCAAATTCTGACTTTACATAATGATTACAAATAAGGAAGCTAAAGTATACTAAGCATTGAACCTGTTCAATGCTTAGTATACTCTTTCTGATTCACCTGTAGAGGATGTAACAAAATTATGAAACAACGTGTATTGTAGCCTTAGGGTTGTCGGAAATATTTTTTTTTTAAGGTGTATGTTTATTTTTAATACTTCCAACTATGTTCCTTAAGGAAACATGGCCGGTCTTATGAGTAGATTCTTCCCGTAAAAGCTTACCTCATATTATGTTTACATCCTGTATAATAAGGTATCTTTTACATGTACATACGTGTATAAGGTGCATGTATCCTATGTCTCGACTGACGGACACGGTCGACTGTCGACTAATGTGTTTGCCCCTTTAATTTAATTATAATCTATTTATCGTCGGTCGACAAGACGCACGGACAAGTGTCATCCGTACACTGTTGACATTCCTTCGGCACGCACTAAGCGATTTGCTTCTACTTTCATCGCGCGAACTGCCCAGGAATGGAACGCGCTGCCGGCGTCTTTGTTCCCCGTTGACTACAATCTGGGTGTTTTCAAGTCGAGAGTGAACAGGTACCTTCTAGGCAAGTATGCTCCATCGTAGATCTCATCGTCACTTACCATCAGGTGAGATCGAGATCAAATACTTGCCTATAATGTAATAATAAAAAACTGTATTATTGCCCCTCAGGTTGCATTGACATGTGGTCGGTGCTAGGCGACAGTCCCGAAGGGTCCCGAGAGGTGGACGCGTCCCATGCCTACCTGATCCTAACCCAGGAGGAGTCCAGTATGGTTCTGCAGACGGGGCAGGAGATCAACGAGGTGGACAACTCTGGGTTCATTACCGGCTCGGCAACAGTGTTCGCTGGCAACTTGGGCAACAACAAGTTTATGTTGCAAGTCACCACTACTGCTATTAAGCTGCTTAAAAGTGAGTATATGTCGACTAGGTGATAATCCATGGTTGGATATACTACACAGACCTTGTGGAAACCAGGGATAACTTCCGTGCGTTCAAGCGTTTTTGCCATACCTACTACTGGAATCAAGTTTAATCAGCTCACAAGTTTAGGACCAATTAGTATTTAAACTATCCGTGGTGCCTTACACCTGGAATTAGTCCAGCTGTAAGAGTCTTACTTCTGTGGACATTTGTCTACCAGATCTTTTTGTCTCCCGCTTTGCAATGGAGGGAAGTGGATAATTTTCTTCCAACTCCTCCTATTTATCTTTCGATTAATTTCGTGCGGGTTCCAAGACAATTAACTTTATCCCGGGACTCGCCGAGGGTCAAACTTCGGTGTCTTCATTGGACACCACTGTAGATCCTGGCTTACAGGAGTAGCAGTGGTGGGAGTGTGTGGCGGGCCTAGTCCCAAATTAAAAAAAAAAAAAAATCCATGGTTAGTATAGCTGGGGCAGGTGGTCAAAAAGTGATGCTGGCGGTGTCTCTTGACATCGCCAATGCGTTTAATAGTCTGCCTTTCAACACCATACTCGAGGCTCTGGCCTATCATCGAGTGCCGGAATACCTGCGGCGAGTCGTGAGTGACTACTTGCGGAACAGGAGTGTTGTCTGCGTGCAGAATGATGGACGGTTATTACGCCGTGCTATGACGTGCGGTGTTCCGCAGGGGTCGGTCTTAGGCCCACTCCTGTGGAACATCGGTTACGACTGGGCGTTGCGCGGGTCCCTCCAAAGGGGGCTACACTTAATTTGCTATGCAGATGACACTCTTGTGGCTGCACAGGGTGGTAACCTAGAGGAGGCTCTCCAATTGGCCTCGAATGGAGTAACAGAAGTGGTCATGCGCATTCGTCGATTAGGCTTGAGTGTGGCCCTGGAGAAAACAGAGGCCCTGTGTTTTCATGGGCCCCGTAGGAAGCCGCCTCCGGGAACCAGTGTTGACGTAGAGGGTGTTAGAGTAGCGGTTGGCGCGCAAATGAAATATTTGGGTCTCATATTGGACTCGAGATGGAACTTTCGGGGTCATTTCCAACGTCTGGCCCCGAAGCTAATGAGCACAGCTGGAGCGCTGGCTAGGCTTTTGCCGAATCTGAAGGGTGCGAGTGCCAGTTGCCGCCACCTATATTGTGGGGTGGTCAAATCCATGGCTCTGTATGGCGCACCAGTGTGGGCGAACGCCCTGACCACTCAGAACAAGGCTCTATTGCGGAGGCCGCAGCGGGTCTTGGCAGTCAGGGTGATACGCGGGTACCGCACAATCTCATTCGAGGCAGCGTGTCTACTGGCCGGGACCCCTCCCTGGGATCTGGAGGCTGAGGTGCTTACTACTGTATACCGCAGGAAGGTGGAGGTGCGGAGAAACGGTGGCGGCGCCATGCCAGAAGAGCTGGCACGGTGGCGACAGGAGGCGCAGGCTCGTGCCTTTCAGGAGTGGCAGGAGCGACTGGCAGAGCCAAGTGCCGGCCACTTGACCATACGGGCGGTTCTCCCAATCCTCGCGGAATGGGTGAACCGCAAATATGGCTTGCTTAGCTACCGGCTCGTGCAGGTCCTGTCGGGGCATGGATGCTTCGGCAGGTACCTGTTTAAGGTGGCCGGTAGGGAGGCAACACCATGTTGCCATGAATGTGGTGCCGAGGAGGACACTGCGCAGCATACGCTTGAGCTGTGCCCAGCCTGGGTGGGGCAGCGCGGTGTTCTCGTCGAGACGATAGGAGGGGATCTGTCGTTGCCGGCCGTAGTTCGTGCTATGGTCGGGAACGGGAGATCTTGGGAGGCTGTCGCATCCTTTTGTGAGGACGTGATAGCACGTAAGGAGGCGGCGGAGCGGGTGAGGGAGGCGGATCCCCTTGCTGACCCGAATCGCCGTAGGAGGCCAGGGCGGAGGAGGCGGGCGGCCGCCGATCTTATGCCGCCTTAGAGAGGGCCCGCGGGCGACAGGAACGGGGGTTGCCTGTCGCTGTCGCAGAACATCTGGCCCTCGAGGTTAAAGGGCGTGCAATGTGTTCCTGCACGCCCTTCCCCGGAGTAGTTTGCGGGGAGGGTTACCCGCGCGTAGGAGGGTCTGCAGAAGCGGACAGCCGCTGGTGGGTCGCGGAAGTATGCTTTTGCGTTCCCGTGTCCCACCAACTAGCGGTGTGGTGGAACACCGTCAGGTTTTAGTGAGTAGGAGTCTTACATCACCAGTCTGTCTCCCTGTGGCAGACTGGTACCCATGATGGGTTTCCTGACGATAAAAAAAAAAAAAAAAAAAAAAAAAAGGTGGTCAAAAAATACGGAGCAGAAGATCAACGAATAGTCAGAGTCGAATCATTTATTTCATAATTGTAATTTTATTGATTTCTTATATTCAGTCCTCCCGTGACCATGGTTGCTGTAAAGCAGCCGAAACGTTGGGAATGTAAAAACATAAAAGAAACGCCATAAAATTTGTACAATAAGTTATATTACAATTGTCATTTTAACTTTTTTTTTACTCTACAACTTTACAAACGGATCGGAACGCGACCTCAACAGAGAAGATTCGACAAGAAACTCATCCGGCTTGTCCCGTTTTGTTGTATTTTCATCGCTGTGTGTATTACAAAACTTTATCCTAATATGGGTTAGGAGATCAACTAATATGGGGCAGTTGACCTACGACTAAGGGGCCGAAGATTTACTAATATGGGGCAAGAGATCTACGAATAAGGGGCAGAAGATTTACTAATATGGGGCAAGAGATCTACGAAGGGGCAGAAGATTTACTAATATGGGGCAAGAGATCTACGAAGGGGCAGAAGATTTACTAATATGGGGCAAGAGATCTACGAATAAGGGGCGGAAGATTTACTAATATGGGGCAAGAGATCTACGAAGAAGGGGCAGGATATCAACAAAGTGGACAGCTCGGGTTTTCAGGCTCGCCGCGCTGTGCGACCCGAATTGCACCTAATTGCGTCGCAGCTAGAGCCTATTCTAGTATACCAGAGCTCTAGTCTAGTATATCTGTACCATTACATATTCTGTGATATTAAACAAATGGGGGAAAAGGAACCCACCACTAACCCTCGACTTGTCAACTATTCCAATTATAAACCAAACGAGTTTGATCGATAATTAAAGAAGCCAGCGACACCGAACTGAGCCAAACTGCTGCTTATTCGCTGGCCTCATTCGTAGCGCAGCCGTCCTGAGGATGCCTCGCTTAGAGGCGAAACACGTGTCGAATACTTTCTTAGATTCGCTTCGTTTCGCGGAGAATTGCATTTTATTTGAGGTCTCGACACTCGTGATAGATAGTTTCTCGACTAACATCTTAGAGGAGTTCGGTGTCGCTGGCTTCTTTAATTATCGATCAACTTGTTTGATTTATAATTAGAAAGTTGACAAGCCGAAGGTCAGTGTTGGGTTGCTCTTCCCCCATTAGTTTAACAATGGATTTCCGCCAAGTATCGCCTCGTTCTATCAATTATATCTGTGTTACTGTCAACAGACGGGGCTCAACTCCAGTCCATACAGCTGGAGTGGACCGCTCAGTACGCGGCCAGCGCCGACCCGTACGTGTGCGTGATGTCCACGTGCGGGCGCGCGCTGGTGCTGGCGCTGCGGGAGTTCAAGGCTAAGGATGGCTCGGTGAGTACAAAACATCGTGACATTCATCTTTCCAATCATAAAGTTTTCCTAAAAGGTTTGTCTGAGCAGTTATTCCGTTCATCCAAAAATTCACCGCAAGTCTGAGGATCCTCCATTAATTCGAGAATCCACCCTGACTCCGATAATCCACCCTTAGTCCAAGAATCCACCCGAGTCCGAGAATCCAACATAAGTTCGAGAATCCACCCTCAGTACGAGAATCCACTCTAAGTTCGAGAATCCACCCTGATTCCAAAAATCCACCCTGACTCCGATAATCCACCCTTAGTCCAAGAATCCACCCGAGTCCGAGAATCCAACATAAGTTCGAGAATCCACCCTCAGTACGAGAATCCACTCTAAGTTCGAGAATCCACCCTGATTCCAAAAATCCACCCTGACTCCGATAATCCACCCTTAGTCCAAGAATCCACCCGAGTCCGAGAATCCAACATAAGTTCGAGAATCCACCCTCAGTACGAGAATCCACTCTAAGTTCGAGAATCCACCCTGATTCCAAAAATCCACCCTGACTCCGATAATCCACCCTTAGTCCAAGAATCCACCCGAGTCCGAGAATCCACTCTAAGTTCGAGAATCCATCCTCAGTACGAGAATCCACTCTAAGTTCGAGAATCCATCCTCAGTACGAGAATCCACTCTTAAGTTCGAGAATCCACCCTGATTCCAAGAATCCACCCTGACTAGGATAATCCACCCTTAGTCCAAGAATCCACCCTGAGTCCGAGAATCCGCTTTCAAGTCTGAGACTCCAACCAAAATCCACCCTCAGCCAGGATGGACTAAAGGAATTTTGAAATAGCTAAATATGAGGGTACCCCAGTTCAATCTATGACACCAGGACGTCGAACACCTCAGTCCTCCCGTGACCATGGTTGCTGTAAACCAGCCGAAACGTCGGGAACGTAAACAACATATAATAAACGCGATAAAATCCGCGACTTCGTCCGCGTGGTATTTAACAAAAAAGTTTTTCTAAAATAAAAGTAGCGTAATTTACTCCTTGATACATCAGCTATCTGCCAGTGAAACTCCCGTCAAAATCGGTCCAGCCATTTCAGAGATTAGCCGGAACAAACAGACAGACAGAAGACAGAAAATTGTAAAAAAATGTTGTTTTGGTATATGTACCGTGTATACATCCAAATGCACTTAGTGATAAGCGGTTATTTTAATATTACAAACAGACACTCCAATTTTATTTGTTTGTATAGATAAAAACATGTTATTTTTTTATCGATATGTTTGTGATAATGTTTGTGTGTCGCAGCCGACGGGCCGGCTGGCGCCCACCCGGCAGGCGGTCCCGCACCGGCCCGCCTTGCTGCGGGTAACTGTGTACCGCGATCTCAGCGGCTTGTTCACACCACCAGACGCTGATAACTCACAAGTAAGATATAAATATCGCCAGACGAACACACCAACTATACGGTCCCACACTAAGCAACGCTTGTATTATGGGTACCGTACAATGGATTGGGGGCGAACCCAGTATAATAATAATAAATAATAATACCAGCCCTTTTAATGTCCCACTGCTGGGCACGGGCCTCCCCTCAATGCGAGTGGGATTAGGCCATAGTCCCCCACGATGACGGAGTGCGGGTTGGCGGTCTTCACACGTCTTACGAGGGGTTCTCACAGGCACTCAGGTTTCTTCACCATGCCGGAGTTTGAACCTACGACTCTGGGTACGTTACCGAGGCAAGTGTTCTACCAATTTGGCTATCACTGCTTTTTTCATTCATTCAATACGAGAATGTTGAATGAATGATGAATGTAATTAATCAGTAATGGACTAGTTCGCGAGATTTCTATAAAAAAAATTTAGCATCAAAATTGGACCTTTTTGAAGCCGGTTAAAACGTATCGTTGTTTTCAGGTGAAAGGTGAATTCACTGGCAAAATGAAAGGGAAGAACGTGAAAGCGGAGGGATTCAAACCCGGGGCCGTGTATGAGCTGAACGATGAAGACGAGCTACTGTACGGTGGGGACCAGACACCGGCTTCTATGGCCAGCGTATGTATTTTATACAGGCTGTAAGGTGCATTCTAATTAGAACGTTGGGTAAAGGTGAATTAAGTCTAAAATCAAGGTTGCAATATTGTAGTTTTTGAGCGCGCAATGTATCGTAAACGACGCGATCACAACACAACGCTCCGCGTGATACCCGAAACGTGTATGTGACGAGCACCCTCGAGCGTAACGAGTTTTAATTTACATTGATGTTGTAGACCGAAATTAATAATATTGTTTTTTTTTATTTAAAATCACGATTGGAGCCAAATAACCGACGAAGAATAATAAAAGTACACTCAGTAACGAGATGCGCGGACCAATTTGTAGGTATAGTCTTTGGCGCGGACCGGCAATGCTCGACTTAGTTGTTTGTTTGGCACCGACTTCACATTCGTTAAATATTCGATTGATTTAGTTGGACAAAGGTAGATTTCAAGAATAGATCATTTTTTGCTTTTTAGTTTTTTGTTTTGTCAAAAAGTTTTTTCATTCAATTTCTAATTAATTTAAATAATATTTTTGGCAATGTATTCTTTATGTCCTACCTATATAAAAATATTCTACACTACCATTGTGACAGATTGTCTATGACTTTGTTTTCCACAGATAATGTTGGCAGAACAATCCAAGAACCCGGGAGTGCCGCGTCGTATCTCTCGCTGGTGGAAGCGGTACCTTGTGGACGTGAAGCCGACATACTGGCTGTTCGTTCTACGTCTGAACGGCAACCTGGAGATCTACTCGCTGCCTGAGATGAGATTGAGCTTCTTGGTTCGAGACGCGTGCGCAGGCAATAGGGTGAGCTATAACTACTACTTGGCTTGCAGGTTCCTAAAGAATCAGAATCAGAATATTTTTTATTCACGTAGAACATTATTGTACAGTACTTATGAATCGTCAAGTTACAAAAATATTATGCTACTACTTTACCACCCGTTCAGAATGCCGTTCCTATGGAGAAGAACGGGCAAGAAACTCCATGGTTGCTCTTTTTTTTTAAAGATCTCTTACATTTTTGAGCAATACATTGTTATAGGTATGTGAGAACAATGTAGGAAGAAGGAGTCAAATTAAATTACTTCTTCTTCTTTCTTTACGAAATGAGATGCGATGAAATAAAATGGATATGAATATGGCCTCACCGACAACTTAGCGGGTATTTTGCACAATGTCAAGTAGTTAATAGCAATTACACATTCAATAAACACACATCTATATAATAAAAATCAATTGCTGTTCGTTTGTCTCGCTAAAACTCGAGAACGGCTGGGCCGATTTAGCTGATTTTGGTTTTGAAATGTTTGTCGTAGCCCAGGGAAGGTTTACCCGGTGAGAGAATGGGGAAAAGTTGCAAGGACGAAAAATAAGACTTATTGTGCTTTATTTTTTCTGACTGTCAGTTGGTCTGTCGAACGTCAGGCGATAGGTCATCTGTCATTCTGTCACCATTATACGTTAGGTACGAAGTTCGCCGGGACAGCTAGTTGTAAATAAAAAACATGGATGTGACATGATGATATGAAAATGGCGGCCATAAAATCTTAATTTGACTTACGAGTTCGCCGTTTTGATGTTTTACGTTATCCATTTTGACGTTTGATTTCGTCATTTTGACGTAGATGTATTTTTTTTAATTTTCTCTTGAAAAATTCTTAACATTGTCATTGCCAATTGATAAAAACTTCTATAGAATAAATTCAAAGCTATTCCTCATCTCCGTGGGAGGGGGGGGGGGGGGGGGGGGGGGGATGTGCTCTTACTCTGTCGCACGCGTGCTGATTTATAGGTAGCTCTATACTGCTTTAGTTTTTTTCTAATTAGAAATTTTAGAGGACTGTATTTTTGCCAGTTGTACAGTTATTAAGATAATTGTTTCACCTCTAAAAATCTACGAAGTTCGCCGGGACAGCTAGTTTATTATATAGTTTTGCCATAAAAATAAATAACAATAATATCGCCATACCAACACATTAATTGTACGGTTCCATACGAAGCGACGTTTGAATTAAGCGTACCGTAAAACGGACTTGGCGCGATCTCAGTATTATTACTTATATAGATATTAAATATTTATGACTCGGGTACAAAGATTGGTGCTCATCACACAAAGTTTGCCCCTACCAGGATTCAAACCCGGGGGTACAGATAACAGGGTCACCACTAACTGTACAAATCGATGTTGTCGTTTAGATTCTGGCCGACAGCTTGGAGTCAGTGCCGATACCATCATCAGGGGTCGAGGACGAGGAGCTGACGAGTGGTGGCCACAATGCAGACGCAGACAAGCTGAAGGAACTGCTGGTGGTGGGGCTCGGGCACAAGGGGAGCAGGGTGCTGATGCTGATGCGCTGCAGCGACCAGCTGATGATCTACCAGGTGGGTGCCGCTGTCACCTGCTGGGCTACAGCAGCTGCTGGTGGTGGGGCTCGGGCACAAGGGGAGCAGAACAACATTTTTTAAAATGTTGGTCTGTCTGTCTTTTTGTTCCGGCTAATCTCTGAAATGGCTGGACCGATTTTGACAAGGAGTAACTTAGGCTACTTTTATTTTAGAAAAAAAATTATGTTAAATACCACGCGGACGAAGTCGCGGGCGACAGCTAGTATAACATAAACTTTGTGTATTTTATACCACGCCCCCCCCCCCCCCCCCCCCCCCCCTCCCCAGGCCTACAAATACCCCCGCGGGAACCTGAAGATGCGGTTTTCCCGCGTCGCGGTGTCGTTCCCGTTCGGGTACATCAGCGGCCCGCTGACCGCGCCCGACGACTCGTACGAGACCGCCTCGCTGAAGGAAGGCGTGCGGCAGATGAGGTACTTCAGTAAGTACCATCCATCTATACTGTTAATGATAGATCGATAGCTTAGCAGATAGGGTGAAGAAAAGGGATTTTTAAGGAAAGGAAGACGATGTTAGGGACACCATTATAACAGCAGACAGAACCAAACACAACTCCATTTTGTTGGGAACAGTTTTTTTTTAAATCGACTCATCGACATTAAATCTTCAAATTACATAATTATACAATACAAATATAAATTAAAAAGTGAATAGAAAAGCTTACCTATTTAATATTTACAAGAAGTATAAAACATTTGGCCCACGCGGCAGCGTACCCAAGATGCTGGCCGCATTTCCTGGCTGAATAACTAAAGCTGTTCGCTACTCAAATAATGATTACAAATGCGCTAAGGAAGCCCACGTTCGCCGTTTTGACGGGAAACTGAAAATCTATACATATAAATAAAATTGGAGTGTCTGTTTGTAATATTAAAATAACCGCTTTTTACTCAGTGCATTTGGATGTATACACGTTACCTATACCGAAACAACATTTTTTACAATTTTTGTCTGTCTGTCCGTCTGTCTGTCTGTCTGTCTGTCTGTCTGTCTGTTGGTTCCGGCTAATCTCTGAAATGGCTGGACCGATTTTGACGGGACTTTCACTGGCAGATAGCTGATATAACAAGGAGTAACTTAGGCTACTTTTATTTTAGAAAAAAAAAATAGGATCTCTCGAAAAAAAATAAAAACCAATGTTGCAGCGCAGCGCCTGATTAATTTTGATAGCAACAACCTGCAATGCGTGCCGCGGGCTCAGAATGGGCGAGCAGGCTGTTGTCAACGGTTGTCTTTGTTAAATACCACGCGGACGAAGTCGCGGGCAACAGCTAGTTAGTTATATAGTAGTAGTTAGTATACCGTTTCTGAATCACCTTTGTATCAGTCTCCGTTACATGGTTGTTTTAAGAATCATCTTTTAACACACAAATCATTTGACCGTCGTAATAATCAAATTCACCAATGGTGCTCAAAACCTTTTGTAGTTCATCGTATGTGGGCTGTACTCTCGACAGCACCGTATACTTGCTCATGCGAGGTTCGTAATACATCATGTATTCAGAGTTGATCGTTGTCAATACGCTCCGAGGTTCGATTCCCGTGCTGTGTTGACAGTTCACGCCCGCCAATGACGTGATATCGGATGTAGAGTTCGCCATAATGATTGGTACGTTCGCCACGGTCGCGTGGCGTCTATAAGATGTTCTCATCTCAATTGAAACGGCGTGCCTCCCATCCTCACACCAGTCGACGTTAATTCTGTTTCTGTGTATTGAGACCTTATTGCACACGTCTAAAACGTCCGATGGGGACATGGCCACAGTATACCAATGTCCAAATATGGCGTCCGTGTCGTCCGTGTGCACTGACGTCAGCACTGCCAATAAGATTATCTTCCACATGCTGTGATAACTCGCAGACTCCTTGTGAGGGCGGCAATTGAAATCGAGATCCCGTATCTTATAACATCCCGCGCGAATTGACCGATCGTCGCAGACTCGCAGCTAAGATAGCAGTGATGTGTTTGATGTACAGTCGCAGTAAACACTGCATGCTATTAGCGTTTTCGGTACTTTATATAACATATACAGTTACATAATTGTTACGTCTTAAAACCGTATCTAATCTAACTAATAATAGTAACCTTTGCCCTAATAGAAGAATTCCTACTAAAAAAATCACGGTCTAGTGCGTGTTTCGGTGACGATAGGTCAATAACAAGGTTGTGATGGGATACCGTTATCATGTTGATTAGCTTGCGTTACGAGTACTATATGGTATTTCCGTATACGTAATTACTTGGGTACATCGATATCTATTCAGAGATACGTAGATCGGTTTCTTACGCACGGAAATGACACCACAAAAATGGATTACGCACCGCACTTGCTTCCCGGTCGAATAGCCACGCTGCATTGAAACGACGCAGCGCAACATGTATCTGTCTTGCTTTTGCTCTTGCTAATTAACATGCTATCTCGTCACGTAAACGTGTGGGAAATTAATGACAATGCGTTAGTGCTAGCATCACATATGTACGTAATTTTTCATCAATGCTTGGGTATGTTTAACGTATGAGGGAGTTTCATGCGAAGACTTCTGATCCGTTCGAGTGGAGGCAATGTTGAACAGTAGTTCGATTCAAGACGCTTCGATTACTAAACCATGTGGGTTCCATGACAACTCGATTGTCCCCGGGACTCGGCGAGGGTCAACTTCGGCGTCATCATTGGTCACCGCTGTAAATCCCGGCTTATAGGAGTTACAGTGTGTGTCAACTTTATGTCATCGTCGTATACTGAGCTATTTTGCCCACATCGCCAGACGTGGCGAGAGCAGCTTAGAAAAGCTCACTGTGGTGGGAGACGTGAAAGGGAAACTTTCACGAGGCCGGTCCCCGACCAGGTGGTGTGACCAACTTAGGGAGCGTTCGAGTAACGCAATTATTGGAGATTTTTGACCCCCCCCCCCCATGTAACGCGCCGTAACGTTTTTCTTTACCCCCCCATCCCCCCTTCCCCCTCCCCCTAGTAAAACGTAAAATCTCTTCGCGACCGTTCTGAAGGGTCAAAACAATGTTACGTAACGCGTAGTTCAAACCCCCCTCCCCTGTAACGCATCGTAACGCCTCCCTCTCCCACAAATTCGTTACGTAATACTTGAACGCCACCGTCCCGCTTAAAGAAACACCGACGTCCCGCTTCTACGCCGCGGTGAAGATGGCCACAGACCGGAGCCGATGGAGACAGTTGGTCCGATCCAAAGCGCTGCCGTGATGATCACGATCCTCAGTCACGAGGGACGACCGAAGAGTGTGGCGGGCCTAGTTTGATGGAGAAATTGTCGTACTCAGGCAACGTGGGCGGGTACAAGGGCGTGTTCGTGTGCGGGCCGACGCCGTACTTCGTGCTCCTGTCGGCGCGCGGCGAGCTGCGCGCGCACCCGCTGTGCGCGGAGGAGGCGCCCGTCGCCACCTTCGCGCCCTTCAACAACACCAACTGCCCGCAGGGGTTCCTCTACTTCAACGCCAAGGTTGGTGCTGCTGGCGCTGGTCGGGGCTCAATCGTTTACCCCTTATTAGCTTAGAGTTTCAATTTTGATACCAATCTTTTAAACCGAATGTTCACATTACTATTAGTTTTTTTTTATAGGTTGGCTGTACGTATTTTACTGTTGTATAATAGTCTTTCCAATGAAATTTAAAAAAAAAATCAAATGTCATTATTATTAGACACAGTAATATTAAAAATAAATCACTTTCGTAAATCAGGCTACTAAGGGTTAAATCGTCAAGTGATTTTGATTAGAAAAGCCATTGATCTAAATTAAACTGGGTTTGTGTTTATATTATAGAAACTCCTTTAATTTATTTCAACAATAAATCGGTATGACGCGTTTCGTAATTGTCTTTGTTCAGGGAACATACAAAATTAAAAATATTTAATTAATCTGAAGTCGGTGCCCAACGAGCGATCATAATCCAACAGCAACCGCATAGTAACTGTCACTTTTGAAACATATCCCATACAATATCTGTCAAAAGTGACAGCTACTATGCGGTCGCTGTTCGATTATGAATCGATTGTGTTAGCATTATTATACTTATAGCTTTAAGAATAGTTTTAAGTTTTGATTCATATGATGATATTCATATTATTTCATTCAATATTCGCATGCCTACTGCAGGCGAGATATGCTATACAATTAATTTATTTAACATCTTTATGTACACCAAACCATATCTAGCGAATAAATAAATTTAATAAATTTTGGGGCTCAGTCGGCTAGTCTCCGTCGAGATTGGCCGCCGTGACCGAAATTTCGGTCAGGTGGACTAACATTACATGCGGATGTGTCAGTGTTCGCTGCGCATCTGCGCGCTGCCCACGCACCTGTCGTACGACGCGGGCTGGCCGGTGCGCAAGGTCCCGCTGCGCGTCACGCCGCACTTCGTCACCTTCCACCTCGAGTCCAAGACCTACTGCCTCGTGTCCTCCGTGCAGCAGCCCACCACCACCTACTACAAGTTCAACGGCGAGGACAAGGAGAAGGCCAACGAGAATAAGGGCGACAGGTGAGTGCAGGCAGAGGCTACAACGGGGACAGATGAACTGACTTTTTTATTTCTTTTTATTACATTGTAGGCAAGTATTTGATCTCGATCTCACCTGATGGTAAGTGACGATGAGATCTACGATGGAGCATACTTGCCTAGGTAGGAAGGCGGCAGTAGGAAGCAGGCAGATCTATCTAATCTAATCTATCAGCCGATAGATGTACCTTGCTGGGGGGGGGGGGGGGATTGCCATAGTCTCCGCGCCTGGCAAGGACGAATTGGTGACCGCAGTGTGTTGTTGATTATACATGGAAGGTGGGGTTGGGGGAAGCTTCTACTGGTGGTAGGCTTCGGCCGTGGTTAGTCACCACCCACTGAACAAAGCCATGTCGCCAAGCGGCCTAGCCGTGTTCCGGCATGATGTTCGGTGTTGCCATTCATGGATGGCGGGTCAGATCAGCTACCCGATCTACTGCCGCCTTCCTACCTAGGCATACTAATACTTGCCTATAATGTAATAAATGTAATATAATAAATAATTTCGGTGTGTCGATTTATAATAAGTAATTTTATGCTTCCAACAAAATGACAGCTATGATACCTTTTCTGACTCGCCCCGTAAAGTTATTTAAAAAAAAAACTTAGTTGTAGTGTGTCGCCTGTTAGTAAAATTTCCAACTTATAACCAATAACTTGTTTGGTTTATGATGAGGCTGTCAGTATGTCTGTGCCGTGAAGTCGCCAAACGGCTCCAACGGAAGACCAGCGCTGGTTGTTCTACAACCAGCACATGCTGAGTTGGGGCCAATTTGTGTCAAACATTTGGATATTACCCAAACTTGTAGTCCCATATGGGACCTATGTTCAAATGTGTTTGCACAAATAAATATATTTCTTTCTTTCTTTCTTTCAATGTGGACCGTTCGTCCCCAGGTTCCCGTACCCGATGGCGGACAAGTTCTCGGTGTCGCTGTTCTCGCCGGTCTCGTGGGAGATTATCCCCAACACTCGCATCGAGCTGGAGGACTGGGAGCACGTGACGTGTCTCAAGAACGTCGCCCTGTCCTACGAGGGCACCAGGTGAGGCTATTTTTTTTATCGACATTACCACAGTTGCGCGTCAGTTGAATGCCGTTCAGAGGTACGCGATAATGTTTCGGGTTGCAACCCGATATGAATCCCAATCTATACACACATAAATAAAATTGGAGTGTCTGTTTGTAATATTAAAATAACGGCTTTTTAATAAATGCATTTGGATGTATACACGGTATATATACCAAAACAATTTTTTTTACAAATTTTGTCTGTCTGTCTGTCTGTTTGTTCCGGCTAATCTCTGAAACGGCTGGAACGATTTTGACGGGACTTTCACTGGCAGATAGCGGATGTAACAAGGAGTAACTTAGGATACTTTTATTTTAGAAAAAAAAAATGGATTTCACAAAAAAAAATTAAAACCAAGATTGCAGCGATGCGCCTGATAAAGTGTGATAGCAACAACCTGCAATGCGCGAGCAGGCTATTGCCAACGGTTGTGAAGTCGCGGGTAACAACTAGTTATAACTAAAAAACGATAATGTACACGCCTTCCCTTTGTTCCAGGTCTGGCCTGAGAGGGTACATAGCGATAGGCACGAATTATAATTACAGCGAAGACATCACGTCCCGAGGGAGGGTGAGTTCATATGTACCATTATTCCATTCCATCAGCCGCGTTCAGACTGGCCGCGTAGTCTCGCGAGGCTGGTTCGGGCACTAGTGATGCCCAGTCTTGGTCTTCAATTTCGACACGTTAAGCACGGCTTGTAGCAACTCTGCTTCCTGTGCCAATGGTCCCGGGTCAAAGTCAAAGTCAAAGTCAAAGTCAAATCATTTATTTCGTATAGGCCTACGGGGGCACTTACAAATTGTCATTACATTTTTTCCTTAATACTACAACCGGATCGAAACGCGACCTCAACTGAGAAGATCCGGCAAGAAACTCAGCGGGCTTGTCTTTTTTTTTATCCGATTATATCCGGTCCGGATATCCGGTCGAATCCTGGTAGGGGCTAACTTTGTGTGATGAGCACGAATGTTTGTACCCGAGCCATGGATGTTTAATATCTATATAAGTATTATATACTGGGATCATCCCCAGTCGTTTGTACGGTACCCGTACAGTTGGTGTTCGTTTGGCGATTTTAAAGTTAAAAGGGAGGCCTTTTGCCCAGCAGTGGGACACTTAAATATGTATGTCTTCCTCTGTTCCAGATAATAATCTATGACATAATAGACGTCGTACCGGAGCCGGGCCAGCCTCTAACTAAGAATAGATTTAAAGAACTCTACGCTAAAGAACAAAAGGGACCGGTCACTGCGCTTACGCAAGTTTTGGGGTACCTGATATCGGCTGTAGGACAGAAGGTAATCTACTTGAATCTTTTTTTTTTCGAAATTCGCGCGCAAATTTCCATTTTATCCGCTAGAGTGGAAAAGTTGATTGAAATACGAACGTGACGAACTATGGCGAACAAACTGAAGTATGGTGAACCAACCGTTTTTGTTTTCTATAAAAATAAAGAAAACTTTTTAACAAAAAAAATGTAATCTAAGGTTGAAATCTACCTTGTCTAACTAAATCAAATATTTAAAAAATGAGTTTTTTTTTTTAATTTCTTCTCCGCCCCGAATAGCAGAATAACTATTAAAATATGGGGAAAAATACACATTATATAAGGATATTTTTTATTTATGTATACCATTAAGTTCATTATTTAGGAATCGGGAAAATTGTTACAAATTGCTAAGCTACAAGTTTACCATCCATTCGGAATGCCGTTCTTATGGAGACGAACGGGCGACACTCCATGGTTGCTCTTTTCAAAAAGTTATTTTACATTTTTGAGCAGTACATTGTTATGGGTGTGTGAGAACAATGTAGGAACGGCTCGGCAGGCTTGAGTAGCTGGTCTAAAAAAGTACTAACTCTTAAGTATATATTCGCAGATCTACATATGGCAACTCAAAGACAACGATCTCGTCGGCGTGGCGTTCATAGACACTCAGATATATGTCCACAAAATACTCTCCGTGAAGAACTTGGTGCTGGTGGCGGACGTGTACAAGTCCATATCGCTGCTGCGCTACCAGTACGAGCACAAGACTCTGTCCTTAGTCTCCAGGGACTTGAGGACTGCGCAGGTAATTGTAGACTTTATTTTTCGTATAGGCCTAAGGAGACGCTTACAAATTGGCATTTGATTTTTTTTCTTAACTCTGCGAGCGAACAGGAACGCGAGCTCAACTAAGAAGATATAGTAATAATAATAATTACAGCCTGTTTTTTGTAATGTCCCACTGCTGGGCACGGGCCTCCCCTCAATGCGAGGGGGATTAGGCCGTAGTCCACCACCCTGGCCCAGTGCGGGTTGGTGGACTTCACACATCTTTAGAGTTAAGAACAATCGAAAAATGTCAATTTGCAAGTGCCATAAATGTGATATAAAACTACTTTTTCCGATTTTATCGCGTTTATTTTATGTTTTTACGTTCCCGACGTTTGGCTGCTTTACAGCAACCATGGTCACGGGAGGACTGAGGTGGTTGCCGTCCTAGTGTCATAGTTTGAACCGTGGTACCCTCATATTAAGTTGTTGCTTGCGGTCAGATCTACGCAGAAAGTGCTCACAGTGTCTTGAGGTCTTGCAATGGTGCGCTTGGTTTTGGATTTAATTATATTAACTACTGTATCCCAAGTAGATGGTAGCACCCAGCCATCTTCCCTATTGAAATTAGGATGTTTTATATTTTGAATTTTTTCGTTCCCCCTTTCTGCCATAAATTATGTGACTTTGACATTGGTTATTGACAGATATATGACATGGAGTTCATGGTGGACAACACGTCGCTCGGTTTCCTGGTGAGCGAGTCCGAGGGGAACTTCACCATGTTCATGTACCAACCGCAGGCTAGAGAGAGCTACGGGGGTATGCTTATTTGATAATTAAAAAAAACACTTAAGGGAGAAGCTCAGGGTCAGGGCGCGAAATTCAAACTGTCAATGGTTTTTATTTTTTTAAAAGTAGCTTTAAAAAGTACCTAATTCGATACATTACCATAAGGTTTGTAAAAAACGCTACTTTTACTAACTTTATGGTGTTGTATCGCTTTAGGTATTTTTTAAGCAAACTTAATACATCGAGACATCCAATGCAGAATGCTAATATCGCAAAACACTAAATTACATTATTTTTTATTAAAGAAATAAAAACCATTGACATTTTGAATTTCGCGCCCCGACCCTGAGCTTCCACCTTAACTTTAAAAAAAAAACTGGATTGAGAACCTCCTCCTTTTTGAAGTCTGTTAAAATGACATTTTGTATTTCCAATGCTTAAAACTTCTAATAATATCGCCGGACTAACACACTAACGATACGGTCTCATACTAAGCAACGCTTGTATTATGTGTACCGTACAATGGACTGAGGGCGAACCCAGTATATAATACTTATAAATATATTAAACATCCATGGCTCAGGTACAAACGTTCGGGTGCTCATAACACAAAGTTTGTCCCTACCAGGATTCGAACCCGGGACCCTCGGCACAGAAAGCGGGGAAACAACCCACTGAGCTAATCAGGTCGTCATTATAATCCCAGTGTCTGCCAATTGTCACCATTGCAAAACGCATAGGATTTATTAATACGATAAACTCAGGGAGCGTTCAAGTATTACGTAACGAATGAATTTGGGGGGAGGGGGGGGGGGGTCTTCTGAAACGTTACGATGCGTTACACGCACACACACACACAGGGGCGGGAGGGGGGGGGGGGGGTTTGAATTACGCGTTACGTAACATTGTTTTAACTCTTTAGAACGGTCGCGTAGAGGTTTTACGTTTTACTAGGGGGGGGGGGGGGGGGAAGAAAAATGTTACGGCGCGTTACATGGGGGGAGGGGGGGAGGGGGTCCCTTACGTGAAGTTTTTATTTGTATATGTAATTATGTTGTTCCATTTGCAGGGCAGCGATTGATTCGCAAGAGCGACTACCACCTGGGGCAGCAGGTGAACGCCATGTTCCGCATCAACACGCGCCAGGTGTCCGCCGCCAGCCAGCGCAGGCACGCCACCATGTTCAGTGAGTACACATCTTCTATACATACCTATAAATAAAATTGGAGTGTCTGTTTGTAATATTAAAATAACCGCTTTTCACTATGTGCATTTGGATGTATACACGGTGCATATACCAACAACAACATTTTTTACAATTTTTGTCTGTCTGTCTGTCTGTTTGTGCCGGCTAATCTCTGAAATGGCTGGACCGATTTTGACGAGACTTTACTGGCAGATAGCTGATGTAACGAAGAGTAACTTAGACTACTTTTATTTTAGACAAGCTGTTACCCGCGACTTCTTTAAAGATAAAGATAAAGATAGTTTATTTGTGAACATAGGTAAAAGGGTGGTAGGTACATAGAGTTAATGTTCGTCCGCTTTTTGTTAAATACCACGCGGACGAAGTCGCGGGTATCAGCTAGTCCAGAATAAAATATATATCGCCACACGAACACACCAACTATACGGTCCATCACTGACCAAGGCACGTGTTATGGGACTGGCGGCGAACCAGGTATATAGTACTTATATAAATATTCATTTACGCGAATACATTGAAATAAAACTATTTTTTGCGGATTTTATCGCGTTTTATTTTATGTGAAGCAGCCGAAACGTCGGGAACGTATAAAACATCGCGATAAAATACGTAAGATTAGTTTTTTTTTTTACATTTTTGGCAAGTATTTGATCTCGATCTCACCTGATGGTAAGTGACGATGAGATCTACGATGGAGCATACTTGCCTAGAAGGTGCCTGTTCACTCTCGACTTGAAACACCCAGATTATAGTCGACGGGGAACAAAGACGCCGGCAGCGTGTTCCATTCCTTGGCAGCTCGCGCGATGAAAGTAGAAGCAAAACGCTTAAATGTTTTATTTCAATGTGTAGTATTCGCGTAAATATAAAAAAAATGAATACGCATCCTACATCCTAATTGTTTTGTATTGCAGCGACCCTGGACGGCGGCGTCGGCTACGTGCTGCCCATCACGGAGAAGATGTACCGGCGCCTGCTGATGCTGCAGAACGTGATGAACAACTACTGCTGCCACGTGGCCGGACTCAACCCCAGGGCGTTCAGGTGATCACACCACCATGATGACATCGATATTGCATTTAAACAAATGGGGGAAGAGGAACCCACCACTGACCCTCGGCTTGTCAACTTTTCCAATTATAAACCAAACAAGTTGATCGATAATTAAAGAAGCCAGCAACACCGAACTCCTCTAATATGTTAGTCGAGAAACTATCTATCACGAGTGACGGGACCCCAAATAAAATGCAATTCTCGGCGAAACGAAGAGAATCTAAGAAAGTATTCGACACGTGTTTCGCCTCTAAACGAGGCATCCTCAGGAGGGCTGCGCTACGAATGAGCGAATGTTGATGGCTCGTCTAGGGGCGAAGGCGACAAGCCGAGGGGCAGTGGGGGGTTCCTCTTCCCTCATTTGTTTAACAATGGATTTCCGCCAAGTATCGCCTAGTTTTACGTTCCCCACGTTTCGGCTGCTTCACAGCAACCATGGTCACGGGAGGACTCAAAAAATAAATCTTTGTACTTCCAAGTATATTTATCGTAAATACGATTGTGCTCATTATTTTATATAAAGATAAGGATCGTTTTCCAATGCACCATCAATGTATCGTATCGTATCGTGTAATCTATATCGGCCCTGGAAGCCGGGTTTCGCGCGCGACTAGCAAGTACTTTCACACCAGCAAGTATTCACCGCCCGTACTTACAAAATATTATCAAGTATTTTAAAACCTGGGCCCCAAGTCTGCTAACACAATCGATTCATAATCGAACAGCAACCGCATTGCAACTGTCACTTTTGACAGATATCCCATACAATATCTGTCAAAAGTGCCGGTTAACATGCGGTTGCTGTTCGATTATGAATCGATTGTGTTAGCAGACTTGGGGTTCTGGTTTTCGCACCCGGTATTTTTATATACTCGCAATTGGAAGGTCTGGTATTGAAGCTTGCAAGTATATAATTCGCTCCCTCAGAACGATAGGGGCTCAACTCAAAAATAATTTTTTTTGGCAAATCGCAATCAAAAATCTTTCCAACTGAACGGGGAGGACGAAATGTACCGGTGTAAAAGAGATGGAAATATTATAATATGCTTTTTCTATCATAAAAACGCATTTTTTTAATATTCATCGGATAGAACATACATTAAAAGCATAATTTTGAAGCATCATTTGGAATTCATAATTTTGAGTTGAGCCCCCCCCTATCGTACTGAGGGTGCGAATGATCGCTAATGATGTTGTGATCTCGTGTGTGCGTGTGTGTGGGCAGGACGTACAAGTCGGCGCGGCGCGCGGGCGGCGGCGGCGGCGGCGGCGGGCCGGCGCGCGGCGTGCTGGACGGGGACCTGGTCGCGCTCTACACCTGCATGCCCAACGCCGACAAGCTGGACGTGAGACACGCATTCCTTAATACTCACTCGCAACGGTTATTAGTCACTCACATTGGTTAATAGTCACTCACATTGGTTATTAGTCACTCACGGTGGTTATCAGTCACTCAAATTGGTTATTCGTCAGTTATTAGCCACTCACATTGGTTACTAGTCACTCAAAATGGTTATTAGTCACTCACATTGGTTAATAGTCACTCACATTGGTTATTAGTCACTCACGGTGGTTATCAGTCACTCAAATTGGTTATTCGTCAGTTATTAGCCACTCACATTGGTTACTAGTCACTCAAAATGGTTATTAGTCACTCACATTGGTTAATAGTCACTCACATTGGTTATTAGTCACTCACGGTGGTTATCAGTCACTCAAATTGGTTATTCGTCAGTTATTAGCCACTCACATTGGTTACTAGTCACTCAAAATGGTTATTAGTCACTCACATTGGTTAATAGTCACTCACATTGGTTATTAGTCACTCACGGTGGTTATCAGTCACTCAAATTGATTATTCGTCAGTTATTAGCCACTCACATTGGTTACTAGTCACTCAAAATGGTTATTAGTCACTCACATTGGTTAATAGTCACTCACATTGGTTATTAGTCACTCACGGTGGTTATCAGTCACTCAAATTGGTTATTCGTCAGTTATTAGCCACTCACATTGGTTACTAGTCACTCAAAATGGTTATTAGTCACTCACATTGGTTAATAGTCACTCACATTGGTTATTAGTCACTCACGGTGGTTATCAGTCACTCAAATTGATTATTCGTCAGTTATTAGCCACTCACATTGGTTACTAGTCACTCAAAATGGTTATTAGTCACTCACATTGGTTAATAGTCACTCACATTGGTTATTAGTCACTCACGGTGGTTATCAGTCACTCAAATTGGTTATTCGTCAGTTATTAGCCACTCACATTGGTTACTAGTCACTCAAAATGGTTATTAGTCACTCACATTGGTTATTAGTCACTCGCGTTTGTTACTAGTCACTCAAAATAGTTATTAGTGACTCACAATGGTTATTAGTCACTCGGATTGGTTATTAGTCACTCTCAATGGTTATTAGTCACTCATAATTATTATTTGTCACTCACATTGGTTATTAGTCACTCACTCACATAGTTACCTTCTTAATTTCTTAACAGGAAACGCGGCCAGCATCTATCGTTATCTTTAGTCTGTGGTCATCTTTAGGCTATTGTCTTTGGTTTTGTATAATCACTTGTGGAACTGATTTTAAAAAATACACACGATATTTTTGATTTAAAACATCTTTAATTTAATATATCTTTTGAAGAATACTACAAAGCGTAAATTCTGTTTCAGATCGCTAAGAAGATCGGCACCAAAGTGGAGGAGATAATGGCGGATCTATACGAGATCGACAGACTGACAGCGCACTTCTGAGGGCTTAGTACTAGTTTAAACATCATCGAATACCGCTCGAGTGATCGAATCTTTCCATTACATTTTACAAAAGCGGAAAGATGCAGCTTTACTGGTTAATGAATTGAATCATTCGGTCGGTATTTGCACACGTTAAAAACGTGTACTAAGTGCTCAGATATATTGATACCTATTAAGTTGTAAATAAGCATTTAAGAATAAAGTACTGAGATTTTTTATATAAGTTTTGTGATTTTTTTACATCATCATTCCTGTAGTAAAGTAACGTAGCTATAATACATTGTTATAAATCACGCCGGGGTCACCAATTTAGCGGAAAAGGGAAGATTTTCCAGCGAGGCGGGTGGTATGGCTGGCGCTGGCCGGTATGCCCCGACGGTTATTGTCGGGATCTTGTATATATGTTACGTGCTCCGAAAACTCTCATAGCGCGATTCAGGATTGTGTGAATCCTCGTCGTTTGTTCTGAATGTCGTCTGCACCGCCATCTGTGTAGCTTGTGGCGAGGTTGAAGAGGTCGCTACACAATAATAAATGAACAGAGCTCATACCTAAATATTTCGGCTGTACATCACCAGGGCCCCAAGTCTCCTAACACAATCGATTCATAATCGAACAGCAACCGCATAGTAACTGTCACTTTTGACAGACATCCCATACAATATCTGTCAACCACTGCCACTCTTGTATATAATAAATATCTGTCAAAAGTGACAGTTACTATGCGGTTGCTGTTCGATTATGAATCGATTGTGTTAGCAGACTTGGGGCCTTGGGGCCCTGGTCTCCGGTTTTCGAAAACTGCTACAATAAAAATCACACTGGGCGAATATATAGCTTAGAATATGAATAGGCAGGGCCAAGTAACATTCTTATTACTTACTAGCTTCTGCCCGCGGCTTCTACTGGCGTACCTTGATGAAACTTAGTACTCAGGAATAGTGGACCTATATAGCTTTCTAATAGTGAAAGAATTTTCAGTATCGGGTCAGTAGATTCGGAGATTACTTCATACATGCAAACTAACAACTTTTACCTACGTCTTTATAGTACCTATTAGTACAGAAGTACCTATAGATTGTAAACATATACAAGGTGTAACGAAAATAGTATAAAATATTTTTATAAGGTTATAACGATCGCGTTTATATATAAAATATATGTGTTAACAGTGTTTGATTTTTCTGTGAGAAAGCGAGACAGTACCGTTTCACCGCCCACTTAGTACGTGGTGTTATTATTATAATATCAAAGAATTTGATTTATATTTTCGAGAATGTGACCTTTATAGCCTACCGATGGACCTGTTAGAATATTTTACACCGTATCAAAATCCTGAAATAATATTTCGGGGATGAAAGTACTCATAAACCCGAACAAGTACGTAACATAGGGCGAAACATAAAAAAAACTGACCGTTGACCACGTAGGATGGTCGAAATTACATATTTTAGATATACCATAAAAGAAAGAAAGAAAGAAAAAACATTTATTTAGCTACAACACAAGACACGGGGTTACATAAACAAACTTATAACTATAAATGGCTTATCGTTACCGAAATTTAAACATTTTTTTAAATTTCGAATCAGCTGTCTCAAGGGCAAACTTTTTCGGTTTTATGTGTACACTAGCTGTCCCGGCGAACTTCGTGCCGCCTCAGAATCAAATGTATGAGAAAATGAATTTATTGGTACTCTATGAAAAATTTAAACAAATCTATCCCACGGGAACCATACATTTTACCGGGATAAAAAGTAGCCTAGGTGCTATTCCAGACTATAATCTATCTCTGTGCCAAATTTCATCCAGATCCGTTCAGCCGTTCTGGCGCGAAAGAGTAACAAATATCCATCCATCCATCTAACCATCCATCCAAACTTTCACATTTATAATATTAGTATAGATTCATCCCCTAAAATATTATTTCATATTTTTGTTACAGCCTGTATAGGTAGTCTCAGTACGTCAAGTGCGAGATTATTCGTAAGCTAACCGTATACTTTATAGTCTACCGTATTTACACATTGTGTATGGAGAATTGAATGTTTAAAATACCGTCCGCTAGAGGCGCTTTTTAAATTCTCCATACAAAATGTCTAAATAAGGTAGACTATAAAGTATACGGTTAGCTCGCACTTGACGTGCTGTACAAAGTTCCATAGTAAGCATTTTACTTTCACACAGTGGTTGCGTATTGCACGGTGTTTTATTTTATTTGTGAACGGCGCGGAAGCGCTGCGGTTGTAAGTAGTGTAATTCAACTAGTTCAAACGATGGACCCATTGTTCTACACGCAATAATGAACAGACTGCTATCATACTTTAATCTAATGAGTACAGTCAGGGTTTATATAAGGCGTAACAATAACAGTCTGCAATCTGGGCCCCAAGTCTGCTAACACAATCAATTCATAATCAAACAGCAATCGCATTGTAACTGTCACTTTTGACAGATATTGTATGGGATATCTGTCGAAAGTGACAGTTACTATGCGCTTGCTGTTCGATTATGAATCGATTGTGTTAGCAGACTTGGGGCCCTGTAAACATTTACAAGATCGCACTCGCCATTATATTAGATTTGATCAACCATAGATCCTCGCAAAAGAACACCGATTCCGACCAAGGATGATACGTGAGGTCATTGACATTAAAAAAAAACATCCTATTTTCAATAGGGAAGATGGCTGTGTGCTACCACCGACTTGGGATCCAGTAATTAATATAATTAAATCCAAAACCAAGCGCACCATTGCAAGACCTCAAGACAGTGTGAGCACTTTCTGCGTAGATCGGACCGCAAGCAACAACTAAATATGGAGTACCCCAGTTCTAATTATGACACTAGGACGTCTAGCACCTCTGTCCTCCCGTGACCATGGTTGCTGTAAACCAGTCGAAACGACGGGAACATCAAAACATAATATACAAGCGATCAAATCTTTAGAATTAGTTTTATTTTAATGTGTAGTATTCGCGTAAATATAAGAAATAAATAAATACCACTATATACTAAGTCCGCGATGAAGCGGTATTCGCTTTCTCACAGAAAAATTAAACAATGTATACACATATATTTTATACATAAACATGATCATTATGACCTATTGGTTAACCCCTTAAACTATTTTATACTATTTTTGTAACACCTTATATATCTTTTTACAACGTATACCTAATTATATCTTGACATTAAAATATACACTTAGGTACCTACATATTGGTTCTATTCATTTTTTTCTATATTATGAACGCACGGAAGTGAACCTAATATTCAATTTCGACTATACACATTCATTATTCACTATTATTATGTGGCAACACTCAACTTTTTTTTTTCATATCATAACTAACTTCTTTTTAATGCATGCAACTGTACAGAGAGCTTCCGGTAAGAACTTGCACTAGGTAATAATAATACTAGGTACTCATAATATGTGGAGTAAGTCAATAGTATGTTATGCTACAATCCAATTTAAACTCTCCGCTGATAGTTTAAAGTTAAAATTAGTTTGAAGGTATGCGTAAAGCAATTGGGATATTGAATTACAGGGTGATGCCGAAAGGGTATACTAGCCTTTGAACCTGTTGCGCCTCCTTAGCTCATTTGTAATCATTTTTTCGATATTGCTCACAAAAAAACATAATTATCATTTGGAAAAAAAACCATCACATTATAAAACTAATGAAATAGAGTTTGAATTTATACACCGCTATGAAATACGTTGAAATTTCAATGCCCGCAAAGCATTGAAATTTCAACGCTAAATTGAATAGCGTAAAGATCAAAACTACTTTAAGTATTGCATGGTATTACGTAACCTTCATCGTTTTTTTAAACGTTTTAACTCATGCGATGCGATACTCATTTGTTTTAGTTTATTTTTCAAAAAGTAGGTAAGTAAGTGTATATTATTACGTCTTCTTACAACGGGCTACTTTCACTGCAATAACTAACTTTGTTTTGTTTGTCTGATCGGTTGTAGAGATAAAGTCTGAAGTAGGTAGGTACATAACTAAATCTTTATACGTTTAGGTAGGTACGGTACTTAATAAGTTACTTATATAAATACGTACTTAGCTTATTTTTGTATTCACGAAGTATTATGAAATAATGCCACCGTTCAACACTGCTTATTTATGGTCTGTTTAAAAGAAAACTTAACAATGAGTTTAAAAATATCAGCCAATTTAAAATGAACGTGATCCTCGGGTACCTACTTCATGGAAGACAATTATGTATATGGGTGGTGCTCAGACAAAGAAATAATATGAAACCAAGCCGATTTGTGTAGTACACGCGAATTGCGTCCTTACTACACAAAATCTAAATTATTTCTGGGATGGAGTAATTTCATAAGAACCTACTTATTTATTTATTTATTTATCGAAACGAATTAAGTAGGAATGCCATAGGCTAATACTTCATTTAGGTACTGATCACATTCCATTTTGTAGCCGACGAAACAAAAGTGTACCATCTCAATTCGTAGTTATATTTTTTTTAGTGTCTTCATATTTTTTTATTGTAGATACATAGGATACACCTAAGCTTAGGTCCCAGTGAAATGTCAGTTGGGTTCAGTTCAGGTTGGTTCAGTGGCGTTCGTTTTATATTGATTTCTTTAAAAAAATACAATATACTATCCAGTATCAATATAGTTTAAGGAACTGCTACTTATGTAATGTGTGCATTAAACAATAAAATATTTTTACCGAAAAATATCCACTGAATTCTGAAAGCTCTTATCATTACTAGGACGCTATAAATTCAAAAAGTCGACTTTACGTGCATTTACAATTCATTACTTATTTAGAAGTAACGCATCCAAGCAAAATTCTAACAATACCATCAATGTATGTAACTATAAGAAATAATGTCAACACTCTTACATTCGAATCAATGATATAACTGACAATTTTAAAAAGATCTCTATAATTCATGAACACGTTTCGAATTAGAGATCAACTTAAAAAAGTCATAAAGAAAGTAAATAGAAGAGTACGTTTAATTTATAATGATCTCTCGCCTCGATAAAATGGTTTTGAAATAGAGTCAATGTAATAATGGTCGTAATATGGAACAAAAATAGAAGTAGTGAGTACGTCATTACGTGCCGTGGTTCCGCACAAAAAATGTTTTAATGGTTCTCGTGTGCCTAATGAGTTTGTTGTTCCTTTGTTTTCTTTAGTTCGGTTTGGATGTTGTTAAATGAGTTCCTGCACATTGTTTGCTTGTTGTTTTTGTATAGGTACCTATTTGTTGCAGGTGTATTTTGATGTCCGAGATTCAATTTTCGGGTCAGGCAATGTGAAGATTCCTGGTAAAGTAGAGGAGTCGCCTTTTTAAAACTAATAGAGATTCTTGATATATTTTTTTATACTTACCATTTTTCTTTGTAATTATCATATTGAAGGCTTTCCGACTCGCTAGATTGGACGGTCGCAGGTTCGATTTGCACTTTTGAATTGGTCTGTTCATAATTTCCTCTAGTTTATGTTCC
Source organism: Pheosia gnoma (assembly GCA_905404115.1). NCBI lineage: Eukaryota > Metazoa > Arthropoda > Insecta > Lepidoptera > Notodontidae > Pheosia > Pheosia gnoma. Next base: position 5,938,320 of record FR989918.1, on the reverse strand, counting down.
AGTCTTCACTTAACTGTACAGTACCTATAATACAATTGTCGCCTACTTTTAGACCATACGAATGGTTTGTTTGTCTGACACGATATTAAAAACCAACTAACTAAAAGAGAGAGTTATAAGAAATAATAGAATGAGTTACTTTTCGTTTCTTAGGTATAGCTTCCTCTCGCTCTCTCTAATTGCCGTTTCTCAACATATGATACGAAATCCAAATTAATGTGAGATTTTCGTTCATGTTTGAGGAACCTTAAAACGCCTGTAAAACAAATTCCGATCGCCCTGTCACTTGCTTATAAAACGGCGCTAGATCCAATCGTGACATCACAAGTACTTTTGCAACGGGCCGAACCGCATCAAAATGTGCTCAGTAATAACATGTGTGAGTTTATTATTATTTATAATAATTTATTGAGAGTGTTATTATTGTTATATAATAATTATTGTGTTTGTGGAATTGCATTGGAAGTGAGAGGCCACACCAGATAGCGGCGAGTTGAGGGAAGTGAGCCCGGTCTGGAAATGGATGGGTTGCTGAATATATCCGACTTCCTCCGTCCCTGCGGTCAATTTTAAAATCAATTGAGGGTTTACTTGCGAAGTTCATTTTTGTCTTCTGCTTTGCAATGGAGGGAAATGACGGACAATCTTTCCACTCCTATTTCCGTACCTCCACCACCACGTACGCTCTACCTGGCGGAGGACCGTGATGTGTCCAGCAGTGGACGTCTTTCGGCTGATAGATAGAAATATATCTTGCGTAGTTAGCTAGGCTACATTGTGATAAGCTGCTGTGATTCAAATTCAAGTGAACTCCAACTTTTTAACCGACTTTTAAAGGGAGGAGGTTCTCAGTTCGGTTGTGTTTTTTTGTTTATGTTACCGCAGATCTTCGTCATTTATGAACCGATTTGGATTATTTTAGCAAAATGTTTGTACAAAACCAATTACCTATAATAAAGTTAGTTCAGACAATTTTAAAGTAGCTTACTCTTCTCTACGTTCAGGTTCACATACATTCCGTCCTTCTAACCCCAGTTTAACCTTTTCAAATCTTAACCGCACAATAAAGTGTGTGAAATACGCGACATAAGCTATGGCCGGCGATAGATCAGGTGTATCAGCTGACCCCGCATCGTGTGATATAGTGTAGCGAAAACATACGGGACAGTATTACGACCGAGACGCGACGATCTTTTTTTAATGTCCGACTGTTGGGCACGGGCCTCCCCTCAATTCGAGGGGGACTAGGCCATAGTCCACCACGCTGGCCCAGTGCAGGTTGGCGGACTTCACAAGTCTTTCGAGAGGTTCTCTCAGACATGCAGGTTTCCACGCGATTATCTCCTTCACCGTTTAGCAAGTGATAATCATGGTTGAAAATGAGATTCGATTCAATGTGCGAGCCGGGGTTTGATCTGGCGCTCTCGTTACCGAGGCAAGCGTTCTACCTACTTGGTTATCACTGCATCCTGCACTGATTGTATAATTTAAATTGGTCAAAATAAGCCACTTCAGTCGTGAGTCAGGGTGGTGGGGGGACTTGCACCCATTGCCCCCCACTTGTATCCACCCCTGGCGCCTGATAAGACCATAAGCTCCAAACCCTCACACAAAAAAGTCCTCCAAATCATCGCACCGATCCCGTACAAGGTATCTCTCCGTATATCATCGCTCTCACCCCCTCATAGCCCGTGTCCAATGGTTTGCGATGATACACCGCTTCGCTGCGGTGCCCACACACACCCCGGGTTATTTATTGGACATATTTAGGATTTTCATGCTGCCTTTCTTACTTAAACTGTAATACTAGCTGCGCCACGCGGTGTTACCCGCGGTTAAAAAGTATGTGCTTTTCCTCTATGTCCTTTTGCACGGTTCCTGTATGCTATCCCATAGGAACCGTGCATTTTTCCGGGATAAAATTTAGCCTATGTTATTTTCTGACCCGTAAACTACTACTACCTATGCACAAAATCAAGTCATCTATGAAAAATTAAAAATAAATCTATCCCACAGGAACCATACATTTTACCGGGATAAAAAGTAGCGTATGAGCTATTCCAGACTATAATCTATCTCTGTGCCAAATTGCATCTAGATCCGTTCAGCCGTTCTGGCGTGATTGAGTAACAAACATCCATCCATACAAACTTTCACATTTATAATATTAGTGGGATAGTGGGATTGGCATCCTGTGTATTTTCCAAGACAATTGTATACTTATGCATGGCGACTTGATTGGCACATATGTTGGTAGTGGTCCTGCTTTCTGTACTGAGAGGCTTCAAAATCTGGTAGGAGGAAACATTGTATGATGAGCACGAATGTTTTTACCTGAGTCATGGATGTTTAATATTACTACGAGTATAAGTAATATACATTTACATGTATTGCGACCGCCCCTAGTCCATATTACGGTACCCATAATACAATTTTTTGCTCAGTTTGGGACCGTACAGCAGTACAGTACAGCACTTCAAGTGCGAGATTATTCTTAAACTAACAGTATACTTCATAGTTTACGTATTTTGACATTTTATATGGAGAAGCGTACAGCGCCTCTAGCTTAAGAATAAACTCGCACTTGACGTGCAGACATTTTCAACCATGATTATCACTTGCTAAACGGTGAAGGAAAATATCGTGAGGAAACCTGCATGTCTGAAAGAACTCCTTGAAAGACGCGCAAAGTCCGACAACACGGACTAGACCAACGTGGTGATTCACGTCGCATAGAAAGGAAAGGCGGCCACCGGGGGGGTTTTAGTGGGTAAGAATCCCACACAGCCCGGCCCTCTTAAAAACCCACACAGAGGCCGGGTATCTGTCGAAGATTTCCCCCCCGTCAACAAAAAAAAAAAGGCCATCGTGGTGATCCACGTCGTATAGAAAGGAAGCCTTGCCCAACAGTGGAACATTAAAGGAATAATTATTTTGTATGTTGTTTCTAGCTGGCGAGCGCGCTGCTCCTCACATCGGCTCTCGCGAATGACGCGCAATGGTCACCGTACAACATGAACATGCAACACTTCAGTCAACAACAACATGATCAACAAGTAAGAATCAAAAAGTCTAGATCAGCGTTTCCCAAACTATTTTGGGCAAAAGGCCCCTTTTCCAAAATGAGCTGATACCTCAGACCCCATTATACCTCATAGCCAAATTACCCTAAAAATCCTATATCTAGTTTTTTTCCTATTGATACAAAATAATTTTATCTTTGACGAAATTGTGCACGCTTATCGACTTGTTGAGTTTTTTTAACGAACAACAATGATACTTCCTACTAAAATATTAACGTCGGGAACGTAAAATCTAAATATAAACGCGATAAAATCTTTATAATTAGTTTTATTTCAATATTAATAATTCTTATAACAAGTTGGTACACGTAACACAACTTATACAGTATCTTGAAAGTTTGAAATAATAACTTGTGTTAATTAATAGGGGTCGAATTTTAGAGCTCGTCGACCCCCAAAATCAGTTTTCGTTTATGTCGACCCCTGGGAAACTTTGAGAATCCCAGGTCTAGATGTTACAGAATTTCCCTATTTCATCAGTCAGTACCTATCAGTGACTAGGGCTCCATAGCCATACGACACGATTTCTGTCGGTTTTCCTTTGTGAGTTAAAATTAAGTCCAAGTGAATTCCTGGCTACGGCCCTGGGCCCCGAGTCTGCTAACACAATCGATTCATAATCGAACAGCAACCGCATAGTAACTTTCACTTTTGATAGATATTGTATGGGATATCTGTCAAAAGTGACAGTTACTATGCGATTGCTGTTCGATTATGAATCGATTGTGTTATCAGACTTGGGGCCCTGGTCATCGTATATATTTTATGTGAGCTGGCGTGATAGATAGATTTTCCAATAAACCTTAGTAATCAAACACCGATGGCTCGGACCGCACTCAGCCATCAACACCTGGTTTACGATGCACCGCGCACTGCACTTTTACGACACGATTCGTATAGTAGTAAATAACGTTTTCGTACCTAAGCTCTGGCACAGATTATCGACTTTCAACTAATCCAAATTAAATTATGTTTATGTATTATGTCAACCATTACAGTAGGTGCTTATGAATGTTTTATATACAACGATTCTACCGCCCCTTCGGCATGACGTTCCTATGCAGAAGGTAGGGCGTGAAACTCCATGGTGGCTCTATTTATGGGGCAGTCGAAGAGAAACGTTATCAGTTATGTGTAATTTTGGTGGAATATGTGTTCATAAACGTGCACGAGTGTAGGAAAATAAAACTAAATAGTAAAATATGTCTTTTCCAGCTCTCCCAAGACGTCCGGTAATTTGTCAGTAAAGTATCCTCAACTTTACTGATAGTGTTAGTGGGTTTATTAGGCCTAGTCTACCGATTAAGCCTGCATAGAATCTCCCATGTTTGATATTTAAAAAAGACATTGTACTTGACGTTAGCAAAATACCTACCCAAAGGCGGGTTAGGACATTTTCTAAAAAAAAGTATGTCACGTACTATAAGTAGGTAATATGTGAGATTCCTTTTACGACAGCCACGGCAGCATTCAAGTCTTATTTCTATATATAGTTTTTTCTCTCTCTCTGTTAACATATCATGTTGTAGCTTCAGAGTGTTGGAAATAGACAACCTTTAGGCCTTAGCCTCGAATTTAGCGGGCAGCGGGGCGGCGGCGGCGGCGGCGGCGGCGCGGGAGCGGCAGGATCTTATGCGTAAAATCAAATGGACCATTCTCGAAAACAGCGGCGCGGCAGCGGCGCGGGGCGAACAACGAGCGCCGCTCCCGCGCCGCCCGCCGCCGCCGCCGCCCCGCTGCCCGCTAAATTCGCGGCTGAGGCCTTAGGTGTATTGTCTTGTAGTTTTTGAATATGAAACGGAAGTTGTTAGAACAAAATGACCGACTAAGACGTTTAATAAGAAATATGTTTTTAGCGAATAAATCGTAATTATCTTTACATAGTCGTATAATGTTTTTATCTGAAGCTCTGTTCCGCCCATAGCCTCACCCAAGAAAATTAATTAAGACAGACGCTTCGACAGAAATAAAAATAGTCGATAGTTTTCACCTAGCTTTATACAACGGTAGATATAGGGGGGGGGGGGAATGTCATTATTTCATTCCCCTCGGTTTGATGGGAACACATAAATGTGTTTCGATTCGGCAGACACCTATTTATATTAAAAAAAAGAGCACTTATACATTTGTGAGGTATTGTTATGGAAATATGCGTAAACAGATTACGGGAGTAGGTTCCGTATGGTATTATTTCTAGTTACTCCGAGAAAGAAAGAAAACTTAGACACTTATTTGTGAAACATGTAAATGTGTGAAAAATTAAACACTGTATACACATATATTTTATACATAAACGTGATCGTTATCACCTACTTGTTATCCCATATATTTTTTATCGTTAATCTTAATAAATGTCAACGATATATAGACTATGGATCTAGGTTTTTTCGTCCCTTTGTCTCTGGTAAGGTTTTCGCGAAGGCGTTTATGTTTTAGATCCACTGAACCCCAAGTACTAAAACAGTAATGCATTATTTTATTATTTTCTTTTCTTGACATGTATAAAAACATAAAACGGTATTACGGAGTGGTTTATATCTTCTTTATTATTAATTTTAACGGTGCTTGAAAATGGAAGTGAGAAAAATCTTGAAGGGGTAGGGGGGATAGACTTAATACATTGTTTAAATGGTTCCAATAAGTCCCATAATACGGGCGACTTTAATATTTATTGGATACATGTCCAAACTTCTTCTTATGTGTCATCACATTTGATAATCTAATTTTTAACAATGGCGGCGCACTGACTGACTGACTACGCACGCCACCTCAGGAGCTTTGTTTTCCACGCTCAGTTAGTACGTGCTCAAGTGTACACTTTCTGCGTAGATCGGACCGCGAACAACAACTAAATATGAGGGTACCCAAGTTCTAACTATGAGACTAGGACGTCAACCACCTCAGTCCTCCCGTGACGTGAAACGTCGGGAACGTAAAAACATAAAATAAACGCGATAAAATCGGCAAAATTAGTTTTATTTCAATAATTTATTATTTGCATTAAAACCACTTTACATACCGAATACTTCGCTCTAGTTACTCCATTTATGCAGTTACCGTTACGTAATCGTTAGATAACTGTTACCGAACGGTGAAAAAAGTAAAAAAAAAACAACAACGGTCGAACCACAGACTAAATAGCTCCGCATGTCGGCCGCGGATCCGGAAGCGCCTGCCATTCTTTTATACTTTTTTTTGTGTGTATTTTTTTATCGTGGCTTCCGTTCCGGGCGCTGTTATTAAATTATCGCGAAATTGAAACGGCAGTTTGCTCTGAATATTATATTTATTATGTAGGCGTTTATTTTAGACTACCCATGTCCTATAATAATTATATGATAATATACTTTAGACGTATGATTCTAACTCTATACTTTATAGTCTGCCACCTGGTGACCAGAACGCTGGCACATATTTTGGCCAACACATCAGCATTGCCATTCAACGTGGCAATGCTGCCAGCGTTTTGGGCACCCTCCCGGCCGATGGTGGTGGGTGATTTGAACCAGCTCACCTTCTTTTCAAAGCGAGCTTCCAACCAACATAGCTCTCTCTCACAGTTACTGTCCTAAAACACATCTACGATAAAATTTACTTGCCTTCATCATTACAACTTTTTTTTTATTCCTAGCTCCAAGCAAGCGATTACTCCGGCGGCTTCGACTTCAACGGCGCTGGTGACGAAGGCCACGGCTACGGAGGCCACGACTTCGGAGGCCACGACTTAAAATCCCAAGTCTATCCAGTCCACCAGCATATCGAAGAGGAAAATCCCGAACCCATCAAACATTACAAAGAAATTGTCGTCCCTGTGCCGAAGAACGTAGAGTTCAAAATCAACCAGCCCATCCTCATCCCAGTCCCCCATCCGGTCCCTATCCAAGTGCCCGTACCCAAGGCTATAGTGATACCGATCATCAAAGAGGTGTCGATACCTGTAGAGAAATCTGTACCTTATCCCGTTGAGAAAACAGTCCACGTTCCCAGAATCAAAGAAGTGCCTTTTGAGGTGATCAAACATATTATAGTGCCTGTAGAAAAGCCTGTTCCCTTCAAAGTGCCTGTTTATGAAACTATAATTCATACTAAGAAAGGCTCTCACAAGATTTAAATTGTTGTTGTTGGATGTTGTTTGCATTTTTTTCTAATTCCAACCATTAGGTTTTCTATTCTTTAGACTAACCACCTTGCTATATAAAGTAAACTTTATTTATGTAGCAGTAAAAATCAATTCGATTTGATATAATCACATGATGTTTTACACAAGTATCAAATACGTACTTGAAAAAACCCTTCCATATATTTTATAACTTGCAGGTACCTACTTACCTACTTACTGCCTTACTTAGGATTGTTGTCTATTTAACTTTGTTGTTATAAATGTTGTTGTTTTTTTGTTGGTCAGTTGTTCTATTTGTTGGGTGATTGTTACGTTTGTGTGTGTGTGGATGTGTGTGAGAGTGTGTGTGTGAGAGAGACTGAGAGAGAGCGTGCGTTGTAAATATTAATTGTTATTTAGTTTTTAAAATATACTTAAGTACCTAATAAAGATCTTTGTACATTTCTATTTTATTTGTTTCATTCTCGTACATCATAATAAACGTCCGTACTATTATAATTAAAGTAGGTACTCGCTGAAAGTAGATAGGTACTTTTTTTTCTTTTTGGCCTTTTTCTATTGAGACTAGGCCCAATACGAAGATAGGTTCGTAATTCAAATAGTTGAGGTTCTATTTAAAAAAAATGAGTAACGCCTGATGAATATATTTAAGCAACAATATACATACCGTCGGCATTTAGTGAGGAACGTCATAGGCTCACTAAAATTAAGATAAACGTTTTCACGTCTCTGTAATCAGAGAAAGGTTGGCAGAGGTGTCCTGCAGTGCACCCACATTTCAACATCAATATTTAGTCCCAAACCCCAATGTTATCTATCTATCTATCTATCAGCCGATACGCACGTCCACTGCTGGACATAGGCCTCCCCCAACGACTTCCACACATCACGGTCCTCCGCCACTCGCATCCACCGGCTTCCTGCGACGCGTGTGATGTCATCAGTCCACCTTGTGGGGGGCCGTCCTACACTTCGTCTTCTGATTCGTGGTCGCCATTCTAGAACCTTTCTGCCCCAACGGCCATCGGTTCTGCGAGCTATGTGCCCTGCCCACTGCCACTTCAACTTGGCAATTCTTTGAGCTATGTCGGTTACTCCAGTTCGTCTACGGATCTCTTCATTTCTGATTCTATCGCGTAGCGAAACCCCGAGCATAGCTCTCTCCATTGCGCGTTGGGCGACCTTGAGCCTTCTTATGCGGCCCATAGTCAGCGACCACGTCTCGGCACCATATGTCATCACTGGCAACACACATTGGTTGTAAACCTTTGTCTTCAGACACTGAGGTAATTTGGACGAGAAGATATCATGCAGTTTCCCGAACGCTGCCCATCCGAGTTAGATTCGACGGTTGACCTCATTCTCGAAGTGTGAAGTGAAATGTTATAGCCTATTACAATTATACTGGGTACACCACCCCATCATAAGAGAGGGATTTGGGTCATAGCCCACCGCACCGACTCAGTGCAAATTAGTAAACTTCACATTCAAGTAAGGAATCGAACCTGTCTCAGTTAGTCACAAGCCAAACCTTCAATACACTATGTCCATCGATGTTTGTCAAAGCATTTTATTACCGGAAATTAATTGTAAGCACACCTTCACACAACAATACAGGAAATGAATCGTAATTGCTACTTAATTCTGTTGTCATTATGTTGTCATTATGACGTGTCTTAGTTAATTATGCAGATCGCAATCGTATTTATGATAAGCATACCTGCAAGTTCAAAGAATTATTTTTGTTCGTTAAAAGTATTGTACTCCTTGAAATAAAACAAATTGTACAGATTTCATCGCGTGTATATTATGTTTTTACGTTCCCGACGTTTCGGCTGCTTCACAGCAACCATGGTGACGGGAGGTCTGAGGTGTTTAACGTCCGAGTGTCATAGTTTGAACCGGGATACCCTCATAATTAGTTGTTGTTTGTGGTCCGATCTACGCAGAACGTGCTCACAGTGTCTTGAGGTCTTGCAATGGTGCGCTTTGTTTTGGATTTAATTATATTAATTACTGGATTCCAAGTCGGTGGTAGCACCCAGCCATCTTCCCTATTGAAATAAGGATGATTTTTTAATTTCAATGGCCTCACGCATCATCCTTGGTCGGATTCGGTGTTCTTTTACGAGGGACTATGGTTGATCAAATCTGATATAATGGCGGTTGCGATCCTGTACATGTTCACAGATTGCAGACTTCGTATATATATACACGCGATAAAATGGGTAAAATTAGTTTTAATTCAAAGTGTAGTATTTCCGTAAATATAAGAAATCAAGATGGTGCTCGTTATTTATATGAAGATAAGTATGAATTTCGCATGCAAGTGTTCTCAGCCCTGAAAGTCGGGGCTCCTAAATATAATATCTATACATACATACATACAAATAAATAAAGTTGGAGTGTCTGTTTGTAATATTAAAATAACCGATTTACACTAAGTGCATTTGGATGTATACACGGTACATATACCGAAACAACATTTTTTACATTTTTTGTCTGTCTGTCTGTTTGTTTGTTCCGGCTAATCTTTAAAAATGGCTGGGCCGATTTTGACGAGACTTTCACTGGCAGATAGCTGATGTAACGAGGAGTAACTTAGGCTACTTTTATTTTAGACTAGCTGCTACCCGCGACTTCGTCCGCCTTTTGTTAAATACCACGCGGACAAAGTCGCGGGTAACAGCTAGTACATAATATAACATGGTTGTCCCATCAAAGATGGCAACAAAACTGCCTATTGTTTGATTGAACGCATCACACAGCTGCCATATTCGTTAACTATAATGATCCCATACAATTATTGTCACACATACGTACTTCCAGAACAACCTACTTAGTACAGATTGAGATTTACGATTAGTAACACTCATATTGAGTAGAGCTTAAATATAATTTTGAGTGTAAACAACACTCATATTGAGTAGAGCTTAAATATAATTTTGAGTGTAAAATAAACTTTACTGGTGCTAGCGTCTCCTCAAATTCCTACGAAATATACTCACAAACTAAAAGTGTATATGAAGCCTTTACGTTGTACATACAAAATATCGGATTTCTATAACACGCGGTAATAATATAAATGATACTATACATGTGAGTGCAATAATTAAGAACATTTTGAAAATAAATTACATTAACAATGAAGCCATCGATGTCGTTAATGAAACTGATGATAAAGATGCTGATACTCATGATGTTATTCGTGATAATATTCTTTATATCATCGCTACTATACAGCGCGAGGTACTGGCCCGATATTTATAACTATATAAACGCGAATATAACTATCAAGAGAATACCAACACTAACTGAATTGAATCTAACAGTTATAGAAGTGGATTACGTAACAGAGAGTTATACTACAACTGACTTTGAGTACGTAGACGTATCAACGGTTGACGATTTTGATTTAGTTGAGCTCACTTTAGATGAGGTTGAAATAAAAAATGATGTCAAGAGAAGTATACTATTTGAAAAACCTAAAGATTATAATGAATTGCCTAGTCGAAGTATATTTATTGATTATATGTTTCTTGAAGAACCTGTTACTACAGTAAAAGAAGTGCCTGATGAAGATTTAAAGGAGACAGACACATCCAGTGCTTATATGCCAGAACAAAGGTACGAACAAAAAAGTATGAATTATAATGAAGCTACTGAACTTAATAACATAATGGTTAGTAAAGATATTAAAAAAGACATTGAACAAATTGCTACAACTGAAGGACTTCGCTCAGAAACTTATAAAGAACTTAACAATTTAGAATACAAAGATCCTGTACATATCAATGAAATTTTAGTTAAGCAGAATGAGGAAGATACAGTCACAGCAACAGACATTGCGAGTTATGAAGAAGCGAAACGTATACTGTACCAAGAACTGAAAGACCACGAAATGGTTCATGAAGAAAATGACCAAAAAGTCGAAATAAGTACAACGAAAGAAGGATATTTGATAGGAGACGATGTCAATAATATCGAAGAAAGGAATCAATTTGATCTTACGATATTAACGAACGACGATAACGAAGAACACGAATATACAAGAATAATAAAGGATCTGGTAGATGAGAGCAAATTATCAACGAGAGATCCGAAAGATGTCGAGATGTTCACTGGGAAACCAACTCATATGTTGATGGTTCGGGAAAAGGTGAGTTTATGATATTAAAATAACATATGTAGCGACCTCCACAACCTCGCCACGAGATACACAGATGGCGTTGCCAACAACATTTAGAACAAATGACGATTCTCCATACAATCCTGAAACACGCTATAAATGTTTTCGGAGATCGTAGCATATATACGAGACCCCGACAATATCTATACGGTGCCACAGTAAGCACCTTGTATCATTGTGCTTGTATCATTCTCCTCAGCCCATTGTACCGTACAATGGACTGAGGGCGAACTCGGTATATCATACTTATATACATATTAAACATCCATGACTCGGGTACTAAATTCGTGCTCATCACACAAAGATTGTCACCTACCAGGATTTGTCCCGGGACCCTCGGCGTAGAAGCCAGCGTCACTACCAACTGAGCCAATCAGATCATCATTACATAATATTTATAGACCGCGTTGAAATAATATGTCACAATATTTGCTACTTGAATATCTTAAAACTAAAATGTACATAAACTATCATAAAACCTAATCTAAATATCAACATTACTACATACTGCAATACGTACACATCATTGTTATATAAATAACAATATAATTAGCTTACAAACTACTCAAGTTTGAATAAAAATCATTGTTTTATTGTTCTGTTCCGCAACTGGTTTTATGTTCTCATGTAGATACGATAATATTATTTTAATTAAAGTTACCGAATCACTATGAGGATGTCGTAAAATTGAAATAATGACCATCCAATAGGTCCGAACTATTGTAAAAAATAGGTACATGTTAGGTAAACCGTTTTATAGAACAAAACATGATATAAAACCGCATTGCCAAATCAGAAATTGGCGACAGAACCATGATCTGATCACATTTCAGAATCAGAATATGTTTTATTCACGTAGACCATTAAGTACAGTACTTATGAATCGTCAAAAGTTACAAAATACCATGCTACTACTTTACCATCTGTTCGGAATGCCGTTCCTATGGAGACGAATGGGCAAGAAACTCCATGGTTGCTCTTTTTTTAAAAAGATCTTTTACATTTTTGAGCAGTACATTATTATAGGTATGTGAGAACCATGTAGGAACGGCTAATCAGACTATAGCAGCAGGTCAAAAAAAAGTACTAACTTACTTTCAATCTTTTGTAAGACTACATGATGTCAGCCTACAGCCAATGATCTAATTGCCAATACATACTATGTTCCGATGACTAGCCCGTTACAATGGTATTGTATGGGCAATAACATATACTTTAAATATGACCTAGACACAAATAAGAGGTGAATTACGAGAAAAGTGAGGTAAAACTTTAGGAAAAGTTCCGCCTATATTATGCGTTCAATGGTCGCAAAAGAAACTTAATAACATATACAATTATTGATATGAAGATATTCATTCACAGTGAACGGTAAATTAAACAACTTAATGGTACAATTAAACTCTCACAGCTCGTGATCAAACTGACACAAGTTATACGTAAGGCTTTGATCTCCAGTCTTGTAAGCCCACAATCTATTACGCCAGCGAGAGTTTATAACCGTCATGATGGTTGATGAATTCGAACGTAAAAATAATTACGCGACGCACTTATACCAGTGTTAATAACACATGTTGATTTCTTATATTTACGCGAATACACATTGAAATAAAAAACTTATTTTAAGGATCTAATGTTTTTACGTTCCTGGCGTTTTGGCTGCTTTGCGGCAACCATGGTCACGAGAGGACTGAGGTGTTTGACTTCCTGGTGTCAATGTTTTAACTGAGGTACCCTCATTTTTAGTTGTTGTTTGCGGTCCGATTTATGCAGAAAGACCTCACTGTGTCTTGAGGTCTTGCAATGGTGCACTTTGGATTTAATTATATTAATTACTGGATCCCAAGTCGGTGGTAGCACCCAGCCATCTTCCCTATTGAAATTAGGATGTTTTGTAATTTCAATGGCCTCACGTACCATCCTTGGTCGGATCGGTGTTCTTTTGCGAGGATCTGTGGTTGATCTAATATCATGTAATGGTGGGTGTGATTCTGTACATGTTCTAAAAAATCCGTAAGATTAGTTTTATTTAATTATTTCAAGATATGATCTATTTCAACAATTCATATTAAAGTACCTACATATTCAGTCCAATGTCCGCCTACCGCTATTCCTTGGTACTGTAAACCTTCATCCACTAATTATTGTGATCGCCTACGAAAGTCGACGAAGCCACGAAACTTCAAGGTGAATATATAATTATTGACACGGACACATCAAGCGATAACACACCTTAGCACATAAGTGTTAAAGATCACAGTATCACAGTAATGGTAATATTGTTGAAGTGTACAGAAAAACATAATCTTATAAGCATTTGTATGTAAACGAATGAGAAGATCTGACGTCGATCGTGAAAATGTTTTTTTTTGTTATATTTGTGTGTGTAACGTCTATTTGTGGTGTTAAAAGTGAATGTACTGGTGCTGATTGTGTTAATGATTTCGTGAACGAGTTCTTTGATACTAAAACTCATATAGAAAATGTTGATGTCAATATAAATCTGCCAAAATTCGAGCAAATAAAAAACGTCGAAATCAATGATCTAAATACTATATTAAAACAATTAACCAGCTGGTTTGAAGATAAACTGAACAAAACAAACATAATTTACAAGAATGTTAATAATAAAACGAGGATATTTGTTAAATCGTTCGATTTTAATGTCGACTTCGAGAAAGGCGACGTCAATATTGATGTCGAGCTTACTGAGAATAAAGTAAATAATGCTACAGTGAATGATAAAACAAATCATACTGAGAATGGACCGTTGATATATGACAAAAAACCAGTAATTAGCATTGTGGAAAGCCCCAAAGAAGATGCTAACATTAATGAAGTTCTTAACATCGACGAATTTGATACGACGTACTATGATGCAGATGAAGATAACTCAACGGATTATCCTATTTTAGATTACATAGAAATATACAAAGACACTACGAATGAGCAATATGTGTATACAGGTACGGACCTGCCTGCCACAACGAGCTTAGACCTTGAAGATGAGAATAATAAAGGTATTCTTGATAATTCCATTGAAGATCATGCGCACAAAAAATCTGTAAGTTGTTATTTATCTTCCGTCTTTAATTACGACTCCGTTAAAATAACGTTATAAGTGAGTTAACTTTAACGATTCCATGCAAACTTCGTGATTTTATTTAAAAATACTTGTAATGATGTGGTTATTATTTTGACAACCTTCTTTGAACCAAGTCGACCTTTCCACGATAACTGAATAGGCGCCAGCGAAGTTGTTTGGAGTTTCATTGTCAGTGAGTTTATCCACCAAATATTTTTTATATTTACGCGAATACTAACACCTTGAAATGAAACGAATTTTAAGGATATCGCGATAAAATCCTTACAATTAGTTTTAATTCAGCCAATCATGTTTTGTTTTAAAAATAGTCAGGTGCACAAAGATTATATTCATAACTAGCTGTTGCCCGCGACTTCGTCCGCGTGGTATTTAACAAAGACAACCGTTGACAACAGCCTGCTCGCCCATTCTGAGCCCGCGGGACGCATTGCAGGTTGTTGCTATCAAACTTAATCAGGCGCTGCGCTGCAACGTTGGTTTTAATTTTTTTTCGTGAGATCCAATTTTTTTTTCTAAAATAAAAGTAGCCTTAGTTACTCCTTGTTACATCAGCTATCTGCCAGTGAAAGTCCCGTCAAAATCGGTCCAGCCATTTCAGAGATTAGTCGGAACAAACAGACAGACAGACAGACAAAAATTTAAATAATGTTTGTTTTGGTATAGGTACCGTGTATACATCTAAATGCACTTAGTAAAAAGCGGTTATTTTAATATTACAAACAGACACCAATTTTATTTATATGTATAGATTAGGTTGATAATGTCATTCAATCATCATTGGCTAATTAAAAAAAAACGTTTTATTTAAATTGCTCGCATTGTTTGTGTAGAGTACCATACACGCCTTGGTCTGCAATGACTACGATACGAGTACTGATGATGGTCACGAGCTTAGCTTTGTTACACTCTCGGCCTTCAAGCTTGGTCATCATTGCAGCCCTTGCTGTCAGCGCTTTATTGCAGCTTGTCCATCAAGGACTGCAATGCTGACTGCTACATTGACAGGTGAAGTCAAGCCAACATTTTAGTTCTTCACTATCGAAAGCAGATACATTTTCGCTTACGAATTGTGAACCCCCTCTTTTTTTTGTAACGCCAACGTAGACCGCCGTCGAGTCTCCCGTGGACCCCTGAGGAACTAATGGCTTAAAGGATAAAAGGGTTTACTCAGATTCTGTTGAAAGCAAATATGTGCGTGAGGAATCTTAAGTTAAGATTCCGCGTTGTCTTTCAAAAGTTTATTCTCCAGCGAATACTTAATTAGGAGATGAGAGGAACTCATTAACAACTTTTGTAGTTGTAGTAAGCAATAGTCACGATTGTGCTGTATCTTAATATTTATTCTTCGTGGTAATTTTAAAATAAGAATTCACCACTTTTTATATCAAATAGCTAGCTAGCTAGCTAGCTAGCTAGCTAGCTAGCTGTCCTAATGAACTTCGCACCGGCTCATAATCAAATGTATGATAGTATGAATTATCTGTATTATTATTTTTTCATAGACTTTTTCTTTCTGCGTAGATCGGACCGCAAGTAACAACTAAATATGAGGGTACCCCCGTCAAACTATGACACTAGGACGTCAACCACCTCAGTCCTCCCGTGACCATGGTTGCTGCAAATCAGCCGAAACGTCGGGAACGTAAAATAAAAAATAAACCGCGATAAAATCCTTAAGATTAGTTTTATTTCAATGTGTAGTATTCGCGTAAATATAAGAAATCAAGACTTTGTTACATGTTTTAATAGTTATTCTGCTATTCGGGGCGGACACAAGTTAAAAAAAACCAAGATCGTAAAAATCGGCCCACATTTTCTTGAGTTATAAATGGTGTAACTAACACGACTTTTTACACATACCTATATAGATGGAGATTTTATGTCTTTCAAATTTAATTAACTTATAGTATTACTATCAGATTTCATCTGAAGATTGTAAAAGAGATAAACTGTAATATCCCCGGAACTACAACTGGGAAATTACATTCTTTGTGAATTTTTTTGCGTAAAAATCCCATTTGTTTATATTAAAACCTACTTCCGCGCGTAAATATGAATACAATAATGTTTTATGGGTGCGCCCGCCTTTAACAATGGCGTTCTGCGAGCCCTCCATGAACTGACATACGGAGAATTTTTTTTTATTTCAATATAAATAATCTCTTCATAATTTAGTCACGTCTGGGCGCTACTGGGTCGCAGTAATTGGGATCGCTATTCTATTGTATGGTACCCATAATACAAATTATTGCTCTGCTTGTGATAATACACCAGTGAGGTCGTTACAAAATTATTATATTTGATGATTCTGTTTCAGCCGATATTTATTCAGTCTTTACTTAAAAAAAAACATTGAGTGGCTTTTCAGGATCATGTGACATCATTCTTTATGGTGTCAGAATAGTGTCTGCGTTGAATGCGACACTATATTGGTTTAATTGGGTCAAGCACGCTACCAACTCTTTCCATTAGATGTTATTTTTATTAAAAACTAGCTGTTACCCGCGACTTCGTCCGCGTGGTATTTTTTCGTGAGATCCTATTTTTTTTTTTCTAAAATAAAAGTAGCCTACGTTACTCCTTGTTACATCAGCTATCTGCCTGTGAAAGTCCCGTCAAAATCGATTCAGCCATTTCAGAGATTAGCCGAAAGAAACAGACAGACAGACAAATATTATAAAAAATGTTGTTTTGGTATATGTACCGTGTATACATCCAAATGCACTTAGTAAATAGCGGTTATTTTAATATTACAAACAGTCACTCCAATTTTATTTATAGAAGATAGATAGATGATGAAGGAAATATAAAATTAACACAGCTTTCCGTACGATCGTACAGTGTGTCACCGAGCCATCGCTCGACGCTCCAACAACAGTTCAAATCAATCATTTCGCACCGAAAATACAGCTATCAACAAACAAAACGCGTTTTTAGAATCGCTCCAAAAACAATTTTCTCTTTCACCCGGATGACGGACGATGGTTCGAGTGTGCCATGACTTTTGCCATCGTTGCTGTCACCCTTTGTGGCGGTGGGGATTGATTGTATTTGACCATGAAGCATTGCAATAGCTTCATGGGGGTGCCCTCGTAAAACAGCCTTGAATCTAGTCCACCTACAGAATCAGAATCAGAATATCTTTCATTCATATAAACCACTAGCTGCGCCCTGCGGTGTTACCCACGCAAAAAAATCATCTCGATCCTTTGCGCTATGAAAAATTGAAACAAATCTATACCACGGGAACCATACATTTTACCGGGATAAAAAGTAGCCTATTTGCTATTCCAGACTATAATCTATCTCTGTGCCAAATTTCATCCAGATCCGTTCAGCCGTTCTGGCGTGATAGAGTAACAAACATCCATCTATCCATCCAAACTCACATTTATAATATTAGTGGGATGTAGACTACATGTAGACTACATGTTTTACAAATTACTTTTTTACAACATTAAACAACCTAGCAACATAACCTCCATGAAGCTAGTCTGTGATATCCTTTGACTATAGAGTAAAAAACAGCAGTGATAGCCAAGTTGGTAGAACGCTTGCCTCGGTAACGAGGATCGCAGGTTCAAATACGAATTATATTTACCTAAAGATTATATTTAAACTTTTGTTTCTATTTTGTGGGCGTTATCTTTACATTTTTACTATGTAACGAGGCATGACTGAAGACTCTTCCGAAATACCCAATTATTTTCCCTCCCCATATCCAGTGGGGGAGGTACGCTGAAGTGTTTTGTATCAAGTGATTGATGGTAGAGTATCGCGTGATAGCGTGCGCAACATGTATACAACGCTACATGAATATAGAGACAGCGTTTATGTTTTACAAGCCATAAACCCGATCGTAACTTTTTTTAACCGACTTCAAAAAGGAGGGATTCTCAATTATGTTGTTGTTTTCTATGTTACAAAAAAACCGTCTTCAAAAGACTAAAACGCAAAGCAACTTCACATTCGTTAAATATTTGTAATTTAGTTAGACAAGGTCGATTTCAAGATTAGATTATTTTTTTTCTTTTTCGTTTTTAATGACAGTTTTTTGTGAGCGCTCTGGTTCGAAGCTTAGTATACCCGTTCTGAATCAGCCTGTATAATAATATTTGCACATGATTGCCTATAAACACCGTCGAGTGGAATTAAATTATTCAGCCATCTCCCGGGGATTGAATGAAATCAATCTCATTTGCTTCCGTCTGTTTGTACTTCAAACACGTCGTTCTTTATAAGGATGTTTATGTTTACACAATTTGTACGAATCAAATGGGTTTATAATGTTAACACATATATAAAAAAAATAAGCAGTGAGTTAAAAAAAGTTTTTTAATGAAGTTCATTTTTTTATATAAAGCTAGGCGGAACACACCAACTATACGGTGCGACCCTACGCAACGCTCGTATTATGGGTACCGTACAATGGATTGGAGCCGACCTCAGTATATACTACTTATATAGATACTAAGTACATCCATAAATATTGGTAGAACGCTTGCCTCAGTAACGAGGATCGCAGGTTCAAACCTCAGCTCGCACCGCTGGGATTTCATGTGCGAATTTCATTTTCAACCATGATTATCACTTGCTAAACGGTGAAGGAAATGCATCTCGCATGTCTGAGAGATCCCCTCGGAAGTCGTGTCAAACCCGCACTGGGCCAGCGTAGTGGACTATGCCCTAATTCCCCTCGCATTGATGGGAGGCCCGTGCCCAACAGTGGGACATTAAAAAGGGCTGGTATTATTATAATATATTATAATACTTTATTACACCAATCGGCTTGGTTTTTAACCGACTTCAAAAAAAGGTGACGGTTCTCAATTGAATTGTATATTTTTTATGTTTGATTTACAAGCATTTATGTCCGCAGAAGGAACCAACATGCCATGGCAACAAGACCTGCGAAGACTTCACAACGGCTGTGTACCCCTGGCTGGTGGCTATCTTCGTGAAGAACGGCTCCAATGGTCAGTTCAGCTACTATTGCGATGGTGCGCTAGTATCTGATACAGTTATATTGACTGGTAAGTATTCACAGTTCTACAACCGGTTAAATTTTACCGGTTAAACCGGTAAAGTGTTACGGTTACCGGTTAATAACCGGTAAAGTGTTACTGTTACAGGTTAATAACCGGTAAAGAGTTATGGTTAACGGTTAATAACCGGTAAAGTGTTACCGTTATTTTGAGATACTGATTACGAACCGAGTTCTCTTGTTTAAGTTGGTATACAGGGTCATCAATCTCAAAATGATTTATAATGGCATGAGACCATGGAAGATAGAGAGAGAGAGGCATGGCAGTACAGTTCTTAATAGCTTGTTATTGTGAAGTTTTTTACGTAAATACGTAATAAAAAAGATACATAATATATTTATGAAAATGATACGAGTACCTACAACTAGATATATTACACGTAATTCTAGTACTATGGAGGTATTACTCTACATATTTGGATGTGTGAATTATTTTCAAAGAATTTATTTAACAATTAATATAGACGTAAAACAAGGCCGTGCGCGCAACCATATCGGTTCAGGGATTTTCGTGTTTTTGTCACGATTTCAATTGAATACTCCTTTGGAGGATTTTCATTAACACCTCTAGAGATCAGAACTTTAATAGAGATTCAAGAAACAATCGTCTTGCTGCGAGAATTCCGGCTACAAGGGACTACGACTCGCTGAAATTAGCGCGGGAGAAAATGTCCGCTTAGGGTTCCTTACGTTACGTCAAAAAAACTATTATCTATACATCTATACATATAAATAAAATTGGAGTGTCTGTTTGTAATATTAAAATAACCGCTTTTTACTAAGTGCATTTGGATAACTTTTTTTGTTAAATATCACGTACTATAATATAACACGCAATATAATTTTTCATGAAACTACCCCCTTCCTCGCCCTCTTACCCTCGAATTTATAGAAATTTGTTATGGATTATAAAGCCATTAAAATGTAATTTTTCTCCTGAAAATTTCGTTATAATGCCATTATAACTGTCTATAAATGTGGGAGTTATACTATTAATTTTAATTAAACTCTACTGAACCCTCAACTTTAGTTTGTATTGTCACTTGCTGCTTTTTTATTGCAAAATGAACAAGGTAGAGACGCGGCGAGTACTAATTTCATTATTGGAGAGTTTGCCAACCTTCATTTCATTAGTACCGTTTGTAACGTAATCAAATTTCCGGTACTTTTTTATTACAGTAGAAAGTACCTACATTGTTTAGGGGATATTATGTTAACATATATCTGTGTCATAGATCGATAATCATTTATGTGACCTGAGACAAAATGTATGAAATTATTGGAAACTATGATAGTAGACAAAGTCATCAACCGCTTGCGAAGCTTTTTTTTTATTTTTATAAATAAAACAAAGTCGTGTTAGTTTATAACTCAAGAACGGGTGGGCCGATTTTGATGATCTTTACATGGGAAAAAAGTTGATGCATTTTCTCATATATTTGATTCTGAGACTTACGAAGGTTGCCGGAACAGCTAGTTAAACATATTTAAACAAATGGGGGAAAAGAAACCCACCAGTGACCCTCGGCTTGTTAACTTTTCCAATTGTAAACTAAACAAGTTGATTGATAATTCAATAAGCCAAGTAGAATTATCGCCTAATTATATCAATTATAAAAAAAATGTTGGGAAACCATCAGTGATAGCTTACTTGGTAGAATGTCCGCCTTGATAACAAGAGTCACAGGTTCAAATTCCGGCTCGCACCTCTGGGATTTCTGGATTTCAAGTGCGAATCTCACCTTCAACCACGATTATCACTTGCTAAACGGCAAGGCAAACGATATATCGATACGGAATTAGTAAAATCTGCGTACCTACCTATTTATATTTTTTTTTTGTTTTTTTTTTAAGATGCCAGATGCGTCCACACATCAAACAAAACTATAGATCCTGATCATATTCTCGTCTTTCTTGGCAAAGGCAGTTTGCAGATTATGAATGGCGATGAGAAAGTGCAAAAGGTAAAGATTTCTATATCACTCCCGCTGTAATCCCAGATATGACACCAGATAAAATCACGGCCGTATAAAGTACCGAATAAAGTCACTGAGAGCCGAGTATCACAACGAATAAAGTCACTGAGAGCCAGGTATCACACCGAATAAAGTCACTGAGAGCCAGGTATCACACCGAATAATGTCACTGAGAGCCAGATAACACACAGAACAAAGCCAAACCGGGATTGCCCCCAGTCCATTTTTATTTACGGGAGCCATAATATCAGCCATACTTAGTTTGGGACCGTACAGTCGGTGTGTCTGGCGATATTATTTATTTAAATCCAATAGCTTCAAGAGTTATACTAGCATATCGCTATTGAAATAAAAATAATTTTAAGGACTTTATCGCGTTTATATTATGATTTTTACGTTTAAGTTTATTCCAATGTGTAGTATTATATCCATTGATTGATCATACGACTATTTCAAGAAGATTGATTGACCAATTGTTAACTGATCTACCTCGTCATCCATTCCAGTTAAAAGAGATAATAGTCCACGAAAACTTCACCACGGATGGTGAAAAGGTGAATGACTTAGCGCTGTTGGTGATGGAGAAGCCCGTTGTCTTCACAAGCGCAATACAGGTTGCGTGTCTGCGAGAGCAGAGCGAGGAAGACGTGCAAGAAGCTGCAGTGAGTATTCGGGATACTTTCCTGTTTTGAGGAATAAATAAACAGACGAAAATTTATTAAAAAAATTGCGACTTTGAAACGTTAGTCCGTGAAGAACATAATACCTCGTAAAAGTCATGGCATCAATCAGTAGTCTACATATTGATAGCCGCGTGCTGACCGATCGTACAGCCTCGCCAAGTTACTTGGCAGTACAAGGCTCACCCGAGGCACACGCTTGCGCTGCCTCATCCGAGCGATTGTCAGCCTGTCTGTATATAGACAGCGGTCGGATGAAGCGGTGCGACCGTATGCCTTGTGTGAGCCACGTACTGACTGAAGGAGCAGAGACAGCCTTGCAAAGTTACTCAGTCGGCTATTACACAACTTAACTTATCAAGGCATCTTATAACTTATCAAGGCAGACGGTCACACCGTTTCATCAGACCGCTGTCATCTGTTATCACCGACCGAGCAGCTTCGCAGCCAGCAGCAGCAGTCAGTATATAGCTCACCCGAGGCAAGCCCTCGCGTTGCCTCAACCAAGCGCTGTCTTCTATCATTTGCCTCTCAGTTAGATCAACTGTTTATGTCCACTTCGCGCGAACTTATATCTAGGATCTTAAGAAAGGCAGTCACACGAGGCGTGTGTGATAGTCAGTACGCGGCTAATGGATAAGGTTTTTTTTTCAGACCACAGCATGGGGGTTGAATGGAGAACTTATGCCGATATTTTTCAACAAAGAGAAGAGTGACAACTGCTATGACAAGGACGACAATATCTTCTGTGCCACTTATGGAAATAGTGAGTGCTTCTTCTTTCTTTACGAAATGAAATGCGATGAAATTAAATGGATATGCAAATGGCCTCACCCACAACTTAGCGGGTATTTTGCCAATGTCAAGTAATTAATAGCGATAACACATTCAATAAATACACATTATAAATAAAATAATGGATGTGACATGATGATATGAAAATGGCGTCCCTGCCTGCATAGAATGTGTCACAGTTGGCTTATGACGTTGGAGAGACTGTAGCATAAATAAGAATTAATACAATTATCGCCAGACGAATAAACCAGATAACTATGGATCAGAATATTTTTACTCAACTGCGCCAGAAGGAGGGTAATGTAAATATGTCACAAGATGACATGCTAGTCACAAGATGCTCTACCGCCCGTTCGTAATGCCGTTTCTATGGAGAAGAAACTCTATGGTTACTCTTTTTATAAGGGTGTGTTATACATTTTTTTAGTACATTGCAATGAGTATGTAAGAACAATGCAGGACCGGTATGATCCCAAATTAATCACCGCTTGTTGTATTGGTACCGTAAAATGTACTTAGGGCAATACCGGTAATACTCAGACATCATATACCTACGACTTTATTCCAAGACGGGAATCGAATCTCCTACCACCCAGTGCAATGAGTATGTAAGAACAATGCAGGACCGGTATGATCCCAAATGAATCACCGCTTGTTGTATTGGTACCGTAAAATGTACTTAGGGCAATACCGGTAATACTCAGACATCATATACCTACGACTTTATTCCAAGACGGGAATCGAATCACCTACCACCCAGTGCAGTGAGCCAAGCAGCCTACGCTCAAACCCATAGATATTGTTGGTAATTTTTTTTTCTATTTTCAGATGTACCCCTCTGTCCAAGTTATGGTGGGGCTTTCGCAGTCAAATCTTCGGACAAGTGGTGTCTTGAAGGCATCTTCTACGGGGACCCGGCACAGAGAGGCATATGCTTCACAAAAAATGTCCATTACACCGCCTTGAACAATTATTTACAATGGATTGATAATGTCATAAGTGTTAATAAAAACGATTTGTAAATATATATAAAAAAAATACCAGCCCTTTTTAATGTCCCACTGCTGGGCACGGGCCTATCATCAATGCGAGGGGATTAGGCCATAGTCCACCACGCTGGCCCGGTGCAGGTTGGCGAACTTCACACGTCTTTCGAGGGGTCCTCTCAGACATGCAGGTTTCCTCACGATGTTTTCCTTCACCGTTTCGCAAGTGATAATCGCATACTTGCACAGAACGTACCTGTTCACTCTCGACTTGAAAACACGCAGACTTCTTACTTTGGTCACAAATAGTTAGAGTCTGACTGGCTGACTGATAGTCAACGTCTAGCCCAAACCACTGGACGTACACGCTTGATATTTAGAGGATGTGTTTAAAGTAAGTTGAAAACTCACACTGAGAAAGTATTGTGGAAATGTTATAAGCATTGGGGTGGAGCTCAGAACAGAATCGATATAAGCTAGTTGGTAATAATATTCTGTTTATTTAAGGACCATTAATAAACAAATCGATGGATCGAAAACAAATGTGAAATAAACCTCGACCTCCTCAGAGTTCGCTTACGTAATCGTCTCAAATCTTTGATGCGTAATGCTCAATTCGATCATATCGATAGTGAACCTGCTTTCTATGCCGAGGGTTCGAATCCTGGCAGGGGCAAGACTTTGTATGATGAGAACGAATGTTTGTACCCGAGTCATGGATGTTTAGGGTGGTTCAGAAAGAGTATTCTAACCCTTAAACCTGCGTTTCTGGTGCGCATTGTTAATTGTTATGCGAAGCCAGAATATCAATGCCTCAGTATATATACATATTTATTTGTTCACAAAATATCGTTTTTTTTTAAACACTTTTTTTAATACATCGACATATCAAAATTTTGCTTCACATAAAAATGCGCTATACCCTTTCTCAATCATGTATACTGCCCCCAGTCCATTGTACGGTACCCATTATACAAGCGTTCGGGACAGTTGCTGTGTTCTTCTGGCGATATTACTATTATAACATCATAGGTAAGAACGACCTTAAAGGAACTGTTTATAATAATAATTATTATTTATTGAACAATCTTACAAAATGAAATTAATTAATTATTTGACACCGGTACTGCGATTGTCTTGCGTTTCCGCAAAGGCCTCCCCTAGAGCCTGCCACACTTTCCGATTCTGAGTCCTCCCTCTCCAAGTAACTCTGGCTATTCTCCGAATATCGTCTTCCCATATAGGACGCTGCCTCCCTTTCTTTCTTTTATTTTGTCTTGGACACAATTCGGTTACATCTTTCTAGGAACTGTTTACTTGCCCACTACTCAAGAACTTCGTGTATCAATAACACAGCTAGCCATGCGCTTTTATCCTATAAACCATTTTAATATGCGCCATGGCGGTCGGATCGACGTCTTGCGTTAAAATATGGCGGACGGAGCGCCGCCTGCATACAAATGGCCGTCCGTAATAGGAGCGATGCTTCATTTATTCCGTGGACGATAGTCGGGACGTCAATACGGACGGGGTGTACAGACGGGCGACATTAAAAATAGTCGGCGTCGACTGTTATGGAAAAAGTTTTACTAGAGAGATAATTTATTTGATAGATGGCATGGCATGGAATTCAAAACTAACGACAAATATAGAATGTAAAATACTTAATGACATTGTGCGTATCTGCTCCATATTCTCCTTGAGATGGCTCTGATGTAAAAATGACTTTATCCAGTATTCTAAAGACTACGCTAGTCTTCATTGCTGGCTTCAATCTTAAACCAAAAGCTTATAAAAATCAGCACACATTTCCAAAGAATTTTATGAAACAATAAAAAATAAATTCATTCCCCGACTAATAAATCGTTTGTTGTGAAATAAATCGCAAGTCTACCAAACCCAAGCGAAGGCTAACAAAGCAATCGGCCACCTATTAAGGACCATTTTAAAACAACAATGCTTACTCACCTTTAACATACACTCAGTATACATTCACACTTCCATAGAATAACATGGCGAACATTTAACTTAAGTATCGCTCAAGTGTTTCTTAAAATGTGGCTCAGAGTATTGACCTTCTGCATTCTAGTATCATTGGTATTAGTTGCGGTACTAAGCAGCATCTATGGGCGTCCCGTTATCAATATATTCTTCAGAAGATGTTGCAACGACGATATCGAGAATGATCAAGCTATATTTGAGAATCTTGAAACGAATTATCTCCGAGAGAAGCTAGTTAGTGGTGGTGCTTTTGAGACAGTTGAAGTTAATGAAGAAGTCGACATGATTGGAACGGGAGCTGATTATGATATTGATTCTAATAACAACAACAGTAGTGAAGGTATCGATTGAAATTGAAAGATTGATCGATAATCGGAAAACATTGCTGGGGTTATCCAATGAGTGGGTGAACAAGCGGATTTAAAAATGTGAAGAATAAATAAAGGTGTTGATTGAAGTTGAAATATAAATTCTGTCTAAAACTATGGTTGGAAAGCTGTGCGAATAAGTTAAATAAATAGAGAAAAGATTGAAATGTTAAATGATAAGGAATGTGGGTGCATTAAAACGATGCCATTATAGCAGTTAAATTTGGAAAAATTAAGATGAAGAAAGTAAAACAAACATTTAGAACTCACATCACAAAACCAATTTATTGACTAATGGACCATCATCCAGCCATATTTCAATTCGCATCTTTGATATCAATATATAACGATTTATTATATCAACTGCAGCATCCCTAGTGGTAACATTACGCTATGCATATGATGGATATAGTATTTAAAGACTGTTTAATAAGAAGATATCTCTTAAACCAAGTGATTGGCTTGTTCAGAACAACGTTATTTCCGTTCCTTTTGGGGTGTGTTTAGCGCGCAGTCTGAACAGACGTTTGACAATTAATTAAAAACTACTTTATTTATAGAACTAAAATAATTTAATTTACTAATTAATAATGTACTTTTGTTATTAAGTTCTAATCTATTCCAGAAGACAATTTTTTTACCAAAAATTATGATTTAACAAATTAAATAGTTTTGTAAAGTGTTGTGTTTTGTAAAATAAGTGTGAACACTTATTACATCTTTTTATAATATTGTCTGTTGTATTTAATTAAATTATGCACTTACCTACTAGGATATATAAGGTTTAACAGAAATAGTGCAAAATATTTTAAGGGGTTGACAAGTAGGTGATAACGATCACGTTTATGTATAAAATATATGTGTATACAGTGTTTGATTTTTCTGTGAGAAAGCGAGACAGTACAGTGTCACCGCGCACTTAGTACCTACGTAGTTATTTTTAAAACTAGCTGTTGCCCGCGACTTCGTCCGCTTGGTATTTAACAAAGACACAACGGTTTCCAACAGCTCGCGCGTTCTGAGCCCGCGGGACGCATTTCAGGTTGTTGCTATCAAACTTAATCAGGCGCAGCGCTTCAACATTGGTTTTAATTTTTTTTCGAGAGATCCTATTTTTTTTCTAAAATAAAAGTAGCTTAAGTTACGCCTTGTTACATCAGCTATCTGCCAGTGAAAGTCCCGTCAAAATCGGTCCAGCCATTTCAGAGATTACCCGGAACAAACAGACAGACAGACAGACAGACAGACAGACAGACAGACGGACAGACAGACAGACAAAAATTGTAAAAAATGTTGTTTCGGTATAGGTAACGTGTATACATCCAAATGCACTTAGTAAAAAGCGGTTATTTTAATATTACAAACAGACACTCCAATTTTATTTATATGTATAGATGTATAGATTACATTTTCGTTCCAATAGACCCCTTAAAATATTTTAAACTATTATTGTACAGCCTATATATATATATATTGTCAAAAGGGATTATTTTGAGGATCCAAAGAGACATTTAAAACATCAACGTGTAGACAGTCTTAAATTAAATTAAATTCAATACTCATTTTCAACCCTGAATCGAGAGTTGTTCTATTCAGCAGTAATAGGTAGGCTCTGTGAGATAAATCTGTGAATATCGTAGCGAGATTTCCGTTGATTGTGTACCGCGACCCCGCCACCCCCTCGGCTTAACCCCCATCTCCGTCCTAGATACTCGAAGGGCTGTATTCTGAAATACAGGATGAAATCGTGAGACATAAACTGGTGACGTTTTTGATTTTCATACATATTACGAAATATATATCTTAGATACATCTATAGAAATAAATAAAATTGGAGTGTCTGTTTGTAATATTAAAATAACCGCTTTTTACTAAGTGCATTTGGATGTATACACGGTACATATACCAAAACAACATTTTTTATAATTTTTGTCTGTCTGTTTGTTTGTTCCGGCTAATCTCTGAAATGGCAGGACCGATTTCGACGGAACTTTCACTGGCAGATAGCTCATGTAACAAGGAGTAACTTAAGCTACTTTTATTTACGACTAGCTGTTACCCGCGACTTCGTCCGCTTTTTGTTAAATACCACGCGGACGAAGTCGCGGGTAACAGCTAGTCAGATATAAAAATACAGATGCCCTTATGAGTATATTATATATAATATCGCCAGACGGACACACCAACTGTACAGTCCCAAACTAAGCAGCACTTGTATTATGGGTACCGTACAATGGACTGAGGGCGATGCCAGTATATAAGTAAGTACTTGAATGGATATTGACATCACTGACTCGAGTACAAACATTTATAATCATTGAAATAAAACTAATTTTACGGATTTTATCGCGTTTATTTTAAGTTTTTTACGTTCCCGACGTTTCTAATAAACATAAAATAAACGCGATAAAATCCGTAATATTAGTTTTATTTCAATGTGTAGTATTCGCGTAAATATAAGAAATCAATATTTATAATCATGTTTAGTGAGTTATAATCTTGGTTGAAAATGAGTTTAGGTCATGAAATCCCTGTGGTGCGAGTCGGGACTTAAACCCGCGACTCTTGTTTCCAAAGCGGGCGTTCTACCAACTTGGCTATCACCGCTTAGTAAGTAGGTATACTTGTCATTCAATATATCATTACTTAGAATCCAATGATAATAATTACAAAATGTTAATCATCTCATCAATGTCATCTTAAGTATATTATGACTAATTGTTGGATATTTCGAGGTTAATTATAAGTAATGTATTACTTATATGCAAGGTCGCATTCAAGGTTAGCGTTATTGTTATAAGTGTAGTATTACTTAATTTAAATAAAATGTAATATAAAAAACCAGTTATAAACAAGTTGTTAGAACGTTCGCCTTGGAAACAAGAGTCGCGGGTTTAAGTCCCGACTCGCACCACAGGGATTTCTATATCTCCCGTTCGAAGCTTGGAAAAGAAAATAATAATTAAACTAAAAGTTCCGCTGACCGAATTTCGGTCACCGCGGCCAATCTCAATTAAGACTAACCGACTGCGCAGTAGGTATTATAGTGCACAAGTGTGAGCGCAAGCGCAGGTGCACTCTCTCTCCTCTCACTCTCGCAGTCCGACGGGACGGCTCCGACACGACCGGAGAGATCTCAGGCGCAGGACCGACGACTTTACGTGCTCTCCGAGGCACGAATAATGAAAATAATCGAGTAAAAGTTCAATTCAATTTAGAAAAATCTACGTATCATATAATATCATACCTATAGAAACAGTCACACTTTTTTTATAAAACATCCATTCCTTCATGTATAAATAGTTACTTCCTGTGGCTTCCGCCCCTCGTCTATTTCCTGAAGGAAGCCGCCTTAACCCGGATATGAGTACGGAAAGCCCTTGGGATTGTGTGTTGGATATAAAACCGTGTTTTCAATTACTTTTAAATGGTTTCCTATAAATATAGAAAAAAAACCCGACCGATAAATATAACGCGTAAAATAATATTTTATTTAAAATTGCTTAGGGGCAGCCTGGAGGGGCATTTTGTAGAGCATGTCTCCGGTGCTTTCCTAAAAAAAAAAATATTTTTGACACATATTACAATTTTAATTTAATTGCTTAAGTTTTTTTTTATTTCATTTAAGAAACGTTGGGATATATAATATACTAGCTGACTCGGCAAACGTTGTTTTGCCATATAAAATAAATGGAGATATAAACTATCCTATCTCTCAAGTTGGATCGAACTGCACATGGTGTGCGAATTTTATTATAATCGGTTAAGTGGTTTAGGAGTCCATTGAGGACAAACATTGTGACACGAGATTTATATATATTAAGATATAATCTTTGAAAGTTTTAAATACCGTCCGCTAGAGGCGCTTTCCAGTTCTCCATACAAAATGTCTAAATACGGTAGACCAGTTAGCTCGCACTTGACGGGCGATCTCCGTTTTGTGGGGCCACAAAAGTTTTAACACGACCCAACACGCGGACCGATCGTCGCTTTATGTATTACATCAATAGTCGGATTTTGTTTTAGACGGTGGCGTAAGTGATCAGCGGGGAGCGATATAGCTTTAAATACATTATCAAGCAATGCAAAAAAAAAACACGTTTCAAGTATTATCCGTGTCCAGACTGGCTGTACTGCCTCTTCTTTTTCTTTCTTTACGAAATGAAATGCGATGATATAAAATACAGTATACAGTACAGTTCGGTACAGAAAGCAAGGTCATTACCAACTGTATCATTCAGATCATCAATAATGATGTCATCATCATGGGATTATGAAATGATTGCGTCAGTTACAGTAAGTAACGTCTCCATCCGCCTCCGCTCACACCATATAATCCATAAATAAGTGAGACAGTGACGGCATGCTTTCTTGATGACGTTACGAGTACATTAGGAGTACCTGCTTCTTTTCCTTCCTATTGGGGTGCAGGCGGTCTTAAAAAAATCGCTATTGCCTCATAACTTAGACCAGTCTTTCCCAACGTGGGCGATAACGCCCCCTTGTGGGCGCTGCAGGCCTAAAGGGGGGCGGTAAGAGACCCAGAAAAAAAAGGGGGCATTGTGTAGGGCTTTGGGGTCGATTTATAATTTCATCTACCTAGCTAGGAAGACTCTTAGACACCGACTGAGCTCTCGACTCTCGACTACATCTTGTGAACATCAACTAATATTAATTAAGATATAGCTCAAATTCGGTTCGATATAAAAGACCGCGGGCAATCATGTTTTAACAAGTTTTTGTTAAATAATCCGAATTGTCCTATACCAATCGGCTGGTTCTATAATACTTGTTCTTGCTTGTCGAGTACGATTGGGCGTCGAATGAGATAAACGAGTTTATGCACGTTTGTCTTATTCCTGTTGGTGCGTGCTGCTTATGCAATCCTATATAAACGACGTAAATTTATTTTATTTTCATTTGCGGTTTCGCGCATAATAGATAAGCAGTACTTGATTTCAACACTTACGTATTTCTTAAAACAAAAACAATGTCGGAAGTAAAAAAGAAGAGACGGCAATACTCTGCGGAATATATTAAATTCGGATTTATTGAAAATCCCACAAACCCGTCGTCGCCTTTGTGTCTTCTATGTCTAAAAACATTTTCGAACGAAGCAATGAAGCCTTCAAGACTGCAAGATCATTTGAATAAAATGCATCCAGATAAGACAGAAAAGAATGTAGCATATTTTCAAGACCTAGAGAAGAAGCATAATACT
The DNA here is from genome assembly GCA_905404115.1 of Pheosia gnoma. Taxonomy (NCBI): domain Eukaryota; kingdom Metazoa; phylum Arthropoda; class Insecta; order Lepidoptera; family Notodontidae; genus Pheosia; species Pheosia gnoma. The sequence goes on along the minus strand of FR989918.1, from coordinate 5,906,751 downwards.
CAGCCAAGTGTATCAAAACTATTTTCGGCGGCTGCTAAGCAAGATGACGACGGACTTCGAGCTTCGTACAATATCTCTTTGTTAATTGCTCAAAAAGGCAAACCACACAACATCGGAGAAGAGTTAATTTTGCCAGCAATAAAGGAAGTAATAACTACTGTGCTTCATAAACCGGCCGCAGATATTATCCGAAAAATTCCTTTGAGTAATAATTCTGTGCAAAGACGAATTGATGAAATGGCTGAAAACATTGAAGAATCATTGTGCAATCATCTGAGGACTAGTCAATTCTCAATTCAGCTCGATGAGTCCACTTTACCAACTAATGAAGCGTTGTTGCTATCTTACGTGAGGTTTATTAAAGATGAGAAAATACGTGAAGAACTTTGGAGACAGATACAAAAGGCGAAACCATATTCAATACATTGGAAAAGTTTTGTGAAGAGAAAGAGATTCCTTTGAAAAATATTATATCAGTTGCTACGGATGGCGCTCCGGCTATGACAGGGCGCCATAAAGGCTTCATAGCATACTTAAAGAATAAAATTCCAGATGTCCTTGCTATACATTGCGTTATTCATAGACAACATTTGGTTGCTAGAAACTTAAGTGAACGACTATTTCAATCACTGCAATATGTCATCAAAGCAGTCAATAAAATCCGTAGCAGCTCTTTGAATGATAGATTATTTCATCAGCTTTGTGTTACTAATGACGAAGATTTCAACCGTTTGTTGCTTCATACTAGAGACAAGAGGCAATTGTCTGATTCGATTTTACAACCTGTTTGACTCTATGATAGAGTTCTTGGAAACTAAAGATACAGAACTGCGCAACAAGCTCATAACATCAAAGAATGATATAGCTTACATGACAGACCTGTATAAAATGTTCAACGACATGAACCTCCAACTGCAAGGCGATGAACTAAATTTAATTAAAACAAAAAATGTCGTTGCTGCTTTCGCAGCCAAACTGCTTCTGCACAAAAAGAATATGGGCAGACGTGAGTTTCACAATTTTCCGAATTTATCAGTATACTGCAGTAACGACGACTTGTTTGCCTACTGCCAACATTTGGAAAACCTCCACATTGACTTCACCGAACGATACCAGGACATTTTAAACTTGGAAATACCAGACTGGGTGTTGGATCCGTTTTCAAATGTCAACACAGCAATGTCATCTCAGCTGGAAGAAGAACTTATAGAATTGACAACAAACGAAGAAATAAAAATCAAGTTCAAAAATGGATATCAAGAATTTTGGCTACAAAAACCGATCCCGCAATTGTACCCTGGATTGTGGTCAATTGTTCAACGATTTTTGATAGCATTCCCATCGTCATATTTGTGTGAACGTGGATTTAGTGCTGTGGCAACGCTGCTAACTAAAAAGAGAAATCGTTTGCGTGTTACCGAACGTGGCTACTTGCGGCTGTTTTTGAGTAAATTGGAACCTGATATCAACAAACTTATTGAACAGCATCAGATTCAACCTTCACATTAGTTTTTATATAAGAATTGATTATGTTTGTTTTATTTTCAATAAAAGATACTCTGTTCGAATACTATAAATTTGCGTTTCAATAATCAGTTATAAGTACTTAGCGGTTTTTAAGTATGTTTAAAAAGGGGGGCGTTAAAAAATAATTTATGCTTAAAGTGGGCAGTAGACAAAAAAAGGTTGGGAACCCCTGACTTAGACCAATGCCTTTGTAACCGATTAATATTCATAGAGCAATTAATTTGGGTTCGCCACTTGTGGGCAACCGATATTTATTCCCACGCCGCGTGCAAGCGCCGCCTCTGATTGGTTATCGAGGATTTGTCGAAGTTTGAGCGTATTTCGTTCTATGGGCAAGATGTAGCTACATCTAAACCTTTTTTTTTTAAGAGTTTGAGTATCTTGCCGGCTGTTCTCATTGGAGCCACAATTCTGAACTGGTAGCTACTCGTGACCATCCATGAGTGTTTTTTTTACACAAGTGAGTAATCTTACTCGTCACACTAATATTTTAAATGTGAAAGTTTGGATGGATGGATGTTTGTTACTCAATCACGCCAGAACGACTGAACGGATCTGGATGAAATTTGGCACAGAGATAGATTATAGTCTAGAATAGCACATAGGCTACTTTTTATCCTGGTAAAAGGACATACTTTTTAATCGCGGGTAACACCGCGGGGCGCAGCTAGTTATAAATACAGCAAGAACGAATGTATCTTTTGGATTATGAATTAAGATAATAACATAAAATGTTATTCAATTATTGACACAGAAGAAAGGGTAATAACGCCATTGTTTGATATTGGCTTACAAAATTGTTATGCACACTTCAAACGGTTGGCGTTTTAAAAAATAAACCAAAAGAGTAAATACTACGCGAGCGATCCTTTTCACAATAAATATTTTATAGCAGAAGGTCCGCTAATTTCGATCATCATTCAAAAACTTCCAGTCTGAATACAGGTCTCTATCAAGGACTTCCGTCCACCACGGTTCGTCTACTGACTTTATGCGTAGCTTGTGAAGTCATCAGTGTTTCACTCAATATCCTTAGAACGGAATATGCCGCTCGACTTGAGAAACACGTATTGAAGGTAAAAGCGGCACAAAATGTCCGTGGTCATACTTACGCAGCTTCTAGAGCAATCTCTATGTACTGACTCAGTACATAGTTCACTCCAGACAAATGCTCTGCCTCGCTCAAGCGCTGCATTGCTTATAATATGCTTGTCAGTCCGACGGTATAAATGTCAATGCGCGTCAAACTTGGGTTTAAACTATAAGAATCTATACAAATAAATAAAATTGCAGTGTCTGTTTGTAATATTAAAATAACCGCTTATTACTAAGTGCATTTGGATGTATACACGGCACATATAGCAAAACAAATTTTTTACAATTTTTTTGTCTGTCTGTCTGTCTGTTTGTTCCGGCTAATCTCTGAAATGGCTGGACCGATTTTGAAGGGACTTTCACTGGCAGATAGCTGATGTAACAAGGAGTAACTAAGGCTACTTTTATTTTAGACTAGCTGTTACCCGCGACTTCGTCCGCTTTTAGTTATATACCACGCGGACGAAGTCGTGGGTAACAGCTAGTTAAAAATATTTTCGCACGTGGCATGTTTCTGAGGCAGCCTCTCGAGGCGGCGTGGTCACTGAGTACGCGCCTAATTTTAACTCAGGAATGTAAACTGTGTCTGGACCTTCTGGCTTTATCTGTATAGTGGTACGGTTTTCTCATTTTGCCCTTTGTGTTTTAAAAATTCCATTTTCCGCTCAACGCTTTGCCGGGCGTTTTGATTCGAACGTGTCCGCACATGTGGCGTTAAACCGTACCGTACCGTATCGTATAAAGTGAAATAGACGAGACGAATTCGTCTGTAGCACAGTTGGTAGTAGACCCTGCTTTCTGTGCCGAAGATCCTGGGCTCAAATCCTGGTAGAGGCAAACATTGTGCGATGAGCACGAATGTTTGTATTCGAGTCATGGATGTTTAATGTCTATTTAAATATTCTATACTGGAATCGTCCACACTTCATTGTACGGTACACATAATACAAGCGTTGCTTAGTGTGGGACCGTACAGTTGGTCTGTTAGTCTGGCGATATTATTATTACATATACTCTATCTGTCATTCTTCAAAACGTAATTCTTCATTATAATTCCGCTGCACATTTTAAGAAGAAAATTAGCTACGGCCTATTCAAGCCATTGTCCACCGCCCGCCAGGGTGGTGGACAATGGCAATGGCCAGTGCCGTTTGGTGAACTTCACAGGACTTTCGACAGACGTGCAGGTTTCCTCACCATTGTTTGCCTTCACCGTACACTAGGTTGTAATCATTATTGCGTATGAGAATCGCACACGAAAATTCAATAATCCCAGAGGTGGGAGCCAGGATTTGGACCAGCCGCCAGCCGCCGCCAGCAGTTCTGCCAGAGTGGCTGTCACTTCTTTATTTAAGTTTATATGTAAAAAACACCACATTTCATTCTTTGATTTGTTTTTAAGCCTCACTAATAAGCGCCTTGAAATTCACACAGAACGCGATATATTTACCGCGACCGTGAATCATTTAAAGACAGTTTGTAATTTTGCTCGAGTAATTTAGATTCTATACTTATCGATGTACAGTATATAACTGTGGTTCCGTATACCAGTGGTCTTGTTTTATCTTGCCGTTACGTGATTCCTCAATGCTTATAGAAATTTAAAAAAAAAGTAAGGTTCTAACCTTTTCTCTTAATTGTAATAATTTTCAATATGTTTTTAGCTTTTGGTGTCATGAGGTACCTATGAAACCAACATCTAAATTTTTTTACAAAGTATAATATTTACAATTCAAGTCTCTATTATGTTTAATTTTATACTGATAACAATTAGAAAGAAAATACGTGTAAAATTATTAACATGACGAATAAAGGTTAGACACATATATTTTTTTACATTATAATAACATAAACAGGACCAATTCATTTTCTTGCCCGTTAAGACCCTGTCTCAGGAATAGCTAGAGGTATCAAGTCGCAAGCAACAACTAAATATGAGGGTACCCCAGTAAAAACTATGACACTAGGACGTCTAACACCTCAGTCCTCCCGTGACCATGGTTGCTGTAAAGCAGCCGAAACGTCGGGAACGTAAAAATCACACTAATATTATAAATGTGAAAGTTTGGATGGATGGATGTTTGTTACTCAATCACGCCAGAACGGTTGAACGGATCTGGATGAAATTTGGCACAGAGATAGATTATAGTCTGGAATAGCACATAGGCTACTTTTTATCCCAGTAAAAAGGACATTCTTTTTAATCGCGGGTAACACCGCGGGGCGCAGCTAGTATGAAATAAACGCGATAAAATCCTTACAAAATAGTTTTATTTCAATGTGTAGTATTTGCGTGAATATAAGAAATGAATAGAGGTATAGAGTTAAAAATTCATACCAAATACTGAAATCTACACAAACAGTCATGTAAAACGCAATACTATTATGTTGTTAGTCAGGTAAAATTGTCAACAAATATTTCGAGTATCCGCGGATCTCTAATTTTGTTAATGCTATCAAATCTTCATTTTCGATTTTTTCTGGGATATTATCACACATTGTAATTATACCATAAGTATATGTATATCTATTTGTGTGGTATTATTTCAGATATATTTCGGTAGCTCTGTTGGTGACATCGAACGCAGTGCTCTGTGATAACAAACATGCTATCATGTTATTGTTTTGTGTTTTTTATTTGTTTAGGTAAGTCCTTTTTATAGTTTACGCATTGATAGTGATGACATATGGTACCGAGACGTGGTCGCTTACTATGGGCCTCATAAGAAGGCTCAAGTACGCTCAATGCGCAATGGAGAGAGCTATGCTCGACGTTTCACTACGCAATAGAATAAGAAATGAGGAGATCCGTAGACGAACTAAAGTAACCGACATAGCTCAAAGAATTTCAAAGTTGCAATGGCAGTGGGCAGGGCACAGAGCTCGCAGAACCGATGGCCGTTGGGGCAGAAAGGTTCTAGAATGGCGACCACGAACCGGAAGACGTAGTATAGGACGGCCCCCCACAAGGTGGACTGATGATATCACACGCGTCGCAGGAAGCCGGTGGATGCGAGTGGCGGAGGACCGTGATGTGTGGATATCATTGGGGGAGGCCTATGTCCAGCAGTGGACGCCTTTCGGCTGATAGATAGATAGATAGTGATAGCTAAGTTGAAAGAACGCTTGACTTGGAAACAAGCTTCTATTCAAACCCCCGCTGTGATTTGCGGATTTTCTTGTGCGAATCTAATTTTCATTAATTGCTGTACGGTGAAGGCAATCATAGTGAGGAAACCTACACGTTTGTCGAAAGCTGTGTGAAGCTCACCAAACCAAATGCTACTCATATTGCCCAGTATAATTGCAATAGGCTCGCCCACTATAAGTTGGGGTCGCGTTCCGATCCGGTTGTAGAGTTAAGAAAAAAAATTTCATGACAATTTGTAAGTGCCCCCGTAGGCCTATACGAAATAACCGATTTGACTTTGACTTTGATTATTTCAGCAACAGTATCAAGCAAAGATGTACCGGGAGTCGCTGACAGGGAACTCTTCGTGGTCAATGACCTGATCAGAAGGATACGCGATGACAATTGGTATCAAGAAGAGGCGCCGTGTCTGGAGGGGACCCTGGCTTACCTGAACAACGTCAAGAACCTGACCTTCTGGGCTACATGGAGTAAGTAAATGTCGCCTGCCAGAAAGACGAGAGGCGACCCCAGTAATACATTAACTAGAGCTGACATTGAAAATGGCTTTTTTCCAAAATTTTCTACCGCACGGAAATCGAACGAAATCGAAAAATATTCTACATTATTACATATTTACTTGCGGTTATAATTGAATGACAATGGCATAGGAATTGTTGTTCTTTTGATAGTTTTAAAATGTATGTATTATCAAAAAATTATGTAAACCATCCGCTTCTATTACTCTTTTAAAACTATTACAGTATGGGAGTCCAATCAGAACCCCATAGGAAATCTCTACGGGTCCACTCATCAGATGGGCAACTATGATCAGTGCATGAACCCTCCCTGGCTGACCACGCACCCTCAACTTCGAACCCAGTACTGCACGGCTGAGGTGAAGATGATCGGTGATGTGCCACAGAAGGGGAAAAACTTTTGGGATCCTTATGATTCCACTGAGGACTACATCAATGTGAGTTAGTGCCATTTACTGGCCCATGACATTTTATTTTTAATATTACCAGACAAACATACAAACTGTACGGTGCCAAATTAATCATCGCTTGTCTTATGGGTACCGTACAATGAACTAAAAGTGATCTTATTAACACCTAGTCACCCAAAACTATTAGCTGAGCCACCTACGTTTACTTTAATACAATATAGGCAAGTATTTGATCTCGATCTCACCTGATGGTAAGTGACGATGAGATCTACGATGGAGCATACTTGCCTAGAAGGTACCTGTTCACTCTCGACTTGAAAACACCCAGATTGTAGTCAAAAAAGCGTTTACTACTAACCCTGACAATCCCTACTAGATAAGACAACATTTAAATGACTCTTGTAACTTTCAGACGGCTACAATACAAGGTCTCTACCTTAACACGCTCTACTGGGGCGTGTGCGTCCCGGCGTCGTGTCGCCCCGGCTCCGTGAGCAAGCTGCTCAAGCACATGTACCTGGGCTCGCAGTACGCGCCCGTCTCCACTGCGCCCAACATCACGGTGGACTACTGCCAGGTCGCTGGTGAAGGATACCAGTATCCTCTTGGATTCTACATGTTTATGTAAGTTTATGGACTATAGCTTTTCTCTGGGGCTCGCGAAGCATCAACCCTCGGACCCTTCGTTGGATCTTGTTGATCCAGGCTATCGGGAGTCACGGTGGTGTTTTGATAGATGTTGCTAAGATTTATAGGCGCCAAAAACGTTAAAGGCAAATGTTCAGACGGGCCATTTTACATGAACAATGGTTATAAAATTTATGACATATTTTTTTTATTGACAGTGCAACAATTGTGCTTCTAATTGGAGTAGCAGTGGGTTCTACGGTATATCAAAGCAAAGTGGATAGCAAGGATCAACATCCAGATGCTCTTGGTAAGAATAACATTCAAACAGTAAGATTAAAGATCACCAAAAAGGATTAAGGAGAAAACGTTCTTAAAATAAAAGAAAGTCCAAACACTTACTGATAAAATCATAAACTAATTTAGTACGAATAATGCTGCATATAAAATTGCAGGTGAAGCTTTGGAAAGAAATCAACAAGTTACCAGATAACAAAAGTTAAGTATGTATTGTTTTCTATTTCAGAGACCATAGTATCAAAAGCATTCTGCATGAAAAGGAACTACAATCAGCTGATTAAAGCCAACCCTGCTGAAATACACGTGATGAATGGCATTCGCTTCCTCACAGCATGCCTCATAGTACTTCTACACCAAGTCCTATTCCTATTCTTGAGTCCCATAATGAATCCGTTGAATATTGAAAAGGTAAATTTTTTTTGGTCATATCTATTGAAAATCACATGGGATTTTGTCATTAGTGTTGAGATCGGCTTCCAATTAACAAGTGGATGCCTTTAAAGGAATAGTTTTACTTTGATTTAAATAGAAATGGCACTGACGTCACCTGCATGTCTGAGAGAAATTGCCTGGTTTTGGAAAACGTTTGATTTGTAACTACCTCCACAGGGCTAGCGATAGCCTACTAGACTAAGGCCTGAATCCATGTATTAATATTTTTTTCAGGATTTGGAGTCACTGCCGGGGCTAGTGTTCTTCCACTTGGAAATAATTGTGGACACGTTTTTCGCAATGTCTGGCCTACTTCATGTGAAAGGGCTCATGGGTAACAGTGGGAGGCAGAAGAATTTGTTCTCAGTCCTATGGAAACGATATCTTAGGTACGATAATGTTTTTATTTGTAAGTTCAGTTAGTTCATTAAAATCTTCTCTCTTGGATTTTTTATCTGTTTTGCTTCAATATTTCTTGTGTTAATATAGCCCAAGATAAAATCTAATTCAATATTGGACAATTTGTGTGAGAACTTTGCGTTTGAAATTTGCTTGTAGTCATTCAAGACGTATCGTCACATGAAGTCATCAACGTATGTTTCAGTTAAGTAAGTTTTGGTACCATCGTACTATATAGTACTTAGTTTACCACGTGCTACAGGCTCCAAAACCATACCGTGTATCATAAGTTGAAGTTGGAACTCCAATTTGGTATCAAGTTAGAAAATAATACTGCATTTCCAGAAGGTTCGATAGTAGACGAGATAGATTAACACCAAAATACAATCAGAACGTAGTCAGAGTCGTCACTTATATAACTCGTACTTTCTTTATTCCAGATTGCTAGGCCCCCTAGCAGTAACGATATTTTACCTTATCTTTGTGGCCAAGTACGCTGGCTCGGGACCGTTCTGGCCGAAAGCGTACAGTGAGGAACCCGATGTATGTGCTAACACTTGGAGACTGTCGCTGATGATGTTGAATACTAATGTCGAGGAGATTGTAAGTGTAACAGCTAATTCTGTGCTATTCAGTAAGCTAGCTTGTATGTGTGGCAGATCGTATCTAGGCTCAAATTAATCTGCTAAATTAGCAAAGTAGTTAAGAAGCATAGCAAAGTTAACAACTTTATATAATTACAATTAATTGTAGTTGATATAGCCTTAACTTAAATGAAGTATGTTAATGCAGTGAAAGCGTGCTAAGCCTATAAGAGAATGACATAAAACTAGAATTAATATTAGCAGAGATTAGAAAAAAAATAATCCTTTGTTTAACCAGTCAATATGAAGGTCAGACAGGAAGTACATCATAGTAGGAATCCACATTATTATTCATTATAATACGCTCCTTAGTAATGTCCAAAATATATTTAAAAATAAATAAAAAAAATGAGCATTGTATTAACTAACATGTTTGGTTGCTCAAAAATTGAAGGTTACCAAGTAGAGTACGCATTAGTGATAAGGCCATCCAGTGCAAATTGGGAGCATAAATTATTTGTAAATGTTATTATGTGGTTAAGTCTCCTCTCTATTATTTGAATATTATATTCCTCATTAGTATCGTCAATTTTATGTTCCAGTGTCACATAGTAACCTGGTACATAGCTTGCGACTACCAGCTCGCGATCCTCGGGACCGTGCTCTTCTACTTCTACCAGAGGGACAAGAAGCTTGGTTATACAGCCTTCGGCACCGCAGCAGTATTGTCTGTGGTCATCCCGGGCGTGTTCGTCTATTGGCATAGATTACCGGCTATGCCTTTCCCTGATTTGAGGTAAGTCTCATTATTTATCGGTCAATTTACCGCAACTGGCTAAATTTGGTTCCCGTAATGAGTATTCTGATGACTAGCGAATCCAAACACTTTGGGCGTCTTTATAAATGCAGTGTAAATTGATCAGATTCCTGATGTGGTAACTACGTTTCTAATTTCAGATCAGCTATGAATATAAGACACCACACACCTTTAGAATATAACTACACCAAGAGCTACGTGCGCGCCAACGCGTACCTGGTCGGCATCGCTATGGGTTACTTCATGTCTGTGTTCAAACCAGCTGACAATAGGGGAGCTATTTCAACGGTAAAATCTTACTTGTTACTCTCACACTCTTGTTACTCTCTATTAAAACGCAACTTCTAAACGGTCAAGGAAAACCTCATGAGGAAACCTGTATGTTTGAAAGAACCCCACGAAAGACGTGTGAAGTTTTTCAACACGTACTGGGCCAGTGTGGTTGACATACATGATCATTATTCCAGCCAAGATCAGACACATTCCAAATACATAGTTGTACAACTGTGAAACATCCACAAATCATCAGAATAAAACATAGAAGAAATATGTAAAGGAACGGTAGTGATCCCATCACCATAATTAAATTAACTTAAAAAAAAAAACGAAACTCAAACGTGAAACTAATATCACAGTTACTGAGCCATTGATTTGCAGATACATTGACCAAGTTTCGGTACCTCACTTTAGAGTAACATATTACAAATAAACGTGGAGCCAAAATCAATCCTTGCGGTACACCTACTTACTCCTTACAATGTCATTAAAAGTCCATAATCTTTTTAATGCATCCTCAATAATTTTTAAAAAGGTTTTTTTTTTAAAACAAATGTTTATTTCCTTTCAGAAATGGTCTCTTATCGGTACTATAGGTTGCGTTGTCACAATGCAGTCAGTCATGGGCCTCGGCAAGTTCTTTTTCGATCGAGAGTACAGCGTTTTTGAGTCTATAATCACGACATCTTTGAATAGAGCTGTTTGGGCGTTCGCTGTGTGTTGCATCATTGCTTTTTGCGAGTACGGGAATGTCCGTAAGTATATTTTCTATTATAGACTTATTATGACCAGACATTTGAGGGAATATAATTATCTATATAAAATAATTGAAAATTAGGAAGACAGTGATAAAATTTGTCCGTGTTAAATCACTTCTGATTATGATACACCTAACAAGATGAGTAAATATAAAAACAAAAGTAATGACGAAGTGTCAATGGATTGTAATACTTCATTGTTGTCAAGGAATTGGTTTTTGTTAGCTATCTTTAATAGCATAGTTTTGTTTCAAACTGGCAATCCATATTGATGAAGCTTGATAGATCTAATAACAGATGTTATCGTTGGATGAATTAAATATTATGTTTTTTTAATTTCCAGCCATCATCAGCGACTTCCTCAGCCTGCCTGCGTTCATGCCTCTCAGTCGTCTCGCGTACGGCATCTATGTGATCCATCCCTTCGTCATCCAACGCAACCTGTTCTCGGCCAGAACACCTTTGAAATATGAAAAGTTTTCTCTTGTAAGTATAAAGCTTTTGACAATTTAAACAGATAATAATGCCACAGATATTAAGAGTGGTTTTACTTTAATGTTTGTTCTATCAGAAGACATTAATAGCAAAATAATTGCCAAATTTACTTTTTTTTTTTTTTTATTACATTATAGGCAAGTATTTGATCTCAATCTCACCTGATGGTAAGTGACGATGAGATCTACGATGGAGCATACTTGCCTTGGTAGGAAGGCGGCAGTAGATCGAGACGCTACATTCACTAGGCACATGCAGCGCAACTGATCTGACCCGCCATCCACTTTACCTTCATTATTTTGTTCAGCTCACGGATACCCTGGGTACGGTGTGCACGTCTGCATGCATCAGCTTCGCCATGTGGCTGCTCATCGAGGCGCCCTGCATCAATTTATCCAACGCTCTATTTATGAACAAGTAAGTATAATTCATCAGTTACACCGACAGGGGTCTAACCATTAAATTAGAAGAAGAAGAAGTTAAAATCCTGAGATGGATCTTCACAATGATTGAAATCGGTTTAACAGTTCTTGTATTAGCCTGTACTGCACACCTGCACGGCAAGTGCGAGATTATTCGTAAGCTCTTTTTTTTTTTTTTTTTTTTTTATTACATTATAGGCAAGTATTTGATCTCAATCTCACCTGATGGTAAGTGACGATGAGATCTACGATGGAGCATACTTGCCTAGGTAGGAAGGCGGCAGTAGATCGAGACGCTACATTCACTAGGCACATGCAGTGCAACTGATCTGACCCGCCATCCATGAATGGCAACACCGAAAATCATGCCGGAACACGGCTAGGCCGCTTGGCGACATGGCTTTGTTCAGTGGGTGGTGACTAGCCACGGCCGAAGCCTACCACCAGTAGAGTTGTCACCTGGTTGGCACCACCCAGGGTCACGTGTAGGGTATCTCGAGGGTACTTAATTCTCCTACGGACGAAGGTGACTCGACCCCAAAACTCTACTCTCTACTCTACGTATACTTTATAGTCTACGTATTTAGACATTTGGTATGGAGAAACGAACGTTTTAAATACGCTCACGAGAGGCCCAATCCATCTTCAATACAATACGAATAATCTCGCTCTTGAAGTGGAAGTGTTGGAATCTCAGGTGTACTGTGGTTCATTTGTAACCACTCGTGCGAATGATTAGCAAATTTTACACATCTAAAAACCCGATCAAAAGTATGAAATGAAAAAGTTATTGTTAATGTTTAAGAACCTCACCACACGAACACAGGTTTAAAATTGATATCAATATTCTATTTAAAAATGCGTTGGAAAATACTGTACAAAAGATGTACCGGTAAAGGTGCATGTTGTAAAGATGGACTTCATAAAGATAATGCCTTTGATAAAGATCCAAATTGAAATAACATCCTTTTCAGGTCTCAAAATCCCACCACAGCACCACCACCTCAGGAACTGAATAAAAGACCTATCACCAAAGACATAAAGACCAACGGTGCGCCCAGGCATAATGACGTCTACGCGGCTTGGAATAAAACGAAAACCTCATAATTCTTCTTCGTAAGTTGTGTACTGACTGACCGAGCAGCCCCGCTGAGCTGGTATTCAGAACATGGCTTGCCTGAGGCCAATAATTGCACTGCCGCTGCGCTGATTATTCGTAAGCTAACCGTATACTTTATAGTCTACCGAATTTTAACATTTTGTATGGAGAATTGTAAGTTTTAAATACCGTCCGCTAGAGGCGTTGTTCAATTCTCCATACAAAATGTCCAAATACAGTAGACAATAAAGTATCTAAGTAGTATATTCGGTTAGCTCGCACTTGACGAATAATCGAAATTATAATTATCGGCGGATCTAAACTTAAGCAGTCTCGCGAGGTTGTCCTGTCAGTCAGTAGACGTCTATTGAAGATTACTCTTATGAATCATAGAGATGGCTTGTGTCATATATTTAGCCACACCGATTGTCTCTATCTCTTTCGTTGTGTATGAAAAGGAATGAGACAAAATGGATATTTGTCTTTGTTATTGTCACCGTTAACGTTGGTATGAAGCCCGCTGTTATCAAAAACGTTTATTGGTAGGTAACAATAGTAATTAAAATTAACATGAATGTTTATTATATTATATCTCTCTGTGCACTAGTCTTGTATCATTAACTCTTTCTCTTTCTTAATGATTCTCCTTCCTTCTGTAAAATAATACTATTTGATCTTGATCTTCTATCTTCCTTTACATCTAAATCTTTCAATGTATTTTTTTTACACTAGGTTTCATTATTTACGCGAATACTACACATTGAAATAAAACGAATCTTACGGATTTTATCGCGTTTATTATATGTTTTTTACGTTCCCGACGTTTCGGCTGATTTACAGCAACCATGGTGACGGGGGGCTGACGTGCTATTGGCAAGGTTTGAACTGGGATACCCGTGCCTATGGTAGCTGTAAAGCAGCCAAAACTTCGGGAACGTAAAAACATAATAAACGCGATAAAATCCGTAAGATTAGTTTGATTCTATTAATGTTATGGAATAAATATTTATTGCCTTTAATTTGCTCTTCTTCAGTTGCTCTATTGAATATTTTTTTAACTGTGATACACTAAGGTAACATGAAAAAAAAAGTAACTAATAAATTTGTGGTATAATTACGTGTTTGTGTTTTACTATATCCTAATTGAACCATAATCTACAACCATTTTTTATTTGGGAGAGTTTTTAACCCTTAGTAGCCTGATTTACGAAAGTGATTTATTTTTAATATTACTGTGTTTAATAATAATGATAATGATAATTTTTAATTTCGTTGGAAAGAATATTATACAACAGTAAAATACGTACAGGCAACCTATAAAAAAACTAATAGTAATGTGAACATTCGGTTTAAAGATTGGTATCAAAATTGAAACTCTAGGCTAATAAGGGTTAAGTCGTTTATAATTGTTTGTGTTGTTTTGGCTTATGTTGGTACAGTTGATTACAAAATGGTGCTTTATATTTTTGTCTCTCTGCTAATGGATACAGAGAATCTACAACCATTGGTACTCCGGTGCGCCAGGATCTGCAACAGTATCCAACAAAGAAGCTGGTGATGATGTTCGACCCACGAAGAGTCCCCGGGGAAAGCTATATTTATTTAGTTTTAACCGACTTCTAAAAAATACTGAGAAGGTTCTCAATTCGGTTGTATGTTTTATACTTGTTGTTTGTTTGTACCTCAGATCTCCGTCATTTATGGACCGATTTGGAAAATGTTATTTTTTTTTGGAAGTTTGGGTGACGCAACGAATATTTTTGAGATATATTTTGGCAGCGCTACTCGTGTCATAGCACACAGTGCTTAGTAATGGCAAATATGCAATTTAGTTGTCTTTGTGTGTTCTTAACCTTTATTTGTTTAGGTAAGTGAGTAAATTTATTACGTGAGATTACGCATTCAAAATCAAACGAATCAGATATCTATTGTTACGTGCGGGGGTAATCAAATGCCGATTACGTGAAAATTACTTTAATCGCTCTCCACACAGAAGGCAAAAATATACACACCAGTACACTAACTAGTTAACACTCAAACAACAATACACCAAGTCACTTTGAATCACAGTAGTCCACAGTCTTCGCTAGAGTCGCCGGTATAGTCTTCTTAGTTCGCTTCCGAGAGATGTGTTCACTATCGCTTTCAAATAGAAACTGTCTTGTCGCTGGTCCTGCACACTATTTATAGTCCGAAAATAGCGAGGGTGGATCTTTCCAGAAAGGTGTCGATAAAAACCTACTAAACACAAATGTTCCATAAGGAAAATGAACCTTATTTACACGGTAATAAGGAGGCGCTAGAATGTTCTAGTGTACGTAGCTGTATTCGTCTAATCGGTATTATTCCGAGAACTCGCAGTTCCAGGCATTGCATTGTCCTCGCCTTTTGTTTACTAATAATAATTTTAATAAAAATAATATGAGGTATATTCCGGAAGCCGGTTGCAACATTGTTGACGATTCTAGATCTTTCTTCACAGATCGATAGGGGACCTTGGACCCAACAATGCGTTTTTGTTTCTAGAAGCTTCGATGACTATTTCTCGAGTTATCGATACCTCTTTTATACGCATCGTAACATTACCCCCCTCTTAGTCATGCTCGTCCCGAGCATTATTCGAGCCATGATATCGCGCTAACCGGTCCACGTGGACTACCTTTGGTTTTCCTCTAAGTCCCTTCTTGATGCGGAAGGTAACATCATTGATCCTTGTAATGACGGTGTACGGTCCTTCCCAGCGAGCTTGAAGTTTCGGAGACTTTCCCTTTTTGCGAAGCGGATTATGAAGCCACACTAGTGTTCCTTCCTCAAACCCGTTGGTGTTCGAATTCCGATCGTACCGGGTCTTCATCCTTGTACTAGTCTTAAGATTATTCTCCCGTACTCTTCTGTGTACTTCATCCAGCTGGTTTTGAAGTTCACCCACATAGTCTGTAACAGGCTTAGGACTATCGGGTGGCGTGCCTGTTATCGCATCGACTGGGAGCCTTATTTCTCGACCGAAATTTACCTTGGCCGGAGTATGTCCCGTACTATCATGCACCGCAGATCGATAGGACATCAGAAACAGCGGAATGTATTGGTCCCAATCTCTCTGATGATCGTCCACGACTTTAGCCAAGTAGTTCTCTAAGGTCTGGTTGAACCTCTCGACCATTCCGTCTGACTGCGGATGCGCTGGAGTCGTACGGGTCTTATTGATTCCCAGCAGTTTGCACATTTCCTGAAATAAGGCAGACTCAAAATTCCGCCCTTGGTCTGAGTGAAGCTCCATGGGTACGCCATATCGACAGACCACTTCCTGGACCAGTTTCTTCGCCACAGTTATGGCTTCTTGATTGGGTGTCGCAAAGACTTCGGGCCACTTAGTGAAGTAATCTTGCACTACTATGATGTATTTGTTCCCATCATCCGTAATTGGAAAAGGTCCAGCAACATCAATGGCGATGCGCTCCCATGGCGCTCCAACATTGTACGACTTTAATTTTCCCCTGCTTCTAGTCTGCGGGCCTTTCACTGAAGCACAAGCGGTGCACTTACGGCACCAATCCTCGACATCTTCCCGACAACGAACCCAGTAGAACCGTTGTCGCACTTTAACCAGGGTCTTCTTGACTCCAAGATGCCCACCAGAAACACCGTCGTGAATGTGCCGCAGAAGAGGGGCCACCTTACTCCGAGGTACTACGACTTGCATGGTTACTTCCTTTCCATCGTTGGATTCCCATTTTCTACATAGTACACTGTCTTCCAGAGTCAAGCTGTCCCACTGAGCCCAATAGCTTTTGGTGGTCGAACTATGAGCAGACACATCACTCCATTGGGGTTTGTTCCCAAGTCGTTTCCAGTCCAGTATAGGTCGAAGGTCATCGTCCTCTTCTTGGGCCTTCTTCATATTAGTTCCAGTCCATTCGTCATCAAGTCCGTGTATCCTGATGACTTTAACCTCTTCTCGTACTTCATTCTTCTGACAGTGTTTGCAGTCTTCAGCACATGGTCTTCGTGACAAAGCATCGGCGTTGCTATGTCCTTTTCCACTTCGGTGTTCAATTACAAAGTTAAATTCCTGTAGTTGCTCGAGCCATCTAGCTACTTGACCTTCTGGGTTCTTGAATTGTAACAACCATTTTAACGCAGCATGATCCGTTCTTATAGTAAACTCCCTTCCTATAAGATACTTCTGAAAATGTTGTAGGGTCTTCACCACAGCAAGTAGTTCACGGCGAGTAACACAGTAATTTCTTTCTGGTTTGGAAAGTGACTTACTGAAATATGCTATTACAACT
The DNA here is from genome assembly GCA_905404115.1 of Pheosia gnoma. NCBI lineage: Eukaryota > Metazoa > Arthropoda > Insecta > Lepidoptera > Notodontidae > Pheosia > Pheosia gnoma. Next base: position 5,889,552 of record FR989918.1, on the reverse strand, counting down.
TGACGATCTCCCTGTATCTTAGATAGAACACCACCTATTCCTGTGTTACTAGCGTCTGCATCCACGATGAATCTTCCTTCTCTATTTGGGTAACCCAAAATAGGGGCTTCACATAACCGTTGCTTGAGCTCACTGAAGGCTTCCTCACAAGTCAGGTCCCAGATAAAATCGCGTTTCTCTTCTGTAAGTCGATGCAACGGTTTTGCAATGTCCGAGAAGCTCTTAATGAATCGTCTGTAATATGCGCATAATCCCAGAAAGGCGCGCACATCTGTTTTATTTCTTGGAACAGGCCAATCTTGAACAGCTTTTATCTTCTCAGGGTCGGTTTGGACTCCTTCCGTTGAGATGACGTGTCCAAGGTAACTGACTTCCTTTTTAAACAGAGCGCACTTCTTTGGACTAAGTTTAAGATTAGCCTCACGGATCCGGGTGAACACTCGTTCGAGATTCTTCAGGTTCTCCTTGAAGCTACGACCCATAACAATTACGTCATCAAGGTAGACCAGGCATACGTCTCCGAGTAAACCCACCATCACTCTCTCCATAAGGCGCTCAAATGTGGCTGGAGCATTACATAACCCAAAAGGCATAACATTAAACTGCCACAATCCGTTTCCAATTCCAGTGCTGAAGGCTGTCTTCTCTTTGTCTTCTGGGCTTAGTTCTACCTGCCAATAGCCACTTTTTAAGTCGATAGTTGAGAACCATTTCATACCACTGAGCATGTCCAGTGTGTCGTCGATCCGAGGTAAGGGATAGCTGTCTTTCTTCGTGACGTTATTCAACATCCGGTAATCCACACAGAACCTAGTACTGCCATCCTTCTTCTTCACCAGCACCACGGGTGATGACCATGGACTCGTAGAAGGTTCAATTATTCCGTTATCAGCCATATCCTTAATCATATCTGTCACCTCCTTTTCTCTTGCCCATGGTATGCGTCGTGGTCTTTGTTTTATAGGCCTGGCGTCGCCTGTGTCAATCCGATGTTTTACGAGCCCCGTCCTTCCACAGTCATTTCCAGTGGCAAAGATGTCGCTGAATTTCAGCAAGAGCTCTTTGGCTTGCTGTAGTTCTATTGTCGATAAATTCTCCTTAGAAGATTCCAGAAGTTGCTGGATGTGATCCTCCTTCACATCGGTACCATTCTGTTTAACAGTATCACTATTCAATCGTCTCAGGTACTTTACTTCCTCACATCTTCCAACCACACTATTCTTCTTCAGGTGAACTTCTTTATTACCAAGGTTAAGGATTCTCACCTTGGTAATTCCGTTCGACATTAGTAAAGTCCGTGCTGTAATTAAATGTGGATAATTTCCAGCGTCTTCAACGATGAGACATCTTCTTTGCTTGATATTACGAGGAAATTTTACTATTACCAAGTTTTCTGATCTCGGCGCCAATGTAGTGTCCTTCAGGCAATAAATATTGCACGGGCGTGATCCTTGCAAACAAACTTCTTGGTCAGGAAACCTTAAAACTCCTCTCACAACATCCAAAACACACTGTTGATTCTTCAAGAAATCCAGTCCCAAAATGCATTCGTCGGTTATATTAGCAATCAAAACTGATTGGAGATATACTCGGTCACCAATTCTAAACTTAACATCTGTTTCGCCGAGGACGGAAACTGGCTGGCCGGTGGCTGTCTGAAGATGACATTTTGGAGATCGTCTATTCCACATTATGGTGCGTCTCAGAAGCTCTGGTCTAACAATGGTACGTGACGCTCCGGTGTCCACTGTTAAACTACAAGATTTATTATCCACGGTGCCCTCGAGGATCAGACTATTCCCATTAAAAACTTGAGTTATGGTTACTGTAGGGGCTTTCTGTTGACCAGCCAGCGCCCGCCCCGCGGCCCTGGCGACCTTTAGTTTAACGGACTATCTTGATCGTCCTGGGTCTCGGAGTCCTTGACCCTTCTCTTTTTCTTAGGGCATTCAAGCCGAATGTGCCCTTTTTCTCCACACTCATAGCACGTGGGGACAAACCGAGACTTTTTCTCTTCTGGAATCATCGCTCTAACTTTGTGTAGCCTCGTGTCTTGTTGCACAGCTTCCACCTCAAGAGCATGAGCAAGTGCGTTCTTCAAGGACTGGTGATGTCCCAATTTCACAGCCCCTCGAACCTCTGAGTTTCTTATGCCATCGACAAATGCCTGCAGCAGGGTCACTTCAATTACTTCTGGTGCCGATGAGTAAGCTCGACGAACCAGCCTTTCAATTTCCTGGGCCCACTGCTGGAGGCTTTCACCAGCCTTCTGTGATCGCTCACGGAGTTGCACTCGGTAGACATGTTCGAGGTGCTTATCACTGTAGCGCGTGTCTAACGCTTCCATTAGTGTCTCCAGCGTTCTTCTTTCAGGCGGCAGGTTTTCCAGAATTGTTAAGGCATCCCCACGTAGTGCAAGCGTAAGGGCCATAAAAGATTGCTCGTTGTTCCAGCCATTACCTCTTGCAAGTACCTCAAACTGGTACCTGAACGCCGACCACGACGAAGTCCCATCAAAGCGTGGTAGGTCAAGTTTTGCAGGAGATGGTGAAGCTACTGCAATAGGTCCATTTATTCTCAGTTTTATGACCTCTTTATTTAGTTCTTGCACGCGGTCTTCCAAAGTCTCATTCTTCAGAGTTACCTCCTTATTCAGGGCTTTCAAGCGGTCTTCAAGGTTCCCTGTCTTCATGGTAACTTCTTTGTCAAGCACTTGTACGCGTTCCTTTAAGGTATTAACTTCTTCTCCGAGAACTGTCATACCTACGCTGATTTTTTCTAGGACAGCTTCCTGGCTGGCCTGCACCACATCCTTGATTTCCCGCTGCGTAGCCTGTTGGTTAGCCTGGAGCATTTTCTGATTGGCCTCTTGATTGGCCTGCATCATTTCTTGCATAGAAGCCATTTTTTCCCTGGTCTCTTTAAGCTCCTGCCGACTCGCTTCTTGGTTGGCCTGCAACATTTTCTGCAAAGAAGCCAGTAGTCCTGACATGTTCATGTCTGGTGAGCTAACCCCTGGTGCTGCCACAATTTCAGCTGGAATTTCAGCACCAGCCCGAGGCTCCTCCTCTTCACGGCTACGTTGACGTGCAGCATCCATCTCCACTTGCCGTCTGGTTCGTGGGGTACGTCCTTCGTCTTCACGTGGTAGTAACGGCATTCCGCTTCTGACACCAATTGTTACGTGCGGGGGTAATCAAATGCCGATTACGTGAAAATTACTTTAATCGCTCTCCACACAGAAGGCAAAAATATACACACCAGTACACTAACTAGTTAACACTCAAACAACAATACACCAAGTCACTTTGAATCACAGTAGTCCACAGTCTTCGCTAGAGTCGCCGGTATAGTCTTCTTAGTTCGCTTCCGAGAGATGTGTTCACTATCGCTTTCAAATAGAAACTGTCTTGTCGCTGGTCCTGCACACTATTTATAGTCCGAAAATAGCGAGGGTGGATCTTTCCAGAAAGGTGTCGATAAAAACCTACTAAACACAAATGTTCCATAAGGAAAATGAACCTTATTTACACGGTAATAAGGAGGCGCTAGAATGTTCTAGTGTACGTAGCTGTATTCGTCTAATCGGTATTATTCCGAGAACTCGCAGTTCCAGGAATTGCATTGTCCTCGCCTTTTGTTTACTAATAATAATTTTAATAAAAATAATATGAGGTATATTCCGGAAGCCGGTTGCAACATTGTTGACGATTCTAGATCTTTCTTCACAGATCGATAGGGGACCTTGGACCCAACAATGCGTTTTTGTTTCTAGAAGCTTCGATGACTATTTCTCGAGTTATCGATACCTCTTTTATACGCATCGTAACACTATTATTAAAAATCTTATTGAAATAAAACGAATTTTAAGTGTATCCCGATAATTTTGTGTTTTTCTAAGGTTTCCCCGAGACCATGGTTGGTGGAAAGCAGCGTCGGAAACGTAAAATACATAAAATAAACGCGATAAAATCCTCAATATTTGTTTTATTTCAATGTATAGTATTCGAGTAAATATAAAAACCTTTTTTTAAGGTGTTCTTTTTAACTCATATAATAATAATATTAATATCAGCCCTTTTAATGTCCCACTGTTGGGCCCGGGACGGGACTCCCACCAATGCGAGGGGGATAAGGCTACCATACTGGCCCAGTGTGGGTTGGCGGACTTCACACATCTTCCGAGGAGTTCTCTCGGACATGCAGGTTTCCTCACGATGTTTTCCTTCACCGTTTAGCAGGTGATAATCATGATTGAAAATGATATTCGCACATGAAAAATCCTAGAGGTGCGAGCCGGGGTTTGAACCTGCAATCCTCGTTACCGAGGCAAGCGTTCTATCAACTTGGCTATCACTGCTTTTTGTGACTTATTATCTGATATGTCCATGGTTGATTACAATCATGATTTATTTAATGTACAACAGATATTTGTGATAAAAAAACATTAATAAAGCGGTGATTTGTTTTTATTGCCAAAGTAAATTCAGAAATCATGTTGAAAAGTGCAATGTTTTTTTTCAATTATTGTAAACTAGCTGCGCCCCGCGGTGTTACCCGCGATTAAAAAGTTGAGTTTAAACACAGTTCATGTATGCTATCACATAGGAACCATGCATTTTTCCGGGATAAAAATTAGCCTATGTCATTTTCTGACCCTTAACCTACCACTAACTATGCAAAAAATCTTGATGATCCTTTGCGCTATGAAAAATTTAAACAAATCAATCCCACAGGAATCTTACATTTTACCAGGATAAAAAGTAGCCTATGTGCTATTCCAGACTATAATCTATCCCTATGCCAAATTTCATCCAGATCCATTCAGCCGATATGGCGTGATTGTGTAACAAACATCCATCCATCCTTTGGGGTCGAGTCACCTTCGTCCGTAGGAGAATTAAGTACCCTCGAGATACCCTACACGTGACCCTGGGTGGTGCCAACCAGGTGACAACTCTACTGGTGGTAGGCTTCGGCCGTGGCTAGTCACCACCCACTGAACAAAGCCATGTCGCCAAGCGGCCTAGCCGTGTTCCGGCATGATGTTCGGTGTTGCCATTCATGGATGGCGGGTCAGATCAGTTGCGCTGCATGAGCCTAGTGAATGTAGCGTCTCTTATCTACTGCCGCCTTCCTACCTAGGCAAGTATGCTCCATCGTAGATCTCATCGTCACTTACCATCAGGTGAGATCGAGATCAAATACTTGCCTATAATGTAATAAAAAAAAAAAAAAATCCATCCAAACTTTCACATTTATAATATTAGTATAGAAGTATAGATGTAGAATTTTTAAATACATTTTTTTTCAATTTTTGGTTTGCTATGTTACATACAAATACAATGATAAGTATGGAGCATTATCTATGATTTAAGTATTAGCGTAAAAAGGAAGATCTTCCAGCCCGGCGGATGGTATGCCTGGCGGGGCAGCCGCCATACCCCAACGGTCATTGTTGCAATCTTGTATATATGTTTAGTTTTACGAAAACTCTTATAGCGCGTTTCAGGATTGTATTGAGAATCATCATTTGTTCTGAATGTCGTTTGCAGCGCCATCTATGTAACTTGAAGAGGTCGCTACAAAATAAATGAAAATCAAAGCTCAAATTTACGAGATACTTTTTTTTTATTACAGCATCAATGTCAAACATGTCGAGAATCTATGGCAGGGAATTGGCGGTTGTCGATGACTTGATCAGAAGAATACGCGATGACCATTGGTCTCAAGAAGAAGCACCAGGACCCTGGCTTACCTGAACAATGTTAAATACCTAACCGTTTGGGCTACGTGAGGTAAGTAATTCGAGCTCCAAATACGAGTTTAAAATCAGCCGCAGCCCTAATCGTACGACCTTAGTTTTTTTTACGAACCCATGAGAACAATTGTATTTAAAATTCCGGTTTAAAATAATTCTGGTAACAGTAATTTCCCTTCAGAAATATAGAAGCCTTAATAATTTCACGATTCGTGAGCAAGATTGGAATTTATTTGTAACATCACTCTAGTGCAACAAATAACAAATAAATGTGGCTCCAATATCAATCCTTGTGGAACGCCTATTTATTCCTTCCACTAGAACTAGTAATTCGTGGTATATTTACTGCTTCTTAACAAATTACAAGCGATTTTTTAAAACGGATCTTTATTTCCTTTCAGACATGGTCTCTTATCGGTACTATAGGTTTTATGAACGTTCATTTGCACTGACTCCGATTGATGTCAAATTGTTTATAGATTTTTAGTATTCATTATGAAAACCTTGAATCATAGTCTAGGATATATTTCGACGAAGGTGACTATACATTTAAAAACTAGTTTTAAAGATTGCTTGTGCGAATTTAAATTTAAATAAATTTAGTCGCTATTGGGAAGCGTTATGTACCTAACACCTAAAGAGCTTTCACATGAAATAGGTCTCATACTGGGGGTAAACTCATATTCAGTTGTTGTTTGCGGTCCGATCTACGCAGAAGGTGCTCACAGTGTCTTGAGTTCTTGCAATGGTTCGCTTGGTTTTGGATTTAATGATAATATTAATTACTGGATCCCAAGTTGGTGGTAGCGCCCAGCCATCTTCCCTATTGAAATTAGGATGTTTTTATTAATTGAAATGGCCTCACGTATAATTCTTGGTCGGAATCGGTGTTCTTTTGCGGTGATCTGTGGTTGATCAAATCTGATATAATGGGGGGTGCGATCTTGTACTTGTTCACCAGTGTGTAATATTTGCGTAAAAAATATAAAATGACAATATTTCAAAATCCTTCTGTGGTTTCCAAGCATTAAGTTGTACTAAATATTAAGGTTCAAAGTAGCCATTTCACTTGTGCAGGATTTATTATCTAACTCTTGAACTGCATTTCAAAGAAAAACTGAAAATTTCTAGGACACTAGCGCAAAGTAAATGTAAATAATCATCGATCATAAATCGCTCCATTCGTTCTTGAGTTATAAATAGTGTGACACACACGACTTTGTTTTATGTATTTTTTTTTAATTAGCTTAGACTTTAAGATATATAATCAGGTTATAACTGCATTACTAATCATTTTTAAATATATTTTGGCGGAGCTGCTCGTGTCAGTGCACGCAGTGCTTAGCAATGACAAACATGCAAATAAGTTGTCTTTGTGTGTTCTTTACCTTTATTGGTTTGGGTAAGTGAGTTATTTTTTTTTATGCTTTTCAAACTTTTGAACAGCTGTGATAGCCAAGTAACAGCAGTGATAGCCAAGTTGGTAGAATGCTTGCCTCGGTAACAAGGATTGCAGGTTCAAACCACGGCTCGCACCTCTGGGATTTTTCAGGTGCGAATCTCATTTTCAACCATGATAATCACTTGCTAAACGGAGAAGGAAAACATTGTGAAGAATCCTGCATGTGTGAGAGAACCCCTCAAAAGATGTGTGAAAACTGCCAACCCGCACTGGGCCAGCGTGGCCTAATCCCCCCTCGCATTCAGGGGAGGCCCGTGCCCAGCAGTGGGACATAAAAAAAGGGCTGGAATTATTATATACTAGCTGTTACCCGCGACTTCGTCCGCGTACACAACAAAAAAGACATAGCCGTTGGCAACAGCCTGCTCGCACGTTCTGAGCCTGCGGGACGCATTGCTGCAGGTTGTTGCTATAAAACTTAATTAGGCGCAGTGCTGCAACATTGGTTTTAATTTTTTTCCGTGATAGCCTATTTTTTTCTAAAATAAACGTAGCCTAAGTTACTCCTTGTTACATCAGCTATTTGCCAGTGAAAGTCCCGTCAAAATCGGTCCAGCCATTTCAGAGATTAACCGGAACTAACAGACAGACAGACAGACAAAAATTAAAAAAAAAAATGTTTTGGTATAGGTACCGTGTATACATCAATTTGGATGTGGTGCCAAACAAACTACTGAGTCGAGTGCCAAACAAACTACTGAGTCGAGTATTGCCGGTCTGCGCCAAAGACTATACCTACAAATTGGTCCGCGCATCTCGCTACTGGAGTATACTTTTGCTATTCTTCGTTGGTTGTTTATTTGGCACCGACTTCAGATTAGTTAAATATTTGATTTAGTTAAACAAGGTAGATTTCAAGATCAGATTATTTTTGGCTTTTTAGTTTTTTGAAGACGGTTTTTATTTTGTTAAAAAGTTTTTTATTTTACACTTTTTAGTGGATGTATTTATTATTCTTTGTCACTAAAAAGTATTTTATATCAATAATTTTACTGGATAATAGGTATACCAAATACAACATCATCGCGAGATAAATATAGATTCAAAGAAATCAAGATAAAACAAAAACCATTGAATCAATCTCGTTGAATTTTAAAAGGTTAAGTTTACCTTATTCTGTAAAAAAAACAATAATCCAAATCGGAACATCCACGAAAAAGTTTTATTTATAGCCAAAGTGCATCCCATAACAATTTCAATAAGCCCAAACACGGCTTGGATACATTGTTTTATTACAATGTTCCGGTTCCTCTTGGGTTTATCATCAGATCAGTTCGATGGTACCATAGTCCTCAGAATCAATTCTTTAAATTTGCTGTGTCATAGTCGCTTAACGAACATAATCCAGATTATCTTGGCGCAACCCGTGAAATACGTATCACTGACAAGTTCCGGTGGCCATTTGTGGTCTTCTTTATCACTTTCACTTCAGCAAATGATTCTGAATGCAAATGCTTGAGTTCTTGATGAAAATACCAAAATTGCTATAGGTTTCCCTATAAAATTTGAGGAGTCCTCTCAATTCCTCATGGATCCCATGATCTGAACAATTTTTTGAAAAAAATGGGACCAATCTGTAAGCATATCCTCTCATATAAAAAAAATAATTTTCCAAATCGGTTCATAAATGACGGAGATCTGAGGTAACAAACATAAAAAAAAAAAAAAAAAAAAAAAAAAAATACAACCGAATTAAGTCGGTTAAAAACACAGGTAGTAATAGAATCTAATAGATAAGGTATAGACAAGGAATTCAAGCATCTTACATTTTTCTCGCTTTTAAACTCTCTACAAGTTAAAAGGTTGTGTGTTCCGCACGAATGTCTTTTATTGCGTCTCGTGCATTTGTTTATTCTAATTTATAATACACATAATATATTCCTATTAACAAAACCAGCTCTCACGCCAAGTAACAACTTTGCAACCTTGCATAACGTATAATTAGATAATCGCCAGACGAACACACGAACTATAAGGTCTCTTACTAAGCATCGCGTGTGTTTTGGGAACGTATCGTATTATGAGGGCGATTGTAGTATGTTATCAATTAAATAGATATTACATCATTAAGGTGGAAGCGCAAGGTCACGGCGCGAAATTCAAAATGTCAATGGCATTTAGCAAAAGTAGCGGTTTTTACTAACTTTATGGTGTTGTATCGCTTTAGGTATTTTTTAAGCAAACTTAATACATCGAGACGTCCAATGCAGAATGTTAATATCGCAAAAACTAAATTGCATCGTAAATATGTCCAAATTTTTCGTAAAAAAATAAAAACCATTGACATTTTGAATTTCGCGCCCTGACCTTGCGCTTCCCCCTTAATTGACACTTCTACAAACATGAATGCTCGTGTTTGTGCAAGATTATACACATTGTATAATTATGGTCACGGGCTAAGCTCAATTTCCTCATGAGAAGCTCTAGATCATATCCCGTGTCCGTGTCCAAATCCACCTTAAGTCACCGTGTTTTAATAACAGTGTCAACCAAAGACGCGTTACGAAGCAATGCCAGGAAATTGGTGGTCGTCAATGACCTGATCAGAAGGATAAGTGATGACAATTGGTCCCAAGAAGAAGTGGCGTGTCTGGAGGGGACTCTCGATTACCTGAACAACGTCAAGAACCTGACCCTTTGGGCTACTTGGAGTAAGTAACTACTATCCTTCGCCGTGACCACGACTTGAGCTGTTAACAGCTAGCTAGATAAAGCTCTGCTTATGTATAGAGTTACGTTATCATGATAATAATTACATCCAAAACTTCCAGTATGGGAGTCTAATCAGAGCCCCATCGGACATCTCTACGGGTCCATCTATCAGATGGGCAACTATGATCAGTGCATGAACCCTCCCTGGCTGAGCACGCACCCTCAACTTCGAACCCAGTACTGCACGGCTGAGGTTAAGATGATCGGTGATGTGCCACAGAAGAGGAAACACGTATGGGATCCTTATGATTCCACTGAGGAGTATATCGCTGTGAGTTGGTGTTGATCACTGGTGCTATGCTGAGCAATATATACGCTTCTAAATGCATGTACCTATTTATTAATTTACAAAATATTCCCGAAATTAACTTTTCACGTCCAGAGGAAAACTGATATTTTGATATTATACTAACAGCCGAAAAACGACCACAGCTGGACATAGGCCTCCCCCAATAACTTCTACACGTCACGGTCATCCGCCACTCGCATCCACCGGCTTCCTGCTACGCGTGTGATATCATCGGTCCACCTTGTGGGGGCCGTCCTACACTACGTCATCCGGTTCGTGGTCGCCATTCTAGAACCTTTCTGCCCCAACGGCCATCGGTTCTGCGAGCTACGTGCCCTGCCCACTGCCACTTCAATTTTGAAATTCATTAAGCTATGTCGGTTACTTTCCTAATTTATGATTCTATCGCGTAACGAAACCCCAAGCATAGCTCTCTCCATTGCGCGTTCAGCGACCTTGAGCCTTCTGATGAGGCCCATAGTAAGCGACCACGTCTCAGTACCATATGTCATTACTGGAATTTGGATATTAGAGACGAGGTTTCCATAACGTCAATAATATTATATTAATACATTAATAAGGCATGAACCAGCATTTCCCTCGGGCGAGACACGCACTGTCTATGCGAGCATTGGTGGTCTCTGCTTCATAAGTAAGTACACGGCTATTTGTCCTTTGTTTTCAGTCAACAACGAAGTTTGGTATTCAGTTTGACACTATCAACTGGGGCGTGTGCGTCCCGGCGTCGTGTCGCCCCGGCTCCGTGAGCAAGCTGCTCAAGCACATGTACCTGGGCTCGCAGTACGCGCCCCTCTCCACTGCGCCCAACATCACGGTGGACTACTGCCAGGTCGCTGGTGAAGGATACCAGTATCCTCTTGGATTCTACATATTTATGTAAGTATAGATCTTGGAGCAGTTACAAAGAACAAACATAATTGATAGAACTAGGCGATACTTGGCGGGAATTCATTGTTAAACAAATGGGGGAAGAGGAACCCACCACTGACCCTCGGTTTGTTAACTTTTGCAATTATAAACCAAACACGTGTGATCGATAATTAAAGAAGTCAGCAACACCGAACACCTATAAGATGTTAGTCGAGAAACTATCTATCATGAGTGACGGGACCGGGACGAGGGACGGGAATTGCATTTTATTTGGGGTCCCATCACTCGTGATAGCTAGTTTCTCGACTATCATCTTAGAGGTGTCCGGTGTCACTTTGGGGTGTTCCATCTGAAATTAAGCAGGATTAAGTTTACATGAACGTGGTCGGCTATAGCCCGTGACCAAGCTGATCGATGACATTCAAGCAGACCTCAATTAGGATTATACGCAAAATATTATGTATTTTTCACCCTATACACGGGAGTTATATTTATCTCCAATTGTCTCTAAATAAAATGATTATGACGTCGGACACATACCATAACGGTCCTTAGTTTGTCTACGGCAGGGTTTCCCAACCTTTTCTGCATGGCGCCCCCTCATGATTATAAAAAAAAAATTCATACCCCCCCCTATATTTTTCTTCATTGCTTCAATAAAAAATACAAATTATTTTTACGATATTTATTTCACACGATTTATTATTTATTTAGGGATGTTTGCGCCTGCATTTTTTGAACCAGTTGGTCGATATCAGGTTCTGTTTTTGACGGAGCTATCATCAAATCGTACACTTCATGCCCCCCCTAAGATCTCTCTACCCCTCCCCCCCCGCTGGGGGGGGCACGCTCCACCGGTTGGGAAGTCCTGGTCTACGGGGCTATTTCGTATGTGGTTCATAACACGTTTTAATTTTCAGTGCAACGATAGTGTTACTGCTCCTTGTGGCAGTGGGTTCTACGATATATCAAAGTAATGTGGACAGCGACGATCAACATCCAGATGCTCCCAGTAAGAATTGACAATGATTTTTTTTATATATATCGCTAGGCGAACACACCAACTGTACGGTCGCACACTAAGCAACTCTTGCTTGTATTATGGGTACCGTACAATGGACTGAGGGCGAACTAAGTATAGAATACTTATATCGTCGATTACCTTAGTAGGTAGTGACCCTGCCTGCCGCGTTGAGGGTGCCGGTTTTGAGACCTGGAAAGAAAAACCTTTGTGTGATGATCGCGAATGTTTGTAACCAAGTCATAGATGTTTAATCTATACATATAAATAAAATTGGAGTGTCTGTTTGTAATATTAAAATAACCGCTTTTTACTAAGTGCATTTGGATGTATACACGTTACCTATACCGAAACAACATTTTTTTAAATTTTGCTGTCTGTCTGTCTGTCCGTCTGTCTGTCTGTCTGTCTGTCTGTCTGTCTGTCTGTCTGTCTGTCTGTTTGTTCCGGCTAATCTCTGAAATGGCTGGACCGATTTTGACGGGACTTTCACTGGCAGATAGCTGATGTAACAAGGAGTAACTTAGGCTACTTTTATTTTAGAAAAAAAAATAGGATCTCACGAAAAAAAATTAAAACCAATGTTGCAGCGCAGCGCCTGATTAAGTTTGATAGCAACAACCTGCAATGCGTCCCGCGGGCTCAAAATGGGCGAGCAGGCTGTTGTCAACGGTAGTCTTTGTTAAATACCACGCGGACGAAGTCGCGGGCAACAGCTAGTATCTATATAAGTATGATAAATACTGGGTTCGCCCTCAGTCCATTGTACGGTACCCATAATGCAAGCAAGCTTATGGTAGTGGTAATGGGTCCATTCTTATAACCCTTAAAGAGGTGCCATAAGAGCTACTTTACGTGCTTAAATGTTACTTTATTACAGATAACATAATATCAAGATCTTTCTGTATGAAAAGGAACTACAATCAGCTGAGTAAAACCAACCCTGGAGAAATACACGTGATGAACGGCATCCGCTTCATCACGGCTTGTATCGGTGTATTAGCGCACCAAGTTATGATCTTAATTGGAAATTCTACTTTTAACATATTGAATTTGGAAAGGGTAAATATTGTTGTCACATCTATTTGGATCCATTTGTGTATTTATTGCATTTGTTATTGCTATTTATTACTTGACATTGGCAAAACACCCGCTAAGTTGTGGGTGAGGCCATTTTCATATCCCTTTTATTTCATCGCATCACATTTCGTAAAGAAAGAAGAAGGAGAAAGAGAGAACCTAACTAGCTTTCAAACGACGTGTGAAGCCTGTCAACCAAATTGCATGTTACCAGCGTGAAAATTATGGCCTAATTTATTCATCCTTGTAGGATTTTGATTCAGCAATGCACTTCACCATGCACGTGGATGTAATGGTAGATACGTTCTTCGCAATGTCTGGCCTCCTACTCATGAGGGGCCTCATGGGGAACATTGGAAGGGAGATGAATCTGGTCTTGGTTCTCTGGAAACGATATCTTAGGTAAAACGATATTTCTGTTTGTACGTCAATTCGGTTTATTCAAATCCCGATATGAAAAACTCTTTGAGTATATCAAAGATTCATCAGTGAACAAACATTTCGATGCTATCGTTGGATGCACTATACATTTTCTGTAGCGTTTAACATCAGGATTGAGCATCGTACATTAGGACCGCAGGATAGCAATGATTGTAATCATCAAGAACTAACAGGTCTATACTGATATTATAAATGTGAAAGTTTGGATGGATGGATAGATGGATGTTTGTTACTCTTTCACGCCAGAACAGCTGAACGGATGGCACAGAGATAGATAATAGTCTAGAATAGCACATAGGCTACTTTTTATCTCGATAAAATGTATGGTTCCCGTGGGATAGATTTGTTTAAATTTTTCATAGAATACCAATACATTCATTTTCTCATACATTTGATTCTGAGGCGGTACGAAGTTCGCCGGGACAGCTAGATAATAATAAAACTGAAGTAAAGAGTGTTTCTTCCATAATTTGTAATTTCTTTATCACAGATTGCTAAGTCCCCTAGCGGTGACGATATTCTACATGATCTTTGTTGCCAAGTACACTGGCTCGGGACCGTTCTGGCCGAAGGCGTACAGTGATGAGACCAATGTGTGCGCGAAGACCTGGAGACTGTCCCTGATGATGATGAATACCAATATCGAGGAGGTTGTAAGTGCAACGACTATTTCAGTGCTATATTAATTGATTTATAATTATATTGTAAAATATAATTTTCCTGACATTAATATTATACTAATGCCTTAAGTTTTAGGTTCAAGAAAACTTTACTCCTCATAAGAATAACATTCGTTTATATGAGAAATTAACATTAAAGTGTAACTTTTACTTACATCATTTTGAGACGATGACAGCACTTCTAATGAAATAAAAAAAAAACCGATTGTATATTTGTTCACCTTCATATGTTAAATATTGTTTTCCACAGTTAGTGCGTGGTTTGCGTAAACATATAATATCAGAATTTTCTTAGTCAGATTTTATATAGAAGATTGTTTTTCAGTTAAATTGATGTGTGTACCGGTAGTTATAATATTTGTATGTCCGTATATAACACTCTTTATATTTTTGGGTTGGTGTAAGGAAATCAAAATTGTATAATTTATTTATTATGTTTCCACATTCAAGCTACATTTACATAGAATATTTTATAAATAACCCCAAGAATTTGCAGTTAAGTAACATTTTTGCCTGATAGAAATCACTTTCAATGATAAGGCCGCCATTGTAGCTATCTCTGTTTAAATTGTGTGATTGCTATTGATTTGTTTTAGTGATTTTATATAAGGAGGAACATGGAGCAGTCAATAGTTTTCTATCCATTTTTTTCGCCACAATAATTGGGAATTTATTTTCAGTGCCACTTGGTAACCTGGTACATAGCTTGCGACTACCAGCTCGCGATTCTCGGGACCGTGCTCTTCTACTTCTATCAGAGGGACAAGAACTTTGGTTATAAGGCCTTTGGGACAGCTGCTGTGCTGTCTCTGGTCATTCCTGGCGTGTTCGTTTACTGGCATAGATTGCCGGCTATGCCTTTGCCTGATTTGAGGTAAGTCTGCTTATATTTATTGATCACTTCACCGTATCTAAGAGCTCGATCCTGTCATAAACTCTATGATTCCTATCAAATATAAATATGGTATAAAAAATCCGGTCACACTGCGAGTAGAAAATGTTGCCAATAGCATCATATAATTGATATTGATTGATTGATTATTATGGCGGGCGTGCGGTGCTTCGTGGCTCATTCATAGCCTAGTCGTCTTGAGGATACCTCGTTTAGAGGCGAAACACATGTCGAATACTTTTTTAGATTCGCTTGGTTACGCGGAGAATTGCATTTTATTTGGGGTCCCGTCACTCGTGATAGATAGTTTCTCGACTAACATCTTAGAGGAGTTCGGTGTTGCTGGCTTCTTTAATTATCGATCAAACTTGTTTGGTGAATAATTGGAGAAGTTGACAAGCCGAGGGTCAGTGGTGGGTTCCACTTCCCCCATTTGTTTAATAACATCATAGGTGTATGTGTCGCTTTTGAGTGACTCTATGAGTGTAGCTATATTTATCCAGGTCTTTGAAGCGACTTGCTTAAAAGAACACTAAAAGCTATTATATGACGCTTTAAGACGTTAAAAGGTCGCTGGTACCGTCCGCTTTGTTTGCATTCTGTTTTAGCGAGTACTAAGTAGAACATTAAATAGGGTATTTTTTGGTTACTCTTTTCAATTTCAGATCAATACAGAACATAAAACACCATATAACTTTCGATTACAACTACACCAAGAGCTACGTGCGCGCCAACGCGTACCTAGTCGGCATGGCTATGGGTTACTTCATGTCTGTGTTCAAACCAGCTGACAATAGGCGAGCTATTTCTACGGTAAAATCTTACTTGTTACTTGCACAGTGAAATTCCCAATGGGAACATAAATTGGGAGGTCAAATCTTTAAACAAAGAGAAAAGATACGAATAGTACATTTTTTTTTCTTTTTTATATTACGTTATAGGCAGGTATTTGATCTCGATCTCACCTGATGGTAAGTGACGATGAGATCTACGATGGAGCATACTTGCCTAGGTAGGAAGGCGGCAGTAGATCGAGACGCTAAATTCACTAGGCACATGCAGCGCAGCTGATCTGACCCGCCATCCATGAATGGCAACACCGAACATCATGCCGGAACACGGCTATTCCGCTTGGCGACATGGCTTTGTTCAGTGGGTGGTGACTAACCACGGCCGAAGCCGACCACCAGTAAAAACATAAGAACATAAACGATAAAGTAGCGGTTGCGTACTCGACTACCATGTATACAAGACTATCCCCGCAATGAGCAGACCCATTTCAAATAGTTGTACAAATTTAAAACATCCACAACTCATCAAAATTAGATAAAGACGAAACATGTACATGAATGGTGGTGAAACCTTCGACCTAAATATATATATTGGCCATCATTCTGTAATTTCAGTCTAGAGCAACATATTACAAATAAACGTGGGCGCAAAATCGATCCTTGCGGTACACCCACTGCCTTCTTACAATTTTATTACCAATCCGTAATCTATTTAATGCACCCTCACTAATTACATAGTATTTTTGTAACTAATCATTATTTCCTTTTAGAAATTGTCTCTTATCGGTACCATATTCTGCGTTATCACGATGCTGTCAGTCATGGGCCTCGGCAAGTTCTTTTTCGATCGAGAGTACAGCGTTCTTGAGTCTATGATATCGACATCTCTGAACAGAGCTGTTTGGGCGTTCGCTGTGTGTTGTATCATTGCTTTTTGCGAGTACGGGAATGTCCGTAAGTCTATTTTTGATTATAGACATTTGACATAATATATTATAATATAGATTATAATACTTCATCATTGGGAAGGAAATGCTTGTTTTTAGCTCCATGAACGGTTAATATTGTGTGTCATAGTGTGTCATAATTTAATTTTCAGCCATCATCAGCAACTTTCTCAGCTTCTCTGCATTCATGCCTCTCAGTCGTCTCACGTACGGCATCTATATTATCCATCCTTTCGTCATCCAACGCAACATATTCTCCGCCAGAACGCCTTTGAAATATGATGCGTTTTCTCTTGTAAGTATAACACCTGGAACTGTTTTATAAGGTTAAAGAAGCTTAGTAATATTGCGTTAAAACATCTTTTCCGTATCAATCTGAACTTAGAGAGTGAACTTGAGTGCCTTCTTCTACTAAAATGGCATCTTAAGACCACAATAAAATTCGCTTTAAGAGTGGAGAGCGGTCTATCAATACTAATTCAAGTTGGCAACCATAATGATTGGGGCGTTCACCTCAATGTTTGTTCTGCCAAAGACAGTATCTTGAAGTACCTTAGTCAGCAACAAGAATAAGTCAATATGTATATTGAGTTCCCGCCCAAGTTTAATAACAGGATTAAAGTTACAGCTATATTTCCCCGTGTGTTGGCTTGACTTTGTACGACTATTATAACTGCGGTGACTAAAGTCATGTCCCACACTTCTTCAGCAATCTTCACTTCTCACCATGATGATCCAAAAATGACTGCACCTCTATTATTTTGTTTAGCTCACGGATGCCTTGGGTGCTGTTTGCACGTCCGCTTGCATCAGCTTCGCCATGTGGCTACTTGTCGAGGCGCCCTGCATCAACTTATCCAACGCTTTATTTAAGAACAAGTAAGTCCATATTAATATATTCGGAGCTAACCATCATATCTGATGGCTTATCCTCTATCCACTATCCAACCAAGCAGTGGCAGAGTTAACAGGATGTAGTGGGAATTGTGGTGGGACAAAGTTACCTATAAAAAGCTACAAGATTCCTTTGACGACTCTGTGTCGTGGCGATTAAATGCCGCCAGTAAATAAGCACTCCCCTGATGCGGGGCAGCAACCGTATCAGTACTGGCAGAACACCTAAGAATCGTTTTCTGGAAGGGCTTCTGACGGATCATCAAGGAGCGGTACGCCGGTTTTTTTGAACTGCGGTGCAGAAAGCAATGGGTAACTACTGCACTATTCTCACATAAATATAGCTGATGAAATATCAGCTTCATCAGCCACACGGACAAGGGTCTAACACTTAAATAAAAAGAAGAAGTATGTATCATGAAGGTTGACCTGAAGAAGACATGCATTGTGAATTTCACTATCAAGCAGTCATTGTAGTAGAGTATGCCCCAGTGTCTCTTGCGTTATGGGAAGTAGTGACTAGTAAGCAACAGGCCAACCCTATTTTATTGGCAGCCACCATTGATCAAATGTGGTTGTGCTGCACTGAACCCCTGCCAACCTTAACGGAGAATAAGGTATTCCTATCCATACTGTAACATTATATATATTATTTTTATTGGATATTATTGGATTATTTTTATTGGATTGGATAATGGGACCTGTGATCTTCGAATCCACAGCGGTGATAAAAGAAGATGCAGAGGTTTAACCCTCGGTGAGGTCCGGGTAAAGCTTATTGAAAAACATCGAAAGGAACATAGGAGGAGTTCGAATGAAAATTAATCATTTTATACTAAGTCTTAAATAGAACTAAATAAACAGGAATATCTAACTATTACACAGTTAAGTTACACGCAGCAAATCCCCACTGCCATCGGCCGGGAGGCTGCCCAAAATCTGGCAGCATTGCCACGTTGAATGGCAATGTTGATGTGTTGGCCAAAATATGTGCCAGCGTTCTGTTCACCAGATGTCTCCACCAGACGTTTTGACAGCTCCAATATGGATTGGTTTTGGTCCACCTATGCCGATCTTTTATTTTAATGCCGTTTCATCGTTTCAAGGTTTCAACACTCAACCGCAGTACCTCAAAAGCTTGATACCAAAAAAGAAATGAAGACCAATGGTGCACCCAAGTATAATGACGTCACCGCTGCTTGGAGTAAGACTAAAACCTCGTAATGCTTCGACCTCCGAGGCGAACGCTTGCGTCGTCTTTTATTGTAAAAAAAAAAAGTTTTGAGATTTTAGTTCACGTTTTTATGTATACATAATTTTATTTTTATTATACAATGTCCTCATTTAAATAAAAACCACAGTGTTACCAGAAACATATGTGATTAGAGAGAGGTGAGGGTAATTTATTGATTTAATTATAATCTAAAATAAACTGATACGCCTAATATGCCTAATAGAAAAAAAATCTCGGACCTAAATACATTATATATTTGCGTAGTCTCAGTAACCAGTCGGGCCATAACCCAGTTGATACCGGTGGTTAGGCGCTATCGAGCCAGCTAAATGGTCAGCGATACGTTAATGAGCCACACTAATGGTACTACTTGCTACAATGATAGAGGAGACTGATAATAAACAAAATGTTGAAGGGAAATAATAAATAATACGTTTTAATGCGTCAAATTCAGCGACACTAAGACCATTAAATCTGGGGCCCAATTCTGCTAATTTAAAAACGCGTCAGTGGAGTGTCGATAGCGTGTCGATTGAATGGTTTTAGACATTTGGTAGACTACAATTTTTTTTTTTCGAATCCTGGTAAGGACAAGCTTTGTGTGATGAGCATGAATGTTTGTACCCGAGTCATGGATGCTTAATATCTATATATATATATATTTTTTATTACATTATAGGCAAGTGTTTGATCTCGATCTCACCTGACGGTAAGTGACGATGAGATCTACGATGGAGCATACTTGCCTAGGTAGGAAGGCGGCAGTAGATAAGAGACGCTACATTCACTAGGCACATGCAGCGCAGCTGATCTGACCCGCCATCCATGAATGGCAACACCGAACATCATGCCGGAACACGGCTAGGCCGCTTGGCGACATGGCTTTGTTCAGTAAATTAAATAAACTAAATTTTGTAAGATCAGTGGCTTTCCACTGACAACCAATTAAACTGCCATTGAACTATTCGTATTCTGTACTTCAGTCGTGTATCAATATAATGTAACTAAGAAAATGGTATTCCAATCTTTATCTGACGTTTCTAGCAGTCAGCACATAACCATTGACACTGAAATGAGACTCCATCAAGACGACATTAAAGTTTTAGCAGAATAGCCAATCTGTCACAGTCGTAATGGAATCTCAATAGTGTGTCGCTGGAATGGAAATCGTGCGTGATTTAATTCAAATTAGGAGAATTGGGCCCCTGTGCCTTTGTGATCATTGTGTGAAAGTCAGAATTGTGACAGGTCGTTTATAAAAAAAAAAAAAATCCTACCAACAAAAAAAAAAAAACAATTGCTAGCAATTTTGTTTTAAATGGACAAATTTAAATTGACATATATATGCAAAAGACGCACAGGTTCAAAGGTTAGTATACATTTTCTGAATCAACCAATCCAGGATACATTCAGGAACTAAAAAAAAAAAAATTAAACACAGCGCTAATATAAAAATATTGGTTGTGTTTGCTTATTCATTCTCACTTTCAATAAATAGAAATACTAAATGACTTCTAAATAATATTTACTGTACCATTTGACGATAGCTTAGTTTAGTGTTTTAACCGTAGGCCGATCGGGCCACTGCATCGTGTAGTTGCGGGTTCGATTCCCGCCAGGGCAAATTTCGGACACTAATTTTGTAATTAATTGTAATTTGCCCTGGTTGTGTGTTACTGTGATCGCCCCCAGTCCTCTGCACGGTACCTACAATACAAGTGTTGCTTAGTTTGGGGCCATACAGTTGGCGTGTTCGTCTGGCGATATTGATTTATGATTATTCCTTAATAGTGGTCAACGAAATCATATTTATTTATTTATTTCTTAAAAGTGGACAACGAAATCAAAAGATTTATATTCCACAATTTTTGTATCTACTAGAGTTCGCATTGTACTAGTGTTGTAGATAAAGCGAGCGGTGGTATCACATTCCGATGCCTCGCCATCTAGTGATGTACTTACTAGATTTGCGTACAGCACTAATTATAGTTTGAATGGTGCTCCGGTTGCGTTCGAAATTAACAATGTTGTAGTTATATACTACTAAATTATTTTAAATTATTCGGAATCGATATCGGAAACGGATTTGAAACTTTTCGATGTTGGTGTCGCTTCCGACGACCTTGCCGACGGAAACTGTTTGGAAATCTAACCAGTATTTTCATCGAGAGACATCGAAAATAATTAAATTCGATTTTTTTTATAGCGATTGCGGTATTCCAGTTTTGATGTTTACGATTTCGTTTCCGATATCGATTTCGAATGGTTTAAAATAATTCCGCAGAAGTAAAAAATTAAAAAAAAAATTGAAAACCCCTCCTTTTTTTGAAGTCGGTTAAAAACACGTTACAACGTCGATAAAAAAGACAGTTACTCTTGTAGACGTTCAATAAATCGATACTGAACCGTTTCAACTTTCGAACTCCCCAAATACAAAACAACCTGAAATCCAGTTCATAATCAAATACATTTAATACTATTTGATCTGACAAATGAGATCATTGTCTGATGGCGTCAGCCTTAAGCACCCAAGTTTCTTTGATGTGTATTACTCTTAGTACCCAAGAATTACGACTGTCCTTGGCGAGACAATACTGTGCTGGGGAGAGACACAGGAATCTAATATAGCCCGACGCCTGGAATAAAGTAATTTGGAATGGAATATACCAAAGAGCAACGTTAACGATTAAAAAATAAGAAAAAATAAGACAGATCTATCCCGCGGGAACCATACATTTTACCGAAATAAAAAGTAGCCTATGTGCTATTCCAGACTATAATCTGTCTCTGTGCTAAATTTCATCCGGATCTGTTCAGTCGTTCTGTCGTGATTGAGTAACAAACATCCATCCATCCAAACTTTCACATCTATACATATAAATAAAATTGGAGTGTCTGTTTGTAATATTAAAATAACCGCTTTTTACTAAGTGCATTTGGATGTATACACGTTACCTATACCGAAACAACATTTTTTACAATTTTTGTCTGTCTGTCTGTCTGTCTGTTTGTTCCGGCTAATCTCTGAAATGGCTGGACCGATTTTGACGGGACTTTCACTGGCAGATAGCCGATGTAACAAGGAGTAACTTAGGCTAATTTTATTTTAGAAAAAAAAATAGGAGGAGGAATAGATCTCACGAAAAAAAATTAAAACCAATGTTGCAGCGCAGCGCCTGAATTAATTTTGATAGCAACAACCTGCAATGCGTGCCGCGGGCTCAGAATGGGCGAGCAGGCTGTTGTCAACGGTTGTCTTTGTTAAATACCACGCGGACGAAGTCGCGGGCAACAGCTAGTTTATAATATAAGTGAGATATGTGAACGTTTAAGTGTTTTCGTCACCTACGACTGACATACGTAAAATCTTCTTCCTGGCTAATAAGCTGATTTGGGAAGCTGTTCGGTCAAGTTAGTCACACTCACTATGTTTTTCTGTTTCGTAGTATTTTTTTTTCTGGCCTGAAATGGGGTTTATAGAGACTAAATTGCCAGCACACTACCGTAGGTAGGTAGGTATTCAGAAAGGGTATACTGAGCCATGAACCTGCGTTGCGCCTTTTTAATGCATTTGTAATTATTATGTGAAATGTCAATTTGGAGATTCCATTTAAAAAAAAAAAAAAAAAAAATAGCAAAAATCTTGTGATTTCACATAGTTACGAATGCGATAAAGAAGCTCAGGTTCCAGGCTTAGTTTATCGTTTCTAGATTACCCTGTATATTTACTAATAGTATGCTGACATTACAGGCTCAAGGAGTGTCAACTCATAATCCCATTCTTAACCCAGACAGGTCATAGTTAAGTGATTTTACACTACTAACTAATTTTACATTCATCGCGTCCTTTTCAAGTTTCATATCCAATTTTACAATTCCAAGCTGTCGAGCGTTCCACTTACAGCGTCCCTTTCACACTATTTTCGCTATTACATAACTCCTTGTGTATAAGTAAGACTACTGTGTTACAATACTTATATAAAGTATTTATGTATGTATTTGTGCTATATATATAATTATATATGTAAGTATATGTTAGTTGTAAGTTAATCTAGAAAGTATTTGTAAGCAAGTATCTATTATTAAGTACACCCCCGTCGTAAACATCTCTGTAAAATCCTCTCCATCCAAAGGTTGCCTGGTAGAGATCGCTTTTAGTGATAAGGCCGCCCATTGTGACACTCGCTGTATAAGTTAAGTTTGTGTAATTTTGTATTAATTTTATGTGGTGGAACAATAAAGAGTTATCTATCTATCTAATACTACTGCGTTCCCCTGGCCCCCTCACCAGGAAGGACCACCAAGAAGGTTTTAGTCGGTAGGAGTCCGACGTAACCCGCTTGTACCCCCCGAGGTATCAATGAGGTTTCTCTACGACAAAAAAAATAGGTTAGTGGTTTCCTTACAATGTTACATACATACATCCAACTATTTAGGGTCCGCTGTAACCAGGAGCTTTTGTTTTATTGTTGAGCGTTTCAACTCGTACGTTCGTTAGCCAATCAGGACGAAGCCTGACGTTTATGACGAGTCATCTAACGATCTGCGGAATATGATTGGATGCACAGGATGCAGATAGTTTATTTAATTAAGTACTTATTTCTGATATCAACTGTTATTGAAGGTTACATAATTATCTCCCTAAGTTGTATGTTTATCTAAGTATATTTTGATAACAGCTTTGAGACATCATCATATCCGTGGAAGTGATGGCCAAGTTGGTAAAAGGCTTGCCTCGGTAACGAGAGTCGCAATTCGAACCCGGGCTGGCCTATCTGGGATTTCTGGATTTCATATGCGAATCTCTTATTTAAGTTATCATGATCACTTGCTAACATCGTGAGGAAAGCAACATGTCTGAGAGAACCCCTCGGTGGTGTAACCCCTGGTGGTATACCCTGATCCCCATAGCATAAAAAGGGCATATATTAAGACTGGACAATGAATACTTGGGAACTTCTAATATTTGCGTAACGCCATTGAGAAATCAAATCATATTAAAAAAAAACATAAAACTCACTCGACATAAATCTCCCACCACGGTCGTTACTTCGAGGCTCTAGTGTAGAACTCGCTCATTTTAAGAATACGGAACTACAATCTCACCGCGGATTCATAAGTGAATTCGCCCAGGAACCTGTACAGAATAGCATAGCAGTTTGAAAAATAAAGAAGACAAATTAAGATACTTTTGTTTTATTCGAAGCACCGTTAACATCACTATGTTTCGACGCACCATTTGTGTTGATATCTTTGGTACAAAATGCAAATTTTAGTTCCTGAGGTGGAGCCGGTGTGTTAGAATTCTGAGATCTGAAAATAAATAAATATCAGGCGAACACACCAACTATACGGTCCCACACTAAGCAACGTTTGTATTATGGGAACCGTACAATGGACTAAGCGCGAACCCAGTATATATTACTTATAAAGATATCTAACATCCATGACTTGGGTGACATGACATTTGAGACAAAGTTTTTCCCAACCCGGATTCGAACCTGGGACCCTCGGTACAGAAAGCAGGGTCACTATCAACTGCGATAATCAGGCTTTCAAAAAAAAATACCATAAAGGTCATAGACGGAACAAGACTAAAAGGTATATGTAACAAACCCTGGATAGCTCTGGAGACAGTTGATATAAGTACAATGTACTTCACCTAGATTTCAATTATGGTAGGCGTTAATGGCTTACAAACTTCCTCAACACCAGAGGGCTTCAGGCCTTCATCAAACAAGTTGGTGAAAGTCACACAAAAGACCGGCAGGCTTCCCCACAAAGTTGATCTTAACCATCTATACTTACTTGTTCATAAATAGAGCGTTGGACAAATTGATGCAGGGCGCCTCGATGAGCAGCCACATGGCGAAGCTGATGCATGCAGACGTGCACACCGTACCCAGGGTATCTGTGATCTGAACAAAATTATAGAACATGCATATAGTGCAGTGCAGTTTAGATTCAATATGGGCAAGAGTGGAGATTGCAGAACAAGTCTGGGACTTGATTTTGGTTACCGCAGTAACGATGATTGTACATGATCAAGTCGAACATTACACACTTAAAAACGTAGCTTAAAATCAGGTTAATAAAGAGACAAGTCAATTGAATGTCCTCATCTATCCATAAGACAGCATCTCAAATGTAAACTTGAGTTAATCTCTAGTAAATAAGTCTTATGGTTGCCATCAATTCAACAATAAAGCCAGAATTGAATTAATTAACAGTCTTCAAAAATAGTCAAAAGGTTTAGACTTACTTACCAAAGAAAACATTTCATACTTCAAAGGTGATCTAGCTGAGAATAGGTTGCGTTGGATGACTAAAGGATGGATCAAGTAGATGCCGTATGCCAGACGACCGAGAGGCACGAATGCAGACAGGCTAAGGAAGTCGCTGATGATAGCTGAAAATAACGCGTGACATATGTAACTCCGTCCCAATCCCAAAAATAACCTTGAGTATGCCCTTGAGATAGAGTGATATCATATGTGCTAACAGGTATCGGACCTTGTAATCCATTCAATTGACGGCCTGATTAGCGCAGTGGTAGTGACTCTGGTTTCTGCGCCGAGGGTCCCGGGTTCGAATCCTGGTAGGGACACAAGCTTTGTGTGATGAGCACGAATGTTTGTACCCGAGTCATGCATGTTTAATATGTATATAAGTATTATATACTGAGTTCGCCCTCAGTCCATTGTACGGTACCCATAACACAAGCGTTGCTTAAAGTGGGACCGTATAGTTGGTGTGTTCGTATGGCGATATTTATTATTCATCAATTAGTAAAGTTCTCTCTTAGACTTAGCATGTCTCTCAAGTATTGCAAATATTGACACCCAATTTCAAATGAATTAATGCATGATTAATTAATGCATGATTAATCTATTGCTGTTGAAAAAAGGCGTTTCTTTATAGTCATAATGGAGGATTGCATTCTCTGTTGACATTTCCACGTTGAGTTAGCGTATTGTTTGAGTTCAAACTACACAGCATCGAAGCTGATGAGATCAAACACGTGAACACAGATATCGAGCTTGAAAAATCGATTATTAATATCGATCGTTATAGCAAATCGTTCATATCAAAAGCACACGTCATAAATGATTTATTGATAAGCATATAAACTGGTTGAACTCCGATAAGTTGTAATCCTTGTCTTCAGCTCACTGGTTTACAAGGATCTCTGCCCAAGTGTAGTGTTGGACTATATAAGACATACATACGGACATTCCCATATTCGCAGAAAGCAATGATACAACACACAGCGAACGCCCAAACAGCTCTGTTCAGAGACGTCGATATTATAACCTCGAAAACATTGTACTCTCGATCGAAGAAGAACTTGCCGAGGCCCATGACTGATTGCATCGTGGCAACGCAGCCTATGGTGCCTATAAGAGACCATTTCTGAAAGCAAATAGTGTTAGTCAATTATATTTTATTGTTTACTAGCTGTTGCCCGCAACTTCGTCCGCGTGGTATTTAACAAAGACAACCGTTGACAACAGCCTGCTCGCCCATTCTGAGCCCGCGGGACGCATTGCAGGTTGTTGCTATCAAACTTAATCAGGTGCTGCGCTGCAACATTGGTTTTAATTTTTTTTTCGTGAGATCCTTATTTTATTTCTAAAATAAAAGTAGCCTAAGTTACTCCTTGTTAAATCAGCTATCTGCCAGTGAAAGTCCCGTCAAAATCGGTCCAGCCATTTCAGAGATTAGCCGGAACAAACAGACAGACAGACAGACAGACAGACGGACAGACAGACAGACAAAAATTTAAAAAAATGTCGTTTCGTTATAGGCAACGTGTATACATCCAAATGCACTTAGTAAAAAGCGGTTATTTTAATATTACAAACAGACACTCCAATTTTATTTATATGTATAGATTGTTGACGGTACTAAACAGATAGAAGATCATCTGCGTAGTTGTAAACAAAAAATGGGTGTATCGCAAGGATGCGTTTTGGGGCCACGTTTATTACTAATAAGTTACTTGAAAGCAGCACTATATAAGGTTGAAAATGTGATTATTTGATAATACTGGCTGACTACGCCAGACCTCGTTATCATAAATATCAGGTTGGTAATGAATTGAGACGATAAATTAATTACTTAGAAACAGTGGGCTATTGAAGGAAAGCCATGTAATAAATAGTACAATATTTGCATTTCATGTGGTTCATTCGCAGTCTGTCTATGGTGTCTTTAAGAGGAATTGAGACCATGGAACAAGGAACTAAAGGATGTTGCATGTTTGCGACAATGTATTAACTTTTTAACAAATCTCTAATAAATATATATAATCTGTTCAACTATTACAAATATCTCTATTTTTGTTCCGTCAATGATGTTAATATGACCTTACCATAGTAATAGCTCGCCTATTATCAATCGGCTTGAACGTAGATAAGAAATAACCCATAGCAATTCCGACCAAGTACGCGTTAGCGCGTACGTAGCTGTTAGAGTAGTTGTATTTTAGGGGTTCATTGTGTCTCACATTTCTTATTGATCTGAAATCAAAAACAAAATCGGGTGGCAAAGGTAGTAACCAAACACAAGATATTTTTCTAATCAAAACACGCAAAAGAAAAAGGCAATAAAGGCTGGCAGCACCTGGGATACAAATGTCGTGTTCAAAGGTCATTTAACGGAATGATTTACCCACTAATTGTTGGGAAGAGCTGCAAGTGCGCCTAGAACTTCATCTAACCCATCAGTGATCTGGACGAAAAACATCGCATCGCATTTGAATAAGTCAGCCAAAGCATTTATACAATTACACCTAGAAGATTAACTCCTCTGCTTGTGACTGTATTCTTTAAACCAATTTTAGATTTGCTGGTCATTATCAAGGTCACAGCTGGTACTAAAATTGTCAGTTGCTATCACTAGATATGGTGAAGACTAAAATAATAAAACCGGAAGTTTTACATCAAATCGGGAAAAGGCAGAGCTGGTAATCTATGCCAGTAGACGAACGCACCAGGGATGACCACCGACAGTAACGCAGCGGTGCCAAAGGCTGTATAACCAAGCTTCTTATCCCTCTGGTAGAAGTAGAAGAGCATGGTCCCGAGGATCGTGAGCTGGTAGTCGCAAGCAGTGTACCAGGTTACCGAGTGACACTGGAAAATACAGATGTTTTTGGGACTTCGTCAACCACATTCTCACATTAGACGTGGGATCCGGGGAAACAACTTGCCACTGGAACCTTGGCCGTAGCCTTGGGGTTTCAATTATTACAATTAATTGGATCAAAAGAAAAATAAACTGCAGAAATCTTTTAGTCTCAATCAACGCCTGCAAAATTTCCTTTCGAAATAACCATGTGACTTACGATTTCCTTAAAATTTGTATTTAACATCATTAGGGACAGTCTCCAGTTGTTTGCGCATATTTCGGGCTCTTCACTGTATGCCTTTGGCCAGAACGGTCCCGAGCCAGCATACTTGGCCACAAATATCAAATAATATATAACCACCGCTAGAGGGCCTATTAATCTGAAATGAAGAAAGTAAAAGCTTAAGAAGAGCCGTTACAATTTTTTTAATAAGTTCCTATCAATTAAACAAATATAATGTATGAAAGCAATTTTAAACTTATAAATAAAGAACCTGTATCACAAAGTGCTGTTGAACCCTATCCTCAACTTACATTACAGATAACATGTTAAATAAGTTGTGAATCCATAATATGAAACAGGTCTTAAGGATTTTAATAACCTCAATAGACTAACAGAACAGAAGCATTTTCTTACCTAAGATATCGTTTCCATAGGACTGAGAACAAATTCTTCTGCCTCCCACTGTCGCCCATGAGTCCTCTCACGTGTAGAAGACCAGACATCGCGAAAAACGTGTCAACAACGACTTCCGCGTGGAGAATAAGAATCGCTAGTACAGATTCATAGTCCTATAAAGGGTAATGCATCAGGCAATAGTTCGCACGCTGGCCCAATGCCAGTTTAGGCAAGAATTGGTAAGGCAGATTGCCTCACGATGATTTCAAAATCGGTGTCATAATAAACCCGCATGTTGGATCGGATAGGAAGAAGCTCAATTGTTGATGCTATTGAGGAAATCGCTTGAGAAATGTGATAAAAACTTTTACCTTTTTAATGTTCAAGGTGTTTGAAACAGGACTCATGAGCAAGAACATGAATTGGTGCACGATTACTATAATAAACGCCGAGATGAAGCGGATACCGTTCATCACGTGTATTTCCTCAGGGTTGGTTTTTATCAGCTGATCGTAGTTCCTCCTCATGCAGAATGATTTCGATATTATGTTCTCTGCAATGAAGAACAGCAGTGATAAGCAGTGATAGCCAAGTTGGTAGAACGCTTGCCTCGGTAACGGGGATTGCGGGTTCAAACCCCCCGGCTCGCACCTCTGGGATTTCTGGATTTCATGTGCGAATCTAATGCTCAACCACGATTGTCACTTGCTAAACGGTGAAGGAAAATATCGTGAGAAAACATGCATATCTGAGAGAACCCCTTGAAAGATGTGTGAAGTCCGCCAACCCGCACTAGGCCAGCGTGGTGGACTATAGCCTAATCACCCTCGAATTGAGGGGAGGGCCGTGCCCAGCAGTAGGAAATTAAAAAGGGCTGGTATTATTATAAATTATATCTTTTGCAATCTATAAAGTAATTATCAATTTGTTTATGTAGCATTACCCGCAGGTTGAAAACTAGCCCCTAAGTAACCAGTAGGCTCACTAGTTAGTTTTAGAGGGCAGATGATGGTAATGGTAATTCCTGATTAGCGCAGTTGGTAGTGGCCCTGCTTTCTGTTCCGAGGGCCCCGGGTGTGAATCGTGGTAGGGACATACTTTGTGTGATGAGCACGAATGTTTGTACCCGAGTTATGGATGTTTAATATTTATATAAGTATTATATACTGAGTTTGTCCTCAGTACATTGTACGGTACCCATAATATAAGCGTTGCTTAGTGTGGACCTTATATTTGGCGTGTACGTCTGTAGATAATATTATTTATGCCAACGTCGTAAAAGGTCTAAGTATTATATAGCAAAAAGGCATTATTCATTAATCTTTACAAATAAATCAAATTTGAGTGTCTGTTTGTAATATTGAAATAACTGCTTTTTACTAAGTGCGTTTGGATTTATACACGGTACATATACCAAAAGAACATTTTTAATTTTTTTGCCTGTCTGTCTGTCTGTTTGTTACGGCTAATTTCTGAAATGGCTGGACCGATTTTGACGGGACTTTCATAGCTGATGTATCAAGGAGTATCTTGGGCTTTTATTTTAGAAAAACTTTTTTGTTAAATACCACGCGGACGAAGTCGCGGGTAACAGCTAGTTATTAATATAATTACTGTAAATTTGAATGTATTCTTACTGAGAGCATCTGGATGTTGATCGGTGCTATCGACTTTACTTTGATATATAGTAGAAACAACAGCTACTCCGAGTAATAGCACGATCACTGCACTGAAAATCAAAAAGCTACTAGGAATAACCATAAAAAGAATTATTCGTACACCCAAGTATGTTTATCGTAAATATGATTATATTCTTTATTAGTATGATGTTAAGTATCGATTTCCAATGCAAGTACTTTCAGCCCTGGAAGCGTACGTCATCCGTACACTGTGGACATTCCTTTGGTACGCACTAAGCGTTTTGCTTCTACTTTCATCGCGCGAACTGCCAAGGAATGGAACACGCTACCGGCGTCGTTGTTCCCCGTTGACTATAATCTGGGTGTTTTCAAGTCGACAGTGAACAGGTACCTTCTAGGCAAGTATGCTCCATCGGAGATCTCATCGTCACTTACCATCAGGTGAGATCGAGATCAAATACTTGTCTATATTGTAATAAAAACAAAAGAAAAAAAACCGGCAGCCAAATACTTTCAAATATTTTAAAACCTAGTATCGACGCTAGTATTTTTACATGCTCGTACTTGTATGCTCTAGTATTAAATATATAATATAATAATATATAAGTATATCGCATCCCTGTTTTGTACTGCTCCATTGTTTTAGTTGGTGATCATGATTCATATTCCGCTTACTTATGCAATTTTTTGTGCTAGGTGTACCTCTCCTCGTTCGCAAGGAAACAGAATCAGAATCAAAATATTTTTTCTTCACGTAGACCATTAAGTACAGTACTTATGAATCGTCAAAAGTTACAAAATATTATGCTACTACTTTACCACCCGTTCGGAATGCCGTTCCTATGGAAAAGAACGGGCAAAAACTCCATGGTTACTGTGTTTTTAAAAAGATCTTTTACATTCTTGAATAGCATGTTAGTGAAGTATCGTATTGCTATCTCGTTTAGGCAAGTGCTCGAAGATCCAAACATACAAGAATATGTAGAATCCAAGAGGATACTGGTAGCCTTCGCCAGCGACCTGGCAGTAGTCCACCGTGATGTTGGGCTCAGTGGAGACGGGCGCGTACTGCGAGCCCAGGTACATGTGCTTGAGCAGCTTGCTCACGGAGCGGGGGTGACACGACGCCGGGACGCACACGCCCCAGTAAAGAGTGTTTAAAGGAAGACCTAGAATCGTAGTCTTCTGCAAAATTCAAGATTCGGATTTCATTTGGAGGTGGATAAAGTATCGACTACCACCTTGTCACGGACTCAGGTACTTGAAGGGTCGATTTACATCTGGGCTATTTTTGGAAATGATTTCGGTATCTTTCAGGGTTGCCATATGTGGTTTCCAATTTCTACCCAAATAAATAAAATATTTTTCTCCAAAATTATACAAATAGCTTAAGTTTTACCCAAAGGCAAAAAGTTAATAGTATCGATTGGATATTATTAACTTTTTCCCCCTTTTTTTTCATTAAAATACTATTCTGATTTCCGAACCGAAACAGCAGAATAACCTGACAAACAACACAAGTGAGTAAATAAAAATAATGAATATGTTCATTCTGTGTAGAATGAAACGACCCAGTGAACTTTTTTAAACGGGTGCGTTCTTTAAATGCTCTCAAATACATTAATGTAAATGTGTACAGCCAACGGTTAGACTCTGAAACCAAAAAAAAATACCCGAAATTCTCGAAGATTTTTTTTATTCCCCAATCTCTTCTCCAAGTATTTCATTTCTCCAAAATTTAGAAAAAAAACCCAATCTGGTAACCTTGGTATCTTTAGCCCACAAAGGGGATCAACGGTTTTAGTACTTACATGTGATTAGAAACACATAGACCAGTGATCAACACCAACTCACAGTAATATACTCCTCAGTGGAATCATAAGGATCCCATACATGTTTCCTCTTCTGTGGCACATCACTGATCATCTTCACCTCAGCCGTGCAGTACTGGGTTCGAAGTTGAAGGTGCGTGCTCAGCCAGGGAGGGTTCATGCACTGATCATAGTTGCCCATATGATAGAAAGACCCATAGAGATGTCCGATGGGGCTCTGATTGGACTCCCATACTGTGGATTATGAAGAGATTATTATCCGTATGTATAGCTCGCAGAACCGATGGCCGTTGGGGCAGAAAGGTTCTAGAATGGCGATCACGAATCGGAAGTCGTAGTGTAGGACGGCCCCCCACAAGGTGCACCGATGATATCACACGCGTCGCAGGAAGCCGGTGGATGCGAGTGGCGGCGGACCGTGATGAGTGGAAGTCATTGGGGGAGGCCTATGTCCAGCAGTGGACGTCTTTCGGCTGGTAGCATATCATAGCATTATCAGTATGAAGTAATGATGTCAGGTTAAAATCTGCTATGAAAATGGACTTGCAATGAAATGGAAATGGAAATATAGTAAGTGGCACAGTTTGTCAATACTGAACTGTTAAAGTACAAATAACTTACCCCATGTAGCCCACAGGGTCTGATTCTTCACATTGTTCAGATAAGACAGGGTTTGCTTTGCTTGATACTGCAAGTAAACAATGAAATATACAGCGATTTCAAGAACCACTTTCGGCAGCTATACTAATACAAAACTAATATTATAAATGTGAAAGTTGGGATGGATGGATAGATGAATGGATGGATGTTTGTTACTCAATCACGCCAGAACGGCTGAAAGGATCTGGATGAAATTGGGCACAGAGATAGATTATAGTCTGGAATAGCACATAGGCTACTTTTTACCTCGGTAAAATATATGGTTCCCGTGGGATAGATTTGTTAAAAATTTTCATAGCGCAAAGGATCGACATGATTTTTCCGTCTATAATCTATTTCTGTGCCACATTTCATCCAGATCCGTTCAGTCGTTCTGGCGTGATTGAGTAACAAACATCCAGAACGGGTGGGCCGATTTTTATGGCCTTTGATTTTTTGAATTTGGTGGGAAATATTGATTTCCTATATTCACGCAAATACTACTACACATTGAAATAAAACAATTTTTTCGAAGAATATTTTTCTTGTATGGGGAATTCAAAAACGCCTCTAGCGGACGGTATTTAAACTTCCAATTTTCCACACAAAATGTGTAAATACGATAGACTATAAAGTTCAGTTAAAGTCAAGTTAAGTTAGTAAGCGGTCAGCTTACGATTAATCTTGAACTTGACGTACTGTTTTATTTATTTAAAAAAATCGTATGAGTATAAACTATACAACCGTGTGCTGTTATCCACAGACCGGAACCCCCCCCCCCCCCGTAATAAGTGGGCCCTAATCAGCTTGCACGTAGTATGGTTATTATAAGGAAAAGATGGGCCGGTTATATCTTACCAGTTATTTCTACAAAACATAAGATATCCAACCGGTCCATCTGGGTTGTTTAAAAAAATTTAAAACGCACAAAAAAACTTGAGAGGTGTCAAGGGACACCCGGATGGAACGAAGTTCCTTTATTAACAGACTTCAAAAAAAAGGAGTAGGTTCTCAATTCGGTTGTATTTTTTTTTTATGTTTGTTACCTCAGATCTCCGTCATTTATGAACCGATTTGGAAATTTATTTTTTTAAATGGAAGGATATGCTTACACATTGGTCCCATTCTTTTCAAAAAAAAATTCAGATCATGGGATCTATGAGGAATTGAGAGGACTCCTCAAATTTTATAGGGAAACCTATAGCAATTTTGGTATTTTCATCAAGAACTCAATCATTTGCATTCAGAAAGTATCATTTGCTGAAGTGAAAGTGATGAAGAAGACCACAAATGGCCACCGGAACTTGTCAGTGATACGCATTTCACGGGTTGCGCCAAGATAATCTCGATTATGTGTCGTTAAGCGACTATGACACAGCAAATTTAAAGAATTGGTTCTGAGGAATATGGTACCATCGAACTGATCTGATAATAAACCCAAGAGGAACCGGAACAATGTAATAAAACAATGTATCCAAGCCGTGTTTGGGCTTATTGAAATTGTTATGGGATGCACTTTGGCTATAAATAAAACTTTTTCGTGGATGTTCCGATTTGGATTATTCTTTTTTTTACAGAATAAGGTATCTGACCCGCCATCCATGAATGGCAACACCGAACATCATGCCGGAACACGGCTAGGCCGCTTGGCGACATGGCTTTGTTCAGTGGGTGGTGACTAGCCACGGCCGAAGCCTACCAGTTAAAATGTGTAATGTTCGTGGGACATTAAACATTGTGTGTGCATAAACTTGCACGAGTGAAAGAAAATTGAAACGAAATAGTATAACTTGACTTTTCAAGTTCTCCCAAGGTGTCCGGTAAATTTTCAGTAATTTATCCACAGCTTTACTGACAGGGGGGGGGGGGATTCATTTCATCACCACCATCGCAATCATCATTATCATTATCATTGTCATTATCATTATCATTATCATCAGGGGTACATATAATTCAATAACAATCATCAAGAAGGACTCGACATTGGCAAAATACCCGCTAAGTTGTGGGCGAGGCCAATTGCATATCCATTTTGTTCATCGCATATCATTTCATAAAGAAAGAAGAACCCCCTTATATGCGGTCTTGCGTGAAGTTATTTAGTAAAGTAAATTAATTTACTTACCCAAAGTTATAAAGGTAAACAACACACAAAAACAACATGATCTCATGTTTGTTAGCAAACTGACGCACTGCGCGATGTTAAGAGCAGCGCTGCTCAAACATATCTGAAGTAATATCGGCGCTACGATAAACATGTTCATACCTCGAAATCTATACATATAAATAAAATTGGAGTGTCTGTTTGTAATATTAAAATAACCGCTTTTTACTAAGTGCATTTGGATGTATACACGTTACCCATACCGAAACATTTTTTTTTTTTTAAATTTTTGTCTGTCTGTCTGTCCGTCTGTCTGTCCGTCTGTCTGTCTGTCGGTCTGTCTGTCTGTCTGTCTGTCTGTCTGTCTGTCTGTCTGTCTGTCTGTCTGTCTGTCTGTCTGTCTGTCTGTCTGTCTGTCTGTCTGTCTGTCTGTCTGTTTGTTCCGGGTAATCTCTGGAATGGCTGGACCGATGTTGACGGGAATTTCACTGGCAGATAGCTGATGTAACAAGGAGTAACTTAGCTACTTTTATTTTAGAAAAAAAAAATTGGATCTCTCGAAAAAAAATTAAAACCAATGTTGCAGCGCTGCGCCTGATTAAAGTTTGATAGCAACAATCTGCAATGCGTCCCGCGGGATCAGAACGCGAGCAGGCTGTTGTCAACGGCTGAGTCTTTGTTAAATACCACGCGGACGAAGTCGCGGGCAACAGCTTTACTTCACAATCGCTATGGATAACAATGAAAATAATTAATTATATTATTATTATATCCAAATAATAGTTTGCAGGTGGTTGTAACTGCCCCGCTGTAAAGGGCGGTCGTCGGCGGGTGACTGGATGTAAAGGCTCTGCCGGTTTCCCAGTCCCCCTCCTCATAGACGATGCGGTAGTGCCGGGTGGGTTTTAGCCGGTAGGAGTCCGGCATAACCCGCGCCGCGCCCCTGCGCGGCAGGGTATCCATGAGGATTTACCCCCGAAAAAAAAAAAGGTGGTTGTAACTATTTCTCATAATTGAAATAAAACTAACTTTATGGATTTTATCGCGTTATATTATGTTTTTAACCATGGTTGCTGTGAAGCAGCCGCAGCATCGGGAACGTAAATTTTTTTTTAATAATATAACGTGATAAAATCCGTAAAATAACTTTTATTTAAATTATTTTACAGATTTTATCGCGTTTTTTATTTCAATGTGTAGTATTCGCTTATATATAAGAAATCAATATATTTACTAAAGGAAAGTATGAACTAGTACCGCGAAAACAACACTTCAGTTATTCGTTTCATATTTATATAAAGTAACAATACAATTGTCATTCCATTGCGATTCGATTGTAATAGTTAAATGGACTGGGGAACCACATTTATAGACTCTTGTGGGCAGTATAGAATGTCCCAAAAATATAAAAAAAAATTTAGGGTTGGACAACCCCCATCACTTAGGGCTATGAAAAATACATAGTAGCCGGTTCTCAGACCTACTGAATATGCATATAAAATTTCATAAAAATCGGTCAAGCCGTTTCGGAGGAGTATGGTAACTAACATTGTGACACGAGAATTGTATATATAAGATAATGAGATACATTAAAAACTTATTTGAATAAAAACTTGATTCGTCGTCGTCATCAAAATAAATCGCCTTATTCAAGGTCCCCATTTGTGAATTCAAAGAATAATAAACCGGTCAAGCGCGTGTCGTGTCGCGCCACGCACAAAATAATAGCTTGGTTGTCATGGATCCCAGACTCCATCCTTCAATTATTATTTTTATTACATTATAGGCAAGTATTTGATCTCTATCTCTGATGGTAAGTGATGATGAGATCTACGATGGAGCATACTTGCCTAGGTAGGAAGGCGGCAGTAGATCGAGACGCTACATTCACTAGGCACATGCAGCGCAGCTGATCTGACCCGCCATCCATGAATGGCAACACCGAACATCATGCCGGAACGCGGCTAGGCCGCTTGGCGACATGGCTTTGTTCAGTGGGATTACAATTTGCATTAACTCGGACGGCTAAAACTCGTGACCTATTTGATATCCGAGATTTGCCCGTTAGTAAGTTCAAAACAATCGTGAAAACTAAACTATGTCGTAAGGGTTATTACAGGATCTTGGATTGTTTGGATGATACAGCGGCCTGGGAGTGATCGCTCAAATATAAAGATCAATTAAGATGTATGATGTCAAAGTGTAGCGTGTGTGCGCCTCGTATGGCAACACACTAGGGCTTATTTTTTTTTGTAATAGGTAAGATTGTTAAAAAAATAATAAAAAATGCTGAGATTCTCGCCGGATCTTCTCAGTTGAGGACGCGTTCCGATCTGAGTGTAGAATTAAGAAAAATAAATAAAAAATACAATTTTTAAGTGCTCCCGTAAGCCTATACGATATTAATGATTTGCCTTTGACTTTGATATCTGACAGTCGTTTCCGTTGTCGTTTAAGTAGTTTAAGGTTTATTATATTTAAATAACGAAACTAATAAAAAAAAACGCACAACTGACAAGAGAACCCTAATAATGATTTTAAAATAACTTTTCGATGTGACCTTATTCGTCTTGATAGATAATTTTTTTTTAAATGTTGCCACGTTGAGGAAGTCAATATTTTTTTAAATAAAAATAAACTTAGGACGATGTTTATTCATGGCTTTGTAATAACTTGAAGGTACCAACACGAAGGCGTGCGCGAAATCCGGTTTCCTAGGTCAAGTTAGTTGACCTATAAACTTGCGTTGATGGCCTTGTATGAACATTACTACTTAATTTACATACAACTAAGTGTTGGATGGTGACATAACATCTTATAAAATCATTTATAGAACACTCATCAGGCGTACGTCATACAATTATATGAGACTAGCTGCGCCCCGCGGTGTTACCCGCGAATAAAAAGTACGTCCTTTTCCTCTATGTCCTTTTCTGTAAATAATGCCAATCCCTTGCTCTATGAAAAATTAAAACAAATCTACCAAGGGGAACCATACATTTTACCGCGATAAATAGTAGCTATTGTATGTGCTATGTGCTATTCCAGATTGTAATCTATCTCTGTGCCAAATTTCATCCAGATCCATTCAGCCGTTCTGGCGTGATTGAGTAACAAACATCCATCCATCCAAACTTTCATATTTATAATATTAGTGGGATTTTATGCTGATATACATCAATGTCTATTAAGAATCACATATATAGGTTTCTTGCATTCGGAAATGCTACTTACTAACAAAACAGCATTTCTTTCAATTTGTTATATAATAATAATAATATCAGCCCTTTTTAATGATACACTGTTGGGCACGGGCATCTCCTCAATGCGAGGGGGATTAGGCCATAGTCCACCACGCTGGCCCAGTGCGAGTTGGCGGACTTCACACATCTTTCGAGGGGTTCTCTCAGACATGCAGTTTCCTCACGATGTTTTCCTTCACCGTTCACCAAGCGATAATCGTGTTTGACAATGAGATACGCACATGAAATTCAAAAATCCCAGAGGTGCGAGCCGGGGTTTGAACCTGCGATCCTCGTTACCAAGGCAAGCATACTACCAACTTGGCTACCACTGCTATTATTATATTATAATCTATAATAACGTATGGTACAAGAGGGGCCTCGCGAAACAGATTGCTCAGCCACGGCGGTCCATTGTCCGGTACCCATAATAAAAGCGTTGCTTATTTTGGGAACGTACTATCTATCAGCCGATACACGTCCACTGCTGGACATGGCCTCCCCCAACGTCTTCCACACATCACGGTCCTCCGCCACTCGCATCCACCGGCTTCCTGCGACGCGTGTGATATCATCGCTCCACCTTGTGGGGGCCGTCCTACACTACGTCTTCCGATTCGTCGTCATCATTATAGAACCGTACAGTTGGGCTGTTTGTTTGGCGATATTAATTCATTACAAGTAGCTCACATAAATCAACATGCACACAACCCTCCTTATTCACATTCGCAGTCGGAAAATCAGCTGTTTCCCACATCTGAGCCCAATGAGATCCATTTAGCTCTTAAAAAGGCGTTCTCATTACGCATTGAAGCGGTGAGAACTAGGCTTTTATTGGGGTTCCGTAACATAAAGTGGGCTGTTTGTAAAACCCAGTTCTTTTAAAAGAAACTCTGTTTTGTTGTGTTGAATGAAAGCTAGCTTCTGAAGTAAACTGCTGAGTACACAGTACAGTGCCCCGGGATAATATTTTCATTTCCCGGGCTGAACAATGTATAGTATACATTAGCCCGGTATCTATCTATTACCATGTCAAAATCCATGGTTGACCCAGGATAAGGTGCCGTTATGTCCTCGACATTAATCTGCGATAATTGCAGGTGACAGGGGGAATACCGAACGAAGTGGTTCAGATATTTACCAAGCAATGGAACGATAAAGATACAAAAAAAAATCGGTTCATTCAAGAAACAGCATTTCATTTGTATTTCTTCTTCTTCTTCTAATTTAAGGGTTAGACCCTTGTCGGTGTAGCTGATGAAGCTCTTTCCACCTGTCTCTATCTAGAGCAGCTGCGATACGATATTTTATTTACTTATAAGTAAGTATTATTTTAACAGCCGCTGATAAATAATCTATACATCTATACATATAAATAAAATTGGAGTGTCTGTTTGTAATATTAAAATAACCGCTTTTTACTAAGTGCATTTGGATGTATACACGTTACCTATACCGAAACAACATTTTTTACAATTTTTGTCTGTCTGTCTGTCTGTCTGTCTGTCTGTCCGTCTGTCTGTCTGTCTGTCTGTCTGTCTGTCTGTCTGTTTGTTCCGGCTAATCTCTGTAATGGCTGGACCGATTTTGACGGACTTTCACTGGCAGATAGCTGATGTAACAAGGAGTAACTTAGGCTACTTTTATTTTAGAAAAAAAAATAGGATCTCACGAAAAAAAAATGAAAACCAATGCTGCAGCGCAGCGCCTGATTAAGTTTGATAGCAACAACCTGCAATGCGTCCCGCGGGCTCAGAACGCGCGAGCAGGCTGTTGCCAACGGTTGTGTCTTCGTTAAATACCACGCGGACGAAGTCGCGGGTAACAGCTAGTATATATTATAAATATTACAAGGCTTAGTAAACGTATTTTTTTTTCCATGATCTTTGCGACGTTAAATTATTGATAGAATTCACTGCTTGAAATTATAAAACATCAGTAGAGTTGGTATCAACATACCTTCTCATTTAGTTGAGGGTTCAAGTCATAGGCGAACTCTACCAGGCTGTCCTTAATTAGAGCATTGCTGATTTTAAATCAATAAAAACAAAGAAACATAAAATAATTCCGTTAAGTATACAATGGACAGTAGGTTAAGGAGGAACTGCTAATGTCATCATCATCGAGTCATGCGAGAAAACATGCTATCACTGTCATCCTTATTGTGAAATCTGTGGTGTGAGAGAGATGAAAGACGCTCACGTTACCGAAACGCTGCGTAAAACGATCGTGCATGATTTGCTGAAGATTTTTTTTTGCAATATAATTTTCAAATTAATTTCAAGGGTTTTGAAAGTCGGGCAGCGACAAATGTGCCAGTGTCTCGTTTAAATTCTAACTGATTGAATAAAAACAATTCAAATTCAAGATTTAACATTTAAATCACTCTTTTGGAGAGTTTCCAATTGATTGAACTGTTGTTCCAGGCGTGTTTTAACTATAATAAATATAAATAAAATTGGAGTGTCTGTTTGTAATATTAAAATAACAGCTTTTTACTAATTGCATTTGGATGTATACACGTTACCTATACCGAAACCACATTTTTTACAATTTTTGTCTGTCTGTCTGTCTGTCCGTCTGTCTGTCTGTCTGTCTGTCTGTCTGTCTGTCTGTCTGTCTGTCAGTCTGTTTGTTCCGGCTAATCTCTGAAATGGCTGCACCGATTTTGACGGGACTTTCACTGGCAGATAGCTGATGTAACAAGGAGTAACTTAGGCTACTTTTATTTAGAAAAAAAAAATAGGATCTCACGAAAAAAAATTAAAACCAATGTTGCAGCGCAGCGCCTGATTAAGTTTGATAGCAATAACCTGCAATGCGTCCCGCGGGCTCAGAATTGGCGAGCAGGCTGTTGTCAACGGTTGTCTTTGTTAAATATCACGCGGACGAAGTCGCGGGCAACAGCTATAATTATATAAATACAACGGGACCACTCTCCAAATAATATTTTCTAACTTGTGCAGTTTATACATAAAGTGGGAAGCAGATTCGAATTTAGCATTTAGATTAAAAATTGCGGTTTTTCCTGGAGCGGGGCTGGTGTGGAATGCTAATAAACTCATAGACAGTGGATCATAATAGTGGAGTGTGGCGTGCGTGCCATCCCTAATAAGTAGGGTTGCAGCGTAATAAATTATTACTCAAGCAATATAAAAATATTTGAACTAACTCAGTGGTATATGAAATTAATATCACCAGACGAACATGCTGTCTGGCACTCACAAGCTACTTTGACACACCCACATATACAAAAACACTGACATAAAAATCCTTTACACAGTGTGACGTGCTACACTAAGTACTAACTAAGTGTATTTATTGAATGTGTTATTGCTATTAATTACTTGACATTGGCAAAATACCCGCTAAGTTGTGGGTGAGGCCATATTCATATCCATTTTATTTCATCGCAACTCATTTCGTATAGAAAGAAAGAAATATTAATAATATTTATTTCGTATAGGGTCCGTACATAAGTATCATTATTCTTTGCCCGTCGTTGATTCGTCATCAATACCTCAAGAGCAATACTTTCACGTACCATTTCGGTAATCTAACGTCTTCCATCCCTCTCACACCACTGACTTCATAAATAAGTATGACAGTGACAGCATGTTGTCTCGATGACGTTACGATTATATAAGAAGTTCCTTGCTTACCCTACAGAACTGTAATTAAATATAAAAAATGGCTTGTAATGTAGAGTGCAGCGCATATATTCCTGAAATCCGCCCCGCATATAAATGTAAGACATCGCTCAAGATCAAAATAAAGTTAACAAATCACCAACCGCAGACCGCAGCCTAGACGAGGAGGCGGCTGTAAAAAAGTTCAAGGGTAAAAAAAAAATATTTTGACGTTCTTAGCCATTATTTTTTGGTAATATTGTTTTTTATTTACACAATACTTACAACGATATACAAAAAAATAAAAATAAAATGAAAGTAGAGAAAAACTCCAGAGGTGCCAGGAAGGCGGGCTTTCTATCGCAAAAAAAAAATTAATGATGATGCAGCGAGGGAATGCAGCCAGCATTATTGACACTATTCCACATTTTTGATAGATATTTTTTTATATTTATTCAAACTTTTTAGGTACTTAATGATAATGATCTTTAGCTTGTTTTGAGGAGCTTACGGAACTACTGGTAATATGTTGATCGCACATTACTACATAGTGTCTTAGTAAAAATACCTCGTTCATTCAGTTCTGGTGGAACGATACCACATATATAATGTTTAAGGGGTCAAAATTATCATAAAATTCTTTGCGTTGCACTGAGCTTACAAATATGTGCTGTCTCACTCTGACAGGGAGAAAAAAAAGCCCTCGCGAGGGGCGTGTGATAGCATCTTATGTGAAGTAAAGAGATAAAGTTCTTCTCGCTGTGTTTTGTGTATTTATCTCACTACCTCCTGGCCTAGCACAAAGTTCTAGCGAACTGGTGGTCCATCCCTACGGAGGTTGGTACTGGTTACAAATGTTATGCTGTATTCAACTTTTTACGGGAACAATTTAAGTCTGGCGTTGGGAAATATTAATAGTTGTTATATGTTTGGATTTTGGATTTCTAAGCTAGTTTTGCACATAGAAAGTAGGAAAAAAGCAAAAAAAATGGGTACCGTACAACGGA
This sequence comes from Pheosia gnoma, assembly GCA_905404115.1. Taxonomy (NCBI): domain Eukaryota; kingdom Metazoa; phylum Arthropoda; class Insecta; order Lepidoptera; family Notodontidae; genus Pheosia; species Pheosia gnoma. The sequence goes on along the minus strand of FR989918.1, from coordinate 5,846,613 downwards.
CTAAGAGTGATCTCAGTATACAATACTTACAAAATAGATATTAAACATTCATGACTCGGGTACGAATGTCTGTGCTCATCACTTAAAGTTACGTAAGTAGCCGTACCGTAGCCGTGCCGTAACCGTACCGTACCCTTTTTACAATAATATTATTTTAGCTACCATAAGATGTAACCATCGCGGGATATCGAAAGCTTTAACCACTTTATAATATTTTTTTATCATAATTTCTATAACTCTTGGTACTTGTTTTATTTTCATTACCAACTGTAACAGATGTTTCTTGATTAAATCTGAAAAAAAATACTGCATGGTAGTTATATATTGTATTGAGTAAATATGCTTACCGGATTTCTAATGTTCTATGTCTTTTGAGGTCGTTGGTAGCGTATTTGCAAAGGCAAATAATTGGTCGTTAAGTGGGAAAAAATACTAACTTCTTAGGTTGAAGTAATCTTCTTTAGTAGAATAATATAATATCGCCACACGAGCACACCAACTATACGGTCCCACACTAAGCAACGCTTGTATAATGGGTTCCATACAATGGACTGAGGGCGAACTCAGTATATAATAATTATTGACTGGTGGTAGGCTTCGGCCGTGGTTAGTCACCACCCACTGAACAAAGCCATGTCGCCAAGCGGCCTAGCCGCGTTCCGGCATGATGTTCGGTGTTGCCATTCATGGATGGCGGGTCAGATCAGCTGCGCTGCATGTGCCTAGTGAACGTAGCGTCTCGATCTACTGCCGCCTTCCTACCTAGGCAAGTATGCTCCATCGTAGATCTCATCATCACTTACCATCAGGTGAGATCGAGATCAAATACTTGCCTATAATGTAATAAAATATATATATATATATATTAAGCATCCATGACTCGGGTACAAACATTCATGCTCATCACACAAAGCTTGTCCTTACCAGGATTCGAACCCGTGACCCTAGGCGCAGAAAGCAGGGTCACTACCAACTGCGGTAATCAAGTCGTCATACAAATACAAAATTAATTGAATAAAATGATCAAAAACCTTGGTAGTGTACAGTTTCAATGTACGAGTACTTACTCGTTAAACAGAAGTTTGGTGATAATGATAAACGGGGATTCCACTAGCAGCCAAAGAATAAAACTAATGCAGCTTGCTATAGCAACTGTGCCCATTCCGTCAATTATCTGAAAGAAGACGATTGTAAATTCTAATAATGTTAACCAACTGAGTACCCTGCCTGTAGCTGAGTACCCTGCCTCACATGAAGATGCTAGTTAAATAATTCCAAAACTTTCTGTATTTCAGAAAGACCCAAACTTTATGTAGCGTTTTCTATATTCTGATTGTCTGTCCTCCGGACTCCTTTAATGGAACCACATGTAGGTAACCTACAGTTCAGTAAAGATGTTAAAAGTTTTTAAGATCTATCTCTAACGATCGTCATAGATATAGCAACAAAAGCTGGGACCACCAGCAAATTATATCTTCCTTATAGCGGAGGAGATGAGGTTATAATTCAGATACCTGTCCAAGTCTGACCAAGTAGACTACAACGAAAATGTTGAATAAACTATCAACAACAGCAAAACTAAACTACTAACAAAATGAACCGCATCAAATTTCAAAGGCATCCTTGCTGCGTATAAATTGCGTTGTATTATAAAAGGATGGATCAAGTACATTCCGTACGAGAGTCGACTGAGCGGCAAGAATGCTGGTAGACATAAGAAGTCATTGACGATTGCTGGAAACAGACGAAAAAATATATTTTTAAATATCATATTTGCCAAGCCTACACGTAGTATTTCATGGTAAATTATTAAATATTACTTACGGACGGTCCCATATTCGCAACACACAATGATACAGCATACAGCAAGCGCCCATATCCCTCTACTCAATGCAACTGTAACTGCAACTTCAATAGCGCCATACTCTACGTCATGAAAGATTCTACTGAGGCTTGCGATAGCAAACATCACTATTATACTAATAAAAGTTCCAATAATTGACCATTTCTGAAATATGAGATGACTTTATAGTTCAAATGGTAATATTTTAAGACAAAGCGCTGGTAGCAATAGCCATTAATAATTAGGTTTGTAAAAATGACATGGGTGTTCCGCAAGGCTCTGCATTTGGACCAGTATTATAAGTACAGTTAAAATAAAGGGGTACTATACAATAAAATGATTGGGACTTGAAATAAAGGTGTTTTTGTCTTAGAATTTGGATCAACGATGTATAGAGAGTATACTTAATCTTGGAAGAAAAATTGACAAATTACCTTTGGGATAGTTTTCCGATATCCTTTCGGTTGCCATTCTGAAATAACGTAACCCATACCGATACCAACGAGATAGGCACCAGCGCGCACGTAGCTCCTCGAGTAATTGTATTCTAAGCCCATAACATTTCTAGGGTCCATGAAATCTCTACAAAATAAGAGGTACTTACAGTAGATTATAACCCCTAACGCAATATTCATCAGGGTGTTATAAACATGGCGCTTTTATTGACCTGTGCCATTGATGCTTCTAAAATATCTACTTCAACGTTTATTTTATTTAGATATTTTGTTTGATGTCCAGTATTGGAGAGCTATCTCTCTGATACTAGCTATCAAACAAAAATATTCCTTTGATATTGTCACTGCTATTGTAGACACTAAATCATAGGGTGAAGTTATTTTAACAGTAGATAAGACAAAATACTCACGTTATTTTATTAAAATGTACAACGGGAAGTCGATGCCAGTATGTCAATATTCCAGGTATTATTATAGCTAGAACTGAGGTTACTGAAAAGGCTGTTAAACCAAGCTGTTTGTTCTTTAAATAAATGTAGAAGAGGACGGTCCCAAGTATGGTTAGCTGGTAGTCACAGGATATGTACCATGTGACTAGGTGGCACTGGAAAAAGAAAATATTTTGGAAATGTGGGACTTTTTTAACCTATAAAATCATATTTATTACCCTTAACAATTTTAATGCCAAGCTAAATTAAAACTTATCAGTTTTTAATTTAACCGCGTTCAAACAGACCAACCAAAATTTCCTAAATGCCATTTGGCTACTGCATTGTTGATTTAGTATGATTTTTGTCATTATAATGAATACTTACTGAATCTTTCATATCGGTCTTTAACATCAGTAATGTAAGCATCCAATTCTTAGTACAAGTCTGGCGTTCATCGTCACATAATTTTTGCCATATTGGTCCTGTATTTATGTGTTCAGCTACTGACATTAAGTAGAATATCGATACTGCCAGTGGGCCTAGTAATCTGTGAATATTGGATAATAAAGCAGTTTTAAAAGACCATCTGCTCAAAGACTAAATGTCACACACACTACACTAAATGTGACTCACAGAGTTCAGCAAGTCAAGTGCGAGCTAACCGTATACTTTATAGTCTACCGTATTTATACATTTTGTATGGAGAATTGAAAACCACCTCTAGCGGACGGGATTTAAAACGTTCAATTCTCCATACAAAATGTCTAAATACGGTAGACTATAAAGTATACGGTTAGCTTGCGAATAATCTTGCACCTACAGTTAAATTCCATTCCGCCACATTTGGTGAGTTGTCGAAATTTTAAAATTAGGACAGTCACCATTTTTACATCTATGACTTCAGTAGTTGCAGACAGTTAGAAAAGCTCTGATATGTTCATACCATCATATATGGTCATATATGTTTATGTGAGGCTCCTAGACAACCGTTGCTTCATAATATATCACTAACAATTTTTACCAGGACAGACTAAAAGCTGATACGAATAACCATTATAATTAAGGATAGAAATTATTGAAATCACCTTAAATAACGCTTCAGCAGTACGAGTACCAAGTGTTTCCGTCTCCCAATCATCATGAGCCCTCGTATATGCAATACCCCGGACATCATAAAGAAGGTGTCCACAACGACACTAGCGTTCATCAGCTGTCTTGCTACACCAGACTCGAAATCCTGCACAAAGTATGTAATTGATTCAGCCTTCATCTAGATTACCTACAATTTTCTCAAAGCTCCGATCATTCTAGTTAGAGTGCTAAGTATTATGAAGTTATCCAAGAACTATAGGTTCTGTGTAACTTATGATGCTGTAACTATCTGACTTCGTTTCTAAGCAGCCTTGTGTCCTGATATGACATAACAAAATTAGCGACGCAATCCAAATAAAATGGGTCTCCATTTTGATTTGGCGCATGAAGATTTTTCTCAGCCTACCTCTGGTACGCTTCATGAACGTGTTGTATAAAATATAGTCTCACTACCTTCCTCTTTTCCGTTTATTTTGTATTGATAAGAAGAAGGTAGTATGAATTGAGATTCAACCATATTATTAAACTCCTGTAGCGACCACTTCAACCGCACATCAAGCTACACAGATGACACTGCAGACGCATTCAGAGCAATAGACAATTGTCATCACAAACCTGAATCGCGCTATAAGAGTATTCGGAGGAGCAAGTAACATATATACAAGATCCCGACAATAACTGTCGGGGCATAGCGGCCGCCCCGCCAGACATATCACCCACCTGGCTGGAAGATCTTCCCTTTTCGGCTTAACTCCCCTTAAGGCAAGCGTTTATTGGAGGAGTTTCATTCGTAGTGTTGTTTAATTGTATCATCATTAACTATTTACCTTATCAACGTCCAAGAAGTTGACTATTGGCATCCTCATGAAGTATAGAATAGTGTGCAAGTACACCAACATAATCGCGGAAAGGAATCTGACGCCATTCATTGAGTGTATTTCATCAGGATTCGTTTTTATTAGACTGTTGTAATTTGTCATGAGGCTGAAGGATTTTGTCACCATTGACACTGAAAAGGCGAAAGCAAATAAATCAATTGTGTTGTAGGACATTGATACATGATCTACAATACGTGCAGCACGAGTGAGGTCGTCTTGTGGCAGACTTTCTCAGGTTTATAGAGGTAGACTTTAAAGTAGCAGGAAAAAAATAATGATCATATCTTTGAAAATATTATGAGCAAATAAATTATTGAATGCATTATAACTACCAAAAGAACCTCGACGATCTTGTGTGCTTGAATCTCTGCTTTGATGAAATGTAGAGACTAAGGCTATAATGAATAGTGCTGCTATCATATACCTGGAAATAACGAGGTTAATATCAATTATATCTTGATAGCCGCGTACTGACTGATTGCGAAGCCAACTGATACTACCTTAGGCATATTCTGTACGTTATCCCCCACCCCAGTTTTGATTCAAATATTCAGCACAGATGATGATAACATACAGTAAATAGCCAAGCTGACAAAGAGGAAAATGTTTGATAACCCAAATCAGACAAACAACACGCACTAAATAAGCGATCCGGATGTCTCCAAAATCTCTTAAAGAAAAATATCACCTCGATCACATATTATATTCATCTTGTAGATCTTCTTGTAGATCATCTTGTAGATCCTCTTGTAGATCATCTTGTAGATCATCTTGTAGATCATCTTGTAGATCATCTTGTAGATCATCTGGTGGATATAGAGAACCTATGGCAGTGAGCTTCGAGTTCCTTGATTTTGATATATAAGACTTAAAAAAACTTACATGAACAAGTAGAATCCAAGAGGATACTGGTAGTCTTCACCAGCGACCTGGCAGTAGTCCACCGTGATGTTGGGCGCAGTGGAGACGGGCGCGTACTGCGAACCCAGGTACATGTGCTTGAGCAGCTTGCTCACGGAGCCGGGGCGACACGACGCCGGGACGCACACGCCCCAGTAGAAAGCGTTGAATCGAATACCGTACTTGGTGGTTGACTGAAAATAAAAGACAAAATGGTGTCTGCACTTAAGAATTGAATCGCATATTATCATCAAATATTAATCAATTACTAAATAGTCTGCGGATATAGCTCGAAAAATTGATAACCATTGGAGCAGAATGACTTCATAATAAACACGAGGCGAAAGGCGTAGTTTAGTTGACATATGACCAGCAGTGACCGTCTTGCAGCTGATGAATGGAAACGGTGATGGCAAAGCTCGCTAACTTCCATTGGCTACTTGCTAGATAATGATCTGTATTCCTCTCCCACTGCAGGGAGCGGGCCCTTATATTGAGATCTTATACTATATGCAGCAGTGATAGCCAAGTTGGTAGAACGCTTGCCTCGGTAACAAGGATCGCAGGTTCAAACCCCGGCTCGCACCTCAGGGATTTCTAGATTTCATGGCGGAATCTCATTTTCAACTATGATTATCACTTGCTAAACTGTGAAGGAAAACATCGTGAGGAAACCTGCATGTCTGAGAGAATCCCTCGAAAGAAGTCCGCCAAACCGCACGGGGCCAGCGTGGTGGACTACAGCCTAATCCCCCTCACATTGAGGTGAGGCTCGTGCCCAATAGTCGGACCTTAAAAGGGCTGATATTATTATTATACTAAATGGCTACTAACTTATTTTCTTACCATAACTGCCTATGGCCAAGTTCGTATGATAACTCAGATTGTAGAACTCTTGGCTTGAAAACGACAGATGCAGAGTCATATCCCCTCGTGGAGATTGATCGCCGTGACCGAAATTCGGTCAGGAGATCTATTATACGAGAAACACTAGTAAACCTATTCGGCAATTAGAGACGATTCTGTGGAAGTTATTAATGGTGACTCACAGTAATATACTCTTCAGTGGAATCATAAGGATCCCATACGTGTTTCGTCATCTGTGGCACATCACCGATCATCTTCACCTCAGCCGTGCAGTACTGGGTTCGAAGTTGAGGGTGCGTGGTCAGCCAGGGAGGGTTCATGCACTGATCATAGTTGCCTAGCTGATGAGACGATCCGTATAGAATGCCCGTTGGATGCTGATTGGCGGTCCAAACTGTGAATAGTATTTTGAAGTAAGTTCATACCGGCATGAAAATTAAGGATCAGAATTGCCATAAATGCCCTAAAATGTAATGCTGCAACTTTTCGCCCACTCTGAATGCCGTTCCTATGTAAAAGAAGGGGCTGGAAACTCCATGGTTGCTCTTGTTATAAATATGTTATACATTGTTGGGCGTATGTGTGAACAATGTCGAAACTCCAAGGCTGGCTTCAGAAGGTGGTCAAAAGGTTCCAACACTAAGTTTATAATTTTCAAAAAAAATATTCAATGTCTGGTGCCACTTACCCCACATTGCCCACAACGTGAGATTCTTGTCATTATTGAGCAGTAACAGTATGGTATCCAAGCATGGTATTTCCTCTGCATTCCATACCTCATGCTTAATTGCCTCTACTAAGCTATCAATTTCTAAAACTCTTCTGGTGCTGATTGGCTGCAGTTCTTTACTTGAGGCTGTTACAAAAATACAATATTTGAGTTTTAATTTTTAATTTCATTTTTGGCGGCCTGATTAGCGCAGTTGGTAGTGACCCTTTCTGTGCCGAGGGTCCCCGGTTCGAATCCTGGTAGGTACAAAAATTTAAATTTTATAGAGGGTTTGTATACATTCTTTATCAGAAAGATCAACACTATGCGGGCAGGTAACACCACTTTGCAATACCCACGATCTAAAATTACTATAGCCAGTATCTGACTGATGTAATTAAATGAAAAAATTGGTGTTATGCCTTTCATGTTATTATGATAAGCAAATAATCATCCCCGTGGCCTCTACATGCGCACGAGTTGAGTTCGAAAATAAAACAAAACACTTACCAATATAAATAGCAGCTAAAAACAAAATTGTAGTTTTCATTTTAATTTTATATTATACCATATTTTAATATAGAAACATCACTGATGGACTTGTTACTATTTTTACACTTTGTTGTAATAATTATTTAATATTTTTTTTAACACAACCAGAATATAGACATAATTATTCTTGTTGAGTAGCAAGATGTTGCCTTATGTGTTCTCCACAGAACAATGGACCCCGTGGGAAATTTTGTTGATTCTTAATTCTTAAAAAAACATTTCATTATTATCTCTGGCAACCATGTTGTAATAACATCTGTAAGGCCTCAGCCTCGAATTTAGCGGGCAGCGGGGCGGCGGCGGCGGCGGCGCGGGTTCGGCGCTCGTTGGCCGCCCCGCGCCGCTGTTTTCGAGAACCAGTCCATTTGATTTTACGCATAAGATCCTGCTGCTTCCGCGCCGCGCCGCCGCCGCGCCGCCCCGCTGCCCGCTAAATTCGAGGCTGAGGCCTTATTAACATATACGCCGTCGCTATTATCTCACTGTATAAATTATTAATTGTTATCTAACTTCCAAGCTTAAGTATGCAAGATTTTATCAATATACAAGCTATACTAATACTAGGCCTCCCGGCGAACTTCGTACCGCCTCAGAATCAAATTGATTTCTTATATTGAAATAAAACTATTTTTAAGGATTTTATCGCGTTTATTTTTCGTTTTTACGTTCCCGACGTTTCGGCTGCTTTACAGCAACCATGGTATGACACCAGGACGTCAACCACCTCAGTCCTCCCGTGACCATGGTTGCTGTAAAGCAGCCGAAACGTCGGGAACGTAAAAACGAAAAATAAACGCGCTAAAATCCTTAAAAATAGTTTTATTTCAATGTGTAGTATTCGCGTAAATATAAGAAATCAATATGATTTCTTATATTTACGGAATACTACATATTTAAATAAAACTAATTTAACTGATTTTACCGCGTTTATTTTATGTTTGTACGGTTAATGAATTATCTGTATTATTATTTTAGTTTTCTCGTTTTAATACTTATTTTTGATTTTCGGGGCGGCGACAGTATACAAAATTAAAGATGATAAAAATCGGCCCACTCGTTCTTGAGTTATAAATGGTTTAACTAACACGACTTTGATTTATATATATATATATAGATTGTAAAGATATAACGTTTGTTAGTTGGGATCTCCCGATTAAATGATCCGATAATATATTTTTTTTTTCACTATTAGGAAGCCACATTATCTCCGAGTGCTATAGGCTGCGTTTTATAGAGGCAACGCAGGCGGAGCTGCAGGCAAAAGTTAGTCATCAATAAATTAAAGTAATAACGTGTAAATCGGCTCCAGCGAAGTGGTACGCCGGAAGCGTGCATTTAAATCATGGCGCCGCAGGAACCGGAAGCGGTGGCCTAATAAATATGGCGTCCGTTCAGCCGCGAACGCTTCGTAAAAATTACGACTATCTGTGGTGGTGAGTTTCTGCTGTTTTTCGCTTGCATTAGTTTTATAATATTATAGCTTCTACCCGCGGCTTCACTCGCGGTACCTTGAAGATGTTGCTCAGATAGTACTCAGAGATGTTCAGTGTAACATAATAAACAAGTACTATTTTGAATCTATTGTGAATTAAGAATATGAAAGATTTATCTGAGGTTCGCTCTCCTTTTATACGATTCCTTCATATCACTAGTCTTTAATACTCCATCTTCATATTAAAAGTGTTTTCCATGTTTATTTATAGCAGGGATAATCAGGCTTCCAATAATAGTACATTTTTAATGTATTTTTTTTAATCAGTAGGTATAGAAATATTTATGAAGCGGCATATTATATTTATTAGTGTAGGTATCAAAATGCATATTTTTTTTACATTATTAGTCCTTTACTGACTTGGCACGTAGCCTCGCGGGGCTAGTTTGTCTCACTCAGTCAGCACGGCAGCTTGCCCGACTGTTAACATATTCAGTAATTTTTCCCCCCGTCAGCACGACTATTCATGTGAATTGAATATATTAAATGTAACCTTGCGAGGCTGCGCGTTCAATGGATACACATATAATGAAATCTATGCATTCATCCATCAACCTCAAGACGTCTACTCCTGGACATAGGCCTCCCCCAATCCTCGGACGCCCGGTGACGATGACGACCCCTAAAGAGGACGGCGGCGGGCGAGGCTCCCCGCCGCCGTGCGCAGCGAGGGTGCAGGGGAGCGAACATCTGCTCCCCCGAGTCGGGCCCCCGTAAGGGGCGACGCACAAGAGGGGCACCGGTGCGTTCCGTTTGGAGATCCCGGGGCCCCTCCAACATGTGTCGAAGGCGGCCACCGGGGGGGTTTTAGTGGGTAAGAATCCCACATAACCCGGCCCTCTCCCACACAGAGGCCGGGTATCTTTCGAAGATTTCCCCCGTCAACAAAAAAAAGACCTCCCACAATGGCTTCCACACAAGACGGTCCTCCGCTGTTCGCATCCAGCATCATCAGCATCCTTCCTCGCGTGTGATATTATCGGTCCACCTTGTGGGGTCATCTAATGAAATATAACTGAAAAAAAATATCTTGAAAAAAATAAAAAAGATTTTCATCAGCAGCATTTCGTAAATTTTAAGCCGGGGTACATATACCCTCCCCCCCTCCATATTTGTGTCAGGGGACAAGTCGGGCCCCAATCTGTACCGTGCGCGTCGGAGCGTGTCGACCGAAAAATGGGACATGAGAAAACGGACGATCGGGTGTGGCTAGAAATGTAGCGATTTGGTAGAGCACTTCGGCCCCCTGATCACGTAACTTGCAATATCCTAGCGATAGCAGTAATAGCGCAATATTTGCTTTTAAATCGCTAATTCGTATTACAGAGCGCTGCGACGTCATACATATCTGCGATTTGAAAGCAATTATTGCGAGATTATTGTTGTCGCTATTCTTTCGCTAAGCCTGACAAGATACGTAATGGGGGGGGGGGGGGGGGCGGGTATGTTTTAAATCAGGGATTCCCAAAGTAGTCGATATCGAACCCAAAGCGTCGATTTCGGTTTCCCAGTGGTCGACATAAACGAAAACTGATTTTGGGGATCGACGAGGTCTAAAAGTAGACCCCTATGAATTAACCCAAGTTCTTATTTGGAACTTTCAAGCTACTGTATACGTTGAAATTTTGAAGAGTAGAGTAATATCGGGGCCGAGTTACTCTACCACTTGCCTTCCCCTTCCTGGCGAGAACTCTACTTCACTCTACTCGAACTATGCATACGGTTAGTAGAGTGCAACTTGTTCCCAATAATATCTCGAAATGCGATATCGTCGCTTCTAGGAAACATGTAGTTAGAGTAATTTTTGTCCCCAAACTCTATCAAAAATTGTAGAGCACTGACTGGTAAATGGTGAATGGACTGGTAAACTACAATTTAGTCTACTTTTACTTTTACTAGACAGCCGTGTAGGCCCACTTCGCTATCTGAATCACAAATTTCAAATGTTATATCACACTAATGCCACTAATATTATAAATGTGAAAGTTTGGATGGATGGATGTTTGTTACTCAATCACGCCAGAACAGCTGAACGGATCTGGATGAAATTTGGAACAGAGATAGATTATAGTCTGGAATAGCACATAGGCTACTTTTTATCCCGATAAAATGTATACTTTTTAATCGCGGGTAACACCGCGGGGTGCAGCTAGTTATTCATAAGTCAGTCAGCCACGACGCAATATTGCTATTCATTGTACAACTGCCAAAACTACCTATTTGGTTTGGTCGTAATATATCAAAGGTCTCGTTTGTCCACGCCAACCGCCACTAGTGGGCCCACTCGAGACGCAAAGAGGAACAATTCAGCTGGGTTCGTTATTCGGGACGTCGGAGTCACCTGATTACACGCTCCGATGGGCATTAGTGATGGGTTTTATTTGATTTGTCGATATCGATGTTATCTGTTAGGTAGTCAATAACTACCATAAATCTTGAACTGAAACCCAGATAGCACTATAAAGGGTAAGCTACTACAAACGATAGAATCAGATTAAATGAAGGTTTTCACATTTGGTTTATCTTCATCGATTTGATCACTGATTTCGGACCGCAAACAACAACTAAATATGAGGGTACCCCAGTTCAAAATTTGACACTAGAATGTCAAACACCTCAGTCCCGTGACCATGGTTGCTGTTAAGCAGCCGACACGTCGGGAACGTAAAGAACATCCAAAAAACGCGATAAATCCCTAAGTTTCGTGAGACGTTTGGTTCTATCGATATCGACAACCGCGTCGCCCATCACTATACAGTATTCCGGCAGCTATAAGTGCGCATTCGGTCCAGCGCCGACCTCTCTACTTACACCCGTCGCATCGCACGTCTGAATACATTTGTAAAAAATTGCTCAAATTTGTGAAAAATGTAACGAGGGGCGCTGAAGACTTTTGAATTTTCAAAATGGTGTAAGTTTGTCAACGATTTGAAGTTTGGAACTGTGATTTGAACGATCATTATAGATAGATAGATAGATAGATAACACTTTATTGTTCCACCACATAAAATGAATACAAAATTACAAAAACTTAACTTATACAGAGAGTGTCACAATGGGCGGCCTTATCACTAATAGCGATCTCTACCAGGCAACCTTTGGATGGAGAGGATTTATTATACTTATGCTTGTACTCATAAGGGGTCGAAATACTCCATCCCGACCTCTTCAATATTAAGGTCTTATTATACCCCAATATTGTAGAGGTTGTTGAGGAGAAAAAAAGTTTCTAAAAAAAAAACAACATGTAAATATCGCCAGACGAACACACCAACTATACGGTCCCACACTAAGCAACGCTTGTATTATGGGTACCGTACAATGGACTGAGGGTGAACTCAGTATATAAAACTTATATAGATATTAAACATCCATGACTCGGGTAAAAACATTCATGCTCATCACACAAAGTTGGTCCCTACCACGATTCGAATCCTGGACCTTCGGCACAGAAAGCAGGGTCACTACCAACTGCGCTAATCAGGTCGTCGTCATGTTGAATAATACATTTATTTGTGACACGTATTGGTACAAATGTTTGCCAAACATTACTGACTCAATGGGTTAACGTTTAACCTAGTTATTTTTCCCCTGGATGAATTCAATAGTAGAGTAATCCAAGAACTCCTAAAGTAATCTAGAAGACATTCTCTCTCTGTCATTCATTTATTGTGTGGGCGGGACGGAGCATGCTTACGTTAACTACACCGTTTCTACCAAGCCGTGTTCAGACTTTTAGGTCTTCATAAAACCTCAAATTGATCACCTCTCGCCTATCCTGGTCTGATAGGTAGTCGCAACAATTTATCAAGATCACGTATGCCAGGCCGCTGTCCCTCGAGGCGGTGGCATGCAATTTTCCTCCAAATTGGGCCCCGTTAAGACCCCGTATCGGCTGCCATGGATAGTCTATATTTGCTAAGTGGGGACTGTGTGTAGCTTCAGTAGCTTACGGCCGGCCGGCCTCCACGAAGTTTGCAATGTGTAAACATGTACAAGATCGCACCCGCCATTATATGAGATTAAGCCACAGATCCTCGCTAAAGAACACCGATTCCGACCAAGGGTGATACGTGAGGTCATTGAAATTAAAAAAAAACATCCTAATTTCAATAGGGAAGATGGCTGGGTGCTACCACCTACTTGGGATCCAGTAATTATTATAATGAAATCCAAAACCAAGCGCACCATTGCAAGACCTCGAGACACTGTGAGCACTTTCTGCGTAGATCGGACCGCAAGCAACAACTAAATATGAGGGTACCCCGGTTCAAACTATGACACTAGGACGTCAAACACCTCAGTCTTCCCGTGAACATGGTTGCTGTAAAGCAGCCGAAACGTCGGGTGCGTAAAAAAAAATCCTAAAAATTAGTTTTATTTCAATATGCAGTATTTGCGTAATTATAAGAAATCAATAGCTTAGTAACTATCAATTTTCCCGTGGATAAAAGCACATTCAGTTTTTCCCGAACTGTTCAATGTGGTAACTTGTTGCTTGGTGATGGTTAAGTTGAAGATGTTGTCTTCGTATATTGTATAAAAGGGGCCTCTTAAACTAAGTTACACCATTACTTATATGTAATAATTGCTCACTCATGTCAATTTGTCACTATATCGTAGCGCATAACAATATGTCTCGGTAATTTATAAATATAGGCATTTACCAATATACGAAATAATTTTTCTGATTAAAAAATATATATTACCCATCTTCAGTTTTGAAATTGAACTTGTATGCTTTTCTAGTATAAACAAATACCTACTTGTGTGGTCTGTTTGTTGTAAGTTTCTATTGTGTTCCACCAAAGAAATAAGAAAATACACTCATGTAAATGGCCACATCCGTGACGCCGAACAATATTGACAGTGATAACTTATCGGCTGCGACGTGTCTGGTGCCCCGTTTACACGATACAAGCTGGCGGGTTGACAAGTAGCGAGTCACCTCGAACACTGCTAGGCAAGTTGGTAAGTTACGTTAATAGGCCAGCATCGTACTGTACACAAGTAATTAACTGTTATGTTGAAGCAGCAGATGACAATTTCAGCTGTCATACTGACGTCTGACGTAAAGATTAAAAAGAAAAAAAGGAGAGTCACTTTTTAGCTCTTAGAGGCGTCTCCATCGTGTTGTTTTTATATTATTTTTTAATTTTAAGAAAAATACAAAATTTTGAGTAAAACCTACATTTTTTTATGTTGACGTGGTCGCGTCAACATTTGGCGACTATAATATAATAGGAGCTTGTAATCTTCTAGATTCCAGATTTAAGTTGATAGTGGAAGTCGAAAATTTGCTCTGATTCTGGACTACTTGTCAACGTGTGATCTACAGCAGCTTTTCGTCAACTTGGCTTTTTTAACAAAGAACAGTACATAGAGAAATTGGTGACGATAATGTTAAATATACACGAAGTCTACTTGACTTGTCTCTCGTCAAGTTGCCAACATGAATCGTGTACGTTGGTCATTAGATATAGATCTGAGATATTCAGACAGGTTTTTCACATGAACTATAAATCAAACAAGCCAGTTTTTCAGTGTCAGTGATGAATTGAAAATGTGATACAGTGTTCGGGAAATGGTACAAAAAAAATATTTCTGCACTCATTTTGGGGAGTCGGGGGGTTTTACAAGAGATTTCATTTATCAAGTAGGTGGGTAAGTTAAGATAAACCAGATGACATTTTCGTAAATGATTTTCTTTCTAGATACGTGTTTTCTACAACGCATATAAGTGGCGGGCAGAAGGTTAGGTGCGAGATTATTTGTAAACTAACCGTATACTTTAAAGTCTACCGCATTTGGACATTTTGTATGGAGAATTGAGAGTTTTAAATACCGTCCGCTAGAGGCGGTTTCCAATTCCCCATACAAAATGTCTAAATACGGTACACTATAAAGTATACGGTTAGCTCGCACTTGACGTGCTGTTATATTTAATGTTGCATATGGCTCTTGTTAGCCGACTTTGTTGTAAGATATTTTTTTTTAATAAAAAACAGTGATAGTTAAGTTGGTAGAACGCTTGCCTCGTTAACAAGGATCATAGTTTCAAGCGTTAGCGTATAATAAGATCAACATCTTAGATATTTTTGTTGCAGAAAATTTTCAAAAAAACTAAATTTCGCGTACGAAGTTTCAGAGCAGTGCAGTCATAGAACATATCGAAATTGAACACAAAACCAATGAATTAAAGTTAAAATTCCAGTGACAATAATAGTAGGCAGTTATAATGTACCCGATTGTAGGCAGCCAGTCTGACGAAGACTAGCAATAAAAATGGGCCCCATTAATATTGCAAGTAAATAAGGCGGCCGCTTCAGTCATTATTACAATCCTCGCGACGGGATACTGCAGGCCATGAAATATGACCCGCGCAATAACATAGACCGACCTCTAACGTCAGTAAGTATGTACCTATAGTACAGCGGGATTGAGAAAGGATATACAACCGTTAGAAGGTTCTAATGGTAGTATAACCTGTGTTCCCAACAGAAAGTCAATTGTGATTTTTCGTGTGCAGTTTTTTTTATTAACGTCGTAATTCTGATTTCACAAAACGATAAGAAGCGCATGTTTCAAAGGTTAGTATACCCTTTCGGAGTCATGCTGTATAACATGTAACGTTAGGAGCAATTTAAAAAAAAATGCCCCAAAAACCCAATTGTCGTTGATGGGAGATTATTTTTTTATTAACCCACTAATCTATACTTCTATACTAATATTATAAATGTGAAAGTTTGGATGGATGGATGGATGTTTGTTACTCTTTCACGCCAGAACGGCTGAACGGATCTGGATGAAATTTGGCACAGAGATAGATTATGGTCTGGAATAGCACATAGGCTACTTTTTATCCCGGTAAAATGGGTTCCCGTGGGATAGACATACTTTTTAATTGCGGGTAACACCGCGGGGCGCAGCTAGTATTATAAATGTGAAAGTTTGGATGGATAGATGGATGGATGTTTGTTACTCTTTCACGCCAGAACGGCTGAACGGATCTGGATGACATTTGGCACAGAGATAGATTATAGTCTGGAATAGAACATAGGCTACTTTTTATCCCGGTAAAATGTATGGTTCCCGTGGGATAGACTTGTTTTAATTTTTCATAGAGCAAAGGATCGACATGATTTTTTGCATAAGTGGTGGTAGTTTAGGGGTCAGAAACTGACATAAGCCAATTGTTATCCCGGAAAAATGCACGGCTTCTATGAGATAGACATACTTTTTAATCGCGGGTAACACCGCGGGGCGCAGCTAGTTTTTTTTATAAATTGCCATAAATATTGAAATTCTGACTTCACAATTATGATATTACCCGTAAATGCGTTAATTAAAGCTCAGGTTCAAAGTCTTGTATAACCTTTCTGTATCACCGTGTAGGTATATTTTATTTCATTATACTTAAAAGTATCATAGCAGTTCAACTCATTCCGCTTATTATAAACTTTCTGTTGTTGGCTCAAAACACACTGCGTACCGACCACGTCTTTGTGTAAAAGGAAAACATTAATTACAAAGCTACAGTGTTCTTTTGTAATGAAAATACAACTTTATACTTCCCACACATACAACCTTACCACGGTATCTTAAAGTTTATTATCGTTTGTCCTAGCTTATCTATTAAAATTGTTGTCTCCAGTGATGAGGCAGTACTTGCAAAAATTATTTTGCAGCTTAAAAAGTACTTATTCCAAACTAGTAAGGTTGATTTTCTGATTTTTGAAATGCATTTAACGTTTGTAAGACTCATGTTATAGATAGTCATGATACGATATGTGTTAATCCATGCGTGTTGTTAAGTGCCATCTAGTTTATTAGTGAGTGAACTAAATGTCTTCCTGTATCGTCATATTTATTTTTAAAGTTTGTTTCTAACAATTAATATAGGACACGAACGAAATCACAGGTAACTAAAACCCGCTACACTAGGAAGCAATGAATCTGGTGCTCCAAAATATACAATAATCTAATATCTGCGATAATTCTCGTACATTCTTCGGGTGTTAGTGACAGATTACCATAATAATTATGAATATTGAATATTGTGTTTTTTTTAAAGATCAAAAACAAAAGCAAACTAAAAACAGTCGATTCGTGGTTCGATTTTCAAAATATCATTTGTTTTGTTGTTGGCATTACTTTACAGCATAACATTTTATTTAGATAATATTAAATTTAAAAATATATATAAAATAAAGTCGTGTTAGTTGCACCATTTATAACTCAAGAACGGGTGGGCCAATTTGTCCCTGCCCCGAATAGCAGAATAACTATAAAAACATGAGAAACAATATACATTTTATCATGTAGTCGATTCTGAGGCGGAACGAACTTCGCCGAGGCAGCTAGTAATCTACAAAATACCCTTTATTTGAATAAGCTACCATTCTTAGTTTCCGAGATAAGTTTTCATTAGGTGACCCAGATTCATGCCTCCCAAGTGTACACCGCATTCACAGAAACCCAAAACCGTTTTAATTTGCTCTAAAACCCATAAAATCACATTCAACGTCACGAATTGGGATGTTTATTCGCATAAACACATCTAAAGAGACAGAGGCGCCCTCCTCTGGTGAATTACGTCACCTGTGTAAGCTTCAATAACTCCAGGAAAACGGATCCAAAGCTTATTTGAGGCCGAGTATCACACCGTAGTGCCAGTGATGACACATGGTACCGAGATGCGGTCGCTTACTATGGGCCTCATAAGAAGGCTCCAGGTCGCTCAACGCGCAATGGAGAGAGCTATGCTCGGGGTTTCGCGCGCGATAGAATCAGAAATGAGGAGATCCGTAGACGAACTAAAGTTATCGACATAGCTCAAAGAATTTCAAAGTTGTAGTGGCAGTTGGCGGCACATAGCTCGCAGAACCGAAGGCCGTTGGGCCAGAAAGTTTCTAGAATGGCGACCACGAATTGGAAGACGAGGTGTAGGACGGCCCCCCACAAGGTGGACCGATGATATTACACGCGTCGCAGGAAGCCGGGGGATGCGAGTGGCGGAGGACCGCGATGTGTGGAAGTCATTGCAGGAGGCCTATGTCCAGCAGTGGATGGAATCAATCATATTATGCCTAAAATGCTGGTTATTTTATGCCTAAAATGCTGGTTGCTTTTTTGTGTACAGAAGCTCGACATTTGATAAATATTAATTTAAAATAGGAACTATATGCTTTTGGCAATTAGCTCTCCGCATTCACAACATTTATATCTAATTTTGAAATGTGAATATTTCAAATTTGAAATTGGAATGTATCATGCCGGGGTTCGTCGCCGTAACATATGTTTGTATGTTCTGCGCTTAGCTCGCGTCGGTGTAAAGTCGCCTATTTTAATCCGAGTTTTGCGTCGAATGGCGTTAATTCGCGGTTAATTTATTATCAGTTTAGCAGGAAGCGGGATGAATGGGGGGAGATATTTAATTATAAATTTAAACTATTCATATTTACTAGCGAGGTTCGAAAATAGCTTCAACCTCATATAGGTACGTATGTATATATATGCGTTCACAATGACTTCAGAAACCATGATTTAGAAGAAATATGCTCTGTGTGGCATTTAATTGCAAGAATATCTATTTATTTAGAGGTTGCACTGTTTTTTTTCCAAAAGGACAAAGATAAGTTGAAACTAAGATTTAAAAAAAAAATCTTAACGAAATTCAAACTGCAGATCTGGAATGTAATGTTCCTTTTGCATTGACACTGGCAAAATCAATGTTCTCCCATTGCCGAGGATCGTGACACTTTTGGTGAAGCCTGTTCAGACCTTGCCTCCAGCGGTTCCGATCAGCTGTCCGATGAGGAGCTGCGCGGACTGGCATCTCTATATATTCGGCTAGCTGGTCCACCCATTGCTTCAGACTTCTTCCACGAGGCCTACCTTTCCCGTAACCATCAGGCGCTCCAGGTTGCCACAGCTTCAACGAGCTTATGGCCAAGATACTGCAGTATTTGGTGTAAACAAGTCACGAAATGTCTTTGGTTGCTTGAGCACTTCCAGTATGAACGTAGTTGTGCGGTGTGCTGTGCAGGGTAATCGCAGCAGGCGACGCGGTCTGTTAATACGCGGCTATTTTTATTATACCTGCACAGGCTGATTCAGAAAGCGTATACATTTTTTTTTGTTGACGGGGGGGAAATCTTCGATAGATACCCGGCCTCTGTGTGGGAGAGGGCCGGGTTATGTGGGATTCTTACCCACTAAAACGGCCCCGCTGGCCGCCTTCGACACATGTTGGAGGGGCTCCGGGATCTTCAAACGGAACGCACCGGTGCCCCTCTTGTGCCTTGCCCCCTTATGGGGGCCCGTCTCGGGGAGCAGATGTTTGCTCCCCTGCGCCCTCGCTGCGCACGGCGGTGGGGGGAACCACACTTTAGTGAATTTCTAATTATTATGTCGTTTTTAGTCATTTTATAGGACAATTTTTTTTTTAATTGACTTGAAAATTCTGGCTTCACGTAATGATGACACGTGAGCTAAAGAGAAGTACAGTACGTCAAGTGCGAGATTATTCGTAAGCTAACCGTATATTGGAGAGTTGAAAGTTTTAAATACCGTCCGCTAGAGGCGCTTTTCAACTCTCCATACAAAATGTCAAAATACGGTAGACTATAAAGTATACAGTTAGCTCGCACTTGACGTGCAGGTTCACAATATGTTAGCATACACTTCAGAATCATTCTGTATACAAAAAAAACATGCCATGCTGTGTCACCATGACAACTAGAAGTCCTCAAAAATGAATGTATACGCGATCAAATTCAAAAGGTATTCGTTCATCAAACAATGGCTTAAAAACTTTAGCCGTAAAAAATATACAAAACACCTTTTGTTAAAAGGGAAATCTTATAACTGGGTTTCGCCATTACGGGTGACGAAAATGGCGCCGGAAAATATCCGGGACCACTTATAAAAGTTATTATATTATAAGTAGTATGTACCTTGCTCCGTTTTTAGGGAGGAAAGTGTGGTCACTTTAGTCGGTATGATAATTTAATGACGCTTCTTGGGAGCGTCTTATAATAGACTAGCTGTTACCCGCGACTTCAACCGCGTGGTATTTAACAAAAAAGTTTTTTTTTTATTACATTATAGCCAAGAATTTGATCTCGATCTCGAGCACATAGGTTACTATTTTGGGGTAAAAATTATAGTTCCAATTTTTCATAGAGCAAAGGATCGACATGATTTTTTGCATACTTTTTAATCGCGGGTAACACCGCGGGGCGCTGCTAGTAAGTTATATATACAGGAAATTTATTATTTTGAAAAATGTAATGGTATCACCGGGAAGCAATGATTATAAACAGTCCACACGTATTAAGTCCCAAGCACTGCTTGTAACTGATAATTATTATACGGGCTATAAATATTTAAAAAACCGAGTATTTACTTACGCTAATTGCTGATAAGAGTGTTTATATAATTCTTTATCGTTTTATAAAAATACATTGTTTATTGTAACGAAGGGAATCTTGTAAGTTCAAAGCGAATAAAACGAATGGGCATGATAATGTATGAAACAGTCTTACATTCACGTAACTGTCAGTACAAAATAAGACTGCATACATACCACACGACCGACTCAAATTGGACCTTTTACAGGACAAAATATAGAGTGCGTTCTCCCTCCAATACACCATGGCGTGGAAAATCATGTTAACATTACTTGCCGTAGTCCATGCAAACTCTTTGGAAGGCGTTTATGGTGAATGGGACATTGTAGCTGCTAGCTCAGGGAGTACTAATGGCGAAAAAATGTCATGTGCTAAAGTCACTATAAGCCAAGTTGTGGATGGTGGTCTGATCAATTGCGAAGACGGCAGCAACGCCACTGAAATTCAGGCGATCGTATCAGATGGGCATGAGACGACCAACGATAACGTCATGGCTTTTAATATAACCACTGAAATCAGATCGTGGAAGGATTGCGAAGATGTGTAACTGCAGCAAAGACTCTAAAGTCATGACAGATAGAAGCGCCAAATCTTATGGTAAATGGTAGAAGTTGTCCCTCGCACGCGTCGCGTATCGCGTCGAGTCCGGTGTTGTGATCGCGTTGTTTACAATACATTGCGCGCTCAAGAATTACAACATTTGTAACCCATCACTTTCGACATAAATTATTCGTATTTTTTTTTAATAAGCATTTTTTTTTCCCTAATGGAATTTACGCAAAGTTTTCGTTACCATTACAGTTACACCCTGTATATAATGGTACAGAACTAGGCGAAGACGTCTCACACACTCACCCCAAAGCACGAGTAACATGTGACACTCTAGGGTATTACACTTCGCAAATGTAGGTTGCATACCCAACACAACGCCTTCATAACCTACGCCTAATACATAAGCATCCCACTAATATTATAAATCTGAAAGTTTGGATGGATGGATGGATGTTTGTTACTCAATCACGCCAGAACGGCTAAACGGATCTGGATGAAATTTGGCACAGAGATAGATTATAGTCTGGAATAGCACATAGGCTACTTTTGATCCCGGTAAAATATATATACTTTTTAATCGCGGGTAACACCGCGGGGCGCAGCTAGTATCCCATAAAAAACTATAATAAAGATCACATATGAAATAACGAACCCCACACACACACACACACACAAGATGAAAACTTCAACGAAAGTTTCAAAGGCTTTGCGGCTGAAGCGGGAGCCGACCGGAAGTGAGCACGGAACGTGTCACATCCGGTGATTAACGACCCCACCCAATTTCCTTTAAACTTGGAAGAATATATTGGTCGGTGTTGCAAGTGATGAGGCATTGGAGAATAATACCAGCCCTTTTAATGTCCCATTTTTATCAAAATCTAATTCTGATGTTGGGAATTTGCCTCGAACCGGTGCAGTGACCTGCACGTCAAGTGCAGGCTAACTGTATACTTTATAGTCTACCGTATTTAGACATTTTGTATGGAGAATTGAAAAGCGCCTCTAGCGGACGGTATTCAAAACATTCAATTCTCCATACACAATACGGTAGACTATAAAGTATACGGTTAGCTTGCGAATAATCTCGCACTTGACGTACTGAACGGGCTAGACCAAGCTGTTGACATTATACTAAATAACTAATTAATTTACTATCATCCGTTACACATCTTTGAATTGTACTAAACCCGTGAATCGGTACAGTTATGCCCTTTGAATGGTTTATGATTTATAGTGCAGCATCGCGATTGAGAGTCGATCGATGATTCGACAAAGATAAGCCCCGCTCCGAGTCAATAAGTATGAAGCGTGTTCGGTTACATTGAAATAAAACTTATTTTATGGATCTTATCGCGTTTATTTTATGTTTTTACGTCACCGACGTTTCGGCTGCTTTACAGCAACCATGGTCACCGGAGGACTGCGGTGTTAGACGTCCTAGTGTCATAGTTAGAACTGGGGTACCCTCATATTTAGTTGTTGCTTGCGGTCCGATCTACGCAGAACCTGCTTACAGTGTCTTGCAATGGTGCGCTTGGTTTTGGATTTAATTATATTAATCACTGGATCCCAAGTCGGTGGTAGCACCCAGCCATCTTCCCTATTGAAATTAGGATGTTTTTTAATTTCGATGGCCTCACGTATCATCCTTGGTCGGAATCAGTGTTATTTTGCGAGGATCTGTGGTTTATCAAATGTGATATAATGTCGGGAACGTAAAAACATGAAATAAACGTGGGACCGTACAGTTGGTGAGTTCGTCTAGCGATATTGAAATTACGCATTAGAATTGAAAATTAAAAAAAAATACGATGTAACAAATGGCCAAACACACTTATCGAATGTGTCAAGTGTCAAAATGGAAACAAAACCGCGACGGACGAGTGTAAAGGTGCGTTCATAAAACTAATAAAAATAAATTCTTGATAAAAAATGTAAACACAGCTTTAATAGTATAGGCTTAGGTAACTAAACTCCTTGCACGTTTAATTGTGGTCTCGCTTCCCACCTCGGAAATTTTAGAAAATATATTTTCTTAAAATTTTTGTTTTTTTTTTCTGTATTTCTGTCTGGTCCTGTGCCACGGTACAACTCGATGGATTGAAATGAATCTCGGCATGAAGATAGTTTATAACCCAACACATGATATAGGACACCTTTTATTTCAGAATATGTACGGGTTCCCCGGGATAGCTAAACACTAAAGTCTACGGTTACGAAGTCACGGACAAAAAGCTAGATTGGAATAAGAATAAACTTAGGCTTAGAATAAACTTAGCAATTTATTCTAAGCCTAAGTTTATTTTTTCAATTGATTAGTGGTGTTTACCTGTAAGTAATTGTGCAATTAGTTATAAGACCACCTGGGCTTTTGTCTGAAAAATGTATAGTTGTAACAATTGTTGGTAGACCGTTTTTAATAAATAAAAAATAAATAAATAACTTTAGGCGTTGATGATATAAGAAAATCAGCACTAAGCTTACGTGTGGCATTGAGCCGATCTGGGAGCCTGTTTGGTACGTGTGGCATTGAGCCGATCTGGGAGCCTGTTTGGTACGTGTGGCATTGAGCCGATCTGGGAGCCTGTTTGGTACGTGTGGCATTGAGCCGATCTGGGAGCCTGTTTGGTACGTGTGGCATTGAGCCGATCTGGGAGCCTGTTTGGTACGTGTGGCATTGAGCCGATCTGGGAGCCTGTTTGGTACGTGTGGCATTGAGCCGATCTGGGAGCCTGTTTGGTACGTGTGGCATTGAGCCGATCTGGGAGCCTGTTTGGTACGTGTGGCATTGAGCCGATCTGGGAGCCTGTTTGGTACGTGTGGCATTGAGCCGATCTGGGAGCCTGTTTGGTACGTGTGGCATTGAGCCGATCTGGGAGCCTGTTTGGTACGTGTGGCATTGAGCCGATCTGGGAGCCTGTTTGGTACGTGTGGCATTGAGCCGATCTGGGAGCCTGTTTGGTACGTGTGGCATTGAGCCGATCTGGGAGCCTGTTTGGTACGTGTGGCATTGAGCCGATCTGGGAGCCTGTTTGGTACGTGTGGCATTGAGCCGATCTGGGAGCCTGTTTGGTACGTGTGGCATTGAGCCGATCTGGGAGCCTGTTTGGTACGTGTGGCATTGAGCCGATCTGGGAGCCTGTTTGGTACGTGTGGCATTGAGCCGATCTGGGAGCCTGTTTGGTACGTGTGGCATTGAGCCGATCTGGGAGCCTGTTTGGTACGTGTGGCATTGAGCCGATCTGGGAGCCTGTTTGGTACGTGTGGCATTGAGCCGATCTGGGAGCCTGTTTGGTACGTGTGGCATTGAGCCGATCTGGGAGCCTGTTTGGTACGTGTGGCATTGAGCCGATCTGGGAGCCTGTTTGGTACGTGTGGCATTGAGCCGATCTGGGAGCCTGTTTGGTACGTGTGGCATTGAGCCGATCTGGGAGCCTGTTTGGTACGTGTGGCATTGAGCCGATCTGGGAGCCTGTTTGGTACGTGTGGCATTGAGCCGATCTGGGAGCCTGTTTGGTACGTGTGGCATTGAGCCGATCTGGGAGCCTGTTTGGTACGTGTGGCATTGAGCCGATCTGGGAGCCTGTTTGGTACGTGTGGCATTGAGCCGATCTGGGAGCCTGTTTGGTACGTGTGGCATTGAGCCGATCTGGGAGCCTGTTTGGTACGTGTGGCATTGAGCCGATCTGGGAGCCTGTTTGGTACGTGTGGCATTGAGCCGATCTGGGAGCCTGTTTGGTACGTGTGGCATTGAGCCGATCTGGGAGCCTGTTTGGTACGTGTGGCATTGAGCCGATCTGGGAGCCTGTTTGGTACGTGTGGCATTGAGCCGATCTGGGAGCCTGTTTGGTACGTGTGGCATTGAGCCGATCTGGGAGCCTGTTTGGTACGTGTGGCATTGAGCCGATCTGGGAGCCTGTTTGGTACGTGTGGCATTGAGCCGATCTGGGAGCCTGTTTGGTACGTGTGGCATTGAGCCGATCTGGGAGCCTGTTTGGTACGTGTGGCATTGAGCCGATCTGGGAGCCTGTTTGGTACGTGTGGCATTGAGCCGATCTGGGAGCCTGTTTGGTACGTGTGGCATTGAGCCGATCTGGGAGCCTGTTTGGTACAGCCGTGAGAATCAATCACCCCTTTTTCATCCAGTTCTGTTAAAAAAATAATTGTTCTTTCTTTAACAGTCCCGTTTATTGTTTTTTTTTTTGCGTAAAAGGGAGCTCTTCCAGCCAGGCTGGTGGTAGGCCTGGCGGGGCGGCCGCTATGCCCCGACGGTTATTGTCGGGATCTTATATATATGTTACTTGCTCCGAAAACTCTTATAGCGCGATTCAGGATTGTGTTGAAAATTGTCTATTGTTCTGAATGCGTCTGCGGCGCCATCTGTGTAGCTTGTGGTGCGGTTCAAGTGGTCGCTACAGTTTCTTTTTAATTTTATTGTGGAAAATCAATGTTCTTCTTCTTTTAGCGTTTTGAGATTCGTATGAACGCATCCTACGGGGCCTGTTGAAAACAGGCTACTTTCAAGTCTGACAAACACGTCTGTGATGGACAGCTTTTCATTACGAAGAAAGAACAATTTGTTTAGAAAAAAAAGACACCAACCGCGACGAAAACAAGTCGGCATTCATATTTAAGAAGTGAATGAGCGCACGCAAATGAAATTTTCAGATAAACGAAGTAAGTACATATTGTTATAGTGAATGATCAGAAAGGGTACACTAGTCTTAAGCAGTGATAGCCAAGTAGGTAGAACGCATGCCTCGGTAACGAGGATTGCAGGTTCAACCCCCGGCTCGCACCTCGGGGATTTCATGTGCGAATGTCATTTTCAATCATGATTATCACTTGCTAAACGGTGAAGGAAAACATCGCGAGGAAACCTGCATGTCTGAGAGAACCCCTCGAAAGATGTCAATCCGCACTAGGCCAGCGTGGTGGACTATGGCTTAATCCCCCTCGCATTGAGGAGAGGCCCGTGCCCATCAGTGGGACAATAAAAAGGGCTGGAATTATTATATTATTATTATACTAGTCTTTGAACCTGCTTCTTAGCGCATCTGTAATCATTACAGGTACTGCGAAGTCAGAATTTAGATATGTCGTTTTAAAAAATAAAATGTTTGCCAACAAAATGACTAGGTATAAAATTAATAATAATACATTCTCAAAAAGGACCTCTACGTGTTGGACAAATATCCCCGCCCAAGCCTTTCTAAGATCCAAATATAGACCGTGTGGAGAAAGATATAATAATAATAATAATATCGCCAGATGAATACACCAACTATACTACTAAAAACTATAACTATAAAAGATCTATTTAAAAAAAAAGAGCAACCATGGAGTTTCTTGCCCGTTCTTCTCTATAGGAACGGCGCGCCGAACGGGTGGTAAAGCAGTAGTATAATATTTTTGTAACTTGACGATTCATAAGTACTGTACAATAATCGTCTACGTGAATAAAAAATATTCTGATTCTGATTCTGAAATACGGTCCCACACTAAGCAACGCTTGCATTATGGGGTAAGCTTAAAATATAATACTTATATAGATTTGATATATCCATGACTCGGGTACAAGCATTCGTGCACACTAAATGTGTCCCTACCAGGATTCGAACCCGGGACTTTCACCGTAGAAAGCAGGGCACTACCAAGTAAGTCGGCATTATTTGCTATTGTGATTATTTGGAGCAAATCAAATGCAAATAATAATATTTTAATTGTTCTTTGGGTCTATATTATTTTCTTAATATTCGAAGAAAACCAACTGGGTACAAGTTGGTACATACATATTTATATTTGTACATTGAATGAAGAGGCGAAATACCATTAATCTCTCTTTGTGTTCTAGTGATTAATTCACTTTTGTTGTATCCTCAAGGTTGTGGTTTGGGATAGGGATGCTGGGTTAAAATCTGTTATCTCCGAGAAACTATGCAGTGTTTCCTTATTTACGTAAGACCATAGTCCGAGCTTGCTTCCGAATTGATGAAGTTAATTATCTATTCTTCTCTATTCTGTTGTTAAGAGGCAAAGTTTGTGAGTTTGTATATAGAGAGTCATCTCCGAAACTACTGATCTGATTTCGAAAACTATTTCACTGATAGCAAGCTACAGAATCCCTGAGTGTTGTAGGATAAGTTTCAGGTATCACGTGAACAATGTGAAAACAGAAGTGATATACGGTCGCTTTGAAAACAAGTGATCAGGTTCAAACCCCGGTTAGCGCCTTTGGGATTTTTGGATACCATGTGCCAATCAAATTTTTAATCATTATTACTTGCTGTATGTTAAACGCGGCTATCGTGAAGAACTAGGATACATTCTTCAGAAGCCGTGTGAATTGCACCAAACCAATTGGGTCAGAATGGTGGACTATGGCCCTAAATAAATAAATAATAATAAATAAATATCGCCAGACGAAAGCACCAACTATACGGTCCCACACTAAGCAACGCTTGTATTATGGGTACCGTACTATGGACTGGGGGTGAACCCAGTATATATTACTTATATAGATATTAAACATCCATGACTTGGGTACAAACATTGGTGCTCGCCACACAAAGTTTGTACCTACCAGGATTCGAACCCAGGACCCTCAGCACAGAAAGCAGAGTCACTACCAACTGCGTTAATCAGGAAAACAAATTCCTCTCGCATTAAGGAGGTGCGTTTCTGGTATAATAAGAGTAATCCCGCCCTTAATTAAATTGGGACCTAATAAAATCGGAGAACGGTACCTCTGCCTACCTTACAGGTGACATAGTCGTGATGGTTGTTTTATTTCGTCCAACATACAGAAAACTGTTGGTAAATATTTTATACTAAAACCTAGTGAAGTGCCAGAATGTATCTATCCCTTTCACTTCCAGTTCATTCGACAGAGACGACAATGCCCAGGTGATTTGTTGCTGTCAATTCCTTAATGGTATAGGCACAGCGCTTTGTGAACTTGACAAATACCTACTCGGTAATCAAATTCATGTACTGATCTTGATTAGTTGTTTTCTCACAGTTAATTTTTCACCATCATTCATTAGACCAGGGATTCCAAAACTATTTTGGGCAAGAGGCCCCTATTCCAAAATGAACTGATACCTCAGATCCCTATAGCCAAATGACTCTAAAAATCCTATGTCTAGTTTGTTTTCCTATTGATACAAAATAATAGTTTTCGTCTTGTACGAACTTGTGCACGCTTATCGACTTGTTGAGTTTTTTTAAAAGTTCAACAATGATACTCCTACTAAAATATTAGGCATTCTTATAACAAGTTGGTACACGTAACACAACCTATACAGTATCTTGAAATTCTCAGATAAGAACTGGTGTTGATTAATAGGGATCGATATTTAGACCTCGTCGACGCCCATTATCAATTTTCGTTTATATCGACCACTTTGGGAATCCCTGTAATAATATTTTTTTTAGACTTAGAGTTAGTATTTTTTTTTACCAGCTGCCAAAGTCTGCCTAGTGTCTATAACAATGTACTGCTCAAAAATATAAAAGATCTTTTTAAAAATAGCAACCATGGAGTTTCTCGCCCGTCCTTCTACATAGGAACGGCATTCCGAACGGCTGGTAAAGTTGTAGCATTGGCATTTTGTAACTATTTTGACGATTCAAAAGTACTGTACTTAATGGTTTACATGAATAAAAAATATTCTGATTCTGATTCAGGAAAAAGCTTAAAATAATATGTTCCCCTTTTTAATGTCCCACTGTTGGTCATTGGTTTCTCCTCAATGCGAGGGGGGATTAGGACATCCACCACGATGACCCAGTGCAAGTTGGCAGCTAAACACATCTTTCGAGGTGTTCTCTCAGACATGCAGGTGTTCTCACGATGTTTTCCTTCACCCTTACGCAAATGATAATCATGGCTGAAAATGAGATTCACACCTAAAATCCAGAAATCCCAGAGGTGCGAGCCGTGGTTTGAACCTGCGACTCCTGCTACCGAGACAAGCGTTCAACCAACTTGGCTATCAATACTTTTAAAAGCAATCAAATTGCTCTAAAAGCATATACCTATGTTACAATAAAAAGTACCTAGGTCCTCAAAGGGCTTTCAGGGTATTCAAAGCGGGCCCTAAAGTTGACGCGAAGCTAGATTCTATACAATGTAATATGTATAACAGTCAAATAAACAATAGCAGGGCCGTACATTCAGATGTAAATGAACGAACGTTCTCTGTGTTTCATAAATATTAACACCGTACTGTAATTGAAATAAAACTTATTTTACAGATTTTCTTGCGTTTATTTTATGTTTTTACGTTCCCGACGTTTCCGCCATTATATCAGATATGGTAAACCACAGATCCTCGCAAACGAACACCGATACCGAACAAGGATGATACGTGAGGCCATTGAAATAAAAAAAAAACATCCCAATTTCAATAGGGAAAATGGCTGGGTGCTACCACCGACTTGGGATCCAGTAATTAATCCAATCAAATCCAAAACCAAGCGCACCTTTGCAAGACCATAAGACACTGTGAGCACTTTCTGCGTAGATCGGACCACAAGCAACAATTAAATATGAGGGTACCCCAGTTCAAACTATGACACTAGGACGTCAAACACCTCAGTCGTCCCGTGACCATGGTTGCTGTAAAGCAGCCGAAACGTCGGGAACGTAAAAACATAAAATAAACGCGATACAATCTGTAAAATAAGTTTTATTGCAATGTGTAATATTCGTGTAAATACCTATAAGAAATCAAGAAAACCGTACTGTAATGATCAGAAACTATTGAAAAAAATATCCACAATTTTTGGATGTTTAGCTTGCCTTTATGCGCATCACGAGGAAACTACTCAACGTATTTTAATAAAATTTGACGTGGTGATAGCTTGTAGCACGAACCAACATCTTATATAATACTAGCTGTTACCCGCGCCTTCGTCCGCGTGGTATTTAACAAAGACACAACCGTTGGTAACAGCCTGCTCGCGCGTTCTGAGCCCGCGGGACGCATTGCAGGTTGTTGCTATCAAACTTAATCAGGCGCTGCGCTGCAACATTGGTTTTAATTTTTTTTCGTGAGATCCTATTTTTTTTCTACAATAAAAGTAGCCTAAGTTACTCCTTGTTACATCAGCTATCTGCCAGTGGAAGTCCCGTCAAAATCGGTCCAGCCACTTCAGAGATTAGCCGGAACAAACAGACAGACAGACAGACAGACAGACAGACAGACGGACAGACAGACAGACAGACGGACAGACAGACAGACAGACGGACAGACAGACAGACAGACAGACAGACAGACAGACAAAAAATTTAAAAAATGTTGTTTCGGTATAGGTGATGTGTATACGTCCAAATGCACTTAGTAAAAAGCGGTTATTTTAATATTACAAACAGACACTCCAATTTTATTTATATGTATAGATGTATCCCGGAAATAGCAAAAAAATCCCCAGAACAGGCATAAAAACTAATGTTCAGACGTACGCTGATACACTTAGATGCAGAACAAAATTAATTATTTACAAGACAACGGTGTAACACCGAGCTTTTAACTTCCAAACAATGTTAGCAAAAGGTATACCGCCGGACAAACCTGGCGGGCTTATTGAAGTCGAGATAACAGCGCTCAGGGCTCGCTCAACGCTCAATGAGTGTAGATTCTGGAGGTATTTGATAATGATACTATTAACAATGAAGCTGCCGTGAAAGTACCAATAAACTTCTTAGATTTAGGAACGAAATAGGTAACTAACTGTACAGAATAGGTAGGCGTAAACATACAGTATACACTGTGTAAGTAGCTTCACAACGAAAACTATATACCTATATATATAACGAAAATTATATACCTAACTATATACTATATAATATATTAAAGTGTAGCGTGTGTGCGCCCCACATGGCAACACACTGGAGCTTACTTTTATATTTTATTTTGTAAAAATAATGAATTTCAAAAAAAAAGACAAGCCCGCTGAGTTTCTTGCCGGATCTTCTCAGTTGAGGTCGCGTTCCTATCCGGATGTAGACTTAAGAAAGAAAAATGTAATGACAATTTGTAAGTGCCCCCGTAGGCCTATACGAAATAAATGATTTGACTTTGACTAATACCATGGATTCAACTCATAATCCTGGACCGACAAATATAATTTTCGATACAATTAAATTTATCCGTGATTGACTTATGTTTAATACGATATAATTCATGTAACAAATGAACGAAAGGAATATACAACGGTTTTCTAATACAACTAACGTAATTTTGCAATACATTCGCAAATGTTCAGACGCCCCCTCCATATTAAGATATTACTCCGTACCGCCACAGAATCAAATGTACAAGAAAATGAATTATTGTTTGTGAACTTTTCCAGTGTTTCAATAGTTATTCTGCTATTCGGTGCAGAAACAAATTGAACAATACAAAGATCATAGCAATCGGCCCACCCGTTCTTGAGTTTTAAATGGTGTAACTAACACGACTTTGTTTTTATAGATTTTTATTTAGCATTCTCTACCCAACCGGACCCAAAACCAGCATAATGTAACACAAACAACACGTAACGATTTTATGCCTAAATTAGTTGTCGTTAAGATGCCGTGAGCGTATTAAGCTTAATTTATATATTATGTCTAGTATACGTCACTTAAAAGCAGTGATAGTCAAGTTCGCTTGCCTGGGTAACGAGGATTGCAGGTTCAAACCCCGGCTCGCACGTCTGGGATTTCATGTGCGAATCTCATTTTCAACCATGATTATCATTTGCTAAAACGGTGAAGGAAAACATCGTGAGGAAACCTGCATGTCTGAGAGAACCCCTCCAAAGATGTGTGAAGTCTGCCTTCCCACACTGGGCCAGCGTAGTGGACTATGGCCTAATCCCCCTCGCATTGAGGGGAGGCCCGTGCCCAGCAGTGGGACATTAAAAAAGGGATAGAAATATTATTATATACGTCAATTGTTAATAAAATAAAAGCGCGGACTTATTCTGTATTTGGTTCTGGCTCGCTTGGTTCTGGCTGATTCCGACTAAGAAATCTAAATTGTAGATGCTCAGCCATTAATTTAATTACATAAGTTTTTTTACCAACTATTTACTAATTTGATTAAATATAATCATCCGTATGTTATAGTGAATCGAGTGTCGGGAACAAATGTTTTTTTTTTTTTTTTTTTTTTTTTTTGTCCGGGCGCTGTCCTGGCCCGGCCCGCGAATCCCTCTGATATGGGGGTCAGAGACCTTATTTAAACTATTCTAAAATATATGTACATAGGCTTTGTTTATTTAAATAAAAGTAACATTAATCTTTATTGTACATTAACAGTAAATAACAACATCAAAAGCAACTTAAACAACTTAGTGTAACGGTAAAAGGTACAACATAATACAATATAATATCTTATTGGATCGGGGAAATTTCTTCCGCCCACTGTACAAATCCGCTGGCCGGTGCAATGAGGATTGTGGTAGTGGTAAGATGCTGATTTTAAGTATTATCATAATATTTATGCAGACATCTTCTTTCCACTCAGGTCTTATTCCTATTTATTACAACGGCTGCTAGCTTCGTACAGTAGGACAGAAAGGTCTCCCGTGTCCTCTTGTCTCTAATAAGACTGCCTAGATTGTCCAATTTAAGCTGGATGTCTAAAGACATTTCCAATTCCAGTCGCTGGAGAGCATGAATTGGACAACTAAGCAGTATGTGTGCCACTGACTCACTCACGCCCGGTTCGCAGATGCACGATGGGTCTTCCTTGCACTTGAAGCGATTCAAGTACTCGGAAAACCCACCGTGCCCCGTCAGTACCTGCGTGAGCACGCCAGTGGGTTGTATCCTCCTGATCGTGTTGTGTGCTTCTAAAAGGTCAGGGAAAAAAATCTTTGTTGTAGACGCAGTGGTGTCAGTTTTGTACTTATGATTCCACTCGTCAAGCGAGTCCTTGCGGATCTGTCGCTTGACGAATGATATCGGACGGGAACAAATGTTTGTATCCAGGTCTGGTTGTTTGATCTATATATATAAAACAAAGCCGTGTAAGTAACACCATTTATAACTCAAGAACGGATGGGCTAACTTTTATGATCTTTGACTATTTGAATTTGTCTCCAGAAGTATGTGAAAATAAAGAATTCATTATTTTCACATACATTTGATTCTGAACATCGTACAGCCGTACGATGTTCACCGGTACAGCTAGAATCTATATTTTTGGTGTTTTCAAGTCGAGAGTGAACAGGTACCTTCTATACAAGTATGCTCCATCGTAGATCTCATCGTCACTTACCATCAGGTGACATCGAGATCAAATACTTGCCTATAATGTAATAAAAATTTTTTTTTTCTATTTAAAACGTTCGCGATTGGTGTGCTTATCCCACAGATCACGAGAGATATGCCGTGCGGTTCAAAATGTATGGGAACTCGCTGTCTCCGTTTTGTCCCCACCACTCGCCACAAAACACATGCAATTACATAAAACCAACCAATACGAAGTCTCACACACACACGCGTGCCAATAATTCGGTGCGTGCTGCGTCGTCGCCGCATACAGCGGCCGTACCACGCGACGCACCAGTTTATTCAAAGTATCGTTAGACGATCTATCCATTGCCTCGTACATTCACTCAGTAGCGAACATAGGTGGTACTTAAAGAGCCATGTATTTTGTACAAAAATAAAAAAGTCGTTGTGCTTCATGAAAACTAAAATAACATAATAAAGGCATTAAATATTTTTTGATTTGTTGTTTTTAATGATTTTAAAGACGAATAAATAAAATACTTAATACTGGCTGGTGAAATGAGATTCCATCTTTCGCGTAGTTCACTTTGCTGCTAGTATTTTAGCACACAACCACGGAATAACACGGCATTTAAAAAAAAAGTTAGAGCTCCGATACCGACGTGCAGTTGCAGTCGACTGACGGCGAAAACTCTATGTTAGCGTAATTTTGGCTAAAGGTGAGCGCAAGCCCACCGCTTTCATAACATATCTCCTCTAATATATCTGTGGCTTATCCCGTGCAAATTACGCATCCAATTTCAGCGCACAATATTAAAACAATATGTACTACTATTTTTCATAGGACCGTTCCAACAACAGTGACTCGGTAAACTAAATCACATAATCTAGTACACGTCACGGTAGCGTATACTAAACTAACCTAACATAATACCGGTTCATTAATATGCCATTTCGCTAAATCCTCCGCACACGCCGGTAACCTTGGATTGGCGTTTGTTAAATTGGATGCGTGTAGCAATTTTGAATTTCAGTCAAATTGGAATGAAAACGACGCCGTCGCAAAGTTAGAGGCGCGTGTATTCTAAACTAGTCGAACTGTCAGAAGTAAACGAAAGGTTGTATAGTTCTTAGAGATGAAGGTGCAGTTAATAACGAAAGTATAAATCCCGGGTGATACTAACAACGAGCCAGACGGAGGTTTTGCTGTAAATCTAAATTAAAACTTGTCATTATCCTTATAATTCATAAAAGGGTACACGAGCCCGAACAACAAGTTGTAAACAATAACAGCGCTATTATTTATAACTAGCTGTTGCCCGCGACTTCGTCCGCGTGGTATTTAGCAAAGACAACCGTTGACAACAGCAGGCTCGCGCGTTCTGAGCCCGCGGGACGCATTGCAGGTTGTTGCTATCAAACTTAATCAGGCGCTGCGCTGCAACATTGGTTTTAATTTTTTTTCTTGAGATCCTATTTTTTTTTCTAAAATTAAAGTAGCCTAAGTTACTCCTTGTTACATCAGCTATCTGCCAGTGAAAGTCCCGTCAAAATCGGTCCAGCCATTTCAGAGATTAGCCGGAACAAACAGACAGACAGACAGACGGACAGACAGACAGACAAAAATTGTAAAAAATGTTGTTTCGGTATAGGTAACGTGTATACATCCAAATGCATTTAGTAAAAAGCGGTTATTTTAATATTACAAACAGACACTCCAATTTTATTTATATGTATAGATGTAAGTAGAAGTTTTAGTTAAAAAAAACCGAGCTTATAGTTACGAGCGCGGATACAGGATTTAATTTAGGGTGTAAAGGGCTTCTGCGGGTTGTAGGGGGGAAATAACACCCGTTGCTCGCCCCCTCTGTCTCCATGTATGTTCATTTATAACTGAATATTATTTAAACATAGCACACCTAATTACTAGACATAAAACTAAGCTAAATAAATAAAGGCCTGGCAGTATTGTCTCCTTGGAACTTCTGATCCGCTAGAAAACAAAACATTGTTGAATTGAGGACCGATAGAGCCAGTAGGTAGTGACTCTGCTCTCTCAACCGAGGGTCCTGAGTTCGAATCCTTGTCCGATGAACACGAATGTTCGTACCCGTGCCATGGACATCGAATATCTACACTCTCTCTCTTTGGTCGGTCCCTCATGTCTGAGGATCGCGATCATCGTTGGATAGTCCACACTAACGATTAGCCTCCATCGGTCTCTGTTCATGGCGCTTCTGACCACCGAGCTGAATTTGGTTGAAGATGAGTCCTTTACTTGATCGGTCCATCTGGTTGGGGACAGTCCTCGAGCTCTCTTGCCATCGGTGTTCCCAACTACGATCAGCTTTTCGAGGTTCTCATCTCCTTTCCGTACTACATGGCCGAAGTAAGACAGAATGCGCTGCTGACAAATTGTGGACAGGCGGATTTTATTCGGAGCTGCGCAAGAATTGATGCATTGGAGCGCTTGGCAGTCCAGGGTATCCGCAACATACGCCTCCAGCACCACATCTCGAATGCATCAATTCTCTGTCTCTCTCGCGCTAGTATTGTCCACGTTTCTATATCTACACTATAGGAACATAATTACAAGGCTATGACTACAAGCTTCGCACATCTAGAAATGACATTTGTTGTATAAAAGTAAAAAGGGTACATTTTCAATCCATCATATGGCCGGCAAAGCTTTACGATTCGGAATGCTTGGCAGCAAAAGATGGCTGACACATCATCATCGTCACGATGTACTCCTAGGTGGAATACTAGTTAATATAAACCCGTCTAGTCGATACATCAAGTTGATTATACGTGTAACCCCCCTGAGGGTATAGCTTGATGGTACAATCAACACGAAGCAAATTAATTGGTCCATTTTGTTTGTTCAGGTTTAATTGATGTACGGCCGCCGCTTACACGGAGTATGAGCGTACACGGTATCATTAATTAACGATTGGATTGACAATGTAGATCCAACGGTACACAGTGGAATTTAACCTACCGACGCAATACAATAATAATAATACCAGCCCTTTTTAATGTCCCACTGCTGGGCACGGGCTTTCCCTCAATGCGAGGGGTATTAGGCCTTAATCCACCACGCTGGCCCAGTGCGGGTTGGCGGACTTCTCACATCTTTCGAGGGGTTCTCTCTGACATGCAGGTTTCCTCACGATGTTTCCTCCACCGCTTAGCAAGTGATAATCGTGGTTGAAAATGAGATTCGCACATGAAATCCAGAAATCCCAGAGTTGCGAGCCGGGGTTTGGACCTGCGATCCTCGTTACAGAGGCAAGCGTTCTACCAACTTGGCTATCACTGCTTTTTTATTTTTCCCGGGCACTTGGAAAACTAGTTATATTACAATAAACAGAGGTTGGGACATCTAGTTTCATTTACAATATGAGGGTGTCAGATTTCGTTACACTCCATGTGGGTTTTACTCGTTTCGCTCGGTGCTCTTGACACCGATGGTTGTGTCTCCCACTTCGCAATGGAAAGCACGCGGGCCTCGCCGAGGGTCTAACCTCGGTGTCTTTATTCGTCACCGCTATAGACCCTGGCTTACAGGAGTAACAGGGGTGGGAGTGCGCGACGTGCCTCTTTTTTTTTTGTTGTCGGCTGGGAATTCTTCGAAAGATACCCGGCCTCTGTGTGGAAGAGGGCCGGGTTATGTGGGATTCTTACCATAGTATAGTAGTAGTAGCAGTAGTATATTAGTAGTTAGTAGTAGTATATTAGTAGTTAGTAGTAGTATATTAGTAGTTAGTAGTAGTATATTAGTAGTTAGTAGTAGTATATTAGTAGTTAGTAGTAGTATATTAGTAGTGGTAGTGGTATACCATAGTATATGATAGTATTTTTTACTGATAGAAGGCCGCTCGAATGACGTTCTCATTACAAAAATATGAAAAAAAAAACTTGAGAGGTGTCAAGGGACACCCGGATGGAACGAAGTTCCTTTATTATTTTTTATTATTTATTATGTACAAGAAATCAATAATTTTGGGAAACAAACATATATCGCCCCCGGGTGGGCTCGAACCACCAACATTTCGGTTGACAGCCCAACGCGCTAGCCAATTCTCGTAGCCAAGTCTCGAAAATACTGACCATTATGTAAACGACAAAGATAACAATTATTTTTGTCAGCGATAGATGTCGCTAGCATGTTTTTGAACGAGGTATCGTTATGTTTTTGGGTTTTATATAGTAAACTATACTTTCGTTTATAAAAATGCTTACAATTGGTGGTTACAACTTTTCATCTTAATTTTTCGTCTAAATTTTTTCCGTCTAGCCCCCTTTCGTAACGCGCGATAAGGCACTTCGTTCCAAAAAATAAACAACATAAAAAGTGTTGCGGCACTCAATAATAAAAAAAAAATTATAATGAATCCCGGATACCCAGTCGCCGCACTACCAAGAATCCCTCTTCACAATAATAAGTGCTGCCACCTGTTAGGGCCGTGGATATATTCTCGTATCGTTGACATTTGATATTTTCACCGCAAAAAATAGGGACGGCTAGTGTTTTATATTCCCCTTTATATGAGATTGTGTGAAGTTGTCATGAGGGTTTAGTAGTCCTTATACAGGGTGTATGTGGCTTTGTACCGAAACCTACGATGGGTTCAGGTCAGGATTTTGAACCAAAAGATACTGCTTCCTATTGTTACGTGCGGGGTATTTAAATGCCGATTACGTGAAAATTACTTTAATCGCTTCTCCACACACAAGGCAAGAAAGTACACACCAGTACACTAACTAGTTAACACTCAAACAACAATACACCAAATCACTTTGAATCACAGTAGTCCACAGTATTCGCTAGAGTCGCCGGTATAGTCTTCTTAGTTCGCTTCCGAGAGATGTGTTCACTATCGCTTTCGAATAGAAACTGTCTCGTCGCTGGTCCTGCACACTATTTATAATCCGAAAATAGCGAGGGTGGATCTTTCCAGAAAGGTGTCGATAAAATCCCACAAAACAGAAATGTTCCATTAGGAAAATGAACCTTATGTACACGGTAATAAGGAGGCGCTAGAATGTTCTAGTGTACGTAGCTGCATTCGTCAAATCGGTATTATTCCGAGAACTCCCAGTTCCAGGAATTGCATTGTCCTCGCCTTTTGTTTACTAATAATAATTTTAATAAAAATAATATGAGGTATATTCCGGAAGCCGGTTGCAACATTGTTGACGATTCTAGATCTTTCTTCACAGATCGATAGGGGACCTTGGACCCAACAATGCGTTTTTGTTTCTAGAAGCTTCGATGACTATTTCTCGAGTTATCGATACCTCTTTTATACGCATCGTAACATTACCCCCCTCTTAGTCATGCTCGTCCCGAGCATTATTCGAGCCATGATATCGCGCTAACCGGTCCACATGGACTACCTTTGGTTTTCCTCTAAGTCCCTTCTTGATGCGGAAGGTAACATCATTGATCCTTGTAATGACGGTGTACGGTCCTTCCCAGCGAGCTTGAAGTTTCGGAGACTTTCCCTTTTTGCGAAGCGGATTATGAAGCCACACCAGTGTTCCTTCCTCAAACCCGTTGGTGTTCGCATTCCGATCGTACCGGGTCTTCATCCTTGTACTAGTCTTAAGATTATTCTCCCGTACTCTTCTGTGTACTTCATCCAGCTGGTTTTGAAGCTCACTCACATAGTCCGTAACAGGCTTAGGACTATCGGGTGGCGTACCTGTTATCGCATCGACTGGGAGCCTTATTTCTCGACCGAAATTTACCTTGGCCGGAGTATGTCCCGTACTATCATGCACCGCAGATCGATAGGACATCAGAAACAGCGGAATGTATTGGTCCCAATCTCTCTGATGATCGTCCACGACTTTAGCCAAGTAGTTCTCTAAGGTCTGGTTGAACCTCTCGACCATTCCGTCTGACTGCGGATGCGCTGGAGTCGTACGGGTCTTATTGATTCCCAGCAGTTTGCACATTTCCTGAAATAAGGCAGACTCAAAATTCCGCCCCTGGTCTGAGTGAAGCTCCATGGGTACGCCATATCGACAGACAACTTCCTGGACCAGTTTCTTCGCCACAGTTACGGCTTCTTGATTGGGTGTCGCAAAGACTTCGGGCCATTTAGTGAAGTAATCTTGCACTACTATGATGTATTTGTTCCCATCATCTGTCATAGGAAAAGGTCCAGCAACATCAATGGCGATGCGCTCCCATGGCGCTCCAACATTGTACGTCTTTAATTTTCCCTTGCTTCTTGTCTGCGGGCCTTTCACTGAAGCACAAGCAGTACACTTACGGCACCAATCCTCGACATCTTCCCGACAACGGACCCAGTAGAACCGTTGTCGCACCTTAACTAAGGTCTTCTTGACTCCAAGATGTCCACCTGAAATACCATCGTGAATGTGCCGTAAAAGAGGGGCCACCTTACTCCGAGGTACTACGACTTGCATGGTTACTTCTTTTCCATCGTTGGATTCCCATTTTCTACATAGTACACCGTCTTCCAGAGTCAAGCTGTCCCACTGAGCCCAATAGCTTTTGGTGGTCGAACTATGAGCAGACACATCACTCCATTGGGGTTTATTCCCAAGTCGTTTCCAGTCCAATATAAGTCGAAGGTCATCGTCTTCTTCTTGGGCCTTTTTCATGTTAGTTCCAGTCCATTCGTCATCAAGTCCGTGTGTCCTGATGACTTTGACCTCCTCTGGCAGTGCTTGCAGTCTTCGGCACATGGTCTTCGTGATAAAGCATCAGCGTTGCTATGTCCTTTACCACTTCGGTGTTCTATTACGAAGTGAAATTCCTGTAGTTGCTCGAGCCATCTAGCTACTTGACCTTCTGGGTTCTTGAATTGTAATAACCATTTTAAAGCAGCATGATCTGTTCTTATAGTAAACTCCCTTCCTATAAGATATTTCTGAAAATGTTGTAGGGTCTTCACCACAGCAAGTAGTTCACGGCGAGTAACACAGTAATTTCTTTCTGGTTTGGAAAGTGACTTACTGAAATATGCTATTACAACTTGACGATCTCCCTGTATCTGAGATAAAACACCACCTATTCCTGTGTTACTGGCGTCTGTGTCCACGATGAATCTTCCTTCTCTATTTGGGTAACCCAAAATAGGGGCTTCACATAACCGTTGCTTGAGCTCACTGAAGGCTTCCCCACAAGTCAGGTCCCAGGTAAAATCGCGTTTCTCTTCTGTAAGTCGATGCAACGGTTTTGCAATGTCCGAGAAGCTCTTAATGAATCGTCTGTAATATGCGCATAATCCTAGAAAGGCGCGCACTTCTGTTTTATTTCTTGGGACAGGCCATTCTTGGACAGCTTTTATCTTCTCAGAGTCGGTTTGGACTCCTTCCGTTGAGATGACGTGTCCAAGGTAACTGACTTCCTTTTTAAATAGAGCGCACTTCTTTGGGCTAAGTTTTAGATTAGCCTCACGGATTCGGGTGAACACTCGTTCCAGATTCTTCAGGTTCTCCTTGAAGCTACGACCCATAACGATTACGTCATCAAGGTAGACCAGGCATACGTCTCCGAGTAAACCCACCATCACTCTTTCCATAAGGCGCTCAAATGTGGCTGGAGCATTACATAACCCAAAAGGCATAACATTAAACTGCCACAATCCGTTTCCGATTCCAGTGCTGAAGGCTGTCTTCTCTTTGTCTTCTGGGCTTAATTCTACCTGCCAATAGCCACTTTTTAAGTCGATAGTTGAGAACCATTTCATACCACTGAGCATGTCCAGTGTGTCGTCGATCCGAGGTAAGGGATAGCTGTCTTTCTTCGTGACGTTATTCAACATCCGGTAATCCACACAGAACCTTGTACTGCCATCCTTCTTCTTCACCAGCACCACGGGTGATGACCATGGACTCGTAGAAGGTTCAATTATTCTGTTATCAGCCATATCCTTAATCATATCTGTCACCTCTTTTTCTCTTGCCCATGGTATGCGTCGTGGCCTTTGTTTTATAGGCCTGGCGTCGCCTGTGTCAATCCGATGTTTTACGAGCCCCGTCCTTCCACAGTCATTTCCAGTGGCAAAGATGTCGCTGAATTTCAGCAAGAGCTCTTTGGCTTGCTGTAGTTCTGTTGCCGATAAATTCTCCTTAGAAGATTCCAGTAGTTGCTG
The DNA here is from genome assembly GCA_905404115.1 of Pheosia gnoma. Lineage (NCBI taxonomy): Eukaryota > Metazoa > Arthropoda > Insecta > Lepidoptera > Notodontidae > Pheosia > Pheosia gnoma. The sequence continues at coordinate 5,805,058 of FR989918.1, read as the reverse complement.
GATGTGATCCTCCTTCACGTGGGTACCACTCTGTTTAATGGTATCCCTATTCAATTGTCTCAGGTACTGTACTTCCTCACATCTTCCAACCACACTATTCTTCTTCAGGTGAACTTCTTCATTACCAAGGTTAAGGATTCTCACCTTAGCAATTCCGTTCGACATTAGTAAAGACCTTGCTGTAATTAAATGTGCATAATTTCCAGTGTCTTCAACAATGAGGCATCTTCTTTGTTTACTATTACGAGGAAATTTTACTATCACCAAGTTTTCTGATCTCGGCGCCAGTGTAGTGTCCTTGAGGCAATAAATATTGCACGGGCGTGATCCTTGCAGACAAACTTCTTGGTCAGGAAACCTTAACACTCCTTTAGCAACATCCAAAACACACTGCTGATTCTTCAAGAAATCCAGTCCCAAAATACAATCGTCGGTAATATTAGCAATCAGCACTGCCTGGATATATACTCGGTCACCAATTCTAAACTTTACGTCTGTTTCGCCGAGGACGGAAACTGGCTGGCCGGTGGCTGTCTGAAGATGACATTTTGGAGACCGTCTATTCCACATTATGGTGCGTCTTAGTAGCTCTGGTCTCACAATGGTACGCGATGCACCGGTGTCCACTGTTAAACTACAAGATTTATTATCAATGGTGCCCTCGAGGATCAGACTATTCCCATTAAAAACTTGAGTTATGGTTACTGTAGGGGCTTTATGTTGACCAGCCAGCGCCCGCCCCGCGGCCCTGGCGACCTTTAGTTTAACTGAATGTCTTGATCATCCTGGGTCGCGGAGTCCTTGACCCTTCTCCTTTTCTTAGGGCATTCGAGCCGAATATGCCCTTTTTCTCCACACTCATAGCACGTGGGGACAAACCGAGACTTTTTCTCTTCTGATATCATCGCTCTAACTTTATGCAGCCTCGTGTCTTGATGCACAGCTTCCACCTCAAGAGCATGAGCAAGTGCGTTCTTCAAGGACTGGTGATGTCCCAATTTCACAGCCCCTCGAACCTCTGAGTTTCTTATGCCATCGACAAACGCCTGTAGCAGGTTCACTTCGATGACTTCTGGTGCCGATGAGTAAGCCCGACGAACCAGCCTTTCAATTTCCTGGGCCCACTGCTGGAGGCTTTCACCAGCCTTCTGTGATCGCTCACGGAGTTGCACTCGGTAGACATGTTCCAGGTGCTTGTCACTGTAGCGCGTGTCTAACGCTTCCATTAGTGTCTCCAGGGTCCTTCTTTCAGGCGGCAGATTTTCGAGAATTGTTAAAGCATCCCCGCGTAGAGCAAGCGTGAGAGCCATAAAAGATTGCTCGTTGCTCCAGCCATTACCTCTTGCAAGTACCTCGAACTGGTACTTGAACGCTGACCACGATGAAGTCCCATCGAAGCGTGGTAGGTCAAGTTTTGCAGATGATGGTGAAGGCACTGCAATAGATCCATTTGTTTTCAGTTTTATCATCTCCTTATTAAGGGCTTGAAAGCGGTCTTCTATGGAGTCTTTATTCAGTATAACCTCCTTATTTAGTATTTGCAAGCGATCTTCGAGGGTCTCATTTTTAAGGGAAACTACTTGCAACTGGTTCTCGAGAACTTTTACTTTTTCCCCAAGAACAGTGATGCCAGCGTCGATTTTTCCCATAACAGCTTCCTGGTTATCCTGGAGCATTTTCTGATTGGCCTGTATAACATTCTTTATCTCCCGCCGTGTAGCCTCTTGGTTATCTTGGAGCATTTTCTGATTGGCCTCTTGATTGGCCTGCATCAACTGGAGCTCCTGCCGATTGGCTTCTTGGTTGGCCCTCATCATTTCCTGCATAGAGGCCAGTAGTGCTGACATGTTCATGTCCGGTGAGCTAACCCCTGGTGCTGCCACAGTTTCAGCTGGAATCTGAACACCAGCCCGCAGCTCTTCCTCTTCACGGCTACGTTGACGTGCAGCATCCATTTCCACTTGCCGTCTGGTTCGTGGGGTACGTCCTTCGTCTTCACGTGGTAGTAACGGCATTCCGCTTCTGACACCAATTGTTACGTGCGGGGTATTTAAATGCCGATTACGTGAAAATTACTTTAATCGCTTCTCCACACACAAGGCAAGAAAGTACACACCAGTACACTAACTAGTTAACACTCAAACAACAATACACCAAATCACTTTGAATCACAGTAGTCCACAGTATTCGCTAGAGTCGCCGGTATAGTCTTCTTAGTTCGCTTCCGAGAGATGTGTTCACTATCGCTTTCGAATAGAAACTGTCTCGTCGCTGGTCCTGCACACTATTTATAATCCGAAAATAGCGAGGGTGGATCTTTCCAGAAAGGTGTCGATAAAATCCCACAAAACAGAAATGTTCCATTAGGAAAATGAACCTTATGTACACGGTAATAAGGAGGCGCTAGAATGTTCTAGTGTACGTAGCTGCATTCGTCAAATCGGTATTATTCCGAGAACTCCCAGTTCCAGGAATTGCATTGTCCTCGCCTTTTGTTTACTAATAATAATTTTAATAAAAATAATATGAGGTATATTCCGGAAGCCGGTTGCAACATTGTTGACGATTCTAGATCTTTCTTCACAGATCGATAGGGGACCTTGGACCCAACAATGCGTTTTTGTTTCTAGAAGCTTCGATGACTATTTCTCGAGTTATCGATACCTCTTTTATACGCATCGTAACACTATGTTGTGTTTTAATACCTTTCCGTGATTGCAATATGGTTTATAATTATAACTAGCTGTTGCCCGCGACTTCGTCCGCGTGGTATTTAACAAAGACAACCGTTGACAACAGCCTGCTCGCCCATTCTGAGCCCGCGGGACGCATTGCAGGTTGTTGCTATCAAACTTAATCGGGCGCTGCGCTGTAACATTGGTTTTAATTTTTTTCGTGAGATTCTATTTTTTTTTCTAAAATAAAAGTAGCCTAAGTTACTCCTTGTTACATCAGCTATCTGCCAGTGAAAGTCCCGTCAAAATCGGTCCAGCCATTTCAGAGATTAGCCGGAACAAACAGACAGACAGACAGACATACAGACAGACAGACGGACAGACAGACAGACAGACAAAAATTGTAAAAAATGTTGTTTCGGTAACGTGTATACATCCAAATGCACTTAGTAAAAAGCGGTTATTTTAATATTACAAACAGACACTCCAATTTTATTTATAGATATTTTATGTATAGATTTTAGGTTTAAATTAGAAACCGCACCGCATCGCGTCTTCGGTCTTGAAATCATAGAGGTATAAAAAACAAACTTCAATGTTGCCATAGACGAGGTCTTCTTCTTTTTTTAATAGTGTTTTGAAAGGCTTCAATAAGTAGGAAGACAAATTTTAATTTCGAAGTCAACACAAATTGTGTTATATGGACCTTTCGTGTTTTTTGTATTTAAATAACATTATTTTCAGGGCTGTGGCCTTCCTCCCTAGTGGCCCCAGTACCGGAGAAGGTAAGAAGAGAGGTTTATCGACCCCTTATTTTCTAGAGGAGCGAGCTTCCACTTTACATCGACAAAACTTTATGTAAATATCTTACAGAATGTTATTTAAAGTTAACTATCGTTTTAAAACTTTCAGCAAGTTTTCAAGTTACGGGCGAAGTTTGTACTATCAACACAAACTTTATCTCGGCTGAAGTTTGCACTGTCAATACTTACTTTACTCGGATCAAGTTTACAAAATATGAGCGTTGTATTTCTTATTTTTACCCCACCGCGCCAGAAGGAGGGTAATGTGTTTCGAGTGTATGTATGTAAGTCTATTTCTTTGACACGCAATATATAGCTTAACTAGCTGCGCACCGCGGTGTTACCCGCGATTAAAAAGTATGTCCCTGTGTCATTTTCTGACTCCTAAACTACCACTACCTATGCGAAAAAACATGTCGATCCTTTGCTCTATGAAAAATTAAAACAAATCTATCCCACGGGAACCATACAATTTACCGGGATAAAAAGTAGCCTATGTGCTATTCCAGACTATAATCTATCTCTGTACCAAATGTTATCCAGATACGTTCAGCCGTTCTGGCGTAATTGAGTAACAAACATCCATCATTCACCCATTGTATGGTACCCAGAAATATTTTCGTCGCTTGGTTTGGGGCTATAAAGTTGGTTAGCTAGGCAACTATAATTTTGCTAAATAAGAAACAAATCGCTCTCGTTGATTCAAGCTCTTATAGTATTGTAAATTGTATATCAATATACATTTCACTGCTTTCCAATTTCAACCAAACATTCAACGTAAACCATAACAGTTATTAAATGTCAGAACGAAACCGAATTTCACGAACCGAGCGCGGAACGGGTGGGATTGCAACCGAAATGTATTATCTGGATGCGGGATTTAATATTATTGTTTCAATACATTTCTTTTATTGAAAATTGAAAGAAAATTTCTATGATGATAATAAAAACAAATAACAATGCTTTAATTTATGACTAAAACGAGCTTATAAAACCCATTACAGTATGGCGGGGGCGCCTCGAGAGTTACGGACCTAACTCTATTCCAGGATAAACTAGCTTTTTTTAGACTTAACCAGTTTATGCGGCGCTGAGATAACCGACTTTATCATAGAAAAACTAGGTAAAATAGATCTAGAATCAAAATAAGAATATATTTTATTAATGTAAACGATTAAGTACAGTACTTATGAATCGTCAAAATTATTACAAAATGCTAAGCTGCAACTTTACCACCCGTTCGGAATGCCGTTTTTTATGGAGAAGAACGTGCAAGAAACTCCATGGTTGCTCTTTTTAACCGACTTCAAAAGGGAGGAGGTTCTCATATGGATTTCTTGATTGAGGACCTGTGTTTGCCCTTGATTGATTGAGGACCTGTGTTTGCCCTTGATTGATTGAGGACCTGTGTTTGCCCTTGATTGATTGAGGACCTGTGTTTGCCCTTGATTGATTGAGGACCTGTGTTTGCCCTTGATTGATTGAGGACCTGTGTTTGCCCTTGATTGATTGAGGACCTGTGTTTGCCCTTGATTGATTGAGGACCTGTGTTTGCCCTTGATTGATTGAGGACCTGTGTTTGCCCTTGATTGATTGAGGACCTGTGTTTGCCCTTGATTGATTGAGGACCTGTGTTTGCCCTTGATTGATTGAGGACCTGTGTTTGCCCTTGATTGATTGAGGACCTGTGTTTGCCCTTGATTGATTGAGGACCTGTGTTTGCCCTTGATTGATTGAGGACCTGTGTTTGCCCTTGATTGATTGAGGACCTGTGTTTGCCCTTGATTGATTGAGGACCTGTGTTTGCCCTTGATTGATTGAGGACCTGTGTTTGCCCTTGATTGATTGAGGACCTGTGTTTGCCCTTGATTGATTGAGGACCTGTGTTTGCCCTTGATTGATTGAGGACCTGTGTTTGCCCTTGATTGATTGAGGACCTGTGTTTGCCCTTGATTGATTGAGGACCTGTGTTTGCCCTTGATTGATTGAGGACCTGTGTTTGCCCTTGATTGATTGAGGACCTGTGTTTGCCCTTGATTGAGGTTCTCAATTCGGTTGTATGTTTTTTAAATCTTGAAACAAAAGCAAGGGATTCATTTCAAAGATGGCTTGTATGTTTTATTAATTTTCAATTTTGTTTTTGGGAGCGAAAACGTCCATAAATATTTTTATCTGTGTGAGTAACATTACTTTGGTTATGTTATTACCTACATACCAATACCGTGGTAGGTAGGGAAAAATACTGATAGTAAAATTATACAAATATGTGACAGAATACAAAGAAACATTGTATTACATTGTTGTCGAAAGAGAAGAATCAAATAAAGTATAACATCTGCTTTTCTTCCGTGAGTTGTAAAAGTCAATTGAGGGGACCGAATTACTATAAAACCATTGTGAAATGGGGTCAGTTAGAACTGCTCTACTTAATTCACTTAGTGTGATTCTAGTGTAGTCTTGTCATGAATTAGTAACACTCTAGGCTTTATATTTGCACTAGCTGCGCCCCGCGGTGTTACCTGCGATTAAAAAGAATGTCCTTTTCCTCTATGTCCCTTTTCCGGGATAAAAATTAGCCTATGTCATTTTCTGACCCCTAAACTACCACTACCTATGCGAAAAATCATGTCGATTCTTTGCTCTATGATAAATTAAAACAAATCTATCCCACGGGAACCATACATTTTACCGGGATAAAAAGTAGCCTATGTGCTATTCCAGACTATAATCTATCTTTGTGCCAAATTTCATCCAGATCCGTTCAGCCGTTGTGGCGTGATTGAGTAACAAACATCCATCGGTAAAAGAACTTTCAGAATCTGAACAGCAATTCCTGAGATTAACCCCCATATCGAAACTCACAAACATTATCTAACTGTTTATGTATTAGCATACTATTTTTGTCTACGGAGTTATGAGTGAATAGCCGCGTTCAGACCGATCGCGCAGCCTCGCGAGGCTGGCCCTGACACATGGCATGCGTGAGCTGACCGCGTGGAAAATAACCATTGATAGTAGGTAGGTAGGTAGTAGGTAGTCCCATCAGTACTTGTGTTGTATTCTGAATCTCCTCCTCCTGCCTTAAGGTGTTGTGAGCCATGATGGCCAAGTAGTCCTAACATTGTCTTATATTGTCGGCCTGATTAGCGCAGTTGGTAGTGACTTATACACTACCAACTGCTGTGCTGAACACAGTCACTACCCGGGTTCGAATCCTGGTAGGGACTATCTTTGTGCGATGAGTACGAATGTTTGTACCCAAGTCATTGATGTTGAATAAGTAAGTTAAGGCATGTAGAGACTCCAACTTAAATTTTGATAGAGAAGCCAACAGGAACCGTCCATCGAAGGAAATCCATCGCCACTGGTGCAAATACCTTTAACATGCCATCAGCAGTGGAATAAGAGCCACAACCTCGCTTGAGCCAGACGCTATCTCACTCGAGAGGTCTCCTCTTCCATTTGCGTTGAAAGTCTCTCGCGTGTTATATCCTCGAGTCAGCCTCGCGAGGCAGCGCGTTCAGTCTGGTTCCGGCCAATCTTCTATGGAAATCAATCTTCCGTCTATCCGACCTCATTACGTCTGTTGCTGCCAGGTACGACATTCACTTCAGTAGGTGCTATACCCATCTGAATATGTGCCTACATTTTAACTGTATACAAGGTGATTCAGAACGGGTATACTGAGCCTCGAACCTGCCCTTATTTAGCTTATTCGTAATCATTATGTGCAGTTAGAATTTGGATACCTCAATTTAATTAAAAAAAAATCTCAACAAAATGCCAATTGTGATTTTTTATTTTAGTTGTTTTTTAAATATATCACGCGAAGCATTTTCGGGGCAAATGACAGAAGAGACCACTAGAGTGAGATAGCATGAGCGTCTGCCTCAAGCGAGGGCGTGGTCTCTTATATCACGTCTGATACATTAGCAAAGATTTACAAAACAAAAAAAAAAGACAAGCCCGCTGAGTATCTCGCCGGATCTTCTCAGTTGAGATCGCGTTCCAATCCGGTTGAAGAGTTAAGAAAAAAAATGAAAATGACCATTTGTAAGTGCCCCCGCAGGCCTATACGAAATAAACGATTTGAGATTTAATGAAAATTTAAGTTTAGCTCCGTATACCCTTCCTGAATCACTCTGTATATACCATGTTGCGGTACACCATATATGTTAATTGACAATTCTGCTGAGCCAGGCTTTACAGTAGTTGACCTGATTATATAAAGGGCTTGCTTTAAATTATGAGATGTAGCGATTGGTCACAATCAAACTATGTAGTACTTGGAGCTCTTTTTTTTATTAAGTTTTAAATTGTCAAAGTCAAAGTCAAATCGTTTATTTCCTATAGGCTTACGGGGGCACTTAAAAATTGACATTAATTATTTTTTTTCTTAACGTAGAGTTTCTCGCCGGAACCCCTCAGTTGAGGTCGCATTCCGATCCGGTTATACAATTAAGAAAAAAATATGTAAATGATAATTTGTAAGTGCCGCCCGTAAATAAATGATTTGACTTTGACATTACCATTTTGAATTAGGTGTGGAACGAACCACTTGACGAACGAACTGTACCATCATAACTATGTTCAGAATCAAGTATAATGTACAGTCCTACACAGAAATGTATTTACAGGTTACAAAAATCACCGAACACTTATTAATTGGGAACACAAATCACTCGTGCAAAATATTGTGTTGAACAGGAAAAAATATAACTAGAATATTCGCCAGATATTCGTCCGTATATCAAGTATTGGAACGAAGTTCCTTATCGCGCGTTGCGAAAGGGGGCTAGACGGAAAAAAATATCACGAAAAGTTGTAACGACACTTTTTGCTATCTTTGTCGTTTGCATTTACATAATGATCAGTATTTTCGAGACATTGCACAAGTGCATCCGTGGCGCAATTGGCTAGCGCGTTCGGCTGTTAACCGAAATGTCGGTGGTTTTGTTTCCCAAAATTATTGATTTTTTGTACATAATAAATAATAAAAAATAATAAAGGAACTTCGTTCCATCCGGGTGTCCCTTGACACCTCTCAAGTTTTTTTCATATTTCTACATCACTTTCATAATAATAGGAACTCGAATAAATACGAAACTTCCATGGAACGTGAAAGTTGGCCATAATCCGTGATATAAAGTAGTTCACAAAGATTCGTCTCATTGATGTTTTATTATAATGTATACGGCTTTATATTGATTTCTAATATTTACGGGAATACTACACATTGAAATAACACCAATTTCTGGATCCCATGTCGGTGGTAGCACCGACATCCAGTAGTAAATATCATTAAATCCAAAACCAAGCGCACAATTGCAAGACCTCAAGACACTGTGAGCTCTTTCTGCGTAGATCGGACCGCAAGCGACAACTAAATATGAGGGTACCCCGGTCAAACTATGACACTAGGACGTCAACCACCTCAGTCCTCCCGTGACCATGGTCGCTGCAAAGCCGCCGAAACGTCGGGAAAGTATAATAAAATTAGTCTACTTCAATATACGGCTTTAGCTATGTAGTGTCTATTATATATATTATAAATGTGAGAGTTTGGATGGATGGCTGTTTGTTACTCAATCACTCCAGAACGGCTGAACGGATCTGGATGAAATTTGGCACAGAGATAGATTATAGTCTGGAATAGCACATAGGCTACTTTTTTATCCGCGTTAAATGTATGGTTCCCGTGGGATAGATTTGTTTGAATTTTTCATACTTTTTAATTGCTGGTAACACCGTGGGGCGTAGCTAGTTAAATATTTATGAAAAAAATACCGCTAGTTTTGGTGTTTTGTCTCTATGTATGTTCTTGTTCCAGTGCCATGATTTGAACCCATGGTATCAGTTTACGTAACTGTCACATCACTATTGCTTATGTCGCATCTCTATTCACTATGGTTCGCTCTCTTGTGATCCGTCGTCAGCCATGATTGTCGTACTAACATGTCTCCAACGAATATAATATTAATTGTACCTATAAAGAAGCCTTTTATTTAATAAAGAAACATGGTGTCAGAAGTGCCAGAAGACATCTAATAAAATATAAAGATAGTCAATGAAAAACTACAAAAATGTCGTCAAATGAAAAAAGTGAGGTTAAAACCACGCCGTCGTCTCAAGATAATCTCTTCAGCACAACTTTACCGAGATTAAATATATCATCGGATGCAGCTAATAACAATGCTGGTGAGTGGAAAAAATGGTGGCAACAATTTGAGATCTATTTATTGGCAACCAGCCTAGACAAGGCCGAAGAAAAAAGGAAAATAGCCATCATGCTTCATTCAATGGGTGGAAAATGCCTTGAAATATTCAATACGTTCAATATGAGCATGGATTCATCAACTCTGGAGCAAGTCAAGGACAAATTCAACCAATATTTTGAACCGTCAGTCAATCTAACCATGATTCGTCACACATTTTTCACAAGACGTCAAAATCAATCTGAGAGCATCGACGAATTTATAACAGATTTAGAAAATATAAGCTCAAAATGTGAATTTGAGAATCTTCGAGAATCATTGGTCAGAGATATCTTTATTGCCAACATGTCGTCAAGTCTGTCACATATCCGTCAACGTCTATTACAAGAGTCAAGTCTTTCCCTACAAAATGCAATCAATATTGCAAGAACAGTCATAATGGCACAGAAGAATGCTGAAACATTTAGACGGGAAACATCAAATGTCGCAGAGAATGTACTCCAAGTCAGAAGTCACAGTCAAGGTCGATCAAAGATGAGGTCATATCAGAATCAATCAGCAAGATCACCCAGTCGAGAATCAACAAGACAACAACATCAAGTTGAGAGTCAACATTCCAACCGTTCCCAGTCAACGTCACAATCTTGTGGAAGATGTGGTCAGAGTCACCGCTACAAGTGTCCAGCAGCAGGCGTACAGTGCAGGTCATGTAATCGTTTTAATCACTTTTCTAAAATGTGTTTTAAAAACAAAAAAGTAAGAAATATAGAGTCACAAAATCTTCATGATGACAATAATGATTGCTCTGATAGCTCTGAAAGATTTTTTGTAGGTAGCCTAACGTCAGATGATAATAAATATGATCAAAGTCACATAAATAATATAAAGTCAAAAAATCCAATGGATCTCGATGATGAGACTGCTCAATGCCCTGAGAGATTTTTGTCACAAAATCTCAATGATGATCAAGCTAATTGCGCTGAGAGATCATTTTCTTTTATAGGTACAGTCAACAAAAATGAGTTAGTCAGTCTTAACAGTCAAAGTCAGTCAATTGATCAAAATTATTATTCCCAACAGTCGTGGCATTTAAATTTAAAAGTAAATAATAAGGATATTAAATGCATTTTAGATTCAGGTGCTGATGTCAACATTTTATCTTTGTCAACTTATAAATATTTAAATTTGTCTAATAATAACCTGAACAAGTGCACAGTCAAAGTGTCTGGGTTTGGAGGAAAAAGTATACCCATAGTAGGTCAATGCACCCTACAGTGTCATTTTAATAATAGAAATGAAAATATTTCTTTTATTGTTACAAACATAAATTGTCCAACTGTTTTAGGTCTTCCAACTTGTCAAAGTATAGGTGTCATAAAAAGGGTATTTACATTAAACAAAGACTGCAAACATTATGATATAACTAAAGTTCCATGGCAACGCGTAGGTATTGATTTAATGTATCATAATAAATTAACTTATTTGATTGTCACAGATTACTATTCAAAGTTTATTGAGATTGCTTTGCTTAGTAACAATTCTAATGCCAAAAATGTCATAATTCATTTAAAATCTATTTTTGCCCGTCATGGCATTCCAATGTCTCTAGTATCAGATGGTGGTCCTCCATTTCAGTCCGCTGAGTTTAAGTTTTTCCTGAATAATTGGGATATAGAGCATGTAATAACAAGTCCTTATCACTCACAGTCTAATGGTCAAGCTGAAAGTTCAGTTAAAATTGTAAAAAATATTCTTAATAAATGTGAAGAGGATAAGACTGATCCATATTTAGCATTGTTGCATTACAGGAACACTCCAAAAAATAACTTACCATCTCCAGCTCAATTGCTAATGTCTAGAAATTTAAGAATAAATATTCCTGTCATGCAAAGAAAGCTAAGACCTAAAGTTGTAAGATTTTCAGATTATAAGAAATGTGTAGAATTGTCAAATAATCACCAGTCTAAATATTATAATAGAAATGCAAAGAAGTTATCTGTCTTCAATCCAGGTGATCATGTATATTATAAGAAAAATCCTATGTCTAAATGGGAGTATGCTGTTGTAAAACATAGATTGAAAAATAGGTCTTACATTATTGAAGACATAAACGGGGTAGGATATAGACGGAATAGAATACATTTAAGAAATAGAAATTGTAATGAAAATAATGATATACTAGATTACTCAATCCCCATGCAATCCAACTACTCACAGGGCGAAAGGAAGACAGAAGACTTGAATGACGGACTGGTGGAAGAAATCATCGATGATTCCTATGTAACTAGGTCTGGCAGAGTGGTAAGACCACCACAGCGTTATCTTGATTAACAATTCATATGTCTGTATAAGTAATGTCTGTAACCATTGTCACATTAGATAAATATTATTATCATTAACTTAAGAAGGGGGATGTCACATCACTATTGCTTATGTCGCATCTCTATTCACTATGGTTCGCTCTCTTGTGATCCGTCGTCAGCCATGATTGTCGTACTAACATGTCTCCAACGAATATAATATTAATTGTACCTATAAAGAAGCCTTTTATTTAATAAAGAAACAGTAACGAAGCCCCTTACACCTTGTATAATAATGCACCATTGTTTATTTTTTTTTATTCTATGGTTATAAAAAAAAATAGGTATCCGAATTTCCCACCCCCTGGTATTGTAATATTAAACCACTGATTCAATTCGCAACACTGTGCCTACCAAATAAATGAGACTAATTAATGAAATCATTCAATACTCCGTTTATATATTCAAAATTAGCTTTGTAATAATATTCATAACTAGTTGTTACCCGCGACTTCGTCCGCGTGGTATTTAACACAAAAGTGTTTCTAATATAAAAGTAGCCTTAGTTACTCCTTGATACTTCAGCTATCTGCCAGTGAAAGTCCCGTCAAAATCGGTCCAGCCATTTCAAAGATTAGCCGAAACAAACAGACAGACAGACAGACAAAAAATTTAAAAAAAAATTGTTTTGGTATATGTACCGTGTATACATCCAAATGCACTTAGTAAAAAGCGGTTATTTTAATATTACAAACAGACACTCCAATTTTATTTATTTGTATAGATACATTACCTGTGTTTGCCCTAAATTTGAAATTGAATTGAATAATTTAAGCGTTAATGAATCGCAATAAATTAATTTGTATGGCTTCGTTGGTGTCGCGTATGAATCAGATTGTATGATCCGTTTACATTGTTATATGTTTTGAAAATAAATTCTGTGACGTCACAAAATACTTACTACGACCATGATGTTATCAGCACGTCAAGTGCGAGCTAACTGTATACTTTATAGTCTACCGTATTTAGACATTTTGTATGGAGAATTGACAAGCGCCTCTAGCGGATGGTATTTAAAACTATCAATTCTCCATACAAAATGTCTAAATACGGTAGACTATAAAGTATACGGTTAGCTCGCACTTGACGTGCTGTTTGGTATTTCTTTAAGTGACCCCTCAAATCTCATACCAACCCTTTAAACATCGTCCTGATATTATACCAGTTATTCAGAAAGGCTCAACGGAATTTAAAAAAATATAGCTCATAAAAAAATACAGCAGTCAATGGTCGGGTACAAGATTTTTTTAAATTTTTTTTTTTTTATACATTATAGGCAAGTATTTGATCTCGATCTCACCTGATGGTAAGCGATGATGAGATCTACGATGGAGCATACTTGCCTAGGTAGGAAGGCGGCAGTAGATCGAGACGCTACATTCACTTGGCACATGCAGCGCAACTGATCTGACCCGCCATCCATGAATGACAACACCGAACATCATGCCGGAACACGGCTAGGCCGCTTGGCGACATGGCTTTGTTCAGTGGGTGGTAACTAGCCACGGCCGAAGCCTACCACCAGTAGAGTTGTCACCTGGTTGGCACCACCCAGGGTCACGTGTAGGGTATCTCGAGGGTACTTAATTCTCCTACGGACGAAGGTGACTCGACCCCAAAGACATTTCAAAATTCTGACCACAGATAATGATTATAAACGCGCTAAAGAAGCGCAGGTACAAGACTTAGTATACCCTTTCTGAATCATTCTGTATATATAATGCCATCCGCTCTACCAAAGCGTGGTACTTACTTCACCGCTCTACATAATTTCCAGTTCAAACAGAACTTTAACTTGGAGCAAATCTTCTGGTGTAGACCTGTTTGCATCAGTACTTAAGCGGTGGTACTATGCATAGTGAATTAGCCATTGAATAAGGTAGTAGAAGAAGTATTGGACCTCAATATTTGGTCTCATAATACTTCTACAGAGTAAATTTATTGGGCAAGGACTTGTGTTCCTAGAATTGTCTATTTTAACCTGTCATATAACTAACTTCTGCCCCCAGCTACACCCGTGGTATGTCAATGAAACATTGTCTCTATTACTCAGGAATACTGTAGCCTTCTATGAGTGAAAGAAATTTCGGAATCGGATAAGTAGTTCCAGAGATTACCCCCTACATCAAAACTTACAAACTTCACTTCTTCATAATGAATTGTACATAATATACAGGATGTAACTTCGAGATTCGAGAGAGAAAGAAGCTGCTCTAGATAGAGACTGATGGAAAGAGCTTCATCAGCTACACCGACAAGAGTCTAACCCTTAAATTAGAAGAGAGAACTTCGAGATGGGTCGGTATGGGGATCTCCGAAATTATAAGAGATAGAAAAAAAATTTCTAAGGAACCATGTCGTCGATGCTAGAGATAAGAAAAACTAATACGTGAATCGGGACTCAAACCCGGGCATTTAAAAAAAAAACATATTTCTTTAACTGTGATATTGATTGTATAGGTTGTAAGGACTTACATTTACTACGTATACTACTGTGTCAAAAAATCAAACAAAAGCAATCGTTACCTAAACGAGTTGATAATTACTCAAGAAAATGGATGTCATTTTGAATATGTAGGTACTCAAAAACTTAAAATATTAAATGCAGCATTTTATTTTCATTTTGGATACAAGATTTTATAGCAATATAATACTCCTTACTACAGCAATTTACACAATCAATATCTCAATTAAATAACGATTTTTTTTTATAAATCACCGGGATCGATATCCGAATTATGTAGGTATGTATAACTTTTTTTTTGGAAATCTATGAATGCAGTTTTTCTTATCTCCAAAATTAACGTCATGGTCCCTAAAACATATTTTTCTATAGTTCCGGAGGTCCCATACGGACCCATCTCGATGTTACGCTCTGTATATAGATTTTTATATGCAATCTCTACCTCCTCGAAGTACTTTCACTCGTCATTGCTATAGCTTTGGATTATGCCGAGGGTCCCGGGTTCGAATCCTAGTAGGGACAAACTTTGTGTGATGAGCACGAAAGTTTGTACCCAAGTCATAGATATTTAATATCTATATTAGTAATATATACTGGTTTCGCCCTCAGTCCATTGTACGGTACTCATAATACAAGCGTTGCTGGCGATATTTATTATTAATTATTTATTTATTTATAATACTTCTGAGTAACTGAAGTTATACTTCTGTCCTTCAACTTCGTATGTGCTTTAAAACTCTATAAAGCCGTTTGGCCGGCCGGTCCGGTATCTGTTTACCGTACGGATTACTTACGTACGCCGTAAGCTAAGTTTACGGCTATAACGCTGAGTATAAAGAAAAATATGTTTCGGGATAAACCCCCAAGGACCGAGGACCTATTTCAGTGGGAGTTTCATTATTAGATAACTTATACTTTAAGCTGAAATGCCAATTGTTGGTCGATGTTATTATTGCTTTCGTAACTGTTTTTCTGTTGGATTTCTCTTTGGTTCTATTCGATATTGTTTTTCGAAGAAATTGTGTAGAAAATAATAAAAATATCGCCAGACGAACACACCAACTATACGGTCCCACACTAAGCAACGCTTGTATAATGGATACCGTACAATGGACTAGGGGCGGACCCAGTAAATTACAATCCCACTAATATTATAAATGTCAAAGTTTGGATGGATGGATGTTTGTTACTCAATCACACCAGAACGGCTGAGCGGATCTGGATGAAATTTGGCACAGAGATAGATTATAGTCTGGACTAGCACATACGCTACTTTTTTATGTCGGTAAAAAGTACATAATGTTTTATCGCAGGTAACACCGCGGGGTGCAGCTAGTCTATCCATATATGTCAAACAAAGTCGTATTAGTTACACCATTTATAACTCGGGAATGAGTAGGCCGATTTTTATGATCTTTGATTTTTAAATCGTCTCAGCCCCGAATAGCAGAATAGCTACTAAAACATGGAAGCAACACCATACTATAGCACTCAAATATAAATGAATCCTACTATTAGCTAAAGGAATATTGGAATCGGATCAATAATTCCGAACATAACCTTCCACATGCCATTTCGCAAGCTAACAAGCATTGCCTATTATTAATGTATGGATGTTTGGCGGTAAATGGAAGATCTTTAAGCCAGGCGGTTGGTAAGCCTGGTGGGGCGACCGCTATGCCCCAACGGTTATTGTCGGGATCTTGTATATATGTTGCGTGCACCGAAAACTCTCGTAGCGCGTTTCAGGGTTGTATGGAGAATTGTCAATTGTTTTGAATGGCGACTGCAACGCCATCTGTGTAGCTTGCGGCGAGGTTGAAGTGGTCGCTACAGATGTATAGATATCCAGTGTCAATTTATTAGCTACTTTTGCTTTAAATGATTGGGTGGGGCAGGATAAAACAGCTAAAACAAAGTCACTGAGGTCAATAGCTCAGCTTAAACGTTCAAGAACGGTTAAATATTAATTCGTGCCTCATGTGCGTACAACTAGCTTAAATTAAGATGAATGGTGTTTAAGAACTTGGATCCAACTAGTTTTATCTCTTATAAAACAACTGTCATTATCGGGTTTAAGCCCGTGATTTTAGGTTTGTTACTGCTCACCAGACGTATCTATCTTTAGTTCAAGAGCTGTCTGATAGATTATACAAAGAAATAATACGAGGGTGCGTTTACATGAACCGGGAAACTTTCCCCAGGTCAAAAATACACTAATGTGGGCTCTATGAACGGTATCCTACCTTTATATCTACACTATCTGTTCAAGTTTATGATAAACTTGTCAAATAGTTGACGTCAGTTTTTTTTGACAAGATTTGATCTTTTCTGACTGCAGAGTAAAATTTAGCAACCTTTTGGGTACGCTAAAATGGAAATAAATAAAATAAATAGGGAAATTCCTACAGAGGCTAAGCTACATACAAACATCGCTGCAATACATACATACTCTATAATCTAGCCACCCACGTCCTCGCCTACCCGAGAGCTAGATTGTAGAGTCATTGGCTCTATGGCAGACTATAAAGTCAACTGACTCTACAATCCAGCCAATGACCTCTTCGCCTACCACACAGCTAGATAGTAGAGTCATTGGCTCTATGAAAGGCTATAGAGTCAACTGACTCTACAATCCAGCAAATGACCTCTTCGCCTACCACACAGCTAGATTGTAGAGTCATTGGCTCTATGGAAGACCATAGTGTAAACTGACTCTACAATCCAGCCACCGACCTCTTCGCCTACCTCACAGCTCTCGTTCACGCACACGCGTCACGTTCATCTCCTAGAGCGCTACGTATTGAATTTTGGTCACGTATTATCTTTGTATTTTGCCCTCAGTCCTGTCTCTTTTTAGGGTTCCGTAGGCTAGGTAGAAATTTAAAGAGTCGGTGTGATGATACCGAGTCAATGAAGTATCTATACAAATAAATAAAATTGGAGTGTCTGTTTGGTGCATTTGGTTGTATACACGGTACATAATATATAACCAAAACAACATTTTTTTCAATTTTTGTCTGTCTGTCTGTCCGATTGTTCAGGCTAATCTCTGAAATGGCTGGACCGATTTGGACTTACACTGGCAGATAGCTGATGTAACAAGGAGTAACTTATTTTAGACTACTTTTATTTTAGACTAGCTGTTACCCGCGACCTCGTCCGCTTTTTGTTAAATACCACGCGGACGAAGTCGCGGGTAACAGCTAGTAACAAATAATAGAACAACTGGCGATACAGTTTTAGTCTGTTAAGAATAGCAGTGCGATGTTCTTCAGCACGTCAAGTGCGAGATAACCGTATACTTTATAGTCTACCGTATTTAGACATTTTCTATGGAGAATTGAAAACCGCCTCTAGCGGACGGTATTTAGAACTTTCAATTCTTCATACAAAATGTCTCGATACGGTACACTATAAAGTATACGGTTAGCTTACAAATAATCTCGCACTTGACGCACTGATTTGTGCTATTCAAATCTGTGTGCTCATAGTAGTGCTCCTGTTTTATTGCTTAAAACGCGTAATTAAACCGATCAAAAGCAACAATTTGCGCGGGCGTAGCTGCGGGGCATGGCTTGTTTTTTTTTAAACGCCTTCAAAAAAGGATGAGGTTCTCAATTCGATTGTTTTTTTTTTAAGTTTGTTACCTCAGAACTCCGTCATTTATAAACCGATTTGGAAAATTATTTTTTATAAGCAGAAAAAAGCTATAGGTTCTTCGAGCTGTTTATTAAAAAATATATTCGTCAAGAAATAAACTTATACGGAACACATATATTATAAATTCCAATCGCGCTTGCTCCGTTTACTTATCATAGTTAACAGTTTCAAGGGCCGCGGTAATAGAGATATCGATACGCAATTAGGTTCAGAAAACACACCTTTTACTCTATTTAACTACGTATCGATAGTTCAAGGAACAAAATAAACATTGGGGTCGAGTCACCTTCGTCCGTAGGAGAATTAAATACCCTCGAGATACCCTACACGTGACCCTGGGTGGTGCCAACCAGGTGACAACTCTACTGGTGGTAGGCTTCGGCCGTGGCTAGTCACCACCCACTGAACAAAGCCATGTCGCCAAGCGGCCTAGCCGTGTTCCGGCATGATGTTCGGTGTTACCATTCATGAATGGCGGGTCAGATCAGTTGCGCTGCATGTGCCTAGTGAATGTAGCGTCTCGATCTACTGCCGCCTTCCTACCTAGGCAAGTATGCTCCATCGTAGATCTCATCGTCACTTACCATCAGGTGAGATCGAGATCAAATACTTGCCTATAATGTAATAAAAAAAAAAAAAAAAACCTCTGATATTTTTCAAAAAGGGCCTATCACAAGCTCCCACCACTATTTAATTATAGCTATGATCTTAAAACTCATGTGAATTATTGGACATATAATCACTTCACAAAATTACAATAGTAAGTTTTTACCGCCTAGTATGTACTTCATACAAAAAAGAAGAGTATTGCCATACAATGCGATTAAAAAAAAATGTACTAATTTTTAACTAAACTAAACTAATTTTTACGCGATAAAATTCGAAAAAATCGTTTTATTTTAAAGACGCGGGAAAGGCCATAGCCAAATTCAGTACACAAACTAGTACTAATTACTACCTAGTAATCACTCACTAAAGACTTATATTAATGTATTACTAATTCAATGGTAGTATGTTTTGTATAACCTCCTGCTTGGGCGAAGAGAAAAAGGTAATAAATTCCTTTATCTTACGATTCAGCACAAAACATTTTTGAAGTAAGAGTTGTGTAGCGCCTTATTAACGTCGAGTATGTACTCTGTGACCATAGTGTTGTGTGTATGTAGATAAGTCTTATAGCGATGAAATGAGCGAACAGGCGTCAGCTGGCTATGTATGATAGAGAAACTAATCGAGTGTCGTCTCGCTGCGTTTTATCCAGAAAAAGCATCTAGCGGCAACGGTCTCGACTGTGTTATACGGTTCACTTAACTAGTGACAGGAATATATCGATGCAATAATTATTTATCGACACTTTTGTTGTCGAATACTACACATTGAAATATAACTTATTTTATAGCGATTACTTTATGTTTTTTCGTTCCCGACGGTTCGGTTGTTTTAAAGTAACCATGGTTACGGGAGGACTGAGGCGTTTGACGTCCTACGCGATAAAATCTGTAGAATAATGATTTCTTATATTTACGCGAAAACTACACATTGAAATAAAATAAAAATAAACGCGATAAAATCCTTAATAAAAAAATAGTTTTATTTCAATCTGTAAAATAAGTTTTATTTCAATGTGTAGTATTCGCGTAAATATAAGAAATCAATATTATAGTTGTTGTATTGAATTAGTAATCCTTAGGGACTATTTTACAATGTGCTCATAAACCCTATCCATAACCAGTTGGACAGATTGCCCGTACACAATCTGTCAAATAACTTGTGGATTATTTTATGATATTCACTATGTTTTAATGTACCAGTAAACCCTGTGTGTAGAGGTGATTTTAACTAATAACCACGCTTCCCCAGTGTGCCCGAGGTGACTTATTCATCTTTGGAGAAATTATAGGGTTCCTGAAAATAATTGCCTTCGCTCCTGTAAAAAGGTAAAAAGCCAAGCAATTTAAAAAATGAGCCGATTTTTAAGGTAGTTAAACACCAGAATAAATTACGTATCTATATAAAATCGACATCACTTACTTTTGTTGTAATTTCTCTAAATATCGATAAATTATGTAACCATCGATTCGCGTCACTAGAGAGTACGGTCCATGGCTTACCGTCCAGTCGAGCATATGATCAAGCGGAGTCCGTCTACGGTGGAATACTTATTCGAGATACTTTCATTTGGTCAATCATTAATTTTATTAATTTACTAGTTGCCCATCGCGGTGTTTCCCGCTATTAAAAAGTACGTCCTTTTCCTCTATGTCCTTTTCTGTAAATCATGTCGATCCTTTGCTCTATGAAAAATTAAAACAAATGTATCCCAAAAAAGTAGCCTATGTGCTATTCCAGACTATAATCTATATCTGTGCCAAATTTCATCCAGATCCGTTCAGCCGTTCTGGCGTGATTGAGTAACAAACATCCATCCATCCAAACTTTCACATTTTTATTTGTAACTAGCTGTCCCGGCGAACTTCGTACCGCCTCAGAATCAAATGTATGAGAAAATGAATTTATTGGTATTCTATGAAAATTTTAACAAATCTATCCCACGGGAACCATACATTTTACCGGGATAAAAAGTAGCCTATATGCTATTCCAGACTATAATCTATCTCTGTGCCAAATTTCATCCAGACCCGTTCAGCCGTTCTGGCGTGAAAGAGTAACAAATATCCATCCATCCATCCAAACTTTCACATTTATAATATTAGTATAGATATAGATTAACGTTAGAGTAACACACCAAATATACTTATGTAGTAGTATCATACACTGGACTAGAGGTGATCATATTAATCAAATAAATTGCGAAAATATTTTCTGACATATGTCGCCGCGAGTCACTGACATGTCAGGAGTGGTTTTGACGCGATGCGTGCAGCGAACAAGAAAATCCATAGAGCAAATTGTTATTCTTTGACGAGAACTTCGAATATACAAACGGCTCACAATCGAATCGAATGTCAATTGCATCGTCATTGTAACTTTTGACAGATTTAAAACAAAAAAGCTGTTAAAAGTGAAATCTCGCAAAGGTTTTAAGTTTTAAGTTACATTGAATTTGATGCCTTTATAATTATTTAAAGCGAACAGTTTATTCTTGATCGGTGCCTCAGTACGTCAAGTGTGAGCTAACTGTATACTTTATAATCTGCCGTATTTAGATATATTGTATGGAAAATTGAAAAGCGCCTCTAGCGGACGGTATTTAAAACTTGGTGACATGCTCGTTCAGCGCGATAATATGAATATATTTGCTGATATATTCGCGGTGTTTGTCAAAAACGCTAATTTAAATTTAAGTTGTAAATTTAAAATGCCTACTTTTAATTTTAGTTGTTAGCTTATAATTTATTTGTACTTCGTTAATTTAATTTAATTTTACTCGTTTTATTTTTTCAGTGTGTTGTAAATATTTTATTTGGTTTTTAATTTGCGTTTGCGCAGTTACATATTTAGCATATTGGTGTTTTGGCGTATGCTGTAAGCCAATTGTGTTGTGATTAAATAAATAAATACGGGTAGTTTACGAATAATCTCGCACTTGACGTACTGGACTGTATGCTGAGGATCGTGACTCGTTTGACTTGGTCAACTTGTCATTGTTTGCCATGTTTTAAAATCAACTGGGAAAGAGGGTGTAATGTGAACGAATTTTATTATTTGTCGATAAAGGATCGACGCCATTTTCATTTCTTCATGTCACATCCATTATTTTATTTATAATGTGTATTTATTGAATTTAATATTGCTATTAATGACTTGACACTGGCAAAATACCCGCTAACTTGCGGGTAAGGCCATTTGCATATCCGTTTTATTTCATCTCATTTCATTTCGTAAAAGAAATATAATCAGCTGCTTGGTGACGTGCTTTGAAAGGCATCTCGGTATACCAAACAGTAGCGAAGAGAAAATCACATATCATTTTAGACGACCTGATTAGCTCAGTGGGTAGTGACCCTGCTTTCTGTGCTGCTGGTCCCTGGTTTGAATCCTAGTAGGGATCAACTTTGTATGATGAGCACGAATTTTTGTAACTGGGTCATTAATATCTATATAAGTACTTTTTTTTTTTTTTTTGTTTCCGCTGGGAAATGCATTTACGCATACCGCCCAAGCCCGGGGGAGCAAGGACGGTTATGTGGGGCTCCTGGAAGAAGTCCAGACTACCCACTAAAACCCAGCGCCGCCCTCTGTGCCTTTTGTGGGGCGCCACGGGATCGCTCTACGAGCACACTACCGTGACGCCCCGGCATCTATATTAGTACTAGCTGACCCGTCAAACGTTGTTTTGCCATATAAAATAAATCGAGATATAAACTATCCTATCTTTCAAGTTGGATAAAACTGCACACAGCGTGTAAAATTGTATTAATATCGGTTTAGTAGTCTAGGAGTCTATAGCGGACAAACACTGTGACACGTAATTTATAATATATACTATTAAGATTAAGATAATACTCAGTATCTCTATACTCAGATCGCCCCCAGATCATTATACGTTACGCACAATACAAGCGTTGCTTGGTGTGGGACCGTATAGTTGGTGTGTTTGTATTATATGATGTTATTATTTTAAATTTTATCTCCATTTCAAAACTTCTATAGCTCTATCTCATGCAAAGGTTGCCTGGAAGACGAGAGAGAGATTACATATTAGTAAAAAGAGATAGTGTCTGCTTATCACTGCTTGCTGTCATATTATTGCCATCCAAATTAGTTTTATCCAACAATCTGCTTTCCTTTTCGCGAAATGTTATATTATATCAAACTAGGAATGAGTATTTGGGTACTAACCTCCATCTTTTCCCTGTTCGCCTCACTGTGTCGGGATCAAGACCGAAAAATTGATGTCACAGCTGATATAGACAAATGATCGAGTTGCCAGATGGGAACATACCTATTTTACATAGGTACCTATTTACGTAAGTATGGTTTGATGGTTCAAGGGTTGTAACATGCTTTGTCAGATGGAATGTTAGCATTTCAGATTTCTAGAAAGGATGAAGTTCAGACCTCGCTTTCCGTGTAGGGAACATCAACGAAGAAATTAATGTAAATAAATTTTCACTAAAGCAAATATAATTCATAAAGTGATATATAATACAGCACTTATTTATAGTTAAAAATGTGAACAGAATTTGCTAAAACCAAATTTATTTGCCATTAATTTCAAATAGCCATTTATTATACTTTATTTTCAAAAGGATCGACACTAAACCAAAAACAAACTCAAGTCATCTCACTCACGCTGACGCAAATTTATATGCACGTGTCTCGCTCACGGAGCTATCATGAAATGTGTGTGTGAGTAAATCTATAGTAGAAAAAAAATAAAACAAAAAAATATTTCAGTACCTTTCATGCTAATACAATCAACTTCAAAAGTTATTGACAAAAAATAAACCTACATTCAGTGACAGCCTTTTACCTAAAGGAATGCATTTTAACCGACTTAAAAAAGGAGGAGGTTCTTAATTCGGTTGTATATTTTTTTTCAGTTAGCTCACACTTGACCTGCTTTACGTCAAGTGCGAGATTATTCGTAAGCTAACATTGTTATGGGGATGTCAATGTAGGAACGGCTAGGCTGGCTCGAGCAGCTAATAAATAATATTCTGATTCTGATCGTACAAAACAACCTATTTTTATGAACGAAACACCAACAGTTTGACTTTTTGTATCCCTAACCATATGGTAAACGTTCCAACACTCCTCGAAGAATACCATAAACAATACATCAATCAGATGAACGGCTCGTGAACAGAACCCGCCCTGAGCAAAATATTACGTCATAAATAACATTGGCAGCCATTTTGAAAGAACATTCCCAAGTAGCAAAAATATATAAGTTGAGTTTCTTTTGCAGATTTTCAAGAGATTGAGCGGTTGTTTTGCTACCGTTTTTTATTCATCATAACGTTAAGTGTAAGATTATTCTCGAGCAACCTGCACGCACTTGACGTGCTGCGCGTCAAGTGGGAGCTAACCGTATACATACTTGATAGTCTACCGTGTTTAGAAATGTTGTATGGAGAATTGAAAGTTTAAGGTACCATCCGCTCGAGGCGCTGTTCAACACTCCATACAGAATGACTTTATACGTAGACTATAAAGTATAAGGTTAGCTTACTAATAATTTCGCACTTGACATAATTTTTACATAGCTAAGCAAGCAATGTAGCTATTGTTAATCGGCCAAGCCGATACCATTCAAGTCTTACATAAAATCCTTCAGTTAATTACTAGGCGTAAATATTTGTCTGAAAACTAAGTCTTAAATTTTCAGTTGGTTGCTTTCAGCGTCTGTATAATAATATAATAGTAATTTGACTTTATACTAGGTCGTGATTCTTTTTTGACCTGAAAATATGAAGGCAAAAATTATTATTCTTCTCCAAACTTATTCATTATTATTATTATTATTATTTATACACAATACGTACAACGAAAATAGACATTGAAAAGAGAACAGAAATAACTTACCGACTTATTATTTACGAAAAGTGTACAAAAATTGGCCCATGCGGTAGCGTGCCCAAGATGCTGGCCGCATTTCCTCGCTGAATAGCCAAAGCTACTCGCTGAGCGAGGAAATGCCCGGCGCTTGGGTCGCCGGTTGCGTCGACCAATCTTTTTGATAGACTTTGAATCAATTCTATGGGATCCAAGCCCCATACATTTGATACCCCATAGAATAAAATTGATCTTTACATGCAAAGAAATGTTATAATCGTGTTTAAATAAACACCGGAAGATCTGTGGATACATTTTCTAAAGAACTCGATAAATTACGAAAACATAAAATTCCCTATTCGGAACCTGCAAAAAATCCAAAATGTACCACGTGTATTCCTTGACCTTTGGAGAGTTTGAAGACTCATATTGTCTACAATATCATAGGACTAGATGAGAAATGTTTACCATGGGAAAGAAAGATCATTATTCTCCATTTTTCCCGTCGCCATCACTGAATATGCATGAATTAGTAATGCCGAAATGTAAGCGGCATTATCTAAACTGGGACAAACAAACGAAATACTGTTTATATGTGGATTAAGTATAATGATGGATTACTGGGGATTTGAGTTCTGTAGCACATACGGGTGTTAAGTTTGGATAGCTAATAGTTCGTTAAACGTTGTAAGTAAGACTAGCTGTTACCCGCGACTTGTCCGCGTGGTATTTAACAAAGACACAACCGTTAGCAATAGCCCGCTCGCGCGTTCTTAGCCCTCGCGACCGGCAGCCTTTGTGATATTAAGTCGTTGGCGGGGGTTGAGGGGGGGTTTCTAAAATAAAAGTAGCCTAAGTTACTCCTTGTTACATCACCTATCTGCCAGTGAAAGTCCCGTCAAAATCGGTCCAGCCATTTCAGACTATAGCCGGATCAAACAGACAGACAGACAGACAGACAAAAATTGTAAAAAATGATGTTTTGGTATATGTACCGTGTATACATCCAGATGCACTTAGTAAAAAGCGGTTATTTTAATATTACAAACAGACACTCCAATTTTATTTATTTGTATATAGAATCAGAATATGTATTAATCACGAAAGTAAATCATTATAGTAGGTACTTGACGACCTCATTAGCTCATGGGTAGTGACCATGCTTTATGCGCTGAGGGTCTTGTGTTCGAATCCTGGTAGGGACATGCTTTGTGTGATGAGCACAAATGTTTGTATCCGAGTCACGGATGTTTAATATGTATATAGGTAGTATATACTGAGTGCGCCCCCAGTCCATTGTACGGTACCCATAACACAAGCGTTGGTTATAGTTGGTATGTTCATCTGGCGATATTATTATTATTATTATTACTTGCGGATCGTCTGAAATCACACAAAAGATAATTATAGCCTTTTAAACAAAGACATTTATAAATACTTCGAAATCAAATCATGACTAAGACTGCCATGGTTTCTTAGGACTTCCAAGCGAAATTATAACACTAGCTGCGCCCCGCGGTGTTACCCGCGATTAAAAAGTATGTCCGTTTCCTCTATGTCCTTCTTCCGCGATAAAAATGAGCCTATATAATTTTCTGACCCATAAAATACCACTACCTATGCAAAAAATCATATCGATCCTTTGCTCTATGAAAAATTAAAACAAATCTATCCCACGGGAACCATACATTTTACCGGGATAAAAAGCAGCCTATGTGCTATTCCAGACTATAATCTATCTCTGTGCCAAATTTCATCCAGATCCGTTCAGCCGTTCTGGCGTGATTGAGTAACAAACATCCATCCATCCATCCAAACATTCACATTTATAATATAAGTGGGATTAGTGGGATAATGTGCCTCAACATTGTCCAAACAATTAAGCCCACTTGAATTCCAACAAGCGTATCACAAATCTTAATCACCGCTCATCGTTCCAGCCGTTTAGTCGACGAAAAACTTCTGAATTTCCTCGTATCAACGCCTCGAGCGTTTGTCTAAATGATAAATGAGTTTGCAGGAAAAAATGCCGGGGAGTACCTACCTCTGGTGACATTTTTTTTGGCTTCTCCTTAAGACATCTGGGGGGACTTGCGTTTGGTCAATTAGTGATGTTTCCTTTGGCAATTTTTTATAGTTGTAGTGTTACCCAAACTCGGTTATGCTGTTAGAGTTTTGATATCGGTTGTGCATTTTTGGAGATGATTGATAGTTTTAGTGTTACCCATACTCGGTTACGCTTTTAGAGTTTTGATATAGGTCGTGCATTTTCGTTAGACTAAGATGACACCACGATGGTTGAAGACCCACGGGTCATCTAATAGGTACTGCATGTTTGCGACAGTTGGGCGCGGGCCTCCCTTCAATGCGAGGGGGATTAGGCCATAGTCCACCACTCTGGCCCAGTGCGGGACTTCACACGTCTTTTGAGGGGTTCTCTCACATGCAGCATGCAGGTTTCGTCGCGATATTTTCCTTCACTGTTTAGCAAGTGATAATCATGGTTGAAAATGAGAAAACCAGAAATCCCAGAGGTGCTATCCGGGGCTTGAACCTGGGATCCTCGTTACTGAGGCAAGCGTTCTACCAACTTGGCTACCACTCCTCTTATATATGTCATAACTGGCCCGATATTAAATTTAATAAACTAAACCAAATATGCGGAGTGTAAAGCTATCTCAGTAGCCGCACTGTGATATAAATCTACCGGCAGCCACTGTCCAAAATTATTGCCCTAATCTAAAAAAGCCCAGCTAAGCCGAGCGTGGTAATAAATAAAATGTCAACTGTATAGCTGGGGTGGTACCGAATCTGTTATTTGGAAACATACGAGTAGCTGTTGGGGGCTGTATCGAGCCGATTTGACTTTGCAAGAAGTCTCCATAGACAGGCGGGCTAGAAAGCTCATTGGCAACGAGACCCGAGTGCAGGCCAAGCTACAGAGCCTGGAACACCGACGTAGGGTTGCCAGCCTATCAGTCTTCTACAGAATACACTTCGAAGAGTGTGCGACGGAATTACACGAATTAATTCCCCCATCTCCATTCTATCGTCGGTTGACAAGACGCACGGAGAAGTGTCATCCGTACACTGTGGACATTCCTTCGGTACGTACTAAGCGTTTTGCTTCTACTTTCATCGTGCGAACTGCCAAGGAATGGAAAACGGCGTCTTTGTTCCCCGTTGACTATAATCTGGGTGTTTTCAAGTCGAGAGTTAACCTTCTAGGCAAGTATGCTACATCGTAGATCTCATCGTCACTTACCATTAGGTGAGATCGAGATCAAATACTTGCCTATATTGTAATAAAACAATAAAAAAAAGTTTGCGAAAGTATAAAAGAAACCCCGTTAGTCAATTAATCAGGCATAAATAATTTAAATCAATATTATGTCTTAGTCACCTTTGTAATAAGGCAACAAGTAATTCCAAATGCGCGTTCCTAACAATGACTATGTATGTCAAATTGTCAAATATGTATGTCAAATTGTCAAATTTCCAAGTCATTTAATTTTGACAGTACACGACAGTAGTCATAGGGAGATTAAACTATCATAATATGACAAAGATCTATGATCACATGACATTAAATTAATGGAAACTATGACCGTAATACCTACGTATATTTTATTACCATATAAATGAGACGCCCTATGTATAATTAGTATGTCATAGAGATTCAAAACAGTTGTCAACATCTAAAAGAATCCACTATGATATTAAAATACTTTGATGCCCATCCATTTAATTACTAGGACAGCCGCTGTCCCAAACGGTCCCAAACCAAGATATTTTAAGCGTTTATTTTATCTCCGAATACAGCCGCTCCGGGCCCGTCCACAATAAATATCCGTATGTTTGCCCCCGGACTCTAGCTGAGCATTAATTTGAGCAGCAATTAAAACTTTTACCAACCCATCGGATGGTTTTTAACGCCGAAAAATATTTCGTTTGGACACAGTTAAATGTCTTGTTACGGGCGAGTGGAACAATTTGCTTGTTAACTTTGAGCAATGAACGATGTAATCAACCAGGGCCCCAAGTCCGCTAACACAATAGATTCAAAATCGAACAGCAACCGCGTTACTGTCACTTTTGACAGATATCCCATACAATATCTGTCAAAAGTGACAGTTATTATGCGGTTGCTGTTCGATTGTGAATCGATTGTGTTAGCAGACTTGGGGCCCAGTACGTCAAGTTCGAGATTATTCGTAAGCTGACTGTATACTTTATAGTCTATTACTTTATGGTCTAGTTTTTAATACAATCCGCTAGAAGCGCTGTTCAATTCTCCATATAAAGTATCTAAATACGTAGACTATAAAGTATACAGTTAGCTTACGAATAATGTAGCACTTGATGTATTGTCACAGTCGGTAGTGACTCTGCTATCTATACCGAAGGTTCTGAGTTCGAATCCCGAGGTGGGAAAACTATATGTGGTAAGCACAAATATTTATACCCGAGTCGTGGATGTTTAATATCTATATAAGTATTATATACTGGGTTCGCCCCCTACCTATAATACAAACGTTGCTTAGTGTGGGACTGTATAGTTGGTGCGTTCGTCTGGCGATATTATTATCATTATATTTATGTAAAAATCAGTAAAAATGTAAAATTAATATCATCCAATCTTCGTCCCATAAAGTTATTTTGAACCTTACAGCTTTTATAATATAAAACAAAGTAAGTTATAAGTGTGTTTAGGTATTTCGTTAGGGGGTGCGCGGTGCGTTGTAATTTCGGGGAAACGGGACCGCTGAGTTATAAATCATTCTGCTGAGATAAGGGATGAGAGTGGAAGGGAGAGGGGAAACATTTGGGTCGATGTCTAGGTATTAATTTAATTATGTTAGAGCTGCAAGCGCTAGGTCAGCGCGCGAATTTCGAAATATCTTCTTCTTATTGGCCTACCGTGAGACAGTTCACACTAGTACGGAGGCCAGTATGATTCAAAGTTAATCCACCGTTACTGGCGAAAGTGTTAATAATTGCTTAAGTATCTTATAAGTACAATTGTATACGGTTTTGTTTCCTTATTTAAATTAAAAAAAAAAAAAAAAAAAAAAAAATTGAAATAAAACTAATTTTACGGATTTTATCGTGTTTTTATTACAAGCGAGCAAGCAACAACTAAATATGAGGGTACCCCGGTTCAAACTATGATACTAGGACGTCAACCACCTCAGTCCTCCCGTGACCATGGTTGCTGTAAAGCAGCCGAAACGTCGGGAACGTAAAAACATAATAAAAACGCGATACAATCCTTAAAATTAGTTTTCTTTCAATGTGTAGTATTCGCGTAAATATAAAATAACAAAATATATCTTCTTATTTTTTTTACGAAAACTCGGGACATTTCTGCGATTTTATTGTTTTGATCGCCTCCAGTCCATTGTATGGTACCCGCAATACAAGGGTTTCTTAGTTTGGCACCGTACAGTTAGTATGTTCATCTGGCGATATGACTACTATAAAGCAGAAATTTTAATGATAAAGTACAGAGGTATTTGCTCCACCAAACATCGTTTGTGATCAAAAACATGAATGTCCTCATCAACAATGAATAAACGCTTTCTAGGAATTGTCTCTCCCACGTTAAAATCTCGGAAAAATCTATTAAAGGTCTTCCTTAGCCCTTTCGCCTAAGGCTGGGTGGGCTATTTATTTTATACTAGCTACGCCCCGCGGTGTTACCCGCAATTATAAAATAATTAAAAAAAAACACGGTTCCTGTATGCTATCCGATAAGAACCGTGCGTTTTTTCGGGATAAAAATTAGCCTATGTCATTTTCTGACCCCTAAACTACCACTACTTATGCAAAATATCATGTCGATCCTTTGCTCTATGAAGAATTTAAAACAAATCTATCCCACGGGACCTCTACATTTTACCGGGATAAAAAGTTCCCCACGTTCCGGCTGGTTTACAGCAACCATGGTCATGGGAGGACTGAGGTGGTTGACGTCCTAGTGTCATAGTTTGAACCGGGGTACCCTCATATTTAGTTGTTGTTGTTAAATTAGTTGTATTTCAATGTGTAGTATTTTATTTTAATCGTTTTATTTCAATGTGGGGATAAGAAGGAATAGCAGATAATGTTTCTGGTCAACGCTGTAGGAATGCGTCGATGAATCCTTGATCTCTCAACTCACTGTACTGTGAAACTCTTTAATCCAAAAACGTCAGGAGATCTGGTACAAAAAGCCGCGGCGCAAACATTATTTCGCCAAACGACTTAATTAAAGCGAAAGGTTAATTTAAAAAGTTCATAACGCAATGTTACGAGTACAAACGGATACGGGTAATGAACCGTTCACGTTGAGCTTTCAAGGGTTAGAAATTTCTTTTGTTTAAAAAAAAAATCTATTACAGTTTTTTTTCGGAGATAGTGTCTTATGAAATTTGGCCAAAGGTTAGCTATTTTTGCGGTTCATTTAAGTTTAATATGAAAACGTTTTGTTTTTTTTTGTTATTACGATGGACTTGGGAGATGTGGTATTTGATTATTATGCGTCAGAGATATTAAATGGTAGGAGCTGAGTAGAATACAGTTTATTTAAACCAATTTTTTATTAAATCGAAAATTATATTTGCTTGTTTTTCTTATAGAGGCATTATTCCTATGTGCGGGGTACCAATATGACTTGTTTTTTTTCATATCGCCAGCCAAACACACCAACTATACGGTCCCACACTAAGCAACGCTTGTATTATGGGTACCGTACTATTGACTGGGGGCGGTCCCAGTATTATATTACTTATATAGATATTAAAAATCCATGACATGGGTGCAAACATTCGTGCTCATCACATAAAGTATGTCCCTACCAGGATTCAAACCTGGGACCCTCGGCACAGAAAGCAGGGTCACTACCAACTGCGCTAACCAGGCCGTTAAATTCTGCACGATCTGGGAATCAAACCTGGGACCTATGAGAGGAATGATTGGACGTGATTATGACAGCCGTAAAAAGATAAATAGTAAGCATTCTTCAGTGACTAAATGCGTTAGTAAGTCAGCCCAGTCAGACTTTAGGGCACGTACCAAAAATTTATCTGAACAAATTTATGTGAGTCTGATAAAAAGTAAAGTAATTAACCCTTCGCCCGTTTCTGGTTGAAACGCCATTGAAATTATCTGCGGAATAACGCTGATAATGCAGTGATTTATATTAATTTTGTACACCGGCCTTAAGGACCGGCCTGTAGCACTTTCCGGTTAGGCCACACATCAGATTGGATTGAGTTTTCCCGGCATACACCTAAGCGAGCGTAAAACTAAGCACGCTGAGTCGTAAGAGAACGTCAACCTAAGCGAGCATACGCCTATACGAGCGTACACCTGAGCAAGCTTATGCCTTTTTTTTTGTTTCCGCTGGCAAATGCATTTACGCATACCGCCCAAGCCCGGGGGAGCTTGGACGTTTATGTGGGGCTCCTGGACAAGTCCAGACTACCCACTAAAACCCAGCGCCGCCCTATATGCCTGTTGTGAGGCGCCACGGGATCGCTCTACGAGCACGCTACCGTGACGCCCCAGCGGAAACCTGGGGTTCGGGGGGGGGGGGGGGGGGCCCTCGGCCCCCTTCCGGCTATATTCGCCGAACATATCGCCCCCTTCTATGAACCCGCCTGAGCAAGCTTATGCCTAAGCGAGAGTACGCCTAAGGGATTGTACACCTAAGCGACCGTAGGTCTAAGCCAGCGTACGTCTAAGCGAGCGTATTCCTAAGCAAACATACTTTTTGACATTTCATTTCAATGCTTGTTTCATAGATAACATCCTTATACGGCCTGATTAGCGCAGTGGTAGTGACTCTGCTTTCGGCGCCGAGGGTCCCGGGTTCGAATCCTGGTAGGGACACAAGCTTTGTGTGATGAGCACGAATGTTTATACCCGAGTCATGGATGTTTAATATGTATATAAGTATTATATACTGAGTTCGCCCTCAGTTCATTGTACGGTGCCCATAACACAAGCGTCAAGCTTAAAGTGGGACCGTATAGTTGGTGTGTTCGTATGGCGATATTTATTTATTTTGAGTTTTGACGTACTGACACATACCGGACAGACTTAATTATGAAGAACAAGTTTCGTAAGTAATCTGTGCTTCGAACGCTCTTATGCCGCTTAATAGTACACATTATATTAAGATTAATAATTTGTGTTATAACACATTAGTAGCGTTGCTTGGTTTAGGATCAGATCTAAGCGAAAGGCAGTGTTACATAGCAACCAATTCTTTTCGATTACAATTATCAAACCAACAATCCAAATTCTATTCAATTCAATAGCAACATATACAATGTATATATACATTGCTCTTTTTGCGTCAATGCCTTAAAAATTATCCTACTAATAGTTATATAGGTACTATAAATGTGAAAGTTTGGATGGATGGATGTTTGTTACTCAATCCCGCCAGAACGGCTGAACAGATCTGGATGAAATTTAGCATAGACATAGATTATAGTCTGGAATAGCACATAGGCTACTTTTTATCCCGGTAAAATGTATGGTTCTCGTGGGATAGATTTGTTTTAATTTTTCATAGAGCAAAGGATCGAAATGGTTTTTTTTTACATAGGTAGTGGTAGTTTAGGGGTCAGAAAATGACATAGGGACATACTCTTTAATCGCGGGTAACACCGCGGGGCGCAGCTAGTTATGATATACATCTATCTACCCCTTAATATTTTTTGATAAATGAAAATCTGCTTCCATTTAGGACCTGACGTTACGATGATGGATTGACGTTAGCAACTCATTAACTCAACAATTTATACTCGAACCTTGAACTTGGAAGCTAACGTGACTTCGAATACTGAATAAATGAAGTCATCATCATTAACCTATATTTTCTTTAGCATCCTATCATACGAGTATTGCAAGAATCGTAGTGAAAGTTGGCATTTGATTTTGTTTTTTTAATTTCGTTCCTAAAATATTTATTCAAAATATAATATTTTTAAGGGACAATGTTCTCGAAACTATGGTCTCTCATACCAAGTTGTAGCAAAACCACTCTTGGCTTTTTATAGTATACAGCTATCCTTAAAACTAGCTGGGGTTTTTTTTACAAAGTTATTTAAAAAACACTTCTCATACTTCATTATGGCTCAAATGGATAAAAACATATAACATCAACTTTAATGATTAAAAAAATTTGACTTGAAGCTAAAGGATCGACTTTTAACAAAATTGTTTTAACGTTGAAACTATTATTCTTATTACAAACATATGTAAAAAACCTACAAGCATTATTTTATTGACGCCCGGGATAAATAAGTACCTACCATGTTTATAATAATACCAGCCCTTAAATGCCCCACTGTTAGGCACGGGCCTCCCCTCAATGCGAGGGGGATTAGGCCATAATCCACCACGCTGTCCCAGTGCGGGTTGGTGGACTTCACACATCTTATAAGAGGTTCTCTCTGACATGCAGGTTTCCTCACGATGTTTTCCGTCGCCGTTTAGCATGTGATAATCATGGCTGAAAATGAGATTTGCACATGAAATCCAGAAATTCCAGAGGTGCGAGCCGGGGTTTCAACCTGCGATCCTTGATACCGAGGCAAGCGTTCTACCAACTTGGCTATCACTTTTTTACTTTACCATGTTTGGGAATTGTTATTTACCCATTTTAAATATTGGTTTTTATATTACTTATACAGCTTACTCCCACACTTAAATTGCCAGACAACATTCTGAAATGTCCCGAAGCAACTTTTCCTTATTATCGGTACCCTTGAAAGATTAATACCCAGTTTTCAGGCTGAAACAAAGACGCGGTAATGTAAACGATACGGGCATACGTGTC
Source organism: Pheosia gnoma (assembly GCA_905404115.1). Classification (NCBI taxonomy): domain Eukaryota; kingdom Metazoa; phylum Arthropoda; class Insecta; order Lepidoptera; family Notodontidae; genus Pheosia; species Pheosia gnoma. The sequence continues at coordinate 5,770,581 of FR989918.1, read as the reverse complement.
AGGTGGTAGTGTGGCTTTAGTGATGTTGTATATCGATTCGTAAATTATCGATATTTCTTTCAACATTTCATCGTGTCTCTGGTCTCTGTACCGAGATCCTTGGGTATAAAACCCGGTAGGTGCTAACTTTGTGTGATGAGTATGTTTTTCTGGCCATTTTATTATCATAAATGTCTTCTTATATTCCTAACACACCAAATAGTGTAGCCAAATCGTGTTAAATAAAGCCTCGTCCCAGTTTTCCCAAAAAAAACAACCACTCTTTGGGGGGGGGGGGGGGGGGGTTAAGCTCTGTACTAGTGACATTAGTTAGTTCCTATGTATAAAACGGTGGTGGGGCGTAAAAGGAATTTCAGGGTGGTTGGAACCCCACGCCCCCCTGATTACGGCTTTGAGCTTAACTACCGACGTCAACACTTAATTTGTTCGATTTTTAACCTTCTTGCGCGGCCTATCGATATCGACACTAGCTTTTCCCATCACCAATATTTTAGATATACTTAAGTATGCGGGCACAGACGCCTCGCCTCATTTGTAACGCGTCAGGAACAAAGTATGTTGATAAGATTTATCCAGCGTTCACACTGTATTTGAGCGATTTCATTCGTATATTTTCATTTGTGAAAATTGCAACCTTTTTATGTTGGAAATACTCCGATTATGTGGCTTTTTGTGGAGAAAGCACTTTGCGAAGCCTATACACATGCTTGTCAAAAACATTTGTCATATGTATGTATAGATATACAATTACAAATGGCTTCTATATACGGAGGCCATTTTCATATCATCATGTCACATCCATTATTTTATTTATAATGTGTATTTATTGAATGTGTTATTGCTATTAATTACTTGACATTGGCAAAATACCCGCTAAGTTGTGGGTGAGCCCATTTTCATATCCATTTTATTTCATCGCATGTCATTTCGTAAAGAAAGAAGAATTACAAATGTCATTTGGGAAGTGGTAAGCATAATGGCCGGATGCATGGATAAGGCATTTTTAAAATATAATTTGTAAGTTTTAACTGGATATGCTCGCGGTTCCACCTATGTATCCAATGGTTTGCGCTGTAGCTCAACCCTAAGCATCTTAAGTACTCCACCATTTTACTTACTCTTACTCTACGGTACACGATTAAAAACCCTGTTAAAATCAGTCCAACAGTTTTTTGCGTAGCTTCCAAACAATACGTCAAGAATTCCAAAGACAATTGATTTACGTGCAAAAACATAAAAAATGGAATGTATTTTTTAAATATTGTCTTTGTATAAACACCGTCTTCATGTTTACCAAGGATATATATATAATAAAATAATATAAAAAGGGTGTACATGTTTACCAAGGATGATACATGAGCCCATTTAAATTAAAAAGCATCCTAATTTCAATAGGGAAGATGGCTGGGTGCTACCACCGACTTGGGATCCAGTAATTAATATAATTAAATCCAAAACCAAGCGCACCATTGCAAGACACTGTGAGCACTTTCTGCGTAGATCGGACCGCAAGCAACAACTTAATATAAGGGTACCCCAGTTCAAACTATGACACTAGGGACAGAATAAAAGAGGAACACAGAAAATGAATTAATTAGAGAAACGATTGATTAGACAAATATACAAATTCTTATGAATCGGCAGTAAAAGAAAACATAAACAAGGGCTTCGATCGCCACGTCGGAGGAAAACTGGCTGACCATGTACAAAACATGGTTAAATAAAAAAAAAAAAAAAAAAAAAAAAAAAACTATGACACTAGGACGTCAACCACCTCAGTCCTCCCGTGACCATGGTTGCTGTAAAGCAGCCGAAACGACGGGAACGTAAAAAAACATAATATAAACGCGATAAAATCCTTAAAATCACTTTTATTTCAATGTGCAGTATTCGCGTAAATATAAGAAATCAACGTCTATTAATTATTGAAATGACAAAGTCAGTACGTTCATTTTGATATACGTCGAAGCGCTAATAAAATAGGAAAACGATTTAATTAAGCCGATTGTCGGGACATAAATAAATCCGTCAGCGAACGAAGCGATACTGCCAATGAAAATAAACAACTCGTGTGTGAATTGTACTTTTTTTCCGGTAACATTTTTGGTAATAAATCAAACGCTACGGGGATTAGAATAGGGATGCCGACTAATTGTGTCAAATAAAATGAATTGTATATTGTATAGCTTTGGAACAAAACTAATTTTACGCATTTTATAGCGTTTATTTTATGTTTTTTACGTTCCCGACGTTTCAGCGGCTTTACAGCAACAATGGTCACGGGAGAACTGAGGTGGTTGACGTCCTAGTGTCATAGTTTGAACTGGGGTACCCTCATATTTAGTAAAATAAACGCGATAAGATTCAAAAAAATAGTTTCATTTTAATGTGTAGTATTCGGGTAAATATAAGAAATCAAAACAATAATTTGTTAAATTTATAATTGTTTTTTCTACAAATAATTGTCGAGGCCATTGGCGGGGCTGGTAGTGACCCTGCTTTCGGTACCGAGGTTCCTGGATAAGGAAAAACTGTGTGTGATGATCACGAATGTAGGTACCGAGTCATTGACGTATAATATGATTTATCTTAAGTAATTATATACTGGGATTGTCACCATTTTGATTAATACATTCCAAACATGTTTTTTTACTTCTTTCTTCTACTTTCTTTACCAACAAAGTGATAACTGTGATTTTGTGTGAGCAACATTTATTTTTTCAATATTAACGTCGAAATTTTGGTCGTCAACGTTTCATATAAAATTGTAACTACATCAATCGTTCGATCGGTATTAAATACTTTCAAAACTCGTACTAAGCCCCTTCGCAACATCGCATTTCTAAATCAAAACGAAATCTTGACTAGACATAAGTTAGAACTTGTTTTTGACCTATCTATCATACACTTGATAATATACATTTGTAAAATGCTATGTGGACTTGTCTACACAAAGAGATTCAAGTTGACTTGATTTTTGTCAATTAGGTGACAGAATGTTACCGTACTTCTCTTCTTATACTAAACCCTATCTCCCTTCTCACGTACTAAAAAACATAACTCTTCATTATACTGTACTCTGAACAGAAGATTTGCAACTAAAACCGTTAAAATCCTTCGCAACAGGAGGTCTTATTAATAGAACCTTAACTGGACCGCCGATAAAGCTGCCATGATTTATTTGGAACGGTTCGAAGGTTCGTTTGGGCCCTTTGATTAAATTGACCTCCAATTTTTCGGGGCAACAGAACTAGAGGAGATAAATATCGCAGTAGCGTAGATAGCGATAAAGATTTAGCTTAGCAAGAATAAATTATATAATAATAATAATACCAGCCCTTTTTTTAATGTCCCACTGCTGGGCACGGGCCTCCTCTCAATGCGAGGGGATTTGGCCATAGTCCACCACGCTGGCCCAGTGCGGGTGGGTGGACTTCACACATCATTCGAGGGGTTCTCTCAGACATGCAGGTTTCCCTCACGATGTTTACCTTCACCGTTTAGCGAGTGATAATCATGATTGAAAATGAGATTCGCACATGAAATCCAGAAATCGAGAAGAGAAGAGTAATTAGCCGTATCCCTAACGACTGAATGACGGATGACAGCTCATAAGCGAGGCATGCGTTTGCCTCTCGGCATATACTTGAACCATCCTCTCGAGACGCGATCGGTCCGGACGCGGCTATAGGTTGATAAATCGCTGAATTCGTGGCCCAATCCAATCAACATCTAAATTTTTCTCCAAACAATCTCCAGACTTTGATTAGTGACTATTAGTTGGCGAATGAACTCGACCTAAGTAAATATGAATCGCAGATTGGGCTAGGAAGTCAATTATGCAGATATGGAGAATATTTACAATTCATATTTCAAACTAGATTATACTTGATTATGTTTTAGAAATCTGTGAATATATATATTATCTATAACTAGCTGCGCCCCACGGTGTTACCCGCGATTAAAAAGTATGTCGTTTTTACCGGGATAACAAGTAGCCTATGTGCTATTCCAGACTATAATCTATCTCTGTGCCAAATTTCACCCAGATCCGTTCAGCTGTTCTGGCGTGATTGAGAAACAAATATCCATCCATCCATCCAAACTTTCACATTTATAATATAAGTGTGATATGTAACTTATTATATAAAACAATGTCGTGTTAGTTACTCGATTTATAACTCAAGAACGGGTGGTCCGATTTTATAATCTTTGATTTAGCTTTCTTATATTTACGCGAATACTACACATTAATATAAAACTAATCTTACGGATTGTATCACGTTTATATTATGTTATTTTCGTTCCCGACGTTTCGGCTGCTTTACCGCAACCATGGTCACGGGAGGACTGAGGTGAGGACTGAGGTTGACGCCCTAGTGTCATAATTAGAACTGGGGTACCCTCGTAGTTAGATTTTGTTTGCGGTCTGATCTACGCAGAAAGTGCTCACAGTCTCTTGAGGTTTGTAAACCTTATAGCGCTGACAAATAAAGTTTCAAGTAACAAATAAACATAATTAAATCGAAGGCAAACAATATTTTGTGTCGCTAAAGATCGTAACTCAACCATTTCCACCCCATTACATTCCAATTTCCAATAAAAAATTACCCCAAACAAGCAATGGCCATTAATTCGCGAAATAGAAGCCTCTCCAAATAAACCAATATAGCAGTCGAGGAAGTGATTAAACAGATCATATAAATCAGCCCGAGTGCTTCTGAAACTGAACATAAGGCAACGGCCAAATAGGCAGTTCAAATAGTTATGTACGAACAGTGTAAATATATACAGCGTGACCCAAAAAGGTGTTATACAATTTGAACCTGTGCTCTTTAGCGTATTTGTATTTTTTTTTGTTCACGAAAAATACAATAGAGATTTAGTTAGGATCAATTTTTTTTAAATTGACATTTGTGGTCGCACTAATATTATAAATGTGAAAGTATGGATGGGTGGATGTTTGTTACTCAATCACGCCAGAACGGCTGAACGGATCTTGATGAAATTTGGCACAGAGATAGATTAGAATATGGAATAGCACATAGGCTACTTTTTATCCCGATAAAATGTATGGTTCCGACATAATTTTTAATCGCAGGTAACACCGCAGGGCGCAGCTAGTTGTGATATAATGCGCTAAACTAGCACAGGTTCAAACGGTAGTATACCCGCTCTGGGCCACGCACTGGGCCAGTCACCTTCGTCCGTAGGAGAATTAAGTACCCTCGAGATACCCTACACGTGACCCTGGGTGGTGCCAACCAGGTGACAACTCTGCTGGTGGTAGGCTTCGGCCGTGGCTAGTCACCACCCACTGAACAAAGCCATGTCGCCAAGCGGCCTAGCCGTGTTCCGGCATGATGTTCGGTGCTGCCATTCATGGATGGCGGGTCAGATCAGCTGCGCTGCATGTGCCTAGTGAATGTAGCGTCTCGATCTACTGCCGCCTTCCTACCTAGGCAAGTATGCTCCATCGTAGATCTCATCGTCACTTACCATCAGGTGAGATCGAGATCAAATACTTGCCTAAAATGAAATAAAAAAAAAAAAAAAAAACGCTGTATAGGATAAAAATATTAAAATCGCAAGATAATTTGTCAGGCATCGCTGGTATAATTTAGTCGTTAATGTCGAATAAGAATTAGGGTCCTTCACCCCAATTACTGTTCCTTATTTTTTTCAATATATGGGTAAGTTCCATAATCAGTACATTTTTATTATTGACAATCATTTTTTTTTTATTTTTTTTATTACCTTATAGGCAAGTATTTGATCTCAATCTCACCTGATGGTAAGTGACGATGAGATCTACGATGGAGCATACTTGCCTAGGTAGGAAGGCGGCAGTAGATAAGAGACGCTACATTCACTAGGCACATGCAGCGCAACTGATCTGACCCGCCATCCATGAATGGCAACACCGAACATCATGCCGGAACACGGCTAGGCCGCTTGGCGACATGGCTTTGTTCAGTGGGTGGTGACTAGCCACGGCCGAAGCCTACCACCAGTAGAGTTGTCACCTGGTTGGCACCACCCAGGGTCACGTGTAGGGTATCTCGAGGGTACTTAATTCTCCTACGGACGAAGGTGACTCGACCCCAAAAAATATTGTTTCCTATACTTATTCAATATTGTTTCCTATACTTACAACTTACCTACACTCTGTATTAATTTATAAGCTACTAGCTGCGCCCCGCGGTGTTACCCGCGATTAAAAACTATGAAAAATTAAAACAAATCTATCCCACGGGAATCGTACATTTTACCGGGATAAAAAGTAGCTTATGTGCTATTCCAGACTATAATCTATCTCTGTGCCAAATTTCATCCAGATCCGTTCAGCCGTACTGGCGTGATTGAGTAACAAACATTCATCCATCCATCGATCCAAACTTTTACATTTATAATATTGCTAATGACAATCGCTGTATAATTTTAATGACATTCTAATTAAGAAGTTGATGATTAATTATCACGGTATAAAAGTTTAGTTCAAGGCTGATTTCACATTGTTTAGTTAGCTGTAGCGCCTTAGCAGTTGGTCACGGAAAACTCTACGCTACGAGCGTTCATTTACAATCGATAATTCACCGTCAACTTGATAACAAGGTAATAGCATTCTCGGAGATCGTCTTTCGTTGGCATTTTCAACTTTGTAACCACGGGAAACGAGAGCCATATATTTTATTTCGACGCTCATCGTTAGTAGGTTATCTATATATATATATTTAATTTATTTTCATACTCGCTGTGCTAGTGAACTTCGTATCGCCTGAGAATCAAATGTATGACAAAATAAATTATCTTTATTATATTTTTTTGCGTTTTTTCCGTTATTCTGTTATTCCGTTATTCCGGGCGCAGACATCGCGGGGCGCAGCTAGTTATTTTATACATCAACTTGATCCATATGATAAGTCATTATTATTTATTAGCTTAAAAGTAAGCTTCAAAGCTAATAAATAATTTTATGAGAAGATATTCACCTGATTCCCTGATGCCATTCATAAAAATATTTCACTAATTCAAAGCTACATTATCCTCGAGTGCTCAAGGCCATGTTACATTGAGGTAAGGCGGGCGCAGCCACGGGCAGAAGCTAGTAGCCTTACGGTTCCAATAAAACAGAAACAAAGCACCTTAAGTAATTTCCATTAGTTGAGCGCCGGTTTCCAGTGGTGTCTAGTTCTTAGATCTTAAAACACAGGGAGTCTGCGTTGCAGTAATTATTGAAGCGACGGCCGACATAGAAAGCCGTAGAGTCGACTTTTATGTATTGGTACTATTGCATTCAAATATAGTTACGGAATCAGAATAATAAATAATAACAATAATAATAAAATTTATTTTCCAAGTAACATTTCTATCAACAAAGTATTGGTGAGCTCCAAACTAGACAATGTCTGTATCTTGGAGCTCGATACACTATTTAACGATTCATTAATTAAAACAAAACTTATTTTAAGGATTTTATCGCGTTTATTTTATGTTTTTACGTTCCCGACGCTGCGGCTGCTTTACAGCAACCATGGTCACGGGACGATTTAGGTGTTAGACATCCTAGTGTCATAGTTTGAACTGGGGTAACTTCATCAATCAATATGAGCCATTAAGCTTATATGACCTCATCCCCAGTAGGAGGACTTGGGTTCGATTTTCAACACTACCCGTGACACTACTGACGTGAGCTTACTTCTGAGATCATTACAGTTAGTCGTAGAGGCTAATGGGACTATAGTAAATACATAGCATTGCTAGCATTTTAGTATTATTTTTATAGCAAAAAAAATACTAGGTCGGCTATAATGTCTCTGGAAAGGTACAAACCTTGTCCTATAAAATATGTATACCTACGCACACAAAAGTAAATTTGGTAAAAAAATATAAATATTATAATAGTTATAGAGATATATTAGCCATCGAAATATTGGTTGTTTTTTAACAAAAATAACAATGTTTTTTTTTTATAACGCCCGAACTAAGCCTTTGGGGTAAATACATGGATACAAGCTTACATACAATAAATCTTACAACAAACGCGACTCCACACAGCTTTCGTTCTTATTTCCACGCTGACAAAGTTGTTAGTGCCGTCGCCGACGACGGCGGCGTAGTGATCATTTGTGTCGTCTTTTGTCTCTCTCCCACGCCTGTCCCCTGTCCCCCTTATGCCCGCCTAGCCCAAACAGTATTATAATATTGCTGTGTAAGCAGGAAAAGATGATGAAATTGGTGACTGATTTAGTATTGACCTTAAACATTTCTGTGAAATTGAATAAGATTACTTTCTGCTACTTATATGTATAGCTTATAGGTCAAGCACTAAGCTTTGAACCTGGGCTTGTTTAGCGAATATGTGAGCAATATGCTGAGTTAGGACGGTGAAAAAATATTACAATAAAATTTTCATTTTGTTGGAAACAAAATTATTTTAATTGAAGTCAAAATAATAAAAATTGTGTTATCATCATTCTGATAATGATGATGGCTTATAGTTAGTACCTACTTATAGGAAGGCTTATAGTATACCCTTTCTGAATCATTTTGTATATAGTTATTCGCCTCGCATGGCAACACACTGGAGCTTATTTTTATTACTTTTTGTAATAAACAAATAAACATGACTGTAAAAAAAAGAAAAAAAAAGACAAGCCCGCTGATTGTCTCGCCGGATCGTCTCAGTGGAGGTCGCGTTCCGATCCGGTTGTAGAGATAGGAAAAAAAATGATAATGACTATTTATAAGTGCCCCCGTAGGCCTATACGAAATAAATAAGTTGACTTTGACTTTTTAAGCGGTCCGAGTTGACTGTAGAGCCTATATGCGAGGCTTCAGAGCATAAAGGTTGTGGGTCCCCTTTTATTTTTACAAGGAAATGGTAACATCGCGCACGTAATACATCGTCGTTCAAAAAGGTCCGGCTTATGGAATTTCATTATGCCCTCGGCTCATCACCTTCAGTGTATAGCGCCCTATGAATTTTGATTAAAGTCGTACGGTAAATATTTCAGAGGGGGGAATGGAAATTGGTAGGTAGTATATTGAACAAGGATCGATTTTCGGATCATATGTTATTGGGACAGTATATTACAAAGTACCTGAAAAAATACACAGTGCAGGTAAAAAGGCAGAAGTATCATTGATGTCGTCACAATGCAGATATATAGGCAGATGGATAATTGATATCAAAGGCTTTTGACATGGAAGTCATAATCAAAATAGTATCCAAACTGAACCCTGTTTGTTAGAGTCGAGCTCGCAATTTAGCATGTTTTCCAATCTACCATAGTTTGCCTACTACTAACTGTGGCTGCTGTCTGTCCCCAAAGATCCAACTACTAAAATAATACAATACTAATACCAGCCCTTTTTAATGTCCAACTGCTGGGCACGGGCCTCCCCTCAAAGCGAAGGGGATTAGGCCATAGTCCACCACGCTGGCCCAGTGCGGGGTTGGCGGACTTCACACGTCTTTCGAGGGGTTCTCTCAGACATGCAGGTTTCCTCACGATGTTTTCCTTTATCGTTTAGCAAGTGATAATCGTGGTTGGTAATGAGATTCGCACATGAAATCCAGAAATCCCAGAGGTGCGAGCCTGGGTTTGACCTGTGATCCTCGTTACCGATGCTAGCGTTCTACCAACTTGGCTATTAATGCTATATCCAACTAGTGGTATTATATAATATATTATTATGGACTTACCCAATTCTGACTTATGCACCAAAACATAATTAGGAACATTTCGTACTCCGCGCGCCCTTTCGAAAATGTAATAAAGATACACAATTAACTTGTGCAATCAACTCGCGAAACAAACCAAACAATTGTTTTCTTCTCGAAACAGGAATAACGGGGCAAAGTTAATTTTTCCGCCTCCGCAGTAATTAATTGGGGCAACAATGCTATGGGCTCCATCAATAAGAGCAAACAATGACGGGGCCCCTAACGATTTATCCTTGGGTATAAATACAATGAAAATATTCTCTGCTTCTAAACATACAGAATGGTGCAGAAAGAGTATACAAAGCCTGTGCTTCTTTAGCGAATTTGTTATCATTACATACCTATAATTGATAGAACTAGGCGATACTTGGTGGAAATCCATTGTTAAACAAATGGGGGAAGAGGAACCCACCACTGACCCTCGGCTTGTCAACTTTTCCAATTATAAACCAAACAAGTTTGATCGATAATTAAAAAATACCAACTACACCGAAGTCCTCTAAGATTTTAGTCGAGATACTATCTATGACGAGTGACGGGACCCAAAATTTAATGCGATTCTCCGCGAAACGAAGCGAATCTAAAAAAGACTACTTACCTATGGGAAATCAGAATTTTGATGTGTAAATTTAAAAAAAAAAACTGTTTTGTGGCAAAAATGGCTGGCAAAAATGGTTATATTTTGTAGCCAACCTAAAAAATATACTTATTTTGGCTAAAGAAGCGCCCTTTCTCAGTTGACCGATATGTTCAGACTGTTAGTCGACTATGAACATTCAATATCCTTAAAAAAAATACCGTAGGTTTATTATTTTTGACACTGCAGAACTCCAAAACGCATTTTTTTGTAAATTTTGTCTCACCACCTTTCTGAATTGGAATCACGTGAAAACTACTGCAAGGATTTTGATTAAACTTGGCATGATGATAGCTTAAACATAGAGTCAATGGGTGTTATACATTTTGCCCCCGGATTGGATATTCACACTCTAAATTGCCCAGAAATTGCAGTCACAGCAGAAGTACACTTGTAGTCAACTAACTCTACAAGAGCGATCGTATTCGTATATTAAATCAGGGGCTTAGTAACTCTAGGGCCCCGGGGGCGCCATCGAAGGAGTCAACTTTCGCTAAGGGACTTGGATAGGGATGTCCAAAACGGGATAATTACGGAACTGAGTCGAAGTCAATCTATAGACCTATGGGAGCACTCGCAAATTGTAATTTTTTTTTCTTAACTCTACAACCGGATCGGAACGCGACCTCAACCGAGACGATCCGGGATGAAAGCCAGGGGGAATCTTTTTTTACAGATTTTTTTTAAATCGTTTTCGCTGACGACAGAGAAGCTAACTATCCGACGTCTATGTCGGTCCCGATGATCTATCAAAAGGCTTCTTCTTCTTTCTTTACCAACTGAGAAGCGATGAAGTAAAATAGATATGAATATGGCACCCACAACTTAGCGTGTATTTTGCCAATGTCAAGTAATTAATAGCAATAACACATTCAATAAATACACATTATAAGTAAAATAATGGATGTGACATGATTATATGAAAATACAACCGAATTGAGAACCTCCTCCTTTTTGAAGTCGGTTAAAAATGGCGTCCTTTTAAAGGCTGTAAATAGCGTTCAGCGGATGACAGCTCAAAAACTTTCAATCGCGGTATTATCGTGCGGGCTTTTACAAAGCTTCTATGTCATCGAATTTAGAAATCGTATCTTTCAAAATAACCAATCGGGAAAAATGTAGGTGCACTGAAGTATACCACCTTTGTCTAGTCCTAGCGTGATAGTCCACTTTATTGTTCCTTCTCTATAGAGTTTCAGCGCAATTTCAGAGCCATTCCCGTGCTGAATCCCGCTAACTTGTCAACGGGGACAACACTAAACTAGTTTGAGTTTCGCAGCTAATGACGTAGCCATGCTGCGTCTGACGGCCGACAAGTTAATAACTGGCAACATTGCGGTGGAAATCTGGCCGAATTATGAAAGGTGAAGTTTGCCGAGTTTATTATTATTCCATTGTGCTGGATACCTAGGCACATAGTCTGCTAACTCAATCGACGCATGATTGTTTAGCAATCGTACCGTAATCGTAATTTTTGCCAGCTTTAGAATAAGGAAGCTGTGTAAAGCTGGCCACCCCCATGTTATTTTCGTACGATTCGGATGGATCTTATCAAGCGATTTAAACACCTACAAAAAAAAGGGTAATTTAATAAGCAGAAGTAAAAAAAATACTACTACTATAAAATCACTTTTTTAAAAGAAAAATAAATGTGGTAGTCTCCGTGTGGTATGGCGTGCCTAAAAGGCAACAGCTCAGTAAAATGCTGCAAGTAACAATACTATTTTGGAATTTGCGTGCGTACTGGATATGGCGAAAATGGCCCTCGCGTCTGCAATCCGAATGGTGCAGAAAAGAGGTCGCACTACGCCCGAAAATCCGTTTGATTCGAATCGCCCAAAGCGTTTAATGCGGACATGTGGGCATTTACCTTTTAACCAAACATTAGGCCCTGGTTTTTGAAAGCTGCGCGATGTGTCAGTACGCAGCTATTGACGTGTGTGTCACATCTAGGCTGCTCACTTTGATATTAGTTTGTAAATAAGAGCTCAAACATTAATACACACACTCAAACTTACGTAAGTCTCTTGCAAACAATCTCTTCAAAGCGAGCCTACGATTTTAGGGTTGCACGGTTGAACTAAGCATCCTTCATATGTACGCGTATTATTCAGGGCTACCGCTCTCACCCTTAGTATATTAAATGGGATTAAACTGTCAAGGGATCCGTGTAACCCACGATTCACCTTGAGACATTCTCGTAATGGGACACATGGTTCTATAAGTTGGTAAACTTTTGTTGTACTCAATTATTTATATTGATTTGTTATATTTACGCGAATACTACGCATTGAAATAAAACTTATCTTACGGATTTTATCGCGTTTATTATACTTTTTTACGTTCCCGACGTTTCGGCTGCTTTACAGCAACCATGGTCACGGTTAGTTTTATTCCAATTATTTATATTACTGTGACCTTCAATATTACTAGCCAAGTTTATAGAAACCTTACCTTGACAACAATAAGCTCTAGGATTTCTAGACTTCATGTGCGAATCTCATTTTCTACAATGAATAATCACGTGCTAAACGGTGATGGAAAACATCGTAAGGAAACTTGCATGCCTGAAAGAACCCATGTTCTCTAAAGACGTGCGAAATCCGCTAGCCTGCACTAGGCCAGCGTGGTGGACTATGACCTCCAACGCCTTCTCAGTGAGGGGAAGGATTGTGCCCAGCAGTGGGACAATTATTATTATAATAAAATCCACAGAGCAGCTATCATTAAACCTGTCAGTTTGAAACAAAAAGGGTTCTTTGTTTACTTAGGGAACCCTACAAAAGAAACCCTCCATCTCCAAATGTATAGTTTAAATCAATTTTCAACTCCATTTTCTATACATTTTAAAACCCGAATTTATATTTTCAATAAAAAAACGAGCACTAATGTTAGCTACTCTATTTATCCCGGTGTGACTGTGACCAAGGCTCCGTTTATTTGTCTATTCAGGTGGATTTTCAGTGTATATTAATTAAGAGTACCCACTGAATAAGTTGAAAGTATCTAATTCTAATGTCCCAATTGATTGTAGCGAACTTATTTTCATTTGTTTTATTTTTGAAAATAGCAAATAAATATTTTTATAGTAAAATAAATTCTCCGCGAAACGATACGAATCTAAAAAGTATTCGACACGTGTTTCGCCTCTAAACGAGGCATCCTCAGGAAGGCTGGAATGAACCCAGCCGTTTCGTGGAGAATTGCATATTAGTTGGGGTCCCAACACTCGTCACATACAGTTTCTCGACTAAAATCTTAGAGTAGTTCGGTGTTGCTGGCTCTTTAATTATCGATCGACTTGTTTGGTTTATAATTGGAAAAGTTGAAAAGCCGAAGGTCAGTGGTGGGTCTTCTTCCCCTATTTGTTTAACAATGGATTTCCGCCAAGTATCGCCTCGTTCTATCAATTATAATTTTATAGAAAATACTTACCGGTTTTTTTTTATGAGCCGTACCTACAAGCATCAGCTGTAAATTTTATCCGGATTCGCTTTTATCCGGATATTTTATTTATTTGTTTGAGTTGTAATATTTCTTGCGAAACGAACACTGATCCATAAGGAAAACTGTCACTTTTTTTTGAAGCAGAATTTAAAAGATACATGCTTACAAAAAAAATGAAAATATTTATTATTTATGTTAACATTTAAGGAATACTTCAACACTTCTAATTTGTTTTATTCATTTATGTTAAATTAAGACTGGATTGTAAATTTCATGACACTCCTTTTTGTGGACGGCAATAAAAAAACGTTTGATACTAATGATCCTAATGTCATAGACAACATCAACAATAACACAGATAGTGAGTACCACGCATAAATCCGAATAAAGGTATATGTCCCCTAAAATTAAACACTGCAACCTTCATTCCCACTGACCTAGTTCTATCAATTGGACCGCTTGACAGTCCAAAGAGGAGACACCTGCTTCGAGGTGTTTTTTTTCCTTTTCTCCAGCTAAGCGACGGAATTTGTTGGACAATTTATTTCCTTTTTCGAGCAGAGTGGGTTCCCATGTGAAATCAAACTGATAAATGCACGTTAAAGGCATTGAAGCGGAAAATGTGTGACTGCGTATGTGTGTATACAGGACCAGAGCTTTATACAGTGTGTTTGTGTTGGTGTGGATCTTTTTTTTTGGGTTTATTTCAATTACTTTTTAAGGTTTCGGATTCATTTAAGGGTATAAGTTATTTTTATAGTTGGCACCTTTTCCATTGATCCTGCTAATGGATTCAGGAATTATAGCAGGAATATGGAAAGATAATTGGGACTATGGATTGAGGTTTGGATGGCCATGGGATGGGACTATTGGAAGCGTTGCGGACACCTGCCATAATTAGCTTTCATCTAATTACTATTACCAGGTGGCGACTCGCCGCTCTTTAGGTGGGGCCCCTAAAAAGGCCGTCATATAAGACGATAAGGGGCAACACTAGCTGTTACCCGCGACTTCGTCCGCGTGGTATTTAACAAAAAGCTGACGAAGTCGCGGGTAACATCTAGTCTAAAATAAAAGTAGCCTAAGTTACTCCTTGTTACATCAGCTTTCTGCCAGTGAAAGTCCCGTCAAAATCGGTCAGACAGACAGACAGACAAAAATAGTAAAATAAAATGTTTTGTTATATGTACCGTGTATACATTCAAATGCACTTAGTAAAAAGCTGTTATTTTATATTACAAACAGACACTTCAATTTTATTTATTTGTATAGATAGAGATTTAATTATAGACTTAACCATAACATACAAACCACACAAACACAATCAAATATGTTACCGGATAAACGGTTATAATCCGGATATATTAGAGTTCACGAGTGACCGGCCCGTAATAGACGGATGTATACCTGCCCGGGTAGGATTTCCAATTACTTAAGCCCGAAATAGCCTATTCCGGTTTTACTTATCCGGAAAATATGATATTACGTGGTCTCCGGGTTTTATCCGGGCGGGCTAGTGTATTAGTGTCCTTATGTATCTGGGTTCGTAGAATGATGTACCTGTATAATTTAGATCAGGGATTCCCCAACTATTTTGGGCAAGAGACCCCTTTTCCAAAATGAACTGATACCTCAGACTCCCATAGCCAAATTACTCTAAAAATCCTATCTCTAGTTTTTGTCCTATTGATACAAAATAATTACAAAACAATAATTTCATCTTGTGCGAACTTGTGCACGCTTATCGACTTGTTGAGTTTTTTTAAGGGGGAAGCTCAGGGTCAGGGCGCGAAATTCAAAATGTCAATGGTTTTTATTTTTTTACGAAAAATTTGGACATTTTTACGATGTAATTTAGTGTTTTGCGATATTAGCATTCTGCATTGGATGTTTCGATGTATTAAGTTTGTTTAAAAAAGTACCTAATCCGATACAATACCATAAGGTTGGTAAAAACCGCTACTTTTACTAACTTCATGGTGTTGTATCGCTTTAGGTATTTTTTTAAGCTAACTATTACCAAAACCATTTACATTTTGAATTTCGGGCCCTGACCCTGAGCTTCCACCTTAAAGTACAAAAATGATACTTCCTACTAAAATATTAGTCATTCCTATAACAAGTTGGTACACGTAACAACTTATACAGTATCTTGAAAGTAAAAAATAAGAACTTGTGTCAATTAATAGGGGTCGATTTCGAGACCTCGTCGCCCCCGAAATCAGTTTTCGTTTACGTCGACCCCCCGGGGAAACCGATATCGACCACTTTGGGAATACCTGATTCAGATGGATTATACCTGATTATTGATAGTGTTTCTGAGTCAGTCAAATAAGTACCTTGACTATTCCCGTTCCACAGGGCCCCAAGTCTGCTAACACAATCGATTCATAATCGAACAGCAACCGCATAGTAACTGTCACTTTTGACAGATATCCCATACAATATCTGTCAAAAGTGACAGTCACCATGCGGTTGCTGTTCGATTTTGAATCGATTGTGTTAGCAGACTTGGGTCCCTGGTGGGTACCTACCTATATTAGTTTTTTTTTAATATACGCAGATAGGATACCTAGTATTTCTCCGAATACTATCTTAGCTTCCTGTTTACCCTAAAACTGATTGACAAGTAGGTATACAAACTAACTACAACTAACAAGAAATAAGGTCCTAGTACATACATTATTAATAGAAATACGAAGAAGTTTATGCCACGCAACGTATCAACGGTTAACCAAACTGTAAGAAACTACAGGCGGAATTTCTTTTACGATAATCCTTTCATAGAAGTTAGTTTGTTAGCGACTATTCGTCAAATAGGCTTACCGAACACAAAACAAACTCTCCGTAACTTACCTATGACTTGTATAACTGTTGGAATAAGCTAGATATTTTGTACCTACACTTGTAATTTAGCGGAAAAGGAAAGATCTTCCAGCCAGGCGGGTGGTATGCCTGGCGGGGCGGCCGCTATGCCCCCTATGCCCCGACGGTTATTGTCGGGATCTTGTATATATGTTACTTGCTCCGAAAACTCTTATAGCGCGATTCAGGATTGTGACGTCAATTGTCTATTGTTCTGAATGCGTCTGCAGCGCAATCTTTGTAGCTTGTGGTGCGGTTGAAGTGGTCGCTACACACTTAATGCGGATGTAAAACTACAATTATTAAATGCTTTGCTAAGTAATACTTATTTATGTATTTCCTTGTAGGTGAATAGGCGGTCCGATTGGCTCAGTGTAGTGTAGTGACTTCTTAGGTAGTGATCCTGTTTTCTGTACCCAATTTTGATAGGTGCCTACCTATGTTAATTTAAAAGTAAACGTTACTCACAAAAAATACCATTTGGTGCAAACTAAAAGTGGAAATTGTGATTAAGTACCTATTTACGAGTAAACATTTTTTTTAAATGAATTTACATAATTATTTCCGCAATAAAGCGCAGCCTTAGTATACCATTTCTTAATCATTCTGTACAGCTAAACATACAATATAATATCATAAAATGTATCACAAAAAAGAAAACGCCAACATAGTTTCGTGAAATCCATCATTATTCTGGCCTCAACTTCAATTTTCACAGTACAAGCCACAGACGTAGCAAAATAACACCAAGAGCGCCATCTTGTCCTATTGTCGGTGTAAATCAAAATAACGAACGCCTCCGGCTAACAAACAAACATAGATAAGGTTGTTGGGCACTGGAGAGGTCGGATACACGTGTGGTTTATCCGGATTATAACAAGTCCGAATATATTCTTAGATTAAGTACTTAGCTTGATGCTTGCGTCAGTTCAAAATCTATACATACATTCTCAAATAAATAAAATTGGAGTGTCTGTTTGTAATATTAAAATAACCGCTTTCTACTAAGTGCATTTGGATGTATACACGGTACCTATACCAAAACAACATTTTTTACAATTTTTGTCTGTCTGCCTGTCTGTCTGTTTGTTCCGGCTAATCTCTGAAATGGCTGGACTGATTTTGACGGGACTTTCACTGGCAGATAGCTGATGTAACAAGGAGTAACTTAGGCTTCTTTTATTTTAGAAAAAAACAATAGGATCTCACGAAAAAAATAATTAAAACCAATGTTGCAGCGCTGCGCCTGATTAAGTTTGATAGCAACAACCTGCAATGCGTCCCGCGGGCTCAGAACGCGCGAGCAGGCTGTTCCCAACGGTTGTGCCTTTGTTAAATACCGCGCGGACAAAGTCGCGGGTAACAGCTAGTAATAAAATAAAATGAGCTTTATTTAAATAGCCACATGTCGGATATTTGAGTATCCTTCGGCGTTTGCTAAGGAGACGTTGAAATACATTTTATATAAATATTTTACGCAATTTTCAACGCGATGGTGGACTTGACCCCATTTTTCACTATAAGAGAAAAATTACTTATATAAAACGTTCCGTTTCTATTGAAAAGCAAAGAGGCAATGCACATGAATGTACAAAAATACTTCACTTGGAAAATTCATTGAAATTTTATCGCAGACCCGATCGGCTCAGTGTGTGACCGTCCCAAAGGTGACCGTCTCAAAGGTGACTTTTATCCGGATTCCAGGATTTCCGGATTAAGCCAAGGTCACGGAATGGATGTTTGGATCCTTCGCCGGATTTTTGGATTTCCACTTTTTATACAGTAATTTTCGGGTGTTCGTATTGCTATTACATAGTTAGGTACTTAAGTACCTATCTAGATCATAAATAGAGGATTTTTATTGTGGCGTAGGGATCTTAGATGAAAATAGGTCTCGTCCAAAAATCTGTGCAGCGCATTAGGTATCTTCCTCCTAGTGACTTGCGGCCACATTTAGCTAAATGGTGTAAATAGGTAGGTCTATTTCATAAGGATTTAATCTATTGTCATCATTTTCATTCTTCATCTAATAAAAATTGTCGTCAATCAGTCTATTTTTAGGTAGGACTTACCATTAAATGTTATTGCATAACTTACACTTACACACTGTATATAACCATCAGAATATTTTTTTTGAGAGTCTCAAATGCCCTCACTGCAATCAATACGCCAACGCCAACCAATTAACAACGCAATAAAATGGCACTAAATATATCCTCTATACCATTATTATATTTTTAGCCAAAGCACTGTGTTAATATTTCCATTAATCGCACAGCGGTGGTCTATCGCAAGCTATTGATTTAATGTACTTTTTAATGAGAGGCAGCATATATTTAGGCAGCGCTTAGTCTTATTACGATGCTAAATACAATCGTAGATTCACTTAAGTAGGTAGATTAATACCATATTTTATACAACGCAAAAACTATACCTACAAGTAAAACTATAACAAGTGCGTGAAATGAAACGTGAATCATTTTAACAATCTGTGGCTGTCAGGCAGAAATCGACTCGGATAAATGTCACAACAAAACAAAATACGAAATGTCAGGCAGTGCAGTGGCCAAGGAAAATCTTGTTATTGTTGGAATCCGTATTGATAACAAGTAAAACTATGGATAAGTACAAAGAAATGTACAACAATATTTGCCGTGTGTGCTTATTACAAAATAATACCGACAATATGGTATCATTAATTGAAAACTCCAGTGTCGACGGGCTAAGTTGTTTTGGAAAAGCAATCTGTATTTTAACAAGTGTTTCCCTCCAAAAAGATGATAAATTACCTAGTATGATGTGCCAAAACTGTGTATTTTTACTTAAACAAGCTATTTCCTTCAAATTGAGGTGCGAATCTACCGATCAGAAGCTAAAAGCACTTGTAAACTCCTGCACAAACAATGACTTGTCCGTGGTAAATATTAAACAAATTGTGTGTGAATATGTTATGTTTAACCATTATTTCCATGAAGAACGTAATTTAGAAGCGTTCAGCTCCGTAAGTAAGCATAAAACTGGAATAAAATCACCTGAATATGGTTATAAAAATGACCGTAATAAGGCCAGCGTATCTCGTAAAATAGCTGTTGATAATGCTGCCAATATCTGCGATTTTGATGACAATATTGATAATGAAGATATTAATGACAATATGAATGACAATAAAACTGAAAGCACTGAAGAAATTGACAATATTCTAGATGCAATGCAGAACATCATTACCTGTGAATCAAATATGGTGGTGAATTATAAAAAACCGACCAAACGTAAGCAGGGATATATACCCGCTACCCAACCAGTCAGTAAACAACAATTGTACAGATTATCAAAGCGTAAACAAATATGTGTCAGCCAACGAAACATACCATGCAAGCTATGTAACAAAGTCCTCGCTAACCGTTTGACTTACAAACATCACATGGAGCGTCACAATATTATCGACTGCAGATATATATGTGATAAATGTGGGAAAGCTTTCCCAGTTCTAACGGAGATGCATATGCATCAGATTACTAGACACGGAATAGGTCCGTATTTACAATGTGACCATTGTCAGTACAAAGCACCGAGAAAACTGGATTTAATTGAACATATCAGATTACACACCGGTGAGAGACCGTTTACTTGTGAGAAGTGCGGTTTGACATTCCGTAGACGAGCTATATGGAGGAATCATTTAGTTCGGCACATGGAGAAGAAGGTCGAATGTTCGTATTGCCCGATGAAATTCTTTACGAAACAACAGATGTTGGAGCATGGTAACAATATACATGAAAGGATGTACATGTATATGTGTAATATATGCAACATTGCTTACACAAAGATTGTGACAGTGAGACGACATTTGTTAATCAAACACGGTATACCGAGGGAACGGCAAGGGAAAATTCCTAAGATCATGAATACTCGTAATGAGTCGCATGAAAAATAATTGTGGTGGCAAAAGCTTTGTATTTGTGATCTTCCACTTTTGATTTAAATATAAAATAATAATACATTTGTAGTTTTATATCTTGTTCTTAATATTCTGTCAATAATATCCTAACTATCTTTTTTAAGTAGTCTTGAATAGAAATAATATCTTCTTCTATATATATATATGTATTTATAATGCAAAATCTTGTTAGTTACACCATTTATAACTCAAGAATGGTTTGACAATTTTTTATGATCTTTTATCTTATGACATTGTCTCCGCACCAAATAATTAAGTAAGTATGAAATTTGCTAGTAATAGATATTATAGACAGTTAAGTACTCTCTGAACCCTTTCCTTAAGAAATTAGTTTCATTAAAATCAATTGCTTGTGTATATAATAACCTATGGACTGGGGGCGAACCCAGTATATAATACATTAAACAGATAAGACTCTGGTACAAACATTCCTGCTCATCACACAAAGATAGTCCGTACCAGGATTCAAGACAGGGATCTTTGGCACAGAAACTTTATGACCCATAAGACTAGGGCAGATGGGTACGCCTTGGGAAGCACAGAACCTAAAGACGTATGTGTCGAAGACCCGATTCGTCTAACATTTTGTAAAATTTACAAATTGGAATAACTGATTAGAAAATTCTCGTCGCCTTCCATAATACTTCTAATTACGGACTAAAAAGGTTAAAATGTATCAACCGGTTACCATGTCAAAGGTGGTCCGGTTATCCGTATTTCACCCGGGTAAATAGTGCCCGGGTCGGAATGATCGGGGACGTAGACCAGGTGAGCACCGCGCCCATGGGACTTAACCGACCGAGCATCATCACTATCAGATTTTTTGTGGAATAAGTTATGGGAGAATAGCGGTTTAAGATCCCACTTAGCTTAGAAAAATGAAATGGTTAGAACATTTATTTGGCCAGTGTCTAGTGGGGTTAAGGTTAGTAAAGCTATTATAAAAATACTAGCCCTTTTAATGTCCCACTGTTGGGCACGGGCCTCCCCTCAATGCGAGGGGGATTAGGCCATAGTTCACCGCGCTGGCTCAGTGGGGGTTGGCTGACGAGTAAAGCTATTGCTTAAGGCTCAAACAGCTAAATCAAAATTTTAATCATGCTTATGGAAATAAATATTATTATTAAATAAAAAAAAAATGATTCCAGCATTTGCAGCTATTCGACTAGGTCTCGGTAGCCCCCAAATCATATAAGTGAAGCGGTGGATAGCCTACTTATACTCGTAGAAAAAACACCGTTCTTAAGGGTCTTGGAGGACCTTGTGTACACACTCTTGATTAATTTACTCCAACTATGCAGGGTTATGAACACTCAATGGATAATATTCAACCTTAGATAAAAATTCACCAATATACCCACCTCATTTCAATTCAAAGAAATATAAATTCAGCAAATTGAAAAAAAAAATATTTCTTATATTTACGCGAATGCCACACATTAAAATAAAACGAATTTTACAGATTTTATCCGTTGCTGTAAAGCAGCCAAAACGTCGATAAAATCCATAAAATTACTTTTATTGAAAAATAAAATTACAATCTCCTCTCCAGACCTAGTCTGCTGTCTAAACAGGGTATGTTACCTATATAAGTAAGCTAAGGAACAGGGCAGGATACTTATGTACCTCAGTATAGACGTCTTATTAGAATACGGTCAAATCGCTTCAATTTTAAAATTGGACCCACCCCCAATGCCAGATGCTAGGAGTCGAGGGAAGATTATTTAAGAGTCGAACCAGTTGGACAGATTTTTCCCCTTGCCCGCAGTTAAAGCCAATTGGCCGAAACATTGGAAGGTAAAATTTTCTCTCGGGGACACTCGGGCGAATTAAACCTTTTGAGATATTCAGTAGCCGTGTAGATACTTACTGTACGTGCAGCCTCCCAAGAATAGGTACCTATGCTTGCTCAGTCAGTACGTACGTACATGGCTCGTTCGAGGCATACACTCGCAGTACCCATCCTGAGCGCTGGTATTTGTCATCGAACCAAATCAAATTTAAAAAAAAACTTGATTATCTATTCTGATAATGATTTGTTACTGTTTTTCGGAAAATTTTGGGCCCTCTAAGATAGGGTATAACTTATAAGAGGTTTTTTTTTTATAAAATAGGCAGTACCTAAATTTCGATTTTGTTACATAGGTAGGTTAGCTTTTTTATTGTAACTGTTGTGAGAAGTAATTAGGTACATACCTACCTATTGCGGTTTTCCTATAAATAACAATTCGCCCAGGAGTGTCTTAAGGGCGATACTGGTTGCAATATTCTCACTGAAGCAGCATTCGTACGTAATGTCAATCTTGCTTGAGCTATGCTCAACATACGTACCTACTTACTGATCATTGCTCGTTTAAAGTTAAATGTTCGTTACGAGCGCACGCTCGCGATGAGTAGGTACTCTCTTTGATTATCCACGCAGAACTTCGTGTATAGTTTGACATCTACCGATGTGCCGCGCCCAAGGTATGCGGGGCGGGGTAGGAAAGAGAGTTCGCGGCCGGACTGACGGCCGATACTCCCCCCGCCTCACCGCGCACATACCCAAGGCGCGGTACAGCGGTAGTGGTCAAACTATAGAACCGACCTTCTTTTTCCGTCTTACCTAAAACAAGTTAGTAAGTAATCCAACATTTTCAGCAAACATTCGTTCCGTGAACCACTCATCGACGTACGACCAATCAGGGAGTTTACCAACTTGTTACTTATCGTGCCGCTCTGCTGGCTAATTAGCGCAGTCGACAGAAATCACTCTCGCGGTTATTTGAGCTGATTAGGAAGTTATTAATTACGTGTGGGTACGTGGCTACTGAATTAGTTTTGTTAGCAATTATGGTGAATATTTGCACGTGGTATGGGAAGCCGGAAAAAAACCTTCCCTGTGACTGTGATTATGTACTTATACATAAGTAATTCATATACTGGATTCCCCACAAGTCCATTCTACGGTACTCATAATACAAGCGTGGCACAGTTTGGGACCGTACAGTTAGTGGGTACGATATTATTAAATAATCCGAACTTGACTTAAAAAAGCATTTGAAGACTTCCACCATTACTTGCAAGCCTATACCATAACATCCAAGCATCTAAAACTCCTATTCGATTCAATCTTTGTTTGTCATCTCTCCAATATCCAAAATCTTGATATGAGCCAGTCCATAGACAATCTGTAGCGTCTCAATTACACCGGATGTTGTTTGTCCTTATAAGATAAACAACTTAGGGTGTCGAGGTGAGTTAGCATAATACAGTTCGTGCAAGGGATTTTGAAGGTGTTCCCGAAGATATTGTTAGGCGTTAATTGTTATTTTTGCTCGAACCTGTATCCCGGAGGCTTGAGTAGTGTAGGTAAATATCTATAACGTGACCCAAAAAGGGTATATTGACCGAATACCATCACATAAACTTGGGCTACATTATCGCATTTGTGAACATTAGATGAAGACACAGCTTTGATAAGATGTCATTTTTAAACTAAGCAACGCTTGTATTATGCTTATGTGCAATAGACTGGGGCGATCCCAGTACTAACTTATCTATATAAGGAAGGGAAAGAAAGGGAACGTAAAAAACAGAAAAAATAAACGCGATAAAATTCGAAAAATTTGTTTCATTTCATCAAACCCCAGCGTCTTCATTGATCACTGCTGTGGTTTCTGGCATATGGGATCAACATTCGGGAAAGAGAGTGGGGTCCAAGTACCCACAAAAAAATCATCACCGATCTGAGCTACCGATTACAATCAATGGCTGCGCAAGCAAAGCCATGAGCAAATGCTAGTGTTCCCATAAAGTTATCTCTACCTAACTAGCTCTATGTATCTACATACAGCTGTAAGACACCCCGCGCACTAGGCAGCCTGGCTGCGGCAGCCAGTAAATCATATGACGTTGTATGGGAGCCCGCGCACTAGGCAGCCACGAATTCCCGGCTGCGGCAGCCAATAGAACGTGCCTGTTTGCACGGCAGCCAGCTGGCTGCGGGCAGCCAGAGCGTGTATAGGCGAATGTATGTGGCTGCCGTCAGTCTCCGCGCACTAGTTGTAGCAGCCAGACGTATTTTGGGTTCCGAACTTTAAAAAAAAATGACAATGACATGAAATAGTCGTCGATTGGCTGCTATAACTGGCTGCGCAAATATTCTGGCTGCCGCAGCCTGGCTGCCTAGTGCGCGGGGGCTCTAAAGCGGTCGCCACGACTCGGCCAACAATATACGCTAACGAGATATTTAGACGCGTCCGACTCAACGCTGTTGCTGAATTCAAATTTAGAACGAATCGAATTCTATTCAAAATTCATACCTACCGCTAGGACGGTTAATGTTCGGACTAAAATAGAAGGTAGTCGTGTTGACTGTTTGAGCAGCCTTCCTAGACTACCTCTGCTCACTCAGTCAGTACTTGCCTTGTTCAAGGCAGATGACCGCGCTGCCTTTTTTCTTGTTTTAAAAATTATGGCGACAACATCTCAGTTATTTTTATACTCAGTATGGAGTTTAAGGTTCAAATCAATGCTTCAGGCATTTGCAGGCATTTATCAGTCAGGTGTAGGATACATTACCGACCAATAAAATACACTCTTGGGGAAACTTAAAAATAATATGTCTCCACACTTTTATCGCCATTCAATTGATTATTCCAATCCGGTTGTAGAGATAAGAAATAAAAAACCGACTTGAAAAAACTGAAAAGCATAAAACAATCAAATCTCCTTTTTAATTCAATTTTTTTTTGCGTGGGCATATCCTGATGTATGCCCGTGCAAGCTCCGCAATGAAACCCCACGGTGGTCCCTCCTTGTGTTTGTGTAAGGGGGGGGGGGGGGTAGATTAAATTAATATAATATGTAACGAATGTTGAGTCGGTGCCAAACAAACAACTGAGTTGAGTCGGTCCGCGCCAATGACTACCTACAAATTGGTCCGCGCATCAACTCTCTTTGTTTTTCTAACCCATACTATATTTACTCTTCTTTGATTGGTTAAGACCCAGTAGAAGCTTACGAGCATTGTTATCGCTTAGAAAGAATAATCCATACAATTGAATCTTGGAATAATGTCTGAAAAAGATACAATCAGGTACAATGTCGAGGTCGTCGTCACTAGATCCCTCAGGTACTATCGCTTGGTAATCAATTTTATTGCGAGAAACTGTTCCACAAATCCTTATCGTAATGTCTCGTGGCATCAATTGAAGTGTTGCCACCACGCCTGTTATCCCAGGAGAGATGAGAGGTGCACTGCAGCCTCAGACAAATTAGGCTGGAGTTGGTTTTCCCTGGCGAAGGCGGCCATTTGTTAAATTTTAATACTCAACGATTTTAGAATAGCATAGTTTTTGTGGTTAGATGAAAACAGTTCTTATGTGAGCAGCTATTGGTACCATCTTCTTCTAATTTAAGGGTTAGACCTGTAGCGACCACTTCAACTGCACTACAAGTTACGCAGATGGCACTGCAGACGCATTCAGAACAATGACATATGACGTCACAATCCTGAATCGCGCTATAAGAGTTTTCGGAGCAAGTAACATATATACAAGATCCCGACAATAACCGTCGGGGCATAGCGGCTGCCCCGCCAGGCATACCACCTGCCTGGCTGGAAGATCTTCCCTTTTCCGCCAAATTGGGTCAATTGTCATTGTTCTGAATGCGTCTGCAGTGCCATCTGCGTAGCTTGTAGTGCAGTTGAAGTGGTCGCTACAGACCCTTGTCGGTGTAGCTGATGAAGCTCTTTCCATCTTTCTCTATCTAGAACAGCTTCTTTCACCTCCTTGTACGACATGACACCGATCCTTTCTTTTATCTGACTCATGTAGCTTATTCTTATATAGGTACCAGTGCTTTGAAAAAATAAACGCCATTGTATTCAACAACTCCAAATGTAACAAAGTTCATTTTCAATTGTACCGCTAGAGGCAAAAGTCAACCAATTTCACCTGAAAAGTAAAAGGAAAAAGGCCGGCCGGCAAAAGGCGTTTAATGTGATGAAAACCGAAAATCCGACTAGTTTGGAATTCTTTCAGCTTTTGTAGGTTTCAGAAAGCGAATGACCAATTTGGGAGATGTGGTCTCGTGATGTGGGCAACTGCGTTTTATATTTTCTTCAGGATTCTTTTTTTTTGTTCGATTTCTGGTCAGATTTTTTTCTATGTATTCATGCATCATGTATACATATGTATTTTTTTTTCAACGACCCTATTAGCACCTTGGGGTTGGTAGTGACCCCAATGTTGTCAAGCGTACTCTAAAATAGCTGGCCCAGTGCCGGTTGGCGGACTTCCAGACTCCAGATATGCAGGTTTCCTCACGATGTTTTCCTTCACCGCTTAGCAAGTGATAATCGTGGTTGGGGTCGAGTCACCTTCGTCCGTAGGAGAATTAAGTACCCTCGAGATACCCTACACGTGACCCTGGGTGGTGCCAACCAGGTGACAACTCTACTGGTGGTAGGCTTCGGCCGTGGCTAGTCACCACCCACTGAACAAAGCCATGTCGCCAAGCGGCCTAGCCGTGTTCCGGCATGATGTTCAGTGTTGCCATACATGGATGGCGGGTCAGATCAGTTGCGCTGCATGTGCCTAGTGAATGTAGCGTCTCTATCTACTGCCGCCTTCCTACCTAGGCAAGTATGCTCCATCGTAGATCTCATCGTAACTTACCATCAGGTGAGATCGAAATCAAATACTTGCCTATAATGTAATAAAAAAAAAATGGTTGAAAATGAGATTCGCTCATGAAATCCAGAAATACCAGAGGTGCCAGCCGGGGTTTTTACCTGTGATCCTCGTTACCGAGCCAAGCGTTCTACCAACTTGGCTATCACTGCTTCACGCCTGCCTATTATAAAACTAAGTAATAATAACAGATGACTGGCAATAAAACGAACATAAAAATGAACAGTTATTTTGTATTCATAGGTATGCGGCTTGACTTAACTCTAATAAATAATAGTATTTACAAAATATTAACAATGATTTTTACGACCTTGTTTATCACATTTAACTAGATTTATTTACATTTTTATTTCTTTCAGAAAAAAACATGTTACATAAGGTTTAACAAGAATAGTGATACATATTTTTAGTAGTCCTTTGGTAGGCTATAAAGGTCATATTCCCGAAAAGAAAATTAAATTATTTGACATTTTAACAATAAGACTACGTACTAAGTGCGCTGTGAAGGTGTACTCGCAGTAAAATCAAACACTGTATACACATATATTTTATACATAAACGTGATCGTTATCACCTACTTGTTAACCCCTTAAAATATTTTACGCTATTTTTGTTAAACATTATATAAGGTGTAATAATAATAGTGTAAAATAGTTTAACAGGCCCAACAATCCCACTTCCCACTAATATTATAAATGTGAAAGTTTGGATGGGGTATTGGGGTCGAGTCACCTTCGTCCGTAGGAGAATTAAGTACCCTCGAGATACCCTACACGTGACCCTGGGTGGTGCCCACCAGGTGACAACTCTACTGGTGGTAGGCTTCGGCCGTGGCTAGTCACCACCCACTGAACAAAGCCATGTCGCCAAGCGGCCTAGCCGTGTTCCGGCATGATGTTCGGTGTTGCCATTCATGGATGGCGGGTCAGATCAGTTGCGCTGCATGTGCCTAGTGAATGTAGCGTCTCGATCTACTGCCGCCTTCCTACCTAGGCAAGTATGCTCCATCGTAGATCTCATCGTCACTTACCATCAGGTGAGATCGAGATCAAATACTTGCCTATAATGTAATAAAAAAAAAAATAAAATGGATGGATGTTTGTTACTCAATCACGCCAGAACGGCTGAACGGATCTGAATGAAATTTGGCAATGAGATAGATTATAGTCCGGAATAGCACATAGGCTACTTTTTATCCCGGTAAAATGTATGGTTCCCGTGGGATAGATTTGTTTTAATTTTTCATAGAGCAAAGGATCGACATGATTTTTTGCATAGGTAGTGTTAGTTTAGGGGTCAGAAAATGACATAGGCTAATTTTTATCCCGGTAAAATGCGCGGTTCCTATGGGATAGCATACAGGAACCGTGTTTTTTTAAACTTAACTTTTTAATCGCGGGTAACACCGCGGGCGCATGGAGTAGGTTATAAAGATAACATTCCCAATGAAATAAATATAATTATTAGACATTTAAAAAATTACATCCCTTACTAAGTCCAAACGCCACTGGTTCGCCTTGGTTAAGAAAAAATTAAACATCATTTACGAAATTATTTTATACATCAACATGATCCATATAACTTACTGATTCAACTGTTAAAATATTTACACTATTTTTGTCACACCGTATTTGAACAAAACTTGAACATAAATAATTATATGTACTTAACTATATTAAGATAACCTGTCTATTTACTCACACAAATATAACAGCTGGAATGTTTGTAACTTTTAACATAAAGTAAAAAAAAACATTAAACATTATTTTCTATCACGATGCCAGGTTTCATTTTGAAACTAATAAGTAAATTACGTGTTATTTTGTCTTAATAAATAAAGTTAGCTAAAAGAAGAAAACAGGGAGTACTTACCTAATCTAATCACGGAATTATATCGAAGACACCCCGAGCTGATAATATATATATATAAAAAACAAAGTCGTGTTAGTTACACCATTTATAACTCAAGAACGGGTGGGCTGAATATTATGATCTTTGATTTTTCGAAATTGTCTCCACCCTTTAAGCCGAATAACTATTAAAACATGGGCAAAAAATCACAAAAAAAATAAATAAATATAATACATCGAAATAAAACTAATCTTACGGATTTTATTATATGTTTTTTACGTTCCCGACGTTTCGGCTGCCACAGCAACCATGGTCACGGGAGGTCCTCCCGTGACATAAATCTGTAAGATTAGTTTTATTTCGATGTGTAGTATTCGCGTAAATATAAGAAATCAATATATAAATATAATTCATGTTCTCATATATTTGATTCTGAGGCGGTACGAAGGTCGGCGGAACAGACTATTACTATATATATTCCAACAAAAAAAAAAAATATTTCCATTTAAATAAAACAAATTTTACGGATTCTATCGCGTTTATTTTTTGTTTTGCTGTAAAGCAGCCGAAACGTCGGGAACGTAAAAAACAAAAAATAACGCGGTAGAATCCGTAAAATTAGTTTTATTTAAATGTGTAGTATTCGCGTAAATATAAGAAATCAATATATATATATATATTAAAAAAAATATATAATTCAGAGCCTCCTCCTTTTTTTGAAGCCGGTTTAAAATAACAAAGGCATCACGCCGCGCCCCCTACCAGAACTGCTATAAAAATTATAACAGTAAAAAGGCCATTATTTTCTTAATACTTTTCGAAACGTAATTGTTACGTTTACCTTTTGGTACTTAATTTACATTTATTGGCTTTTTCTGAGCTGGCAATAATATGAATAGCTTTATTATGCTGAGTAGTGAAGTGAAATAATTTTGTGAAATACGTTATTTTGGTACTTATACACCGAATGACGATGTTGACAATGTGATATATTTTTTTTTTATCAGTGACGTTATTTTTTTTTTGTAAACAATTTGTAAGTTACCTTTTTTTAAGAGACATCATTCATAGATAGTACTAGAACGGTGACGAAAAAAATAAAATTCAAACTTCGCGGTTTTTTTTTATTTACTTAATACAACATAGCAACTCCGATTAAAAAGCTTCACTGTTTAATCTCTGCTTCATTACAAAATCATTCACTCATTACGAGTAAATACCATTATTATTTTTAAAATTAGTATTTTATACACAACTTTATTGCGTGGAGTGACATTTCATTAAACTAAATAAATATATACACCAGACGAACCCACCTACTATACGGTCCCACACTAAGCAACGCTTGTGTTATGGGTACCGTACAATGGACTGAGGGTAAACTCAGTATATAATACTTATATACATATTACACATCCATGACTCGGGTACAAACGTTTGTGCTCAATACACAACGATGGCCCCTCCCAGTATTTGAACCTGGGACCCTCAGTGTAGAAGGCAGAGTCACTACCGACTGAGCTAATCAGGTCGAAACGTTTTAACTTTTTATGTGTATATATTTTTTTAATAATTACCTACTCGTAAATAATAAATTTAATCTTCCTTGTATTCCCTGATGTAGGCAGCTTTGTACAATTTCCAACCATATTTCGCCAATACTATGAAGTTGGAGTACTTCGCCATTAAAAAGAAATCTTCATACTTCGGGGCTAGTGCTTTTTTGCGTAAGTAGTTACTCTATATCTGTCTCGCTCCGTCACAGTTTTTGTGGACTAGCAGATCTATTGGTATAAGGAATTAAAAAATAATTTCAATATGCCTATCCTTCAGCCAAAAGCCCAACATTGTTTTTTATACAAAAAAAAAATTTTGAATAACATCTTCCCATCACTAAACTAGCGCAAATTCCACTCCACGCAATAACAGACCTTTCGACTATTACACATAGGTTACATTTTGAGCTAACACTAATATGTTTGATTAACCTAATTGTCACCGTATCATGTTGATGGCTACTAGAGGGGGCAAAAGGAACCCTCGGAGGCTGATGATGAAGCTCGGTGATGACGATTGCATCGCTGCTGGGTTTTCACCTGAGGGCGAAAGAGAAAGAGATAATAATTATGACATCATTTGCACACACTAAGGCCGACTTTGCTGTGCTACGTACCAAACCTGTCTGTCTAGAGCAAAGATTCCCAAAATATTTTGGGCAAGAGCCCCCTTATACAAAATTAACTGATACGTCAGATAGCCAAATTAAATTAAAAAACCTATCTCTAGTTTTTTTTCCTATCGATACAAAATAATAATGTAATCTAGTACGAACTTGTGCACGCTTATCGACTGGTTGAGTTTTTTCAAAGTACAACAATGATACTTCCTACTAAAATATTAGTCATTCTTATAACTAGTTGGTACACGTAACACTATATAATTTTTTCATAAGATGAGATAATGATGATAGATGAGGTGAAAACTGATGATCATGGTTCCGATTGGCCCAGTTGGTAGTGACCCAGCATTACGAAATTCTGTCAAATAAATGGCAGGTAGAGTTTACCGGCTTTATGTGATACGGTCAAGAACCATTGAAACGAAAAAAAGCTCTATAATCTAAGTATTATACAAAAAAAATGACGATCCTTTTTGCACCAGAAATAACAAATGAACACGGAATACATTATGCCAATTTTATCAAAACATTATCCGGACTCATTTACATAAAACGCCTCAGTTGATCAAATAATATTCGCTAAAAAAGAATAATTCCTATCTGCACAGACGATAAGGCCATTTGCAAAAGAGACAAGTGGATTATTAGAACGGATTCCATCAACATATTTATTACGGCTACTCCCAATTTGGATTGTTCGAGTTGGAGCTATGCTGCAGTCTGGCTACAGTACTATTGACGGACTGCGTATGGGTGGTTGTTGCTGACTCATGGTTCTTACGTCACAGGCTTGTAATTCCGTAATGTTGTTATTTTGTTTGTAATATAAAGAGTTTGTTCTGAAAATTATAAGGCAATAAAAATACTAACGAAATCGCTATATTATTTTTTTGTAATTAATGTGGTTGGATTTAAATCTATACTAATTTAGTTGCTCTACTATTGGATATTGTATTTTAGTAGCTCTTACTGGATGTCCTATCTATAGATTTAGTAACAACTAAATTGAAGCAATTCTCTATATCCATTCGCAGGGAGTAAATAATTTAAGCGACAGACAAAACAATATATTTACGAGACGATTTTATTTATATACTAGTAAAATCTTTTAAGAATAATCCCGAAACTCTCCCGAAAAAAATCGGCTAATGAGTTAGTTTGTGAACAGCCTTACGCGTTGGAGTAGATAAACGTGACTGCGAGCCTGCTAATGAGGCTGAAAATAAATTGTAATGTGATAACAAAGAAATAATTTATTTTTCAAATAAATCGCTGACTAAAGATGGAAAAAAAAAAACAGGATAAGACTTTTTGTCTTATTTCATTGTTTTCATAAATCTCCATTTCATTTGAGAATATCCAAATATTTTTAGTGCTGAATAGTGTAGTATGCGCAGAATTGTAAACTTTGAGTCCACTTAAGACAACTTATTTGTCATAACGACAGAGATTCTCAAAGTGGTCGGTGTGTATCAGGTTTATCGTTTCCCAGGGGTCGACATAAAGGAAAACAGATTTTGTGGGTCGACGAGGTCTAAAATTCGACCCCTCTTAATTAACACAAGTTCCTTTTTGAAACGTTCAAGACTCTGCATAAGTTGTGTTACGTGTATCAACTTGTTATAAGAATTACTTATATTTTAGTAGCAAGTATCATTGTTGTACTTTTAAAATACTCAACAAGTCGATAAGCGTGCACCAGTTCGTCCTAGACGAAATTATTATTTTGTATCAATAGGAGAAAAACTAGAGATAGGATTTAAGTGATTTGGCTATGGGGGTCCGAGGTATCGGTTCATTTTGGAAAAGGGGTCTTTTGCCCAAAATAGTTTGAAAATGTTTTAAGGTTTTTGCAAGCTAGTAGTAGGATAACAGAAATAATATACAACATAAAAACGGTTTTATTAGTCATTACGACTTTATTCTGCGAAGGATTTGAATTATTTCGTAGTAAGCCTGCTTCTCATTTCACAAGATCTAGAGCCCAGTGATTTAAAAATATTAACAAATAGTAAGTAACGATCTGGAAAAGATCAGTTGGACTGAAAAAGTAACTAATGAGGATGTATTGAAGAGAGTGCAAGAAAGAAGATCATTAATGGAAACCATGCGGAATAGAAGGGGGAAGATGTATATAGGCCATCTCATACGACATGATACCTTCATAAAGAACATCATAGAGGGGAAGATCGAAGGAAAACGTGGACGAGGAAGACTAAGAAAAAGCTACACGAGTCAGATAAGAGAACGGATCAGTGTCATGTCGTATAGGGAGGTGAAAGAAGCTGCTCTAGATAGAGACAGATGGAAAGAGCTTCGTCAGCTACACCGACAAGGGTCTAACCCTTAAATTAGAAGAAGAAGAAGTAATTATATTACGATAAAGAATTCAGGGGCCCTTGAACAATTCAATTACGACCCTTGTTATCAAGTTATCGAAGTACCTCCGTTGAAAACTTAATCGGCCATTTTAGTTACGAAGCATCTATTACGAAGTTCGCGGTTCGAACAGTTCAGCCTGTGGGTTAAAATGGCATGAAATATTTTTGAAATTATTTCTTTATATTTTCCTGTCAGCTCCTTGTTCATAAATCCCCACGTAACCGTTCGGGTCCCCCTGGCTCGAGCGGTATGCGTAAATGCATTTCCCAGTGTTACCATATCAGAATCAGAATCAGAATATTTTTTATTCCCGTATACCATTATTGTACAGTAATTATGAATCGTCAAGTTACAAAAATATTATGCTACTGCTTTACCACCCGTTCGGAACGCCGTTCCTATGGAGAAGAACGGGCAGAAAAAAAGTTGTATATATTAGATAATGTTTAACATAGCATGGACCTCAACTAAAGTGTAAATAATTGGAAAATTCACGGCCTCGGTAGAGAGGTTTTTTACATAACTTATCTTCTCGTTACTAGTAGTCAGCGCTGAGCTGAAACATCTCACAATATGTGGCATAGTGCAAGTTTTAACAGCATCAATTGGGACGGTTAATAGTGATAAGTGTTGGACCTTCCAATATCATCTCACTAATATTATAAATGTGAAAGTTTGGATGGATGGATGTTTGTTACTCAATCACGCTTGAACGGCTGAACGGATCTGGATGAAATTTGGCACAGAGATAGATTATAGTCTGGAGAGCATGCGGCAGATCACCTATGCGTTGGACCGACCAAGTTGAAGCCGCTATTAATTGTCCCCTGTATGCGTGTACCAGAAGGGCATCAGTGCGTGAGGAACGGCGACGGTTTGTTAAGCGTGGCACTGACCCTTAAGTGACCCGACCACTCTGCCAAGAGCGTAACGACGATGAAGAAGAATATATTATTATTTATTACTATCTTACAATAACGATTCAAAATTCAACGTTCACTAGAACGTTCAGACACTATTTACATAGGCTCGTGCGTAAATCGACCGAAATATTCTGTCCGATGAGCATCTGATTGACTCGGGCTAGAACTAGACTATCGTGCTGTTTATGTGATTTGGCGCAGAGTGAAGCGAAGCGAAGTGAATTTAGGATTCCGAGATACTTTATTCGGCGTTCAAATTCACGTTTGTAACATTATAAACCGCTGATGAGGAAAGATTTGAAATGAAAATATTTTAAAGAATTTTGTTTTGTTTCTAGAATAGTGTCCCCTTGACATTGAAATAAAACTAATCTTACGGATTTTATCGCGTTTATTATATGTTTTTACGTTCTCCACGTTTCCAGCGACATACCATAATTAAATCCAAAACCAAGTACACCGTTGCAAGACCTCAAGACACAGTGAGCATTTTCTGCATAGATGGGACTTCAAATAACAACTAAATATGAGGGTACCCCAGTTCAAACCATGACACTAGGACGTCAAACACCTCAGTCCATCCTTGACCATGGTTCCTCTAAAGCAGCTGAAAGATCAGGAACGTAAAAACATATAATAAACGTGATAAAATCCGTAAAATTAGTTTTATTTCAATGTGTAGTATTCGCGTTAATATAAGAAATCAATAAGTATCCCCTTATGTCAACAATAAAGGGACACAAAACAAAGAAGAAGAAGAAGAAAAATAAGAAGCTGATGATCTGATTAACCTGTTGGGTAGTGACCCTGCCTTCTGCACTGAGGTTCCCGGGTTCCAATCCTGGTAGGGGCACACGTTGTATCATGAACACGAATGTTCGTACCCGAGTCATGGATGTTTAATATCTACCAATTTACTTATACATTCTGCGTTCCAGTGTACGGTATCCATAATACACGCGTTGCTTAGTTGGTACCGTACAGGGCCCCAAGTCTGCTAACACAATCGATTCATAATCGAACAGCAACCGCATACTAACTGTCACTTTTCACAGATATTGTATGGGATATCGGTCAAAAGTGACAGTTACTATGCGGTTGCTGTTCGATTATGAATCGATTGTGTCAGCACACTTGGGGCCCTGTTGGTGTGTCGTCTGGCGACATACAAAATGGAGTACTCACCATTAAATATATGGACGTATATACTAGCGGGTACCGCGTTGTTGGGCACGCAGGTGTAGTTCCCGGCGTGGGAGACGCTGGCGGCCGGGATGAGCAGGTCCGACAGCCGCTGCACCGGGTCCGTGGTGACGTTGATGCCCCGCTCCACGTCATAATTAATCATTCTGCTATTGTGGTACCTGAGAAACAAAATTCGTCATCTATACATACAAATAGATAAAATTGGAGTGTCTGTTTGTAATATTAAAATAACCGCTTTTTACGAAGTGCATTTGGATGTACACACGGTACATAAGTTATAGTTGTACCAAAACATATATTTTTATAAATTTTTGTCTCTATGTCTGTCTGTTTGTTCCGGCTAATCTCTGAAATGGCTGGACCGATTTTGACGGGACTTTCACTGGCAGATAGCTGATGTAACAAGGAGTAACTTAGGCTACTTTTATTTTAGACTAGCTGTTACCCGCGACTTCGTCCGCTTTTTGTTAAATACCACGCGGACGAAGTCGCGGGTAACAGCTAGTTAGAATATAAGCGTACGGCTTCATAGAGCGTATGTAAGCAATGGTATTAGCGGTCTAATTAACCGGAACCGGTTTCTCAAATTAATTGGCTATACACAAGGGGCACCATTCTAGCAATTTAAATAAAATGACATGCAACTGCCATTCCAGCGATGCACTATGAGGTTCCATTACGACTGTGACAGATTGGCTATTCTGATAAAACTTTAATGTCGTCTCGATGGAGTCTCACTTTGGTGTCAATAGTTGTGTGTCAACAGCTAGAAACGTCAGATAACTAAATAGTTAAATGGCAGTTGAATGGCTGGTCAGTGGAAAGCTACTAGTCTTAAAAACTAGTAGACTACCAAATCTCTAAAATAATTCAATCGACACGCTATCGACACTCCACTGAAGCGTTTGAAAATTAGCAGAATTGAGCCCCAGTGACCGTTAATCAAAGGGCTCCTCTTACAGACTATTCCACCGGTCCAATTTCTTTCACTCTTAGCTTTGATGCTAGAATTGATAGAACTAGGCGATACTTGGTGGAATTCCATTGTAAACAAATGGGGGAAGAGAAACCCACCACTGACCCTCGGCTTGTCAAAATTTCCAATTATAAACCAAACAAGTTGATCGATAATTAAAGAAGCCAGCAACACCGAACTCCTCTAAGATGTTAGTCGAGAAACTGTCTGTCACGAGTGTCGGGATCCCAATTAAATATGCAATAGGTACTTTGCGAAACGATGCAAATCTAAAAAAAAGTATTTGACGTGTTTCGCCTCTAAACGAGGCATCCTCAGGACAGCTGGACTACGAATGAGCCTTAGAGGTTGGAGAAAAAAATATCGTGTTATTGTAAGACCTAAGCTCAAATTGCTAGAAATTTGTTTCATAAACTCATGATTCAATATTGCTGCAAGCAATATCAATAATAATATTCAACAAAACTACGACAAAGTTTGATAAAGTAAAGTTTATTCAAGAAATTGTCCTAGCTCTAGGCATCCACAGATACTTTGAAATATTCTCAATATTCATTATTGAAGGACAGTATCATTGTGCCAGAAACAAAGGAAAATAAATAAACTCTAACAAGCGAATTATATTGCATTAGCTTAGATAGCTCTCTCATTCTTTTTCAGTAGTTTTATTGTAAAACTAGCTGTTACCCGCGACTTCGTCCGCGTGGTATTTAACAAAGACACAACCGTTGGCAACAGCCTGCTCGCATTCTGAATCCGCGGGACGCATTGCAGGTTGTTGCTATAAAACTTAATCAGGCGCAGCGCTGCAACACTGGTTTTATTTTTTTTTCGTGAGATCCTATTTTTTTTCTAAAATAAAAGTAGCCTATGTTACTCCTTGTTACATCAGCTATCTGCCAGTGAAAGTCCCGTCAAAATCGGTCCAGCCATTTGAGAGATTACCCGGAACAAACAGACAGACAGACAGACCGACAAAAATTAAAAAAAATATTGTTTTGGTATAGGTACCGTGTATACATCTAAATGCACTTGGTAAAACGCGGTTATTTTAATATTACAAACAGACACTCCAATTTTATTTATATATCAATATCATACGCTTTTATCCTGAACTTTTAAAAAGAGTAACGAAAAAAACATTTGTTTTTAACAGCTCAATAAAACTCAATACATTAACTCACAAAACAAATCAGATAAGATAGTGCAAATATTTAGCGAAGAAAATTTGCTCAGGTTCGCCAAACATGGGTACTCAGTTAAGTAACATAAGAAGCCCATTAGATCTCTGATTATATAAATAGGACGATAAAACATTTATCACACTAGCTGCGCCCCGCGGTGTTACCCGCGATTAAAAAGTATGAAAAATTAAAACAAATCTATCCCACAGGAACCATACTTTTACCGGAATAAAAAGTAGCCTCTGTGCTATTCCAGACTATAATCTATCTCTGTGCCAAATTTCATCCAGATCCGTTCAGCCGTCCTGGCGTGATTGAGTAACAAACATCCATCCATCCATCCAAACTTTCACATTTATAATATTAGTGGGATTATTTTTAACATCCATTAGTCTACGTAAATATAAAGGCTTATGATTCAGCAGAAACCCGAAATTGAACCTAATTGGACACTAACATCATCCGTCGCCTCATAATCTCTATTTAGACGATCCGACTGGCTTACCGATTGTAAATCGAATACGATATTTTATATACGATTTGGGCTTAAAACGGCGAATACAGTATCCAACACAACGTTTAGCAAAATAGGATTAATTTATTTGTAAAGATATATTCTTTATTCATGCAAACCATTAAGTACAGTACTTATGAATCGTCAAAATAGTTACAAAATGCCAAGCTACAATTTTACCGCCCTTTCGAAATGCCGTTCCTATGGAGAAGAACAGGCAAGAAACTCCATGGTTGCTCTTTTTAAAAGATCTTATATATTTTTGAGCAGTAAATTGTTATGGGTATGTGAGAACAATGTAGGCTAGGCCGACTAGCAGCTGGTCAACTGACTAACTCTAAGTATATAATTGATAGATAAATAAATATACCACCATGTCTAAAATCCACGAAGGGTAAGGATACCAGTCCACCATACCAAATATATATACCAAACTAAGCGACGCTTGTATTATGAGTACTGTTCAATGTACTGGGGTCGAACCCAGCATATAATCTATACTAATCTATACTAATATTATAAATGTGAAAGTTTGGATGGATGGATGGATGGATAGATGGATGGATGTTTGTTACTCTTTCACGCCCGAACGGCTGAACGGATCTGGATGAAATTTGGCACAGAGATAGATTATAGTCTGGAATAGCACATAGGCTACTTTTTATCCCGGTAAAATGTATGGTTCCCGTGGGATAGATGTTTTAATTTTTCATACTTTTTATCGCGGGTAACACCGCCGGGCGCAGCTAGTACTTATATAGATGTTAAACATCCATCACACAAAGTTTGCCCCGATCGGTATTCGAACCCGGGACCTTCGGCACTGAAAGCAGGGTCACCACCAATTGTGCTAATCAGTGTCACTTTTGACAGATATTATATAGGATACCTGTCAAAAGTGACAGTTACTATGCGGTTGCTGTTCGATTATGAGTCGATTGTGTTAGCAGACTTGGGGCCCAGGTCGTCTGAAAAATATTTTCAGTTGCTGATATGTCTGAGAATCCAGGATGGTTACATTTAATGTTTGATCAAAATTGAAATCGTGTATTCTAAAAGGCTTTTTGACTAGCAATTTGCTTTGGCCATGTACAACGAATTGCCAGTCGCCGCCAATCCGGTGTTGGCTGTTGCCAAGTCCCGTTGCCAACCTCCAAAGCTAGGGGGAATTAAATTGTCAATTCTATTCGCGTTCTGGTTGCGGTTTATTGGTGGCGAAGTGGGAATTACTTCATGAAGCCAGTTACTTGGCCTTTGAATTAAGATTTTCTTCATAAGGAATTGTGTTGGAATTGTAATCTGACGACCTGATTAGCTCAGTTGGTAGTGACCGTACATTCTGTGCCGAACCATTCGAATCCTGGTAGGGACAAACTATGTGTGCAGGCTTCCTCACACATACATACCTTCACTCTAGTAGGATTGTAAAGGCGAATATCGATTGGCAAGTGCGGAGCCTTTGACCTGTTCAACTGTCAACTATTTGCTTGCGTAGAGTAGCTCTACGTGAGCAAACATGGGTGTCAATGAGTTGGTTGGCACATCGATAAGCTCGATACATACACTTACCAAAGTATCGACTCATCGATACTGGTTAACGATGAATGACTAATACCGTTTCGAAAGCTACATGATGAACCTTTGATTAACTACATCAATGTTCTGATAATTTGTATGAAAAAATCTGGATCTGGATGAAATTTGGCACAGACATAGATTATAGTCTAGAATAGGCTACGTATTATCCCGGTAATATGTATGATTCCCGTGGGAGTAGATTTGTTTAAATTTTTCATAGAGTACCAATAAATTCATTTTCTCATACATTTGATTCTGAGGCGGTACGAAGTTCGCCGGCACAGCTAGTGCTTTTATATTTTTTTAATATTTATTTTTTCATTAAACTTTAATCCACTCATCACTATAAGTGGACATTATAAAACTATTCCAGTCTCTGACGATTCCTTAATAAAACCTGCTTCATTTTGTGCGGATTAATATTTAATAATCATTTTCAAGTAATACTTAAGTAGCTCTCACTTATAAATATTAGAACAACGAATAAAGTGCTTTTGCTTAATTATCAAGAATACTCAGGCATTTATCTACTGAAAATAATGTTAATAGGCATCTATTATGTTCAGCGAAAATTTGTCTAGGGATTTTGTTATGACCTAATAAAACCTAAGAAAATTTAATAATGGCCGCATGACAGCAACATCTCACCAAAAATTATTACATTATTAGGATTATAGTGAAAAATATTTTAAGACGTTGTCCAGAAAGTTAGGAAGTTTTTTTTATATTTCCATAGATATTTTCCCAATGATTCAGCCAACGATAAGTTTTGTTTTAGGCAGTCAGTTTATATCAGATTTGATCAACTACAGATCCTCGCAAAAGAACACCGATTCCGACCAAGGATGATATGTGAGGCCATTGACCTTTAAAAACATCCTAATTTAAATACGGAAGCTGGCTGGGTGCTACCACAGAATTGGATCCAGTAATTAATATAATTAAATCCAAGACCTCAAGACACTGTGAGCACTTTCTGCGTAGAGCGGACCGCAAACAACAACTAAATATGAGGGTACCCCAGTTCTAACTATGGCACTAGGACGTCAACCACCTCAGTCCTCCCGTGACCATGGTTTCTGGAAAGCAGCCGAAACGTCGGGAACGTAATATAAAAAAAACATAATATATATAATGTAGCTTTATACACAGGTCTCGTTTTCTTAAAACCGTGAAATAAAAACCGAATTGAGTTGCTCTGGAAAGAGAATGTTTTATTAAACAATGCTTTACACATCTCTATTTTACATTATGTACGCTTAATTAAACAAATTACAAGACTTACCTGGAAAGAGAAACAACATTCAAAGCAATTATTTCACAAAAAAAATCCTTTACTTCTGATATTTCTTTCTAGTACACACGTCACTGTCATCCCTCCATGCTACCACAGCTTACACAGAAACGACATCAGTGAGTGCGCGGCAAATTCAAATGAAGTGTCAATCGCTTCATTTACATATAAACGCGATAAAATCCGTAAAATTAATTTTATTTCAATTTCGAAGAAAATATTAACGCTTTGATGTTTTCAGAATATTAATTGAATATGCCAAGCGTGTGCCTAGCTTATTTTGCGCTTACCAACGAGCAGCACTTCGGTTTTATTTACAAAGACAATAGATTTTTTGGATTACACCTAGAGAGAAAATTCCAGCATTTATACAGCAAAAATATTGGCCATTGCTGTTTTAAAGTACGTAAGTATTCCTAGTTTTATTTGACAGCGAAAAAGGAACTTTGTTCGGTGAAACTATATTCTCTCGACACAAAAGGAGCAAGTTACTCTATATATTTATTGCTCTGCGACACTGGATGTATACGATGTCAGGGCTTTCACACTTGTTGTTGATATTTCGACCGCAATATTATGTAGTTAGAAATGTATGTGAGCCGCGTCACCCCTACGAGACCCCATATATATCCCACGAATATTATAAATGTGAAAGTTTGGATGGATGGATTAGTAGATAGACAAAAAAAAACACTGCAAGATTTTTTTTTTTCATTACATACTTATTTTTTTTTTCTCTAACCGTCACCTGCCTAAAAAAGCCGGCAAAGTGCCGCCCGGTGCGGACCGCACCCTACGCCCCCCCCCCCCCCACATACTACGCCACTGACTAGGTGTTGTTGTCAAGATATTTTCATGACTGAATTTACGAAGGCTCACTTACCAGAAG
This sequence comes from Pheosia gnoma, assembly GCA_905404115.1. Taxonomy (NCBI): domain Eukaryota; kingdom Metazoa; phylum Arthropoda; class Insecta; order Lepidoptera; family Notodontidae; genus Pheosia; species Pheosia gnoma. Next base: position 5,728,288 of record FR989918.1, on the reverse strand, counting down.
ACAAATGCGGGTGCTTCTGTTGTCTGCACCACGGAACATTGCAACCGGAGCGTTGATCCGGGTTTAAGATACTTCTCCGTCGGTCCGGATATCTGAGCCCGGGCCTCTGTGGATAAGGACAAAAAATTTAGTTATTCGTCCAGCGAACTGAATCAGAATAAGAATATTTTTTATTCATGTAAACCATTATGTACAGTAATAATGAATCGTGAAAAATGTTACGAAATGCTAAGCTACAACTTTACCACCCGTTCGGAATGCCGTTCCTATGGAGACGAACGGGCAAGAAACTCCATGGTTGGCCTTTTTAAAAAGATCTTATACATTTCTGAGTAGTTCATTGTTAAGGGTATGTGATAACAATGTAGGAACGGCTAGGCTAGCTTGAGTAGCTCGATAAAGAAGCGATTACAGACAGTTACAATAGTCGATCATTGGTTTATCGACTCCATTAGCGCACTCGGTAGTGATCATGCTCTGAGCCGAAAGTCCCGGGTGCGAACTCGGTAGAGACAAAATTTGTGAGATGAGCGCGAATACTTGTACCCGAGTCATGACCGTCATCTTTATAAATAATTGTATACTGAAATGGCCCTCAGTCCGTTGTACGGTACCCGTAATACTAGCGTTCCTGAGTTGGAGTGTCCGTCTGGCGATATTAATTTATAGTACTATATAATGTCGGCAGAAGCTAAATTAATGGCAAAATTATAGAATTCTTATCCAATTTACAGCACGGCATGTGCGTGGCAACTAGGCCACCATCGTCAGTATATTAATGGCCGCTCAATTCCCTTCAAATTGCGTTCCCGATCCATTTAAAATGCGTTTAATTACTCGCATATTTATATGTAAATGACTATACCCCAGGGTATCGTAACATAGTTGGTTACCTAGTGACGGGACGATGATGAGTCGAATTTAAATCGAGTACTTTATAGTGTAATGTAAGTAATAATAAATAATATTAGCAGCCCTTTTTTAATAGCCCACTGTTGGGTACGGGCCTCCTCTCAATGCGAGGGGGATTAGGCCAAAATCCAACACGCCCAGTGTGGGTTGGCGGACTTCTCTCAGACATGCAGGTTTCCTCGCGATGTTATCCTTCTCCGTTTAGCAAGTGATAATCATGGTTGAAAATGAGATTCGCACATGAAATCCAGAAATCCCAGAGGTGCGAGCCGGTGTTTGAACTTGCGATCCTCGTTACCGAGGCGAGCGTTCTATATACCAACTGGGCTATTACTGCTTTCATGCCAATATCGACTGTATGCTTTTCTCATGTATCTTCCTAGTATTTATTATTTGTAGAACGTACATATACATGCTCTAGTATTTACATTTGACCCTTCGAACCGCAGACAGTAGAACGCTGAAATATTTCACGCAAGCAAGTACCTATTTAAATTTATCTCTGACCAGTGAAACATCCCATCACTACGCAACGCCCGCGTTGCAAAGTGGGCACAACCCCAAAAATAATTAAAATGCTTAAAATTTTCAACGCACAGACAAAATGGCTTTATTTTTCGGTCTAAAATACGTTGTTTTACGCACTTTGTTTGAGGGTATGATGTGAAAATATTTCGTCCATGTTTAAGGATTTTGCTATGTGTTGTTAATTGTTGGTAGGTAATGTAGAATTCTGATGACCGGGCTGGGTCCACCTACATATTAAGTGTTTGTTTATTGATGGGTTTTAACAATATTTGTCGTTTTTACTTGGTTTAACGATATGGAGGTTCTTTTTTATATTTGTTTTGGCTGCTTTTGATCGAGTTTGGTAAGTACCTAACTAAAATAATAAATCGAAATTTCTGTTTAGAATAATCACAGTTTTTAACTAAGATCTTTCTAGATTATTTATAATTGATGGCGGGATGGCGGGTCAGATCAGTTGCGCTGCATGTGCCTAGTGAATGTAGCGTCTCTATCTACTGCCGCCTTCCTACCTAGGCAAGTATGCTCCATCGTAGATCTCATCGTCACTTACCATCAGGTGAGATCGAGATCAAATACTTGCCTATAATGTAATAAAAAAAAAAAATATATATTTTCTAAGAATAACATCAAAATCTATTTAAGATTTTTTTTCTAAAGAAAAAAATCTTCACATACCTATATTTTGAGTGCTTTCTTTTAAAAAAGAAGCACTCAAAATGTTCGTCTTCAAATTAAAATGTCAAATATTATTTAAACTGCAAAGCAACCTACACATTTAAATCAGTAGTTTATTTAAAATTGAACGACACTTACCAACCACGTCTAGCTTTAGAAAGATGCTGGTGGGCGGATGCGAGGACACTTGACATTCGTAAATGCCGGCGTCTCGTTTCTGTACAAATCTCACTTTCAGAGTCCAATCCTGGCAGAAAAAAAAATATGTACTCTAAAAATGTGAACTAAAAATATTGGGGCTTTTTTGATAATGTTAGATGAAGAAGATGGAAAGCATTTGTTGTAACAAATACATTTGAAGTTACAAATTTGGGTAATATTAAAATGTATCCTACAAATCGAGCTCAACTCAGCATGTGTTGATTGTAATAAAATACAAATCGACCTCAACTCAGCACGTGCTGATTGTAATAAAATACAAATCGACCTCAACTCAGCACGTGCTGATTGTAATATAATACAAATTGACCTCAACTCAGCACGTGCTGATTGTAATAAAATACAAATCGACCTCAACTCAGCACGTGCTGATTGTAATATAATACAAATCGACCTCAACTCAGCACGTGCTGATTGTAATAAATACAAATCGACCTCAACTCAACATGTGCTGATTGTAATAAAAAAAATCCACGGCTTGCTTCACAAATGGACCGTACAAATTCAATCAAATAAGTTATGGATAGTGTATGAGCACATTGTGAAATAGGTCTTTAGTGAGTTTCTGATCAAAGATCTAATAATAATAACGGCAATATTGAGGGCCCACCCAGTGACATTCGAGGCGCCACCTGCCTACGATCGTCGCCAAATACTGACTATGGAAGGTGTCCGAACCCTTCCCAATAGCCCAAACCCCAGTCCACACAAACTTCATAAAGAGACCCATTTTTTCTGTCCTCAATTTTGCAAAAGTTCCTGCGCCTGCTGAGGTCCATTCGCTGTTTTTGTCCATCGTTAGCAGCGGTTGACCTCGACAGGTGCCTTTTATAGCATTAAAATTCTCATAAAGGAACTCTACGTATTGGACACATGTACGCGCAAGCCTTCCAAAGATCCGGCTAGACATAACATTATATTTAGAATCTTTTCATATTCAGAAGCAGCGGGCACATTATTAATAAATGTATGGAAAAATCTCTTTAACGGACTCATCTTCAGGGAATATTACATCTTAATGACTTTCTACTTGAGGTTCACATTCATTGGAACTTACCTCTGAATGCTGTAAGTGTATTGCTTGAAACCTCTGATCAGAACTGTAGGTCGTAAGGCCTACAGTCAGCAGATGGTAATCCTTTCTTCTGATCCATGATACCTGTAATAATTCAGCTCAGTTACCGGCAAATCGATTCAGAACTTATATGCCACCCCTTTTAACGTCCCACTGTTGGGCACGCGATTGGGCACTCAATGCGAGGGGGATTAGGCGATAGTCCACCACGCTGGCCCAGTGCGGGTTGACGGACTTCACACGTCTATCAAGGGGCTCTCTCAGACATGCAGGTTTCCTCGCGATAGTTTCCTTCACCGTTTAGCAAGTGATAATCATGATTGAAAATGACATTCGCACATGAAAATCCCAGAGGTGCGAGCCGGGGTTTGTACCTGCGATCCTCGTTACCGAGGCAAGCGTTCTACCAACTTGGCTATCACTGCTATTAATGTTACTTATAGACCGGATCGATTCGATTAGATGTTTTACTGTGTCGTAGTTCTTTTAGAGCGGATCTTAAATTAAGTATGAGTGCGTACGGATCGAGTCGATAGTTCGTTGTAATTACAGAGGACATTTTATAATGCTAATTGTAATTATTAAGGGTTAGTACTTTTTAACCAGCTACTCAAGCCTGCCGAGCCGTTGCTACATTGTTCTCTCATACGTATAACAATGTACTACACAATCTATACTAATATTATAAATGTGAAAGTTTGGATGGATGGATGTTTGTTGCTCAATCACGCCAGAACGGCTGAACGGATCTGGATGAAATTTGGCACAGAGATAGATTATAGTCTGGAATAGCACATAGACTTTTTATCCCGGTAAAATGTATGGTTTCCGTGGGATAGATTTGTTTTAATTTTTCATAGCGCAAAGGATCGACATGATTTTTTGCGCGGGTAACACCGCAGGGTGCAGCTAGTAATGTATAACATCCTTATAAAACATCAACCGTGGTACACACATTGATCGAACCCATACTAGGGTTCCCTGTATTTTAGGCACTAGACAATGATATAAATTATTATAATGATACTAAATTTATATGACTGAGGTACATGGAAACAGCTTAACACATGAAATAAAAAGTGGATAATGTAGGTAGCAATGGCGAACTGTCCATGTAACACGATTCCGGTCGGCTTCTCTTTCGTAATTAATGTTTGGGTATCTACTTGTTGAAAATATTTTTTTTTGGTTTTACAGACACCCACTGGTTGACCTGCCAACCGACTGACTTGGTTATTTTCTGCAGGACAAAATAACATATTTTAATGTGAGAACTAGACCACAATGGGTATGAGGGATTTTTGAATTTTTTAACCACACACAGGCACGGTTTTTTTTTTATAAATTTCACCGTTCTTAACTGATAGCTTTATGCTTACAAATCTGTCTACCTTACCCAAAACTTATACAACTGTAAGCCATACATCCTTATTTAACTTAAGGCACCTTGGCTAACTTAATTTCTATACCCGTAACTCCAACCCTGCGTAATTAACACAAACATTATATGATCCAGTTTTACACCGGTATATACCGAATTGAACCGGTTCTAACTGAACTTAATAACCGGGTAAATGAAGATTAATCGTAGGCGTTTTATGTCGAAATGTAGTTTGATGTACGTACTAGAAAACTGGGAGAAAGTTAGGGGTTTTACGTCAATTAGCCTAGATTAGAACTAACCAACGCTTGGTGTAATGGGTACCATTATAATGGACTGGGGTAGGGGTAGGAGTAGGGGAGTATATAATACTTATACATATATAAAACATCAATGACTCGGGTACGCCAACAGTAGGTTATAAAAATAACCTTCCTAAAGGATAATAAAATATTAGTCATTAAAAATACACCCTGCACTGAGCTCACGGCCAAACGCTACTGGTTCGCCTTGTTTAAAAAAATGAAACATCATTTACACAATTATTTTATACATCAACCTGTTACACTTTATATATTATTATATTTACGCGAATACACCACATTGAAATAAAACAAATCATACGGATTTTATCGGGTTTATTATACTCTTTTACGTTCCCGAAATTTCAGCTGCTTTATTGCTTGAGCAACCATGGTCATGGGAGGACTGAGGTGGTTGACGTCCTAGTGTCATAGTTTGAACGGGGTACCCTCATATTTAGTTGTCGCTTGCGGTCCGATCTACGCAGAAAAGTGCTCACAGTGTCTTGAGGTCTTGCAATGGTGCGCTTGGTTTTGGATTTAATGATATTTACTACTGGATCCCAGTCGGTGGTAGCTAGTTGCCACTTTATATATTTTGGTTAACTCATGGTTTGTGTAAAACTAAATTATGACCTCTGTCCAAAGTTTCAAATATGCAGAACTATACAATTTCACTCGCAGGGAGCTTCCTGAAAGTGAATTACTACCAACCGCTAGGTATTTCAAACATTTCGGCCGTAATAAACACGAAATGGAGTTTGGCACATAACTCTTTGAGAGAGTTTAGTACGCAACTGGAGTTTAGCGAAGTAATTGCGATGCCTACTGGTGGAACGGCTAAATGTGCTTACATCTGGTGACCCTGCATTCTGTACCCCGGGTTTCGGGTTCGAGTCCGAATGCGACACGCCAGCTTTGTAATTGTTTTCGGTACAGGTACTAAAGCTTGAAAAGTTACGACATTTGTCGACTGACCTGGGCCTCAAGTCTGCTAACAATCGATTCATAATCGAACAGCAACCGCATAGTAACTGTCACTTTTGACAGATATTGTATGGTATATCTGTCAAAGGTGACAGTTACTATGCGGTTGCTGTTCGATTATGAATCGATTGTGTTAGCAGAGTTGGGGCCCAGGTCTCATAATATAAAATGAGTAAAGATGGCGGCTTTGCGTCTACCTAATTGTATTAATTCGGCATGTGCAGACCCACCAGTTTGCTAATTTCATGTGATGTAACCTATACAAGCAAAAACCAAATAAAATTTCACATTACTACCCAATCATCATTCTTAAGAGGTAGTATTAATTAATATATGCTTATAACAACTATGAAAAAAGAAACCAAAGACAATCGTCAGTCGGGATTACGTTTTCCTAACAATCAAAGCGACCATAGCTATAAATTACAAGCAAATTTTCCTCCTTCAATCAATATTTATCCATCTCGGCCATTTATCTCCAAAGATTATTAAACGCTCTCAAAGTGATACCTCGGAAAACCTTCTTTAAATATAATCAGCAAATTGGGAATGTAATATACTAATTAGTTGTACTGTACCTCGATCGTTTTTCATACTAATAAAAGTAGGTATAAGTAAAAATAACGGCTTAAAAAAAGACAAGCCCATCGAGTTTCTCGCCGGATCTTCTCAGGTGATACTTTTTTACGTTCCCGACGTTTCGGCTGCTTTACAGCAACCATGGTCATGGGAGGACTGAGGTGGTTGACGTCCTAGTGTCATAGTTTGAACGGGGGTACCCTCACATTTAGGTGTTGCTTGCGGTCCGATCTACGCAGAAAGTGCTCTCAGGGTCTTGAGGTCATGCAATAAAATCCGTAAGATTATAGTTTTATTTCAATGTGTAGTATTCGCGTAAATATATGAAATCAATATATTGCTATTCTTATGTATATGCCTTATATTGGAAGGTACTAGATTTCTACAATACCTGTACCTACCTACCTGTCCATATTTTTTTATACGCCAGACGCACACACCAACCATACAGTCCCACACTAAGCAACGCTTGTATTATGGGTACCGTACAACTATACGGTCCCACACTAAGCAACGCTTGTATTATGGGTACCGTACAATAGACTGAGGGCGAACTCAGTATATAATACTTATATAGATACTAAACATGCATGACTCGGGTAAAAACATTCATGATCATCACACAAAGCTTGTCCTTACCAGGATTCGAACCCGGGACCCGGCGCAGAAGGCAGGGTTTGGCACATTTCTGGTTACGTAACTTAATTGGGAATACCAATAATAAAACCCCCACTGCTTTCGTTTGGATAGTTTTTTTTTTGTCGGACGTGCCTTCGCTATGACTCTTAACAATGTTCGGATATTTTTCATTTCGAATAGCTAGGTATCGAGATTAATCTAGATTTTCCGGATCCCTCTTTTCATTCTACGTTATATTTTGTGAAAGTACGAGCTCTGCTGAAATAGTTAATTTCTTATTCGGATATTGAAATTGTAGTTAATATTTTATTTGTTTGCGTACGTAGGTTTATCTAATTAAGGCGATCTCTGGGGAAAAACCTTGTGTGATGAGCACGAATGTTTGTACCCGAGTCATGGATGTTTAATATCTATATAAGTATTATATACTGGGTTCGCCCCCAGTCCATTGTACGGTACCCATAATACAAGCGTTGCTTAGTGTGGGACCGTATAGTGGGTGTGTTTGTCTAGCGATATTATTATTATTGCCTTGCTACAAAACTTGTCCCTACCGGGATTCGAACCCGGGCCCCTCGGCGCAGATAGCACCGTCACTACCAACTGCGCTAATCGGGTCGATATTATTCTTATAATTGATTATCTATACAAATAAATAAAATTGGAGTGTTTGAATGTAATATTACAATAACCGCTTTTTACTCAGTGCATTTGGATGTATACACGATACCTATACCAAAACATTTTTTTTTACAATTTTTGTCTGTTTGTCTGTCTGTTTTGTCCGGCTAATCTCTGAAATGGCTGGACCGATTTTGACGGGACTTTCACTGGCAGATAGCTGATGTAACAAGGAGTAACTTAGGCTACTTTTATTTTAGAACAAAAAAAGGATTTTTTATTATAGAAAAAAATTAAAACCAATGTTGCAGGGCTGCGCCTGATTAAGTTTGATAGCAACAACCTGCAATGCGTCCCGCGGGCTCAGAACGCGCGATCAGGCTGTTGCCAACGGCTGTGTCTTTGTTAAATACCACGCGGACGAAGTCGCGGGTAACAGCTAGTCTTTTAAAAGAATACTCACAATCCCATCGCCAATGTTTCTAATGACGCACGGCAAAAGGGCGGTCGATCCAGTCTGTGACGTCACGAGGGTGTTGTTTTCAGTGCCGAAGTGTTTTTCAGGAGTGCTGTTATACAACTCTTCTAGTGGGGGAAATGTGACGGTCAGCTCATTCTGGTCTGGCTTGATGGTGGCTGATGATGGATTCGGTGATGACGGTCCTGCGAATAGAAGAGGTGATGAAATTTGGTGTGTTAGGGTACATAATATTAGTTGTCATAGGCGAGCTGGTAGAACGATTTCCTCGGTAACGAGTGTCGCCAGTTCAAATCCCGGCTCGCCCTTTAGGGATTTCTGGATGTCATGTGCGGATCTCATTTTCAACCATGATTTTCACATGCTAAGCTGTGAAGGACAACATTGTGAGGAAGCATACCGAGAAAACCCCTCGAAAGTCGTGTGAAGTCCGTCAACTCGAATTGGGCCAGCGCGATGTGGAGTATGGTCTAATCCCCCTCCCATTGAGGGGAGGCCTGTACCCAACGATGAGACATTAAATAGGGCTGATTCAATCAATCAGTACTAGTAGTACCTGCAATGTCGTACGCGTGAACTTTAGTTTTTTGGTTACCCAAGAGAAACCTCTCACATGAATGTGTCGGTGTGTGTGTGTCAAACCGAACCATATACACAAGTAAACCATTATAGAGTTTACATACATACATACGTCAAGCAACCAACTCAAACACCTCACTACACACTTTATCGGTCTTGAGATATTGATTTCTGATGCACACCAAGGCACTTTGAAGTTAGCCACGGGAAAGACAAATAAAACACAAATATTAATTAATTACGGCTAAAATTAAAAAAAACCATATAATTTATTAAAATTTCCTTCATCAACTTATTTTAAATAAATGTTCTACAAACTAATAAAGCTTAAAGATAAGTCGAACAGAACCTTTCAAAACCTTGTAATAATTAAACAAAATCCAATTAGCTCTTGCATCTGCTATTAAAAGCTTCGAAGAATAAATAATTGAGTTAATCTCTATGGCTCTCTTTGAGATGCCGATTTTGAGAAATTAATTATATATTCACAAAATTATTCATCGCAAAATGTATCGACATTTTCATACTAATATTTGAACAACCATTTGATGTGAAGTTACTGACAGGTCTAAATTAAGAATTGCAATTTTATTGACAAGTATGATTTGTCTCTGACATTATATAAAAAACTTTTTAACAAAATAAAAACCGTCTGCTAAAAACTAAAAAGCAAAAAAATAATCTAATCTACCTTGTCTAACTAAATCAAATATTTAACGAATGTGAAGTCGGTGCCAAACAAACAGCTGAGTCGAGTATTGCCGGTCCGCGCCAAAGACTATACCTACAAAATGGTCCGCGCACCTCGTTACTGAGTATACTTTTATTATTCTTCGTCGGTTTTATTATTCTTCCTCCTTTTTGAAGTCGGTTAAAAATAAATTCCATCAAGATATTGTCGTATTGATTTCGTATATTTACGCGAATACCACACATTTAAATAAAAATAATTTTACGGATTTTATCGCGTTTAAAAATAAATGCGATAAAATCCGTAAAATTAGTTTTGTTTAAAAAAAGATATTGTCGGCCAAGAAATTATTTTATCACCATCGAATATCGTTTGCACATTATAGAATGACATGACAAAGGATATTAAAATTATCCAATATTTTTTTTGACAAATAATATCTCAATTTATACATAACCTTCACAATAGCAGAGGGACGCAACAATTTTAAGTCCAAAATGTACGTAAGGTCTATTTTCTAAATGGACAAGGATTGATCGTACAATTGGAATTAAATCTCCTCCCACTGTACCTCGACAAATCTCATTAACGTCTAGCCTTCAAGACTCATTAATTCTGTATCTATTTCTTTTTTTTTCTAATTAATTCTGTGGAAGAATTATCGTTATTCATTCGTTTATTAGGGATGGTGAACCATACATTGCTGCGATACTTATTTTAAGAGCCAAAATTATGGACGACAATTTTTCAGGGTTGTCTAAACAATTCTCGTCCCGAACTTCTGACTCTTCTGACTACCTACTACTTTTTTAGAAGTTCAGATGTAACGGTATCCCTAGCAAAGTGAAGCCATTTTTTCAATGCATTTGTAGAGATAAATGTTTACCACATACAAAACTTTTTGCCTAGTAAATGGTTCGGCATAGACTATAAAGTTCTGGACATAGTTTTTTTATATGTGTGCGTGAGTGCGTGTATTTATATGCTTGACAAGAGTTTTTTTGGTTTCACTTGTAACGCACGCTATGTCTTGTCTGAATATTCTAACAAGTCTGTGACTTAGTTCGGGATGCCATAATTCGACAATCCATCATCAAAGGTCAGATTGTGTTACCATGCAATTTTGAGCTCTATCAAGTTGCTTTAACGGTACTGATAAAATTAAACCCAAATTTCAGCAGGTACTGTGAAAAAAAACTAACTATGTACATCAACATTTTCAGTCCAGTCATAGTAAAAAAAAAACCAGGTATTCACTAACTTTCCGTTCCTCTAAAACGGGGTTTCCACGTAAAACATATTCTATTTAGGTCATAAACGTTTCAGGCTGAATTTTTTGGTCGTCGTTTGCCGAGTTAAGTCTAAACTAATTTTCCGTGCGGAAAAAACGTAGCAGAGATCTACTTTTTTTGGGCAAATTACTGTAGGTTACATCTATTTGGGACAAAAAATTCTGGACTCAATTATAGTTGGCTATTTGTACCAAGCTGGGACGAATACTAATTCATTATTTATGAAGTGAATTGGATATTTTAGTTGGTAGGTAGAGTACAGTTTGGGTGGCTTGATTTTTTATGTTTTAGGAATTAGAGTAGTAATGGTTCCATTTAACGCAGGAGTGAGATGTGTGGGTGATGTAATTCCATTTGTAAAACCTATTCGTAGGTAGGTATATAATCTAAGGCCAATTTAAAAAGTGGGGCAAGCAAGCAACATACAATACTGCTCTCGTCATTATTTTTGGTTCATTCGAATTTTAAATTTCTTTAGCAGCTCTTGATAGCACAGATCTTAATAAGTTTAGTATATGAACGTTGTTCTTTCGTTAGGGTCTATAATAATACCAGCCCTTTTTGTTCCCCACTGTTGGGCACGCGCCTCCCATCAATGCTAGGGGGTAAGGCCATAGACCACTTCACACTTCTTTAGAGGAGTTCTCTCAGACATGCAGGTTTCCTCACAATGTTTTCCTTCAACGTGTAACAAGTGATAATTATTGTTGAAAATGAGATTCGCACATGAAATCCAGAGAGTAAGGGTCTACACCCAAAAAATCTCTTTGATTATTGTATTGTATTACCATAGTCCTACATATATAGAATTGTCATAAAACGCCAACAAAACAATAACACTAGCTCAAATACTCACTAGACGATCGCACCACAATAAACATAGGAATAAAGTGTGCTACGTTCTCAATAATAAATCATACGGATATAAGGTCGTAAAATTCTGAAAGCCCAGTAAATTTTATCCGGAGAGCTCGCTGACATACACAGAGCGGTAGGGTTGCCGGTGAATGAAATCTCGAGAGCAGACGACGGCGATTGATGAGTTTAAGAATCACTTAACTCGCCAGCCCTGTTCGGTACTAATCAAATCAAATCTAGAGTATATCTAATGGGGAAAAGGACTATTCTAGTGTTTAGGTGAATATCGTATAAGACATCGAGAGGTAAAAAGAATATTCCTCAGCGGCAAATCTCAATGGCGATTGGCCAACTGCTCAAGAGATAGTATAGTGCACAAGCGCGTGCGCAAGAACAGGTTCACTCTCTTTTCCCTCACTCACTCTCCAAGTCCAATGGGACGGCTATCTAACATTCTCCGAGCGAGAGAGAGAGAGAGAGATTAGGCGCAGGATCATCGGTTTTACGTTGCTTTTCGAGCAACGAGCGAGTGATAATCATGGATGAAAATGACATTCACACAGAAAATTCAGCCGGTGTTTGAACGACCTCCCATCAATGCGAGGGGGATTAGGCCTAGTGCGGCTTGGCGGACTACGCACGTCTTTCGAGGGGCTTACTCAGACATGCAGGTTTCCTCGCGATGTTTTCCTTCACCGTTTAGCAAGTGATAATCTAATCATGCTTGAAAATGAGATTCGCACATGAAATCCAGAAATCCCAGAGGTGCAAGTCGGGGTTTGATCCAGCTATCCTCGTTACCCAGGCAAGCGTTCCACCAACTTGGCTATCACTGCTTATAACGTTACTTGCACGTTACTTAATTATAACTCGACAGCCCTATATTAAGGTCACAACTGTGGAGTTTCAGAGCGGAGCGCTTTCTTTGAATGACCACGCCATCTGCCCCCGGATTCGGGTACTAAATAAAATTGGTTGGCTCAAATGAAAATTTCTTTAAAATTACTCGACAATTTTTGTTCGCCGTCGAAAGTCTTAGATTAAGGTATTAACCTCGTTTTAAGATTTTGCTATTTACTTTCTAGGTTAAACTTACTTTAGGGTTTCATTAATCTTTGCACGGCTATAAATGTTAGGATTTTTTGGTAGAACCTTTTGTCTGAAGATAGGACAAAATTTAAGTTAAAATATTCAAAAATTAGACAAACGTAGATGAACTAAAGTAACCGACATAGCTCAAAGAATTTCAAAGTTGAAGTGGCAGTGGGCGGTACATAGCTCGCAGAACCGATGGCCGTTGGGGTATAAAAGTTCTAGAATGGCGACCACGAACCGGAAGACGTAGTGTGGGACGGCCCCCGCAAGGTATCACACGCGTAGCAGGAAGCCGGCGGATGCGAGTGGCGGAGGACCGTGATGTGTGGAAATTATTGGGGGAGGCCTATGAGGCAGTGGACGTCTTTCGGCTGATAGTAGTAGTAGCAGAATTCAAAAATTATCTGTGGTATCTCCCTTGCTGACCAAGTGATGAATAGTGTGATAAGATATGTGATAGACTGAAGCATCATATAGTGAGTAAGATTGATAAAAATACGCTTGGATTTAGTCATGTGAAGACGATGGAAAGTCGACTGACGAAAGAAATATACCGAGCGATTGTGAATGGTAGTGTCGAAATAGGGAAGAAGAACCTTCTACCAAGATAAATGGTCTATTCCAGAAACAGCAAGACCGCAGCACCCTTAACCGACGTAAGTGTATGAGGTAATTTATGAATATGGATGATGCGAATACAGTATGCAAGGATCATAGCATTATGGTAATCGGTGGTCTCTACCTACCCCCATGGGATACAGGCATATGTAAGTATCCCACTGATATTATAAATGTGAAAGTTTGGATGGATGGATGTTTGTTACTCAATCACGCCAGAACGGCTGAACGGATCTGGATGAAATTTGGCACAGAGATAGATTATAGTCTGGAAAAGCACTTAGGCTAGACTTTTTAGCCCGCCAAAATGTATGGTTCCCGTGGGATAGATTTGTTTAAATTTTTCATAGAGTACCAATTAATTCATTTTCTAATACATTTGATTCTGAGGCGGTACGAAGTTCGCCGGGACAGCTAGTGTCTTAATAAATGTAGGTCGGAAAGTAGATCGCATGCCGCGGGTGACGGTGGGCTATTTTAGTCTAACCCATAAAGGGTTTAGTCCTAAACCATTTTCCTGTTTCGTCTAGGGCAGGGGTTCCTAAACTTATTTTGTCTACTGCCCACTTTGAGAATGAATTATTTTTTAGCGCCCCCACTTTTTCACCTACTTAAAAACCACTATAACTTATAACACAACGCCCCCATTTTTTTTCTGGGTCTCATACCGCCCTTTAGGCCTGCAGCGCCCACAAAGAGCGTTATCGCCCACTTTGGGAAAGGCTGGTCTAGGGTCTAATGTTTGACCTCACGTATTTGCCTCCCTACATCATTGCCATAAAAAAGAAAGTTCCGTCAACACTAACATTTGAGGACATAGCTAACAATACTTTTTGCTTAACCTCAAAACAGTTTATTTGTTCTTTTTTGTCCCGACGGTATCCAATGAACTTTCGCGGCCAAAGTTTTATATGGGCGGGCGGTACTTTTTGTATGCCGTTTTGTGGTGCAAAACAGATTGGAAAACTCGTTGGGACGGTTTATTATGATGTTTTCAACGACATCTCTATGTTTACAAGCGGTCCACGGAACAGTACCCAAAATACAAGCTTGCTTATGCTGGGACCGCGCAGTTGGTGTGTTCGTCTGACGATATTATCACACTAATATTATAAATGTGAAAGTTTTGATGGATGGATGTTTGTTATTCAATCACGCCAGAACGGCTGAATGGATCTGGGTGAAATTTGGCACAGAGATAGATTATAGTCTGGAATAGCACATAGGCTACTTTTTATCCCAGTAAAAAGGACATACTTTTTAATCGCGGGTAACACCGTGGGGCGCAGCTAGTTTTTTTATAAATAACTATATTGTGCCCGTAACTTCGCCCGCATTACCTCGATGAAATATAACCTACAGCACTATGGAATAATGTAGATTCTTAATAGCAAAATATACAGGACTTAACAGAGCACGGGTAAAGTTTAAAAAAAGGTAGATACCTTCTCCAGCGCCGGTGACTGTGTGAATGAGAAGGAACACGACGCAGACGCACCGTTGGCTTCCCACAGACATCGCCGCTCCTGACACCATAAAAAAAATATTATAAAAAAAACTCTGTCGCTCATGTACAGTACTTATTACGTTTCGATATTGTGACGTCAGCAGTGGTAGTAATGTGGGTAGAACGCTTCCCTTGGTGACGGGAGTCGCAGGTTCAAACCCCGGGTCGTATCTCTGGGATTGCTAGATTTCATCTGTGTATGCGATATTTGTCTGTCTGTCAATCTGTCACAGCTGTTTGTTTTCTCTGAAATGGCTGGACCGATTTTGACGGGACTTTCACTGGCAGATAGCTTATGTAACAAGGAGTAACTTAAGCTACTTTTATTTTAGAATATCCCCCCCCCCCCCCAACCCCCACCAACGACTTAATATCACAAAGGCTGCCGGTTGCGCTGGCTCAGAACGCGCGAGCGGGCTATTGCTAACGCTTGTGTCTTTGTTAAATACCACGCGGACGAAGTCGCGGGTAACAGCTAGTCGTATATACATTGTGAATGTTGTTGCATTTACATAGACAAGACAGCCATTATGTAATACCTAATTATAATAATTATTATAATTATATATATATACCTATATTACATAATGGCTGTCTTGTATATATATATATATATGCTACCTAGTATCAAAATATAATTAAATTCACCCAATCGTCTGTATACCAGTTAAAGCCAAATAGTTTCTTGTGGCCATAATATTTCGTTCGACCACAATGCCTGCCAATGACTGCGATGAAGTAATTGAAATATCTAGATTCCATTGTTTGAGTTATGAATTCAAGGGTTTAAATTAATTTCTTGTTAATAAATCAACCCCATTTATATCTATTATACCTACGCTTTTGGCAAATATTTTGTCTGTATCCAACAGCCGTGTATAGACTGATCGTTCCGCCTTGCTAGGCTGCCTCGGCGAAATAATAATGTAATATCGCCAGACGAACACACCAACTATACGGTCCCACACTAAGCGACGCTTGTATTGTTGGTACCGTACAATGGACTGGGGGCGAACCCAGTATATATTACTTATATAAATATTACACATCCATGACTTGGGTACAGACATTCGTGATCATCATACAAAGTTTGTCCCTACCAGGATTCGAACCACGCAGAAGGCAGGGTCACTACTAACTGCGCTAACCGGGTCGTCAATAATATCGTCAGACAATCACCAACTGTACGGTACCAATCATAACGACGTTTGTATTATGGGTACCGTACAATGAACTAGGAGTGATCCCATTATATAAATACTTAACTATAACTACTTAAATATATTAAACCTCCGTGATTCGGGTACAAATATTTGTGCTCATAACACAACGTATGCGTCTGCCGGGATTTAAACCCGGGACCCTCGACACAGAGAGCAGGCTCAAGTGCGACTTGAGCACCTACCTTTTCCTCACGGTAATGAAATATAAATATGCACATATCATTATTATTCTTTTAAAGTATTAACTGGGATGTTATGGAAGGGAATAATCTCTTTCGCATGAAAATTAATTTTTTGTGTCTACTTACACACTGGGAATTTTAAAAGGGATTTGCAATTTTCCTTTTCGGGCAAGCTGTGGTTTATTTTTAAAATACCCTTTTAATGAAAAGATTATATGAAAACAAATTTAATGGCGTCTTCTGTGCCTGAAGTAACTGGTCCAATTCCAACACGATAGAGCAAAAGTATTGTAGAGGCAACAGGAGAAACTCTACAACGATCTATTGAACTGGCGCAGGATAAGTAAATGGAGACATATCATATATGGTCACGATCCTCATTAGTGCGGGAACGACAAATAAGAAGTTGCTGAAGTAATTGATAGAACTAGCCGATACTTGGCGGAAATCCATTGTTAAACAAATGGGGGAGGAGGAACCCACCACTGACCCTCGGCTTGTCAACTTTTTCAATTACAAACCAAACAAGTTTGATCGATAATTAAAGAAGCCAGCAACACCGAACTCCTCTAAGATGTTAGTCGAGAAACTATCTACCAGGAGTGACGGGACCTCAAATAAAATGCAATTCTCCGCGAAACGAAGCGCATCTAAAAAAGTATTCGACACGTGTTTCGCCTCTAAACGAGGCATCCTCAGGACGGCTGGGCTACGAATGAGCATATGAATGCGTTCCTCTTCCCCCATTTGTATAGTTGCTGAAGTGTTTATGTTGTTAGCATTGCAGGGTTGATATGCCTCGTTCTGTCAGCGCCTGGCTCACTCGAGGCAAATGCTTGCATTGGCTCACTTGAGCGCAGCTGTTCATGTTTGTTCCATTATTCACGGCTCGAGTACACCAATTCGTGCTCATCATACAAGTTTATCCTACCACTCGTAACCAGGACCCTCGGTGCAGATAGCAGGCATAAATCTGCTATTATATTAAATTGTACTCATCAACTTTGGTGCTAAAATTCGCTAATAATAGCTAAAAGTTCAATAACGTTTGAACTTACTAAGGATTCGTCTTCGCTAACTAATGTAGATATTTTATATAATTTATTACCTACCAAGTAACTTTAATAATTAGTCTTGAGAGGATAGCTAAAAATAATATTTTTTGGAAATTAGAAAATAGCGACTGCTTGATTTTATTATATAATAATAACATAATACCAGCCCTGTTAAATGTTCCACTACTGGGCACGGGCCTCCCCTCAATGCGAGGGGCATTAGGCCATAGTCCACCACGCCGGCCCGGTGTGGGTTGACGGACTTCACATATCTTTCGAGGGGTTCTCTCAGACATGCATGTTTCCTCACGATGTTTTCCTTCACCGTTAAGCAAGTGATAATTGTGGTTGCAAATGAGATTCGCACATGAAATCCCAGATGCGAGCCGGGGTTTGAACCTGCGTTCCTCGTTACCGAGGCAAGCGTTCTACCAACCTGGCTATCACTGCTTCTGCTTGATTTTATTAAAAAAGTAAATTGTCTGATCGCCTCTATCTTTGCTTTCTTCGTGCTCCAGAAAACATTGTGAGTTTCATTGTAAGGGGGTAGACAACAGAAAAAAATGCTTAACATTAGGTACTGAGTAACACAGTTCGCATCAATTGTAAGGCCTTATTTTGTTATAATCCCTTTTGTCCTATTGTCCTTACCGCAGGACTTAACAATTCGTGGCCATAGAAGAACATATTGAGATATGTGCTATATAATTTATAGCTTCATTTTTGGACTTATTCGTCGTTTTAGTTTGATGCTTTACGCTTCGATTTAAACTAAATTTCAGTATAATAAAGTTGATTACATCAAATAATTAGTCATATCCGACGACCTGATTAGCGGAGTTGGTAGTGACCCTGCTTTCTGCGTCGTGGGTCCCGTGTTCGAATCCTGGTAGGGACATACTTTGTGTGATGAGCATGAATGTTGGTATCCGAGTCATGTTTAATAACTATACAAGTATTATATACTGAGTTCGCCCTCAGTTCATTGTACGGTACCCATAATACAAGCGATGCTTAGTGTGGGGCCTTATGGTTGGTGTGTTCGTCTGGCGATATTATATATTATCTTCCGAAATGATCGTTTCTCAAAATGATTAATTTGAAGTCAACGATTTGTCTAAACTTTGAAAACCGATGCCATATAATTCCTTTTGATAGAAATGTCGTTAGCAATTAAATATAAGAGCGACTGCAACATCGAACGTCCCAAAGTTTACATTAGAGAGGGACTCAATTATCGATATTTCTATCGATAACTTAATATCAATAATAGTTTTGCAATTTTATTATTTTCTTTATGAAAGATTCTTATATTAATTACGTTCTACAGTCGTATATTCGTGACTGAGAGAGTGCGACAGAGCTAACTAATAATATCCGAGAAAACAGGCCAATATATGCCTTATTTCTTTGTATCATTGTAGCTGTCATCTCTCCGCCTCGAAATCACGTCAAAACATTTTTATCACCCCATCGTAGTCTTGGTAATAAAAAATGTGAATAATACGAGTCTAATACCTACGTAATTTATAAGAATAGGAAACTTTGAGTCATATTTATACTTGTTACAGGTCTCATATTACCTTATCTGTGTCATCACTGACTCGTCTTAATTATGCTTGATACGTCATACCTTTAGACAATAAATCTTAATTCATAAAAATACAGGTTTTTTTCTTTTTATCACCAGACGAACACACCAACTATACGGTCCCACACCAAACAACGCTTGTATTATGGGTACCGTACAATGGACTGAGGGCGAACCCAGTATATAATACTTATATAGATATTTAACATCCATGGCTCGGGTACAAACATTCGCGCTCATCACACAAAGTTTGTCCCCACCAGGATTTGAACCCGGGACCCGCAGTGCAGAAGGCAGGGTCACTGACTGACCTAATCAGGTCGTCAAGGTATTTGTTACGTTTATCGTAGAGGTATACATTTTTATGTTTTTATCGATAAAATATCTCCACTGGCACATCCCTACAACATTTTGGAAGCTCCGTACGTAACAGAAGGTAACAGGTGTCGACCAAAAGTTATAATTGTTCTGTGGTCTCTCTGTCTAGTATTTTTGTGGGTGGTTCCGAGTTCTGTGGCAATCTGTTTTGTGTTCAAGATCGGAATTCTGAGGCAACCAGGGGCTCAATTCTACTAATTTACAAAAGCTTCAGTGGAGTGTCGATAGCGTGTCGATTGAATGATTTTAGACATTTGGTAGTCTACAATTTATTCAAGATCAGCGTCTTTCCATTAACCAGCCATTCAACTGCCGTGTATCAATATAATGTAGCTAAGTAATGGAATTATACTCGTTATCTGACGTTTCTAGCGGTCGACACACAACCATTGACACTGAAATGAGACTCCATCAAGACGACATTAAAGATTTAGCAGAATAGCCAATCTGTCACAGTCGTAATCTCTTCTTTCTTTACGAAATGAAATGCGATGAAATAAAATGGATATGAAAATGGCCTCACCCACAACTTAGCGGGTATTTTGCCAATGTCAAGTAATTAATAGCAATAAAACATTGAAATAAAACTATTTTTAAGGATTTTATCGCGTTTATTCTTCGTTTTTACGTTCCCGACGTTTCGGCTGCTTTACAGCAACCATGGTCACGGGAGGACTGAGGTGGTTGACGTCCTGGTGTCATAGTTAGAAACGGGCTACCCTCATATTTAATTGTTGATTGTGGTGTTTGTGGTGATTGTGGTGTTGATTGTTAAAAATAGTTTTATTTCAATGTGTAGTATTCGCGTAAATATAAGAAATCAATAAGCAATAAAACATTCAATAAATACACATTATAAATAAAATAAAATGGCGCCCGTAATGGAACCTCAATAGTGTGTCGCTGGAACGGCAATCGTATGTCATTTTATTCAAAAATGTGTTGAAGATTAATAATTTGTAATATTTATGCGCTGAACATGAATCACACCAAGCTCTTAAAACATATGCCATTTCACTTGCGCTCTCGTAAACTTTTACGAGTCCACCCCGTATCAGTCCGACGTAAAAGAGACGTCTATATGTCGCCTCCTTGATCAATATCTCTATATATGCCACTGGCGTGCCAAATTACGACAATACGCACTGTGGAATGTACGAGATCAATCTCGGATTGTTCGACTTATGAATATGTTATTTTGTATTGATTTCTTATATTTACGCGAATACTACACATTGAAATAAAACTAATCTTAAGGATTTTATCGCGGTTTATTTTTTCAAACACCTCAGTCCTCCCGTGACCATGGTTGCTGCAAAGCAGCCGAAACGTCGGGAACGTAGAATAAAAAATAAACCGCGATAAAATCCTTAAGATTAGTTTTATTTCAATGTTATTTTGTATTTAAATACATGCGAAACTTTTAGTATTTTTTTCAAATTAATTCGTATTCGCTATAATTCGTATTCGCTATAATTCGTATTCGCTATAATTCGTATTCGCTATAATTGTTAGAACTAGGCGATACTTGGCGGAAATGCGCGCATTGGTCGAATTCAAATATTGTAACCCTTCCATCTTCCACTGTTGTAAAATTTAACGTTTTTTATTTATTATAACGCTTGACACTTTTGGAAAAAACGCATCTTTTATTTACGCAACCTATAAAAAAGGCGAAGGAAATCGTGGCTAAGCTAATGCACACGCTGCCACAAATGCATTGGAGACTCCGTATACAAAAACCGTCTTTATTATCAAACTAAGTGGACACTTCAAGTTAATTGTTTAAACGCTTTAAATTGAAAACTTTTGCATTCGAAAGTTTACAAAATGGATGGGTTGGCGAGCGCTAGTAAGTGAATAGCGATGCAGACTGAACGTCAGATGTTGTCCAAATGAAATTGTTTGACAGCAAATTACTTTGAGTGCTATTCATATAGATGTAAAGTTAAAATTATATAAACTCAGTAAATGTTGAAGTATTTTCTGTGACGTGATAGCTAAATTGGTAGAAAGTTTGCCCCGGTAACGAGGATTGGAGGTTCAAGCCCCGGCTCGCCCCTCTGAGATTTTTTGTGCGAATCTCATTTTCAATCATGATTATCACATGCTAAACGATGAAGGGAAACGTCGTATTGTCGTCGTAGTGCGGGGACCTTCGAACAAATAGATAAATAACAACTTCGAAGAGATAGCAAAATATTATAAGTTCTAAGAACCCAAGTCGATTATAGAGATCAGACAAAATACATTCATAGATTAAAAAATCTCATTCGTGAATCGAGAATCAAAGGCGGTCATTTTAAAAAAAAGTCTCATTGCAAAAAAAAAAGGACAGACATCAAAGCATATATTTCCGCTGACCATACACCTGACATCATACAATTATGTATGAGGCCTATTTGTATGAAAGTTTTCGCTTGGAATCTAATCGGGTTTTCTCGGGAGCGATACGCTTAGCCTCGTCCATTATTTATGAGATAGGGCACCGTGAGTTTTGTTCTATAGTTTCAGCCTAATTTAAAGTCTGAACGTATAATTTTTGTCCCGTTATATATACTGTACTCAGAGCAATCCTCTCAAACGTAGCAGTTGATAGTTTTTGTTGATTACATAAGTATACAACGTGATTCAGAACGGGTAGGTATACAAGGCCTTGAACCTACGTTTCTTTAGCACATTACACATAATGATTGTTCATTATAATGCGCTAAAGGTGTAAACATAAGTATACCCTTGCTGAATCAGCCTGTATATAATATCATAGTATACAAGGCTTAACAATTATAGTGTAAAATATTTGAAGGGATCCATTAGTAGGCTATAAGGGTCACATTCCCGAAAAATATAGTCAAATTATATGAAACTTTAAAAATAACCCTACATACTAAGTCTGTGGTGGTGTCTCGCTTTCTCACAGAAAAATCAAACACTGTATACACATATATTTTATACACAAACGTGATCGTTATCACCTACTTGTCAACCCCTCAAAATATGTTGCACAATTTTTTGTTAAACCTTATATACCATCTAGTATCAAAACTACATCGTATAATCTAATTTTACATATTACCTATATCCAATATCATTATTAAATATATCGGATTATATAATATTCCATAATATATCCAATTAAATCAGCCCGGTAGCGTCATTTTCGATACGAGCTATCGCTTCACACGAAATTAACATTAACGTACATGATGACAGCGATGTTCGAGCCATTGCGTGTATTTGCCTCGGGTGAGCAACGTACTGACTGAAAAAGGCAAGGCAGTATTGCAAAGGGTTTCAATCGAATAATACATTATAAACCCATGTATAATATACAGGTTCTCATTCGGATAACATAGGATTGATATTTTATTTATTAAAATTAACCTTACGGATTTTATCGCGTTTATTTTACGTTTTTTACTTTCCAGACTTTTCGGCTGCTTTACAGCAACCATGGTCTCGGGAGGACCGTGGTGGTTGACGTCCTAGTGTCATAGTTTGAAACGGGGTACCCTCATATTAAGTTGTTGCTTGCGGTCCGATCTACGCAGAAAGTGCTCACAGTGTCTTGAGGTCTGATTGGTTTTATTTCAATGTTTAGTATTCACGTAAATATAGGAAATCAATATGAGATTGATATTTTCATTTTGTCCTTAAAAATCACTTTGTTTTCTGGTCAAGAAAACTAATGATAAAGAAAGCGTGTAATAAAATCTCATTCAGAAATCAAACAGGCAATATTTATTCTTAATACTCTGCCGGTGTCCACGGGGAATTGCGTGAAGGCACAAAGCTCCCAGCTCCCCAGAGCTGTATCGATCTTCAGGATTGGTAAACGTGGCCCGAAACTAGAGAGAATGGCATGAAATGTGCGAGTCAATTCACTTTTAGAGTGGATTTCGTTCCCGTGAGAACAGATTCATTTATACCCGGATAAAAAGTAACCTATTTGATCCAGCATATGAGCTATATATATACCAAGTTTCTTTCAAATCTAATGATAAAGTAAGCGTGTATCTAAGCAGTGATAGCCATAAGCAGTGAAAGCCAAGTTGGTAGAACGCTTGCCTCGGTAACGAGGATTGCAGGTTCAAACCCCGGCTCGCACCTTTGGGATTTTTCAAGTGCGAATCTCATTTTCAACCATGATTATCACTTGCTAAAAAACGGTGAAGGAAAACATCGTGAGGAAACCTGCATGTCTGAGAGAACCCCTCTAAAGATGTGTGAAGTCCGCCAATCCGCACTGGGCCAGCATGGTGGACTATGGCCTAATCCTCCTCGCATTGAGGGGAGGCCCGTGCCCAGCAGTGGGACATTAAAAAAAAAGGGCTGGAATTATTATTATTCAAATCTATCCAACGATTGTTTTGTATGACTATATAGACTTATGTATATAGGATTCTATCGCGTTTATTAAACGTTTTTTACGTTCCCGACGTTTCGTCCTCCCGTGACGATGGTTGCTGTAAAGCAGCCGAAACGTCGGGAACGTAAAAACATAAAATAAACGCAATAAAATCCGAAAAATTCGTTTTATTTCAATGTATTTAGTTTAGATAAAATAGGGCCCCAATTTCATTTATACTCGGGGCCCTTGGTTACATAGCTACACCACTGCATCGGAAATGTGTGTTCTATCTAATTTAAGCCGACATTTCTGCCCCGTCCCTTAGGGGATAAGGCAGAGGTTACAGGAAGAATCACGGAAGCAGTAAGACAAAAGGACATTGATAGTCGTGATTTCAATTGTGTGATGGTTTTATGTTATATAGAGCCAGTAAACATTTAAATGTTGTTTTGTATTTTGACGGCCTGATTAGCGCAGTTGGTAATGACCCTGCTTTCTGTGCCGAGGGTCCCGAATTCGGAACCTGGTAGGGATAAATCTATGTGACATGAGCAGGAATGTTTGTACCCAAGTCAGCCCCCAGCCCATTGTACCTTGCCTATAATACAAGCGTTGTTTAGTGAGGGACCGTATAGTTGGTGTGTTCGTCTGGCGATTATATTTATTTAAAAAGGACTGGACGATTTCATGAAAAAGATCCCCGCATAAATGCAGTGAAATAAAAAATATATTCTGCATGGATATCCATTAGTAAAAACAAACAGTGGTGCAATTGATAAAAGCTTTTTACTTTTGCAACAAAATAAACAAAAGGCATCTTTATCACACTAATATTATAAATGTGAAAGTTTGGATGGATGGATGTTTGTTACTCAATCACGCCAGAACGGCTGAACGGATCTGGATGAAATTTGGCACAGAGATAGATTATAGTCTGAAATAGTACCTAGGCTACTTTTTATCCCGGTAAAAAGGACATACTTAATAATCGCGGGTAACACCGCGGGGCGCAGCTAGTATATATATAAAACAAAGTCGTGTTATTTACACCATAAATATATCTCAAGAATGGGTGTGTCGATGTTTAAGTTGTTGCTTGCGGTCCGATCTACGCAGAGAGTACTCACAGTGTCTTGCAATGGTGGGATTGGTTTTGGGTTTGGCGCAACTACTCGTATGCTACTAACCACTAACCTTTTTTTTTTGGGTGAGGAAATCCTCATGGATACCCTCAAGCCCCGAGGGAGGCAAGCGGGTTATGTCGGACTTTTACCGACTGTTGTTGAGGGGGGGGGGGGCTAACCTAACCTCTCATACTCATTGATTAATTTTCATAATCAACTTTACATACAAAAACCAAAAATCGCGTACAACTTATTGGTGCTTTTGTTTTCAAAGTAAACAACCAACGTCTACATCGCACTTAATTGAAGATCAACCTAATCTAGCAACGTTACGACAATGAACGCACATCCAATTAAGGAAGATCTCTCACGAACAGCAGTGTTGGTAGTGATGCCCGAAATTGGTCTTGGACTGGCAATTCCATAAGACAGATAGCAAGACCACCTAACTATTACATCAAGACTGCCACTGGATACCGTTATATAAATATACTAGCTGTTACCCGCGAATTCGTTCGCGTGGTATTTAACAAAGACACAACCGTTGGCAACAGCCTACTCGCACGTTCTGAGCCCGCGGGACGCATTTCAGTTGTTGCTATCAAACTTAATCAGGCGCAACGCTGCAACATTGGTTTTTTTTTTCGTGAGATCCTATTTTTTTTCTAAAATAAAAGTAGCTTAAGTTACTCCTTGTTACATCAGCTATCTGCCAGTGAAAGTCCCGTCAAAATCGGTCCAGCCATTTCAGAGATTACCCGGAACAAACAGACAGACAGACAAAACTTGTAAAAAATGTTGTTTTGGTATAGGTACCGTGTATACATCCAAATGCACTTAGTAAAAAGCGGTTATTTTAATATTACAAACAGACACTCCAATTTTATTCATATGTATAGATATAAAACAATAGCTTCTGCACGCTGCTCCGCCCGCGGTACTTCGCTGAAACTAGCCTTGGGATAATGTAACAATATTAGTATAGATATAGATGTAATATGTTATAAACAGGGTGAATCAGAAAGGGTATACAAATCCTTAAACCTGCGCTTTTTAGCGCATTTTTTATCATTATCTAAAGTTGGAATTTTGAAGTGTCAATTTAAAAAATATGCTCCGAAGTAAGGACAATTTTGGGAACAACATTTTCATAATGATTACGAATGTGCTTAAGAAAAGCGGGTCCAAGGCTTAGTATGCTTTCACTGAATCACTCTATATATTGTTCATAATTAACATAGAAAACTAATTGTAAAGTAAAAATATAATTTATTGAACCTTGTTGACAGGACGTGGAAAAAATGAGAGCGAGAATCAAAGATTTTTTTTTTTTTTATACATTATAGGCAAGTATTTGATCTCGATCTCACCTGATGGTAAGTGACAATGAGATCTACGATGGAGCATACTTGCCTAGGTAGGAAGGCGGCAGTAGATCGAGACGCTACATTCACTAGGCACATGCAGCGCAACTGATCTGACCCGCCATCCATGAATGGCAACACCGAACATCATGCCGGAACACGGCTAGGCCGCTTGGCGACATGGCTTTGTTCAGTGGGTGGTGACTAGCCACGGCCGAAGCCTACCACCAGTAGAGAAAATATAAAAACTATGTTAACTCTAACAATATACATTATAGATAGTAAATAAAAATAGTACACGCAAGAGTCTCGCCGATTCTTGCACTTGCTATAATTCAGATCAAGACCAAAAAATCATATTGGGCAACACTATAGGTATTGGATCTCGAGCTAGTAATAAGGCAGAAACATAGATGTTAACTGCCCTAGCTATGAAATCAGTGCCGTTACGGGCCAATTTAATATTCGGCTTACGAGAATTGTTATCGCCGCTTTCAGGGCTGATAATAATCTCACAATGTATGAATATGCTCACGTAAGGCTTTAGTGTCTGACTCCAAGCACTACACCAGAGATAACGAGCGGTAATTCTAGTGATATTTTCCAAATTTTCATTTTCGATTTGTGTTCTATAGGTATAGAGATATATAAAGATCAGTACATCAAGTGCGAGTTAACCGTATACTTTGTAGTCATACAATTTGTATGGAGTATTCAAAAGCGCCTTTAGCCGACGGTATTAAAACATTCAATTCGCCATACAAAATGTCTAAATACGGTAGACTATAAAGTATACGGTTAGCTTACGAATAATCTCGCATTTGACGTACTGAAGGCACAAGATGTCATAGCTCGGTAACATCAGGGAGTGGATTGGAATAAAGGCTGTGGAATAATCGTTCAGACTAGTTTTGGACAAGAGAAAATTTAAGGAGCTGACGGCCAACCTTCAATAATAGTGTGACACTTAAATAAATAAATATCGCCAGACAAACACACCAACTGTACGGTCGCACACTAAGCAACGCTTCTATTATGGGTACCGTACAATGGACTGGGGGCGAACCCGGTATATAATACTTATATAGAGACTAAACAGCCAAGACTCGGGTACAAACATTCGTGTTCATCACACAAAGTTTGTCCCTACCAGGATTTGAAACCGGCACCTTCATCGCAGAAAGTAGGTTCACTACCAACTGCGCGAATCAATTCGTCAATATAATTATACTTAAGTAGTACTTAAATTATAACTTGCTCGTTATCGCATACAGCCATTCGTATCCGTGCAATAACAGAAAAAGGGAGGGAGCCGACATTTATACTCGTAAGATTTATGTTTCCGAATTTTTGTAGAGGCAATATGGTATCTATAACATATGGACGTTGAGTTACGCGATGTAATAAAATGGTATAATGTGTTTGTCCCATTTTATTTTTATTGTATTAATGCATTAAGTATTCCGGAAGATCTGCTCGTTAAAGGAACATTAATTTAGCGTAACATATTTGGTAGGCACTATTTAGTATGATTTGGATGTAATTGACAGAACTAGGCGATACTTGGCGGAAATCCATTGTTAACCTATGGGGAAAGAGGACCCACCACTGACCCTCGGCTTGTCAACTTTTTCGATTATAAACCAAACAAGTTTGATCGATAATAAAAGAAGCCAACACCACCGAACTCCTCCAAGATGTGAGTCGAGAAACTATCTATCACGAGTGACGGGACCTCAAATAAAATGCAATTCTCCGCGACATGATGATTTGGATGTGTCTGTGTCTCACGGAGCGACTGCCATATTATATAAGAATAATAATATCGCCAGACGAACACACCAACTGTACGGTCCCAAACTAAACAACGCTTGTATTATGGGTTAACGTACAATGGACTGGGGACGATCCCAGTAAATAAATAATACGAGTACTTATATAGATAATAAACATCCATGACTCGGGTAAAAACATTCGTGATTGCCACAAAAAGGTTGACCCAACCGGAATTCGAACCCAGGACCCTCGGCACAGATATCAAGGTTACAACCAACTAAGCTAATCAGGTCATCGTCAAATATGTAACTAGTGTTGGCTCAAAGAACTTTTGTTTTAAACTAAGAGATAGTTGCATCTCGGTGGTGTAAAAATGGAACACCATTAGCAGATTCTGGCAAAACTAGCGGTAGGTAGCCTACAGGCTAGAAAGTACAGTAGCTAGACTAGATCGTGGCAATTCTATCGGAACCCACAGGCTAGAAATTGGAGCACCAAGGCTACATCATAGCAAAACTACCGTTAACCTACAAGCTAGCAAATGGAAGATTAATACCGGATTATGGCAACACTATCGGTAAATTACAGGCTAGTAATTAAAGGCCAAAAAGGGATTCTGGTAACACAACCGGATACCTACAGGCTAGAAAATGGAGGAATTATACTAGATTATGACAATATGACTATAAAACCTATTTAAATTTTTTCGCGTTTATTTTCTGTGTTTACGTTCTCGACGTTTCGGCTGCTTTACAGCAACCATGGTCACGGGAGCACTGAGGTGTTTGACGTCCTAGTGACTTAAAATAAGTTTTATATCAATGTGTAGCATTCGCGTAATATATAATAAATCAAAATACGACTACCGATAACCTACAGGCTAGAAACTGTAAGACCAAGGCCATATTTTGAAGACATTATCGGTAACCTACAGGCTAGACCGCTACCGTTAACCAACAGGCTAGACCGATTATCAGAATTATTCAGACAATCTTCCAGCCTGTAGCACTGTCGATAAATGAAGATAATATGCTATATATAGACACGTTCCAGCAATCACTTTAGTCACTAACACGTATAAATGGTAGGTCGGTATATACCGTTTAAAGAGGGTGAAAATGTTACTTACCATTCGGGATAAATCTCAGGTCGTTGTACCCACAGTGCCTCAGGCGAGGTCGAACCGTTTCATAACAAGGGTATTTCCTTTTGTTTGTTCAGATCTAATATACATTGTTATAGAAGATTCTATTTGCTCACAATTTATTTATTAATTTAAATGGATAATTAAATGGACATTCGCTTTATATTTAGGAGGCCTATGTAGGTGTTTTAAAAATATATATAGCTCGATGTAAAACTAAATAATGAGGAAATAAATAACGTCTAATCAATCATGTCTAACGTTAGACATTACGTCTAATGTCTAACGTATCTTAATCACAAGTTGTATCAGCGACTTTTTTGCCATGATTCTAGTTTTTTTTATATCCAGGGTGAATCGTTTCATATCTCGGGATAAAATGTGTTGTTACCATTGACCCGGTGTATTAGTTGTCATCATATCAAAAAGTGGGCTTTAGCATTCAGTTTTTTATAGAAAGTATCCTATATATGGATTCGGGTTATTAGCTATGAACAAGCACAGTTTTATCAAAATACATCTAGAAGTTTTCCCATGATGCGTGAATAGACAGACGGGCAGAGAATTGCGAATTCGACTACTGTATCAAAAACAATGACATTAACAACTATTCTTTTTCAAAAATATTACATGTATTTAAACAGGCTATGTTCAGTCATGTTATATGTATAGGTTGTATGTAAACACATATATGAACATTATATGTGTGTCAAACCTACCTCAAACGATTTTTTTATAAATTCAAATCAAACAGAAAAAAATGTTTATTAAAAAAAATATACACGTACGTTTTTTGTACATTAAGTTTGACATTCAATAAAAATAAATTGGATATCAAACAAATAAAAGTTTCAGAAAACATAAAATCACTCGTGCGTCAGTACAAATTGTTAGCATAAAATTAATGTAAATATTCTCTTATAAACAAACATTTGATACACGACATGTTATAGTTATATATTATGTAACTAGCTGTTGCCCGCGACTTCGTCCGCGTGGTATTTAACAAAGACAACCGTTGACAACAGCCTGCTCGCCCATTCTGAGCCCCCGGGACGCATTGCTGCAGGTTGTTGCTATCAAACTTAATCAGGCGCTGCGCTGCAACATTGGTTTTATTTTTTTTTCGTGAGATCCTATTTTTTTTTTTGTAAAATAAAAGTAGCCTAAGTTACTCCTTGTTACATCAGCTATCTGCCAGTGAAAGTCCCGTCAAAATCGGCCAGCCATTTCAGAGATTAGCCGGAACAAACAGACAGACAGACAGACAGACAGACGGACAGACAGACAAAAATTGTAAAAAATGTTGTTTCGGTATAGGTAACGTGCATACATCTAAATGCATTTAGTAAAAAGCGGTTATTTTAATATTACAAACAGACACTCCAATTTTATTTATATGTATAGATGTATAGATGTTTTATAATGTATGCTCTCACATGAATATAAATAATCTATACTAACAAATAAATAAAAATGGAGTGTCTGTTTGTAATATTAAAATAACCGCTTTTTACTAAGTGCATTTGGATATACACGGTACATATACCAAAACAATTTTGTTTACAATTTATGTCTGTCTGTCTGTCCGTCTGTTTGTTCCGGCTAA
This sequence comes from Pheosia gnoma, assembly GCA_905404115.1. Classification (NCBI taxonomy): domain Eukaryota; kingdom Metazoa; phylum Arthropoda; class Insecta; order Lepidoptera; family Notodontidae; genus Pheosia; species Pheosia gnoma. Next base: position 5,697,452 of record FR989918.1, on the reverse strand, counting down.
TCTTTGAAATGGCTGGACCGATTTTGACGGGACTTTCACTGGCAGATAGCTGATGTAACAAGGAGTAACTTAGGCTACTTTTATTTTAGACTAGCTGTTACCAATGACTTTGTCCGCTTTTTGTTAAATACCACGCGGACGAAGTCGCGGGTAACAGCTAGTCAGTAATAAAATTATGACGCGACGATTCTATAGATTATTCCACCCAATTCCTTGTAATCTCTTACGAAATAAACAAGCAATAATATTACAATACATCATTGAATGGAAGTCGGCAATCTGTGAACATGTACTGGCTCGCATCCGCCATTATATGAGATTTGATCAACCATAGATCCTCGCAAAAGAACACCGATTCCGACCAAGGATGATACGTGAGGCCATTGAAATTAAAAAGCATCCTAATTTCAATAGGGAAGATGGCTGGGTGCTACCACCGACTTGGGATCCAGTAATTAATATAATTAAATCCAAAACCAAGCGCACCATTGCAAGACCTCAAGACACAGTGAGCACTTTCTGCATAGATCGGACCGCAAACAACAACTAAATATGTACCCCAGTTCAAACTTTGACACTAGGACGTCAAACACCTCAGTCCCCCGTGACCATGGTTGCTGTAAAGCAGCCGAAACGTCGGGAACGTGAAATCAAAAAATAACCGCGATAAAATCCCCGTAATTAAGCCATAATCCACCACGCTGGCCCAGTGCGGTTTGGCGAAATCTAATATATATATTAATAAGTTATAATTTATCACCAATTACTTTTAATAACATATATTTATTGGGTACATAAACATAATAATAAGCATAATACAAATCCCAGCCAACAACACTAAAAAGTATATAATGTGATCAATAAATTAATTCAGTAAAAATATTCTGAGGCTGTGACTTTATTGAAGCGTAGCTTTCTTCTGGCAAAAGCTCAACGTATTGGAATTACGAGTACCATTAGCATATTGTAGTTTCTAGTAAGCATTTTGGTTTAAGGGTTTTGGAGAGCCAATATTACTTACAGAGCAAAAGATAAGTCATGTAAGGTTTGAGCACACGACAGCAGTTTTGCACCAGCGAAATGAAAAACGTCGCATAAAGAACGAAGTTAGTGCGAAAGTGCACTTAATTTAAAATAAAACGCGTATTTAATATCTATGTTTGCAACAGAGTCTACGTTAGATGAAAAGCAATGCATATTTAAAATCTATGTCAGCCTGAAAGTGCGCCTAAGTTGACAAAAATCGCGTATTTAAGAAGCACCTAAGATAAAAAAAACATCGTTTAATTTCTATGGGTCGTCTGGCAAATAAGTTGTGCATAAAATTTATCAGGACATTGTGAAACAAGCCTTAACTTAACTAATAAAGTAAATATTTTTAACACGGGCTACGCCGTAGTATTCATTGATAGTGTAGCACTATATATGAATAAGGGCTACGTCGTAGTATTCATAGATAGTGCTACACTATCAATGAATACTACAGCGTAGCCAATATCATCTCGTAGTCATTCCCAGTTCTAACTATGACACTAGGACGCCTAACACCATAATCCTCCCGTGACCATGGTTGCTGTAAAGCAGCCGAATCGTCGGGAACGTAAAAACATAAAATAAACGCGATAAAATCTGTAAAATAAGTTTTATTTCAACAATCATTATTTGCACAACATATTTTGCTAACGCAGCGTGATTTTTGAGACGCTTGGAGATTGTGCTACGCTACGCTCTAACGAAGCCGCAGCCTAACTGGCTGCTATAAAAATGAACGGTAGGGTTTAATAGGAGCCCTGGTGGGCATTACTAAGTTATTATTATACAGCCGACCCTTTTTAACCGACTTCAAAAAGGAGGAGGTTCTCAATTCGGTTGTATTTTTTTTTTTTTTTATGATGCATACCGTTATAATATCTTAATAAAGGACTTACAAGATGAAATGTTAGACTAAGGTCATTTAACTGTTGCTAAGCAGTTAGGACCATTAACTTTGTGTCGCGTTCAGTCGATTTTAATCTTTAACGCAACGGATTAAGCCGCTCTTTAGATGTTTAAGTTTGAAGCTATTAAGAAAATATCTCTCTAATGATAAAAGTAAGATTACGTCATATTATTATTTCTCGTTTCTTTTTTAGGAAAAACTATGCTATGAGTAATTCCGCATTTTTAATTATTATTTGATATCGAGATAATTCTTTATTAAACTCCCAAAGCTTATTATTAAACGCAGGGTCAATATTTAATGTCACTAAATATAAAATTTATAAAAATAAAAGTTCATGAAAATCGGCCCACACGTTCTTGAATGATATATTTATGTATTGATTTTTTTTACACGAATACTACAGTTTGAAATAAAATTATTTTTTCGCATTTTATCACGTTTATTTTATGTTTTTACGTTCCCGACGTTTCGTCTGCTTTACAGCAACCATGGTCACGGGAGGACAATACGGGACGGAGAAATTAGTTTTATTTTAATATATATATATGTATGTATCTAACCTTCATCCTAGAAGTCAGGCGTACATCAAAAATAAATGGCAAAACCAAAACCAAATTTGATAAAAACAGAAAAAGTTTCTTAAAACAAAATGTTGGTAGCCCCTGTCAGTCGTCGGGCCTGATTTATGATATCACATTGACCTAACAATTTTTCCTCTCATCGACGTTTTGTTATGAATCACATCCTCGCTTTGTTCCTATAAGGAAGTCCGAGATCGGACGTGGGCAAAATCCCTTTTCAAATTAATAAAATGGCGTCATAAGCGCCGTGCAATTAAGTAAAAATAAAAAAGCGTCTTAAATGTAAAAATCACTGGCCATTTACAAATCCTAAAGCATTTTTTATGGGGCTACAAAGATTAAAAAAAAATGACATATTTCTTATTGTTTATATAGAACCGTATAAACACGAGTCATGGATGTTTAATATCTATATAAGTATTGTATACTGGGTTCGCCTCCAGTCCAGCGTACGGTACCCATCATACAAGCGTACATATTTTAATTTGCACTAGAATTTTGTAAACAAAAAGACAAACCCGCTGAGTTTCTTGCCGGAGGTCGGGTCCGATCCGGTTATAGAGTTCAGAAAAAATTGAAATGACAATTTGTAAGTGCCCCTAAGGCCTCTACTAAATAAATTATTTGACTTTGATTATTGATTATATTGCGTAGCGAAATCCTGAGCATTGCTCTCTCCATTGCTCGCTGAGCGACTTTGAGATTTATAATGAGGCCCATAGTAAGCGACCACGTCTCAGTGCCATATTATCCAGGAACTATGGAGGTCCTATGTACCTACGTAGCTTATCTTAACATCTATACATCGGATTCCCAAACTATTTAGGGCAAGAGACCCCTTTTCCAAAATGAACTGATAGCTCAGACCCCCATAGCGAAATTACTTTAAAAATCCTATCTCTAGTTTTTTTTCCTATTGATACAAAATAATTACAAAATAATAATTTAATCTTGTACGAACTTGTGCACGCTTATCGACTTGTTGAGTTTTCTAAAAGTACAACAATCATACTTCGTACTAAAATATTAGTCATTCTCATCGCAAGTTGGTACCTACACGTAACACAACTTATACAGTATCTTGAAAGTTTCAAATGAGAACTTGTGTTAATTAATAGGGATCGAGTATTAGACCTCGTCGACCCCCAAAATCTATTTTCGTGTATATCGGGTCGACCCCTGGGGGTCGATATCCAGCACTTTGGGAATCCCTGATCTATACGAATCCAACCATACCATGATAAAAGCAAATTGGCACCATGTGTCTGAGTTTACCCGCCTTATCCATATGGAACGGACTCGACGCCTCCAGCAATGAGTATACGACAGATTGGATATATTGCAATGGTGGTGCCACGCCCGGCTTATGTCAGTAGTTATTTTTCAGTCAGTTTTAGGGTTCAGTGGATAACATGAAACATTGAGTGTTCGCGATTGCGTATACTTAATTGATCAGCGTGATAGAGAATAGTTGATCCGTTAAACCTTCGCTTGGTTAGCACATTTTTAGTTATTACGTGAAGTGATGATTTCAATCTTTATATGTAATACAAAGTCAAGTTAGTTACGCCATTTGTAACTCAAGAACAGAGAGCCGAATTTTATGATGTATGATTTTTTTTTAATTTGTCACGGCCCCGAATAGCAGGATAACTACTGAAACGTGGGAAAAATTCACAAACAAAAAAATATAATATAGATTTATACATACATAATACATCTTTGATAGGTACATAGTTTGTTGTCATACTATTTTTAAGTTATTTTATTTTCCTATTTAGTTTAACTGTAATTGTAAATTTAAATTATACTTGATTTGTCAGTTTGACTATATCATAGATGTAAGATCTTCTATATGGTAATGCAGTAATATAGATAATTAATTTTCTCATACATTTGATTCTGTGGCAGTACGTTCTAAAGCGCTAAAGTATGCATTATGGAATACTAGCTGCGCCCCGCGGTGTTACCCGCGATTAAAAAGTAGTCTATGTGCTATTCCAGACTATAATCTATCTCTGTGCCAAATTTCATCGAGATCCGTTCAGCCGTTCTGGCGTGATTGAGTAACAAACATCCATCCATTCAAACTTTCACATTTATCATATGAGTGTGATAAAATCGCGGTTTCACTCGCGGATAGAATCTAAGTCACTGTAAATATAATATATATACCATCACCATTAAACTAAGGGTACGTATCAAAATTGACGAAGACTCCCGTACTCCATATAGGAGAAACTATTACACAAGCATTAGTGTAGGGTATGTTTGTTTTAAACTACCTGAAACTACCTGAAACTACCTGAAACTCTGAAACTTTGAGCAGAACTTGAAGATCTTAAAGTAATTTGTCTGTAAAAGCATGTGCTAGTGTTATTTTAAGACGCACATTTCTTAAGTATCTTTCGAAGATTTCCCCCCAGTCAACCAAAAAAAAAAGGTTAATGTATTTGTCGACCGTATTGGCACAGTTAGTAGTTCCTTTTTTTTATGTACCGAAGGCCTCGGGTTCGAGTTCCGGTAGGTGCAAACATTTTGTGAGAAACGCGAATATTAAATATGGATATTGATTTCTTATATTTACGTGAATACTACACATAGAAATAAAACTATTTTCACGGATTGTATCGGATAGATAAGTAATATTACTTATATAGATATTAAACATCCATGACTTGTGTACAAGCATTCGCGGTCATCACACAAAGTTTGCACCTACCAGGATTCGAGCCCGGGACCTTCGGCCCAGAAAGCAGGGTCACAACCAACTGCGCTAATCAGGCCGTCATATCGTCGTCGTATATATCATTAGTTCCCGTCGCGAAGCCGGGATTCCAGAAGAAGAAAGAAGCGAAGATTTCTATCATTTCAAATGATAATTGCCTTCAAATCCGCGCCTAATTAAACACAAGATTCTCCGAAAGGATCCTACTTCGCTTTAATCTTTTGAGAAATCGAATATTTTTAAGCTATTTTAGGATTTATTTCCATCAAAAATTTTATCGTTTTCCTTTTGTATAAAAAATTGGCAGTTTATTTTTTTAGTTAAGTAAACCTTCTTTGCTCTGAAAAGAGTCTTTAAATGGTAGGCAATATTTTTTTTTGTCAAAGCTTTATCGATAGATTGCTCTCGAAAGTATTTTTGGTTTGAATATTCGAAGCTATTTATGATTTGAAGGCTTATAAGTCACCCATATATTTCCATTCTCAAGTCGTCTCACACATCGTTTATATATAAGGTGTAACAAAAATATTGTGAAATATTTTAAGGGGTTAACAAGTAGGTGATCACGATCACTTTTATGTTTTATAACATACTAGGTGTCCCGGCGAACTTCGTACCTAACGTATAATGGTGACAGAATGACAGATAACCTTTCGCCTGAGACGTTCGACAGACCAACTGACAGTCAGAAAAAATAAAGCACAATAAAGACTTATTTTTCGTCCTTGCAACTTTTCCTCATTTTCTCACCGGGTAAACCTTCCCTGGGCTTCGACAAACATTTCAAAACCAAAATCAGCTAAATCGGCTCAGCCGTTATCGAGTTTTAGCGAGACAAATGAACAGCAATTGATTTTTATTATATAGAAGATTTTTATTTTTATTATATAGATAGATTAACATATATGTGTATACTGTGTTTGATTTGAGTGAGATAACAAACCAGTACAGTTTTGCAGCCCATTTAGTACGTAGTGTTGTTTTAAACATTTCAATGATTTTTTTTTCGAGAATTTGCCATTGGCCTACCAATGGACCCCTTAAAGTATTTTATGCTATTAGATCTCCGATCTGAGCCGTATGTTTACGTTGTTACGTGTTTTTTTTTTAAGTTTGCTATTATGTCTGTAAGGCTAAGATATAAAATTGTTCAATTTTCACTTTAAACTTTTATGATTGTTTCATTTTCTCGCAATCGATGCGAAAAGCAGGGTGTATAACTCGTTTATAAAATACGCCATTTTATCGTCGACTTGAATATCTGTACGTCAAGTGCGAGATTATTCGTAAGCTAACTGTATGCTTTACAGTCTACCGTATTTAGTCATTTAGTATGGAGAATTGAACAACGTCTCAAGTGGACGGTATTTAAAACTTTCAATTCTCCATACAAAATGTCTAAATACGGTAGACTATAAAGTATACGGTTAGCTTACGAATAATCTCGCACTTGACGTACGTCCATCTACAATTATGCGTGTTTACACGTTATACCAAAAAAAAGACCCACATACAAAAACGACATTAAAATTCGTAACACAATTTTTCACAGCGCAACATACTCGTTTGCGGTGAGTTCCCCTCTGTCTCTCTACCCGACACATCAAAGGGAAGTACATATATCAAAAAACAACGATGTTTGTGTTGGATTAAGCGTTGCAATTCAACCTTCCTACTTACTTCCCAAGGGTTCGTGTTTGCTGTTTGAAGAGCACCTATGTTTTTTTTTAGTATAATTGTGTTTTTGTATACTGTTGACTGTGGCATACGTACTAAAGAGGGTCTGTTATAATGACTGTAACAAATCTTTTCGTGTAAAGTATTTCACGACATTTAATGTGTACGAAGTCGCGGGAACAACTATGACGTTCTATAACATACATTTTTTTTATTATTTATCCAAACGATATTATAACAATACTAGCCATTTTTAATGTCCCACTGCTGGGCACGGGCCTCCCCTCAGTGCGAGGGCGAAACGATAGTATGTAGGTATTGAATTCTATAAAAAACGCATCGAAATCAAAATCTAGCGTACTCTTTTAAAATTAACTCCACAAACTTCGTGTATGCTCCGCAGGATGAAGCGCGGGTGCTCAAGTGAGCGCGCTTAATCTATACTAATATTATAAATGTGAAAGTTTGGATGGATGTTTGTTACTCTTTCACGCCCGAACGGCTGAACGGATCTGGATGAAATTTGCCAAAGAGATAGATTTTAGTCTGGAATAACACATAGGCTACTTTTTATCCCGGTAAAATGTATGGTTCCCGTTTAATTTAAATTTATCCCGATTTTGTTAACAACGCGATCTCCTTTGAAGCTGTTTTATATGTTTTCGTAAACTTTTGTTTTACGCCTTGTCAATTATGACACTTTTATGACATTTTTCTTTAATATAAGTTTCTTATTTAACCACCCCCCTGCCGTTTCATTCTCAACCCAGCGTGTGCCGCACCTGCGGCCATCGCTTACAAGTTGTTCTTCGGTCGGATCCAATGATTCGCACACCGCCACGTTCTGCAATGGTGAGAACGCGCATGATGGCATGTATGGAGCATGCACTGATGGAAACAGCGGATTTCAATCCACAACAAGGTACTCAGCAGCCAACTGATGTAAATAAAACGCAGATTGATGTAACGGTACCTGTCTTCGATCGCACAATTGTTAGTGCTGCCACTCAGCACTGTAGTTGAGCGTCGAGAGACGTCGCCGCCACCACGTTCCTGTAAGGCATCGAAGATTAGAAGGTCGACCTTGCCATCTATACTGGCGCGGAGGAAACGACTGGAATAGGAAGCTGCACGCGAAAATGCACGGATACAAATGGAACTTATTGATAAGAAATCGGAAGCGGACTTGGCGGAATTGGACGAGAAATACAGTTCACGCGGTAACGATGGCACGGACGTGAAGAGGTGGTTAGAGCGTAACCAACAGGAACTACAAAACGTACAGTCAGCCCCCGAGTATGATAATAAAACGGGCTAGCTGTGCACGTCAGTGGAGACTGGCCCTGGCACCAATGATGGTACAGTTCAGCCGTTAACGTGCGCACCGAAGGATTTCACCGCCACCTCTGCTGCTTACGACGGAGTGCTACCTTGACTTCACTATTTATGGAGACCTGTTTGAATCTACCCAAGAGTTTAACATCACCCCTAAAGAATTCGCAATCGAGTCCTTGGCCGTGACAGGTATGCCACGCAGTAATGATGATGACGAACATACTGTGGCCGTACTGGAACAATCGTCTATTATCGTCGACAGTAGGTGGCATGTGAACCTGCCATGGATGGACCAGTACTGCGAAATGCCTGTCACCTACCAGAATGCACTGACACGGTTGAAGGGCATCGAGAGAAAGACGACCGCAAGTGTAGGATTTGCCAGCAAGTACACGAATAGGGCGAGTCATTTACTTGAAAACGATCATGCGAAGAAAGTAGAGAACACACAAGCTGCCGCTAAGACGTGGCATTCACCACACTACAGTGTTGCTAACCCGAATAAAGCAAAGCTACATCTGGTCTTTAAAAGTGCTACAACGACTAAAGACCTAGAGGACCAGGAATGATTTGAGATTTCTAGGGAGAAGATATCCAGATAAGCCCGTAAGAGTACATGTGATGACCTCATTGATTTTACTCATTAAGCATGCGCAGTGGACGTCATTCAGTCAAGACATACTCTTGTCCCTGGTACCGGACAACCAGTGCATAGTCAAGATTGATGGCCACATAGATTTCCCATCAGATTCGAAGATGCCCAGAATTGAAGACGAACCTGGCGCCCAAATGGCTCATCATTAGAAGCCTTTTCACCCACTGCGGCTTGGACCTATTCAGACCAACGGAGCATAGTTGACGTTTATCGCTCCCGTCAGTCCACATTGGGGTGGGGCTCGGGAGAGGCTTATTGGTCAGAATCAACACTGGAACTCCAAAGCGTTCGGCGGCACGCGTCGCTCGAATCCATGTTGGTTTGGAGTGTTGAACCAGCACTAGGGTGGAGAATGTTAACGACGCGGTCTCCTTGGAAGCTATTACATATTTTTTTGTGGACTTTTGTTTTAGGCCTTATAAATGTTGTCACTTTTATGTCCGCACGGTAACATTTTCTTTTAATATAATGTTCTTATTTAACCATCCCTCCCGCCGTTTTATTCTCACCCCGGCGTGTGGCGGACCTGCGGCCACCGCTTACAGATTTGTTTCAATTTTTCATAGCGCAAAGGATCGACATGATTTTTTGCGCGGGTAACACCGCGGGGCGCAGCTAGTCCTATATAAATGCTCAATATTGTGGGATTACGAAAACAATGGCACATTTAGATAAATTTTTTTGCTCATCTTGTTAAGGTCGTCAGACAAGTCTAGACAAAATAACACAGAGTTATGTTCAGAAAAAAAAAACTACAACCAGCTAATAATGCCTACAATAGCAATAGACAGAATTATTAGGTACTCGAGAGTACAAGAGTGGTGTGGGACGCTACCTGCGTCGACACTTTGGCTCCGTCCCACCTCCAGGTAACATGTCAGAGGGCGGGCGCGGCGGCAGAGGGGGCCGAAAACTTAAAACGGCGCAAGTATTCGGTTATCGGCTCCGAATACATATTCGTTCCGTTTGGAGTCGAGACCCTAGGTCCATGGGGCCCAAGCACCATTAATTTTGTCGAAAATCTTTCTAGAACATTGGTCGACGCAACCGGCGACCCAAGGGCTGGGTATTTCCTCGCTCAGCGAGTAGCTTTGGCTATTCAGCGAGGAAATGCGGCCAGCATCTTGGGCACGCTACCGCATGGGCCAAATTTTTTACACATTTTGTAGCTTTTCTATACACTTTTTAAGTTATATTAGTTTGTAAATATTTCAGTTATTTTCGTTCTAATTGTTATCTAAATAAACTTATGATATCCCAAAAAAAATAATTGTAACATTTATAAAAATTACAAATCTAAAATCTTTATAAGTCTAATTTTATTTGGTTTTATTATACAGTGCCTAAGTTGAGAGAAAAGATATGTTTGGCAGGAAACGGTAAGTAATTATTTATTCATTTAGTAATAAACTCACATCTACAATTCGGGATTTTTTTTTTAAATTTAAATGGCCTCATATATCATTCTTGGTTGAAAAAAAAACCTTGTTCTTTTGGGAGTATCTGAGGTTAATAAAATCTGATACGAGTATAATGGCGGGTGCGATCCTGTACATGCTCACAGATTGCAGACTTCGTGACTTGTAAAGCAGCCGAAACGTCGGGAACGTAAAAATATAAAATACGTTATTCCCTTTATTTCAATGTACTTATGTTTAATTTTATATTCTAGGTGTTCTTTTACACATATTAAATTATTCTAGTGCCAAACTAGGTTCTCTGTACATTGGGCAGTAGACAACGATGTAATTATTACTTATATAGATGTATAAAACTACTAAACTAACTAAACTTGTAGACTTAAGAAAAAAAAAATGTAATGACAATTTGTAAGTGCCCCCGTAGGCCTATACGAAATAAATGATTTGACTTTGACTTTACTTACTATAATGCTAGTCAAAAAATGTTATATTCCGTTTTTAATAAATTTAGTCAGTAGTTTTCAAATTTGCCTCTCCTGTGAACTGAACTTACGACTATAAGCCTAGCGACCTTACCCCCCAAACAACTCAACCATCGTCCCCAATAGATTTGATTACAAAACTAATCACCTTCAGAATACCAGGAAATCATAAATCAATAGTAACGTATGATGTAATTGCTTACAATTACTTGTCGTATTAGTAATTGGATATGAATGCCGGACCCTAGATTTATTGACCAATCAGAGCGTACCACAGTTTCCTTTCACACCGTCAATTTGGATCACGATACTGGAATCATGATCTTGATCGCAGGATCATGATAATTAAATAAATAAATATATTTTTTTTATGATAATTATAATAATACCAGCCCTTTTTAATGTTCCACTGCTGGGCACGGGCCTCCCCTTAATGCGAGGGGGATTAGGCCATAGTCCACCACGCTGGCCCGGTGCGGGTTGGCGGACTTCACACGTCTTTCGAAGGGTTCTCTCAGACATGTAGGTTTCCTCACGATGTTTTCCTTCACCGTTTAGCAAGTGATAATCGTGGTTGAAAATGAGATTCGCACATGAAATCGCAGACGTGCGAGCCGGGGTTTGAAACTGCGATCCTCGTTACCGAGGCAAGCGCTCTACCAACTTGGCTATCACTGCTTACTTGGCTATCACTGCTTATCATTGTAATATGTCATTTTAATATGATAATTACTATAATATTAAAATGACGAATACAAATTTAACAAATAATAAGACTACTATCACTTGCTGTACGCTGAAAGCAAACTTGGGGTCGAGTCACCTTCGTCCGTAGGAGAATTAAGTACCCTCGAGATACCCTACACGTGACCCTGGGTGGTGCCAACCAGGTGACAACTCTACTGGTGGTAGGCTTCGGCCGTGGCTAGTCACCACCCACTGAACAAAGCCATGTCGCCAAGCGGCCTAGCCGTGTTCCGGCATGATGTTCGGTGTTGCCATTCATGGATGGCGGGTCAGATCAGTTGCGCTGCATGTGCCTCTATCTACTGCCGCCTTCCTACCTAGGCAAGTATGCTCCATCGTAGATCTCATCGTCACTTACCATCAGGTGAGATCGAGATCAAATACTTGCCTATAATGTAATAAAAAAAAATAAAAAAGTATGGAAACCAGCGCGTCTGTCGAAAGTAATGTGAAGTTTACCAAACCCCGCACTGAGCCAGCATTCTGGAATATGTCTTTAATCATCCTCATATTGGGGAGAAATGTGTCCTGTGTATAATGACAACAGGTTCGCCTCTTTTTACATTGGGTCCAAATACTATCGGTGAAACGTAGGTGCACTATAGTACACCTCTATGTAGTGTGTGTGTGTGTATGTGTATGTGAGTGTAAGTGTATGTGAGTGTAAGTGTAAGTGTGTGTGTGTGTGTGTGTGTATGTGTGTGTGTGTGTGTGTGTGTATGTGTGTGTGTGATTGAGAGCGTGTGTGTGTGTGAGCGTGTGTGAGTGTGTGTGTGTGTGTGTGTGTGTGTGTGTGTGAGTGTGTGTGTGTGTGTGTGAGAGAGAGAGAGAGAGAGAGAGAGAGAGAGAGAGAGAGAGAGAGAGAGAGAGAGAGAGAGAGAGAGAGAGAGAGAGAGAGAGAGAGAGAGAGACTTAATATTATTGAGCGTACAGTTAGCCAAGAGCCAAACGAACGGTGTGTTTTCTGACGATATTAATTATTTACTTACGTTCACGATAAGCGACTTATTCAGGTCACCAATTCTAGGTGATTGATACCAACCCCCTTAATCGATATATCCGTTGCACGGTAATCAAAACAAATTAGTATTCCATATATACGTTGGATATGTTTGTTTCAATAAAATAGAGCTCAAGACACGTCTGAGCCGTGATTCGGAGCTCAGACGTGCTTAATCATATTAACCAAAATGATTGAAGCCCCATCGATCTGAGTTTATATATTCTTGAGGTGTATTGTGTAAATTATACTAAGTGATAGCTATGAAAAGTCCTACATCTTCAGAAACTTTATTCTATTTGTGGATCGCTTTCAGTATATTATGATTTCAGGCTTTTGCATAACCATTATTCCGGTTATGAGCTGACGTGCTGTCACGCGAGGCTACCTCGGTTTTGATACGAGCAATTGACATGAACTTGGCTAACCGCGAGAAAAAATTACTAACGACAGCGCTCAAGCAAGGCAGGTTTAGCGCTTGCCTCGGGTGAGCAGAAGCAGCCTCTCAACCGATGAGCCAATTAGGACACTTGGCAATGACATTGCTTTCTGTACCGAGGGCCCGGGTTTGAATTAGCACGATTTTTTGTACCCGAAGCATAGACGTGTAACTAAGTATCTAATTGTCCCTGGGATTGCTCCCAGTCTATTTATTGTACAAGAATTCTTTAGTCTGGGCCCATACAGTTGGTGTGGTATATTTATAAAAATGATTCAGTCGGTCAGTACACTGCCTGCTAATCTTCTAATTACGCGGACCTGGCAATCTTGTAACACTACAAAGATTAATCACCATTATTCCAATCTTATTACGTACGTCCAAGTTTCCAGACCTCTATGCTATCCAGGGGAATTCTATTCGACAGGGCAGACAGGTACCTATAAGAAGTAATGAAAAAGTTTGTTTGTCGGTTCTTGTAACGGATGAGTTAGTCTAGTTCAAGCTTAACATAGTGTGAAAAGAAATCTTGGGAATTTATTCAGCTGAGACATTTTTCTGATTTCAGTCAGCTTCTTATTTGAACAAACTCCCACTGCTGTTACTCATGTAAGCCGAGATCCAGCGACGACCAACGAAGACATGAAGGCTCAACCGTCGTTGAATCCCGTGGCAAAGCGAATAGTCTTGAAGCGCGCAACGAAATTAATTGAAAGGAAAATATAGCAGTTGAAATGACAATTGTCAATTTCCTTCCATTGGAAAGAGGGAGACAAAAACAATTATAAGAAACGAAACTGCCACAGAAACAGTGCCTTACCACTGGACAAAGCCCAGTTGTAAGGCGCCAGTTGGACTGGAGATTGCTGGAAAGAGACTTGTCGTAGAAAACGAAGTCCTGTTTCCACAACATCCAGGAATGGTCGGGCATCTTGAGTGTTGCAGTACAGTTCCACCTCGCGAGAGATAATGAGTATGCGAAGCAGTCAGCCAACCTTCACTAGTTGAAGAGGCATTCTCAAAAGAAGAAGAAGAAGGTAAGCTTGAGCATGGCTTCTAAGTCAAAATCAAATCATTTATTTTGTATAGGCCCACACAAATTGTTGTTTACATTAATTTTTTTACCTAACTACAACCGAATCTCTCGACAAAAAAACTCAGCGGGCTTGTCTTTTTTTAAAATATATATATTTTTATTGCCATGTTTATAACAAAAGAAATGCTAAGAATCTTTATTTTTAATAAGCTCCAGTGTGTTGCCATGCGAGGCGAACACAAGCTACACTTTGACATCATACATCTTAATTGACGCTAGATATTTGAGTGATCAGTCCCAGGCTGCTTTATCATCCAAATAATCCAAGATTATGTAATAACCCTTATGACATAGATTAGTTTTGACGATTATTTTGAACTCACTAATGGGAAAATCTCGGATTCCTTTGGGATGTTTATTGTAGGAGCGTATACATTGCCCCATAACAGAATCCAATTTACTGATTACCGATATTGGTATACAGGGACCACCTTTTGCCCTCCAGGACCCAACTAGCGGGTCTACCTGTTACCAAAAAAATTATTCCCCTTATTATCTACCTAATAATACCAAAGCAAAATTTTCCACGAAAGACCCAATTTAAATTTATTAGGCTAGCTGTGTTTACTTAAGTAAAATTGTTTCCGCAGTAATCATTAATTTACTCCCAAGGTAAATATTTTGTTGAGTAGAATCTGTTGGACTATTATCAGGAAGTAGTCATAGCAACCAGTGCCTCTTAGTCAGACCTTTTTAAAAAACAAGTAAGGACCGATTGATTTCTGATATTTACGCGAATACTCCATATTGAAATAAAACTATTTTTTGTGAAATAATAAAATACACGCGATAAAATTCGAAATAAAATAGTATTACTTCAAGTAAGCACAGAGTTTTAACGGCCTGGTTAGCGCAGTTGGTAGTCACCCTGCTGTCTGTGCCGAGGGTCCCGGGTTCGAATCCTGGTAGGGACAAACATTGTGTGAGGAGTACGAATGTTTGTAGCCATGTCATGGATGTTTAATATCTATATAAGTAATATATACTCGTACTGGGTTCGTCTCCAGTCCATTGTACGGTACTCATAATACAAGCGATGCTTAGTGTGGGACCGTATAGTTGGTGTGTTCGTCTGGGTATATTTATTATTTATTAGTTAGGTCCACGATATATATTGTGGTAACCATGTAGCTATTAACTTGTAATTATATAAGAACTTAGGGTTACTACTTTTTTAACCAGTTATTCAAGCCTGCCTATAGCCAGCCGTTCTTACTCACATATCAAAAATGTAAAAGATATTTTTTTAAAAGAGCGTTCTTTTCCATAGGAACGGCGTTCCGAACGGGTGCTAATGTTGTAGCTTAGCATTTTGTGACATTTTTCACGAACATCAGTACTGTGACATAATGGTTTATATGATTAGAAAATATTTTTGTTCTAATAATACTTTATCTTGCTGAGAGTTGTTTTTAGAGGCTCACAATGTATCTTCATTTAAAAATCTTTTATCCTCAAAAGGCATGCAGGATGTACCGACATGAAAGAGTTAACACTTTGTTCATTCAAGTCATAAATTGGCATTCTCCATTCCAGTTCGCTTTGAATTCAGTTTAATTCTACTTCACCAACTAGAAAACGTCGAGAGTGTTTTAGGTTGTAATCATTTATTACTTTATTTGTCTTAGTTTGCAGCATTTCAAAAGTTGCAAATTTCGTTTGAGAGTTGGCAGCCCTGGCCTTTTCTTCTTCGTTGGGAGGGAGAAAAGTTCAGGGCTGCCATCTTTTTAGTGTTCTTTTTACTGAATTTAAATAACCCTACTGGTCATAACGTAATTAGGGGTACCCATAAAGCTATCTAATACTAGGAACCTCAATTAGCTCAGTATATTTTTTTATGATGCTTGAACAAGCACACAAAACGTTTTGACACATTTTTTTCTTTATTCAAAGATGTATAGATAGCCTTAACTGTTTTTGAAATAACGTTAATGTACAATTAGTGATAGCCAAGTTGGTAGAACGCTTGCCTCGGTAACGAGAATCGCAGGTTCAAACCCCGGCTCGCACCTATGAGATTTCTGGATTTCATGTGCGAATCTCATTTTCAACCACGATTATCGCTTGCTAAATGGTGAAGGAAACATCGTGAGGAAACCTGCATGTCTGAGAGAACCCCTCGAAAGATGCGTGTAGTCCGCCAACCAGCACTGAGCCAGCGTGGTGGACTATGGCCTAATCCCCTCGCATTGAGGGGAGGCCCGTGCCCAGCAGTGGGACATTAAAAAGGGCTGGTATTATTATATATTTATAGAAAATCTTTCAAGAAGATTGGCCGACGCAACCGGCGACCCAAGCGCCGGGCATTTCCTCGCTCAGCGAGTAGCTTTGGCTATTCAGCGAGGAAATGCGGCCAGCATCTTGGGCACGCTACCGCATGGGCCAATTTTTTATATTATTATATTAAATTTTTCATAGAGCAAAGGATCGACATGATTTTTTGCATAGGTAGTGGTAGTTTAGGGGTCAGAAAATGACATAGGCATCGACATACTTTTTAATCGCGGGTAACACCGCGGGGCACATCTAGTTCTACATAAGTATACCTACTTACATATAAGCTTAGTGTATCGCCTGAAATTTCCGTTCTTACTGTATGTAATTAATTACTCTGCGGCTGTCTCGACAAGCTTTGCATAATGGTTTCCGCTGAATGCGTCTTGTGTGTGGATCGGTTAAGGCTGTGCTCGCTCGCTTCCTCTGCTCGCTTCCTCTGAGGAAGCGAGTAATTGCTGCCCAAGGTAGCTAATGTCGGAAGTTCAAGCAGAAGTTAATGGTCCGTCTCACAAAATTTAATTTGGCATTTTATCCCCAAAATTCGTACCAAGCAGTCAGTGTTAAAAGTGTTAACACTCAAAGTGTTAAAACAACCATTTATAATATAATAATAATAATACCAGCCCTTTTTAATGTCCCACTGCTGGGCACGGGCCTCCCCTCAATTCGAGAGGATTAGGCCATAGCCCACCACCCTGGCCCAGTGCGGGTTGGCGGATTTCACACATCTTTCGAGGGGTTCTCTCAGACATGCAGGTTTCCTCACGATGTTTTCCTTCACCGTTTAGCAAGTGATAATCGTGGTTGAAAAAAAGATTCGCACATGAAATCCAGAAATCCCAGAGGTGCGATCCGGGGTTTGAACCTGCGATCCTCGTTACCGAGGCAAGTGTTCTACCAACTTGGCTATCACAGCTTAAACAATAACCATATTTTTTTTTTAAATTACAGATATACTAGTATAGATTATACATAGATATGGTTCATCAAAAAAACCTCCACAACTTGGCTAAATAAATTGGACCTAACTTTTTTATTTTTATCTCAAATCCCATTGGGATGAGCGGCGGCAAAGTTTGGTCTGGTCCCCAAATAAAACAGCGAGCAAAAATATTTTTAAGAGAAAGTAAATCTGATATTCTACATTTAGATACCTACTTATATCTCTATATATATAAAATTCTCGTGTAACAATGTTAGCTACCATACTCATTCGAAACGGCTTGACCTATTTATATGAAATTTTATATGCTGTAGGTCTGTGAATCGGCTACTATCTTTTTTTATACCCCTAAGTGATGAGGGTTGTCCATCCGTAACTTTTTATTTTTTGGACCATTTTTTTTATAATGTGGCATTAAAAATACACACAACCCAAAATTTTCACCCTTCTATCACCAACCCCTATTTTTTATAGCGTATATTGTCTCGAATAGCGGGAATAACTATTAAATGAACATGGGAAAAAACCACTTAAAAAATAATTCATTTGCTTCTGAGGCGGTACGAAGTTCGCCGGGACAGCTATCATTAGTATAAAAATATCACCTTGCTACAAGTCATCAAAAATATCATCAAGCTTATATCCCTAGAACGACAAGTCATCAAAAATATCATCAAGCTTATATCCCTAGAACGAGTGAACAGAAGTGCATTATTGTACACTCATATTTCGCTAAAAAAAAGATCTCCATTTATAGGCGATGTATCTATTTCTTACAGAGGAAACTTTCTGACTACTTACATACATATTGACCCGGGAATCGAACTAGTTAACCTTTGCTATAAAAATGAAACGGTGAAGTTTCAGAACGCCAAATCTGTCCTTGTTTAAGCAAATTCCGAATTTTATTAGAATAACATTATATGTACGTACAAGACGGAATTACTTAAAAACAAACTTTTTCAATATCCGTCAAATGGCAACCGTGTTGCCTATATTAAGAACCACTCAAATAACACTTGAGAAACAATTTTCCCAAAGTGTTATGTAAAATTCCAAAGTGTGAATAATTCACTAAAAATAATTATTAATAAAAAAAATGTATGAATTTTAAAAATGGAATCACGCACGCATGGAATGGCTTTTTATTGCGTAAAACAAGTGTTAATTTAACTCACCAATAAAATAACACTTTTAACACGACATCACATGACACTCGAGTAACAAAAAAAATTCAAAAATCGAACAAGACACTCACTGACACTCCATTTTGTTTTTCTTTATTTAACAGTCACTTCACAGCATTTTTTTCACACTGGTCGCGATCGAGACAAATATGGGGGCTGTAGACGTCCACCCCCTATCGTACCGCGAAATATTCTACCCCCACCCTTAGCTTCTCTATGCGCTAAGGTCGGCGCATGCGTAGAGGTTTAATATATTTCAGTTTTGTTGATTGCACGGGATTTGAGATGCCGTTTGATAAGCCGGGATTAGATGAGAAAAAGTGTTGACGATATTATTATTTTCAGTTTCTCTTTGGTTTTATACACATAATAATTAATAATATAGTGTTATTTGATAGTTCTTAATGTTCTTTTAATTATATTAATAGAAAATATAATGTTTCATTTGCAAAATACTACAAAATAAGCAGATTTAATAAAAGAAAAATAAGACGGTATTTGATGTAATGATAAATTAAATTACTTCAACGACATCTTCATAAACCCTACACTAATAAAAAGTTAGACATAATTTTCTATTATTTGGAGTCGATCTTAATTACTCAAGTCGTTATAAAATCTCAAGTTTAAGTCTAAGTAATACAAGAAGATTAGCATTGACACAGATTTTTTTTTGCTAGCTTTTTTAGGTTTTATTTTTAATCGGATTTTTTTTTAATTTTTAATGTTCTTGAAGTATCTGCATTCGACATTTTAATAAAACCGCTATATTAGGTCTAAAAAATAGTGTAAAATATTTTACGGGGTTAACAAGTAGGTGATAACGATCACGTTTATGTATAAAATATATGTGTATACAGTGTTTGATTTTTTTGTGAGAATACGAGACAGTACTTTCTAGCGCGCACTTAAAACGTTGGGTTATTAAAAAAAAAAACAAATAATGTGATTTATATTTTCGAGAATGTGACCCTTATAGCCTACTGATGGACCCCTTAAAATATTTGACACTAATTTTTCTTTTTCACTAATCGTAAAATGGGTGTTTTTACTCCTCGTAAAGTACACGTGCTAAGCTTAGAGTTAGTCAAGATAGCAATTTTTTTATAACCAACATAATGTTAGCCTTCAGTCAAATATCTTAATATATATAAATTACGTGTCACGGTGTTTGTCCGCTATGGACTCCTAAACTACTAAACCGATTTAAATAAAATTTTGCACACTGTGCAGTTTTATCCAACTTGAAAGATAGGATAGTTTATATCTCAATTCATAATCGCAAATATTTAACTATGAAAATATTTCCTAGAAATAATTTATAAGGCAAAACAACGTTTGCCGGGTCAGCTAGTTATTATAAATATAAATAATTATTTGTCTCACAATTCTCGGTTGTATATAACTAATCTATATCGTCAATTCCCTATAATTAATCCTAGATAAAAGACGAGTCTGAAAAGAAAATTACAGGTTCCAGACCGCCGGATGTCAGTCTCGACAGGCGAACCGAACCGGATGTAATGGAAGGAAGCCCGTCACCGTAACAGACGTAGGTTAATTAAGGTCATGGAACGGACATATAGGTAATATGTTATATGTACGTCAAAACAAAAAGAAACTATATTCTCTTTATTTTTTGCCGTGCCGAGGCTCCCAGGTTCAAATTCTGGCAAGCACAAACTATGTGTGACAAGCACGAATGTTTGCTACCGAGTCATGGATGTTTAATGTCTATATAAGTTGTATATACTGAGTTCACCCTTAGACGAGCGACTCTACGAGACCCGAGCGTTGCTTAGTGTGTGATAGTAATGCCTAATTTTAATTTTAATTTTAATCTTAATAATATGTAGGGTAAATAGAATTATATAGTGTTTGTTATATAACCTAAACCAAAAACAAATGAATGTGTTAGGTTATATTTTTTTAGTTAGATCTGACATTAACAGCGTATTAAAATGCTATAGTTATATATATTTAACGTATTTCTATTGACAACTAATTAATTTTAAAATTCTTAACGTGTAACGTAGCTTATTAGCGTATTAGTGCTTAACCCAATCAACATTGGGTTAAGTGCTAATATTTGGTATAGTAATAGATATATTATATTATCTATGTTTCATATTTTTTTAATCTGCGGGATAAAACACGTAAGTTAACGCTACGTAAAAAAATACGGATCTCTAAAAACACGATGCGGAACCCGGTCGGCGTGATATATAGCGCGGTATATCATTCGAAGCATGTGCCTCGGATTCTCCTTAAGGATTTGAAACATGGTTATTGCTTGTACATTATGGTGTAGTATGGACAATTTTATAGGAGTATAATATTGATTTGCTATATTAACGCGAATACTACACATTGAAATAAAACTAATTTTATGGACATTATCGCGTTTATATGATGACCCGCGACTTCGTTCGCGTGGTATTTAACAAAGACACAACCGTTGGCAACAGCCTGCTCGCGCGTCCTGAGCCCGCGGGACGCATTTCAGGTTGTTGCTATCAAACTTAATCAGGCGCAACGCTGCAACATTGGTTTTAATTTTTTTTCGTGAGATCCTATGTTTTTTTTCTAAAATAAAAGTAGCCTAAGTTACTCCTTGTTACATCAGCTATCTGCCAATGAAAGTCCCGTCAAAATCGGTCCAGCCATTTCAGAGATTACCCGGAACAACAGACAGACAGACAGACACAAATTGTAAAAACTGTTGTTTTGGTATAGGTACCGTGTAAAAAGCAAAGCGGTTATTTTAATATTACAAACAGACACTCCAATTTTATCTATATGTATAGATGTTTACGTTCCCGAAGTTTCGGCTGCTTTACCTCCTGTGACAGAATTGTCGGTATGCAATACACAATTGTTAGGATATGAATGCATGTTAAAAAGAAATTGGGTGACAGCCAAATTAGAAAAAAAAGTTGCTGACTCCGCGCGCACATAATCGACATGAAGCCAGTGGCTCATCGCGTAAAACGCCGTGTCATTTTCACAGCGTGATGCGCGAAGGGCGCTTAGGGGTAATCGCGCATACAAATGTTTTTTTATTTATTTTATTATATAAATTAAATTGTTATTTTTATTTTATAATATAACTTCTTATAAAATAAAATAATAATACATGAATAGTAGCGAAAGCCAAGTTGGTAAAAAGCTTGCCTCGGTAATGAGGATTGCAGGTTAAAATACTTTATACTTTTACTTTACCATTGCTGTATACCGATTATTTTATAACATGTACTCTCTATCAATCCATATTATCTAAAAACTCAATCAACATTTACCGACCTTATAATCGAATCTATTGGCGATGTAAACCCTGTACCTAAGGATCAAAATATATTCTAACAAACATTAGAACATCAAGGTATACTTACTTTCATAAGTGATTGTAATAAAAAAAGTAAGCCCACCAATGTTACAGCTTTTAATCTAATTTGACAGCTTTACATACATCGTACAGCAATAATAAGTTACCGTACAACATTGTACAACTTTTAATATCGTGCAAATGTAATCACTTCTGCACGCGACATTACTTTCTTTTCCTCGCGAACATGACTGATGTTTAACGAGATTTGAGATTTAAAAGGATAATAACTAAAGTGGAAAATGGCGCCGCCCGCAAACGGTAGAGAAGGAGGATTTATTGTATTTTGCAGTTTTAAAAAACATATTTTTACGTTGAGATTGTCGTTGGTTTTTTTTTTTCATTTTAATGTCTGTAACGATTATTAAAGATATTACATAGACAATAGGTACCGTGCCTTCTAAAGCAAGAAAGGGTGCGTCAGCTTACTTACAATGCTAATACAAACCATTTTATAAAAGCATAGTCTAGCTAAAAATATACAAAGACCAGCTGTAGGCACTTGAATTTTCGTACGCCCCGCGCGTAGACAGTTATCCCGAAGAAATTTTTCCATTTCCAAAGCCAAAATTAGCCAAGATGTTGATCTTGTTATAAGCTAACCCTATGGCAAGTTTCATTAAAATAAGGCCAGTAAATTTTGCGATAGTTATAGTTTTTCTGCTTTCCCTCAGGAACCCATCCATTTCCTGGGATAAAAGTACCCTATAATACATTTACTCGGCTTACAATTAGACGTAATCTTTCTATACAATTGGGTTTTCAAAGTATGTCTTACAATGTGTGCGCGATCTTAATTCCGAATTTTACTACCTCTTCTTGTATCGCTAAATCCCAAGTACTTACGTAATAGTCGCAAGTGTGCAGTGTAACTTATGTTACGTATTCCCCACGCGTGTAACGCAATACGAGACATTTTAGGACACTCCTCTGGCTAATGAACGATTTTAGTACTGCGACCATATCACTGTAATATATCGGATATTCATCTATCTATCTATCAGCCGAAAGACGTCCACTGCTGGACATAGGCCTCCCCTAATGATTTCCACATATCACGGCCCTCCGCCACTCGCATCCACCGGCTTCCTGCGACGCCTGTGATATCATCGCTCCACCTTGTGGGGGGCCGTCCTACACTACGTCTTCCGGTTCGTGGTCGCTAGAACCTTTCTGCTCCAACGGCCATAGGATCTGCGAGCTATGTGTTCCGCCCACTGCCACTTCAACTTTGACATTCTTTGAGCTATGTCGGTTACTTTAGTTCGTCTACGGATCGCAAATTTCTGATTGATATTACGGATATTCATGCATAAATATAATTGTTATCGATTATCAGACAAACTACTACTAATCGGAGGCGGGTGGAGGCATTAGTGGCACACTAGTGGTGAACCCAAATTGTTTACTCGATGAATATTAATCGTTTATGAAGGTATAGTATCGATACAACATAGTTATAAAGTAATAGAGTTTCATTTCGGCGACAGCTTGGTCCGAGCACTGGGGTTTGCGGGTTTAATTTGAAATGATCGTTTTCTAAGTTACTCTTAAATGGGTTTACTGGGTTAGGCCTCACTCCAATTCATGTCAATTGTACGGTTTCCAAAATTCAAGCGTTGCTTAGTTAGTGACCAATCAGTTGGTGTTCCCTGGCGATATTTATTTATTAAATAAAATGAGTTGATCGATCTGTCTACAATATAATAAAATTAATTGACAAATAAATCAGCTAAACTTCGCACAGTGATAGGCAACAACCGAGTTATTTTTTTTAAATGGCACGGTTTACACGTGGTATAAAAATAAATCATAGTCAACGTCAATGTAACAGGCAAAGCTATATCTACAAAATTAGCCAAACATCGACTAAAAACCAATTATTATACTAATATTTTTTAGTCTTAACCTGAACCTACTCTGAATAGTAATGTAAAGAACATTACTATTCAGAACTCTAATACAATTAATTTCAATACTTTTCTATCATATAATAATAAAATCCTCCAACGTGCAAAAAAATTGTCACCCCACGCTTCCTATTAGCTGACACTTAACACGATAACGGTGTAACAAAAGAAATAATGTCCACACTAATGAACTAGATTGTGGAGCATCTACTCAATTTACTCTCCCGTTCAGTGCTGAAATAAAATACTTTACACAACTTCGGAGAACTTGCAGCTTCCAATAAACAAATCATGACATATGATGGATTTCTTATAGCGTTATGACTAATATTAGTTCGGTCCAGATCGAGAGACTGCCTTGGGTGATCAGGCCGATCGGTTAACGCAAAATTGAGATAAAAGGAATGTAAAGAGAGACAAGGCGATGACAGTACTCGGTCGATCAGTGTGAGCTTGTGCCTCGAGTGAGCCACGTATTGACTGAGCAAATAAAGATAGCCTCACTACGCTGTTATGTTAGTTAGGACACCGCTAATGGCTGCCTAAAGTCTGGCCTAACGACGAACGCAAACGAAATGTGTAAAATCAAATAATAATTTTAAATGTTGTATTCGCAAAATGCAAACTTTACGTCAAGTGCGAGATAACTGTATACTTTATAGTCTACCGTATTTAGACATTTTGTATGGAGAATTGAAAAGCGCCTCTAGCGGACGGTATTTAAAACTTTCAATCCTCCACACAAAATGTCTAAATACGGTAGACTATAAAGTATACGGGTAGCTTACGAATAATCTCGCACATGACGTACTATATACAGCGTAAAGTCTAATATTTGCGTAATAAAAGAAATAATTATAGAGCGTACCAGGGCCCCAAGTCTGCTAACACAATCGATTTTTTGGGGTCGAGTCACCTTCGTCCGTAGGAGAATTAAATACCCTCGAGATACCCTACACGTGACCCTGGGTGGTGCCAACTAGGTGACAACTCTACTGGTGGTAGGCTTCGGCCGTGGTTAGTCACCACCCACTGAACAAAGCCATGTCGCCAAACGGCCTAGCCGTGTTCCGGCATGATGCTCGGTGTTGCCATTCATGGATGGCGGGTCAGATCAGTTGCGCTGCATGTGTCTAGTGAATGTAGCGTCTCGATCTACTGCCGCCTTCCTACCTAGGCAAGTATGCTCCATCGTAGATCTCATCGTCACTTACGATCAGGTGAGATCGAGATCAAATACTTGCCTATAATGTAATAAAAAAAAAATATTATCGAAGAGCAACGGCATAGTAACTGCCACTTTTGACAGATATCCCATACAATAGCTGTCAAAAGTGGCAGGTACTATGCCGTTGCTGTTCGGTTATGAATCGATTGTGTTAGCAGACTTGGGGCCCAGACGCAAAGTTAACCATTTATAAAACCATTAAATACGTTACGCTTCGATTAATATATAGGCCATGGGGACGTGGGAAGTGACGTAAGCACCCCACGGACAACCCAGGAAAGTTAATCCTTATTAACGTGAATATTTTAATGAAAGCGGCATTTCGCAGTATAAAAGCTGTCAATAAAAATATGAGGCTCGCTGTTAGAAATTCTGGGGAATCTTTGGAGGTGTTTAGATAATTGGATACATAGTTGTATGTTCTTCATTCCTTCTTAATATGGCCTCACACATCCAAGGGTAGGTATTCTGATAATGTGAAGTGTTTAATAGCAATGACATATTTAATTAATTAATAAGATTACTTTGTAAAAAATATATATGACGATGATTGATTTATTGATGTTTTATAATGAAAATCTACTTGTGATACGCACTTAATTCACGGTTGCAAGAAATCCTATTTACCAGAGTATTTCGTGTCTTCCTGTAAAATTGCGCTGCGTCAAAAACTTACCATAATTTATCCAAACAAATTACGCCAAATAGTCATGAAACCACCCTATGTAATCAGATGACAATCTTCTAAATTCTTTGGAAAATAATTCTATAGGAAAGGAGGGAACTGATTAGATAAGCCTTATATTTTTCAGACCGTCACCTCAGGACGAGGGCGACCGGTCGGAAAATGACGAGATATCTGGTACATTGCGCGGGGACGCGTCGTGACATTGGTGTCACGGCAAAATGATAGGTTGAGGAAAACGGGAAGTTCTAACGAGGTTGAAAAATGAAACGAATTCCAAATATAGGTAGGCCTTACTTACCCGCCAAATCTGAGCCTTGCGTATCGAAAAATACTGAGGCTACCCGGTCGGTGAGTGCACGGCTAATTTCTATTATTTAGTCTTTCAGTCCTATCATCATTATTAAGACATCATTAGCCTATTTCAATGTAACAGGCCGTGATGGAAAAAAAACAATGCCAACTAATTATAACATAGCAGGTGAAGTTTTGGTTGGAAGTTGAACCGTGAAGTTGTCAATTTTGTTTTATTTTTCAAAAAACAAAAAAAAATAAAAAAAAAATACAACCGGAAGTCGGTTAAAAATTATTTTCTTTGATAAATAATATGTAATATTGGTGGGATATAAACCATTGTGTAATTTTCAAGAGTTACTCGATACTGGCAAAAATGGCTCCATTTTGTAGTCGATTGCCAACCTACAAGAACAGAAGAAGATCTTGGCAGGTTTGCTCATGTGCAGGTCTTATTACCTGTTTCAGTTAAATCAGCCAATCGCACGAAGGGTCGACCTAATGCGATTTGAGAGCTCCCCAAAGAGGCCGTTGGTGGGTGTATGTTATCAAAGGGGCTTAGGGTAAGTATCAGTTTCACAAAGCACCCAGTTGCGGGCAAACAATACAATTTGATATATAAGAGAGAATTGTTTTAATTCAAAGTCAAAGTCAAAGTCAAATCATTTATTTCGTATAGGCCTACGGGGGCACTTACAAATTGTCATTACATTTTTTTTTTCTTAAGTCTACAACCGGATCGGAACGCGACCTCAACTGAGAAGATCCGGCAAGAAACTCAGCGGGCTTGTCTTTTTTTTTAAATTCATTATTTTTACAATATAAAAGTAAGCTCCAGTGTGTTGCCATGCCAGGATATACTAAATTGTGGCATTTATAACACTGATATATATTTTAAATAGTAGTGATAGCCAAGTTGGTAGAACGCTTGCCTTGGTAACGAGGATCGCAGGTTCAAACCCCGGCTCGCTCGCGCTCACACCTTTGGGATTTCTGGATTTCATGTGCGAATCTCATTTTCAACCATGATCATCGCTTGCTAAACGGTGAAGAAAAACATCGTGAGGAAACCTGCATGTCTGAGAGAACCCCTCGAAAGATGTGTGAAGTCCGCCAACCTGCACTGGGCCAGCGTGGTGGACTATGGCCTAATCCCCTCGCATTGATGGGAGGCCCGTGCCCAATAGTAGGACATTGAAAGGGCTGGTATTATTATATTATGTATTTTTATCAGTGTTTAATGTAGTACTGAGAATATAAATAATTATCTATATTTTCTATATATATAAAACAAAGTCGTGTTAGTTACACCATTTATAACTCACGAACGGGTGGGCTGATTTTTTTTAACTTTGATTTTGTTAATTGGTGTCCGCCCCGAATAACAGAATAATTATTAAAACGTTGGGGAAAATATCACATTGGATTCTGAAGCGGTACGAATAGATTGCAGGCTCCGTGGAGCGCCGGCGCTTCACAACAGCGATGTGTTCATTTAAAAATAAGTTTGTAATGTAAAATTAATTTTATTTCAATGTGTAGTATTCGCGTAAACATAAGAAATCAATATGTAATAAAACTCATCAATTGAAATATCGCCAGACGAACACACTGTATGGTACCAAGCTAACAGCGACTCTAGTATTATCGATACCGTATAATCTACAGGGAGAAATCCAGACCAAAATAAATGGTGAAGATTTCTCAGTCGGGAATCGAATCCGCGACCACGACGACGACGACGCAATAATGCGAATTATTTCTGGTTTAATTATGGCAACCCTTTATATGTAGAATATTTGGTTAAATCAAAGCTTCTATTCAGTCGGCGAATTGGATAAAGGTTCAAATTCCTAAAATTTTGCACTGAAATAACAAACATTACTAATTGCGGTGGCAATGCTGTCGGTTGGTGGATCAAACAACCAGGAACCAATGTACAGACAATCGGCACATAATGAAATGCTAATGGCATTGTAATTGTCAATTTTGACATATTTCTCGTATTTTGATGACCTGATTAGCGTGACTATTTGGTTGTGATGCTTTCTGTACCAACGGTATTATATTATGTTTTATTTACACTTATGTATATGGAGGCCTTTTTAAGGTTTTTCGCAGTGATATAAATGTACTACGTATTAGATTGAGCGCTCGGAACAATCACGGTGTTGCACTAAACTATGGTTCCGGAACCACACTTTGTTCAGGATTACATTTTTGGGGTCGAGTCACCTTCGTCCGTAGGAGAATTAAGTACCCTCGAGATACCCTACACGTGACCCTGGGTGGTGCCAACTAGGTGACAACTCTACTGGTGGTAGGCTTCGGCCGTGGTTAGTCACCACCCACTGAACAAAGCCATGTCGCCAAGCGTCGGCCTAGCCGTGTTCCGACATGATGTTCGGTGTTGTCATTCATGGATGGCGGGTCAGATCAGTTGCGCTGCATGTGCCTAGTGAATGTAGCGTCTCGATCTACTGCCGCCTTCCTACCTAGGCAAGTATGCTCCATCGTAGATCTCACCGTCACTTACCATCAGGTGAGATCGAGATCAAATACTTGCCTATAATGTATAAAAAAAAAAAAACTTTGACATTTGCGAAGTGCGGAGTGCTGCTTGATTTACGCAAAATAATTAAATTACGCAACCGAATAATAATATTGTAGTTCAATAGCAACTAACTATTATTAAACTGCAATAAATAAATAAACAGATAAGGTATGATTACAGCAATTAAAACACATGCACATGGGCAAATCCAATCATAGACTCGACCAATCAGCGTAAACGTGACAGTGACTATCTATCTCGTTCTTTCTTACGGCCCCTCGCGTCCCGTACTCCGCGCACCCCGCGAGCGGAACATGTTCGATGTTCTCATGTGTTATTCCAGTGTTATATTTATTTCAATGGTTTTAAATTTAGACATGCCTTTAATTCGATATTTTTTTACACACAGATTCTCAAAACGCGGTAATCAAAAACATGAGGTGACCCATTTTGCTCCGTCCCAGGGGGTCTCCAATAATTTTCACTTCAGCTGGCGGCCATCAAACTTTTTCCGAAGGTTTTCCCTTATGTTTTGATAGGCGGAGAGGCTGCGGTGGATGTGAATAAAATATGAATAGATTTTCAATTCAATTAAAATCTATCTTTAAACACATAATTTATAAAATATGATTACAAACAACATGACTATTGATATTGTTGTAGATAAACTGTCGAAAATGTATCTACTTATTATTGTACTATTTAAATGTACAGTGGTCCGCCTAATATAGAGAAAAAAACATATAAAACTCATATTCGTATATCTTACTGCATAAAATTGAACGAGAGATGTCTTTTGAAATTATCCAGAAAAAATAATTTACAGTATCCAATAGAAGTATTAGTACTTATAATTATTTTAATAAATGTCAAACGACTCAACTTTAAATTTTGAGGAAACTCTATGTCACAGATTAGTTGTGTCCAAAACCTCAATCCCTTCGTAACCCTGAGCGCTCAAACCGCTTCATATCAAATAAAAAAAAACCAATGTAATATTAATCATACTGTTTTTAATGGTCTTGTAGCGACCCCTTAAATCTCGCCACAAGATACACGGATGCCGCTGTAGACGGGACATTCAGAACAATTGACAATTCTCCATACAATCCTGAACCGCGCTATGAGAGTTTTCGGAGCACGTAACATAATATATACAAGATCCCAACAAAAACCATCAAGGCATAGCGGCCGCCCCGTCAGGCACATCACCCGCCTGGCTGGAAGATCTTGCCTATTTTTTTTTTTATTGCAATATAGGCAAGTATTTGATCTCGATCTCACCTGATGGTAAGTGACGATGAGATCTACGATGTAGCATACTTGCCTAGAAGGTACCTGTTCACTCTCGACTTGAAAACACCCAGATTGTAGTCAACGGGGAACAAAGACGTCGGTTGCGTGTTCCATTCCTTGGCAGTACGCACGATGAAAGTATTACAGTCTTATATTTAGTTTGTATAGTCTCTAAAAAGACTTGTCCTCCATCTCTTAGTCTATAATGATATAGACCTGTCGACGGCTAAATTTTTCATTTGGTCACGTCAATAAAATTGTGTGAACGACAGACAGACGAACGAACCGGATAAATGATTAATACCATCAATTGCCATTCCTCTCTCCTGCAATATATGTTATTATAGATATGATGGCTCTGTTGGTATTTTACGAGAAATTTGGTCGTTTGATTTGAGGAAGTGTTCGAAAAAAAAATACTGCAACATTAACATAATTTTAATGCAAAAATTTGTCACCCGTTACAGGATTTAAGTGCCTTCGTAACGAAAACTGATACCATAGCTTTTTTTTTAAATTGATTGTAGCATGATATAATAATTATCAAAAAATACGCATTATAACTAATTTGGACTTAAAACTGCAATGTAAATTAAAACTCGATACCGTCGAGCGTGCTCGCCACCCGCACGAGTCGGGTATCGCGCGGAGCGTTGTGTTGTGATCGAGTAGTTTACAATACACTGCGTGCTCAAAAATAACAACATTTCTAACTCAAGAATTTCAACATAAATGATCTCTATAATGTCAATGTATTAAGAAACTTTTACCTAAAGTTTGCCCCTCGCATACTGTACATCCGTAAAATGAAACGTTTAAATATAATTTAATATGATATCGTTACATATATCTTATATCCCCGCGCTTGAGTGTGGCGTAAAATTTTATTTCCAAGGAGCTCGTTTTTATGTGTGTTTTTATATTAAAATACGTAAGGAATAGACATTTTTGTCTGTATGTGTGTGTATTGAAGACTAGCGTACAAAGTCATGGGTGACTTTGTACGCGTGGTTGTAAGTCTATTTTTGTTTATTCCAGGGAACCCCTGAATTTTCCGGGATAATGTTATCACTTACTTATAGTCTGGCGTGCCAGTTTACATCAAAGTCCACATAATGGATTGGAATGTATAGAAAGAAAGAAAGAAGAAAGAAAAACATTTATTTAGCTACAACGCAAGACACGTGATTACATAAACAAACTTATAACTATAAATGGCTTATCATTATTAAATTTAAACAATAGTGTGTCAGGTATAGCTTTAAGGGCTATCCCGCCAAACCTCATAGATATCCCGGGATAAAAAAGTATCAATTATATTGGCATATTATGTTTATCAAAACTCGTAGATTTTCCCTGATTCACGAACAGACAGACAAACAAAAATGGCGGATTCGGCCCCTGTGTCATGGTCGTGTCTGTACATTGCATAATTTGAGTAAAAAGTAATCTAAGAGAATGTTATTTTCAACATATTAATACACACATTAACAAATACACACACATGCACACATTAACTAATACACACACACTCACACACATTAACTAACGTACACACACAGTCACACATACACACTACCACACATGCATACACACATCATCTAACGAAAATTTTGTTACAGTCTAGTTTTTATAGACTAGATAGATAATTCTCGCCTCTCCGCCCGCGCAACCAACGTTTTTGTAATACTCGACTCCCAATTGACACAATGAAATTATATTTCTAATGCAAGTAAAAACTGCGTATAATACAAAATTGCCCACACAATAGCGAGTGGAGTCACAGTATAACCTAGTACTGAGATAAAATCAAGGAAAAAGCATAAGAATAATATTCATAAATATAATAAAAGATGTGATCTACTTATAGAGGAACGGTACGCCATTCTGTTTTATGTTCGTTAACTTAATATGAGATTTGAAGATGAAATAGAGTTCCGGATAATCGAAGACATCTCTACGGATGGTATTCACGGTCTTATTCGGACTCTGAATATTGTTTTATTCATGTAAACCATTTATGTAAACTTTTGAAACGTCAAAATGTAACAAAATATACGCTACGATTTTACAGCCCGTTCGGAATGCCGTTCCTATGGAGAATTAGGGGCAAGAAACTCCATGGTTGCTATTTTTGTATATTAAGTTATATATATATTTGTTTTTATTCATGTAAGCCTTTAAGTACAGTACTCATGAATCGTAAAAATAGTTACAAAATGCTAAGCTACAACTTTACCACCCGTTCGGAATGCGCCGTTCCTATGGAGAAGAACGGGCAAGAAACTACGTGGTTGCTCTTTTAAAAAATATCCGTAACTTTTTTGAGCATTAAATTGTTATTGGTATGTGAGAACAATGTGGGAATGGCTAGGCAGACTTTAGCAGCTGGTCGAAAAAAAGTACAATCTCGAAGTATATTATTACAAGTTAATGGCTACATGGTTCCTACATTTACAAATTACTTATGTAAATGAAAATAAGAACGAAGGGGGGAAAACAAAATCTAAATAGTCTGCTCGAACAAGGTCATTTATATTCCTGAGGAGCCGGACCAGCCTCTCACCTATATCAGTTATCATATATTTTTTTTGTATATTTACAAAACTAAATTAATTTAATTCAATTAAAAATTAATTAAATAAAATTAAGTGCTATTTGATAATGTGCTGATAAACTCCATCCACCATTTATTTTACAGTGGCCCCATAGAAATTCAGACACAAAAGTTGTAGATGAATAATAACAAAACACTTAAACATTCAACATCCTTGTAGAATTTTGTTAGTGAAACATAAGACATCAAGTACCTTTTCAATCTAGCGTATTCAAGAACGTTACATCTCGTGATGAGCGCCAACACATGTCGAGCTAAACAAAACTTCTGACCTAAATGTACAAGATTTTAAAGGTCTCTTCAAGTCCATTTTAGAATGTCGTTACGCTAAAATGTATACACACCAACCGGGCCAGACTAAGCAACGTACCTTGAACTAGGGACGATTCCAATGTATAACACTCGTATAGATATTAAACATTCATGACTCAGGCACAAAAATTCGTGCTCATCACATAAAGTTTGCCCCTACCAGGATTCAAACCTGAGACCCTCTGTACAGAAAGCAGGGTGACTACCAGCTTTGCTTATCGAGTCGTCGACCAATAAAACTAGTAGTTATAAAGCATTCTCCACTAACCGCATTTTACTGCTGCCCAGTCGTCCACTAATCGTCCCCGTCACGTGTTACTCACGTACGACACTCGCACGACTGGCGCACGACATTAGTTCAGTTTCCGAACGATTTAACTATTTGCTGTTTGTACGGATCAGCTAATTACAGCTACAGTTTAAATGGGATGCTTGGATAGTTTATTGACGGATTAGAATTGATTTGTTTTGTGTTTTGTCGAACCAAAATAGTGTTAAATAGTACATTATGATAAAAGTGAACTATGTTGATAACTACTATCGAGTCGGGATTGTAGGTAGACGCCGCGCGGATGTGTTCTTATAGCCTTTAGTTGCATAAATGAAATTCAGTAGCAAAAAGAACAAAGTATTGTAATGATTTTTTATATTTACGCGAATACTACACATTGAAATAAAAGTAATTTTAAGGATTTTATCGTGTTTATTTTATGTTTTACGTTTTGGCTGCTTTACAGCAACCATGGTTTGATCTAGGGTACCCTCATATTTAGTTGTTGTTTGCAGTGCGATTTATGCAGAAAGTGCTCACAGCGTCTTGATGTCTTGCAGAATCAGAATATTTTTTATTCACGTAGACCATTATTGTACAGTACTTATGAATCGTCAAGTTACAAAAATATTATGCTACTGCTTTACCACCCGTTCGGAATGCCGTTCCTATGGAGAAGAACGGGCAAGAAACTCCATGGTTGCTCTTTTTTTAAAATAGATCTTTTACATTTTTGAGCAATACATTGTTATAGGTATGTGAGAACAATATAGAACAATGCATTTAACATAATCATCATAACTTTGCCCCAAAACTGCAATCAGAATAACATGTATGACATCCTCAATTTGGCAGACGATTCATTTCAATTTGACGCTCTATAAGAATTAAAGTCTGCATAAGATATTGGCCAAAATCGCTCCATAATAACCGCTTGTGAAATATAAAAACTCTCAACTTTACCACAAATTACGCCGCCACGAGTACGTCTCGCTCAATTGTAGCGTGAATTTCGTCTGTTATGTGTACAGAAAATTTTCCTTAAAACCCAAATTCGCATCCGCAATTTCGTCTCGTATGCCCTCGGTGTGCTGTCCAAAATTGTATACGCCAGGGAAACTGCAACGTTCTATGTTTAACGAAATTATTTTGTATGCATTTCGTTTTATATACAGTTGTATAAACATATATAATGTGATTGTGTTTTGTTCGTCTCTGTACATAAATTAGTTTGAAAAGAAATCCTAATCATTAATTTCTACAATAAGGCCAAGCAGTGATAGCCAAGTTGGTAGAACGCTTGCCGCGGTAACGAGGATTGCAGCTTCAAACCCCGGCTCGCACCTCTGAGATTTCTGGATTTATGTGCGAATCTCATTTTCAACCATGATTATCACTTGCTAAACGGTGAAGGAAAACATCGCGAGGAAACCTGCATGTCTGAGAGCACCCCTCGAAAGACGTGTGAAGTCCGCCAACCCGCACTGGTGGACCGGCGCCAGCGTGGTGGACTAAGGCCTATCCCCCTCGCATTGAGGGGAGGCCCGTGCCCAACAGTGGGACATTAAAAGGGTATTATTATATAATAAGGTCTGATCCCTTTTTGTTGTTTTTTTCTGTCTTTCTGTCTGTTAATTTAATGAATCTTTGCCTGGTAATAGCGTATAGCCCGGGTCGTGATACATAAAATACATTTTATCCTGTAAAATGGATGGCTTTCCGCTGGATATCCAAGATACTGGATCTAATAATACCCTGGGCGGATTTTAATTAAATTAGCTACGGAGAAAATTAATCAGTAAATATTATTAATTTGTATCAAATTAAAATATTGTTGACTATAGCAGTTCCCGCGACTTTGTACGCATCGACGTCAGTTTTTTTACTTTCCCTGGGAATTTCATCTCCCAGGATACAAAAATATAAACTTTGGTTGTAGAGACACTGGCTTCTCACTAACTCACATTTGCCGTGGGTATGAAGTATCCCGGGATATTTATGGGACAGTTATTTATTGTCTTTCAACACGTGAACGCGTTGATAACCTCGTTCTTTTTTAGTGTCGGTTAAAAACAAAATATTCAGACTTGCCATTCTTCAAAATAAGACACAATTTTCAGTAATAACCAAGTAGGTTTCGGACACGGAATAGCAAATGC
The DNA here is from genome assembly GCA_905404115.1 of Pheosia gnoma. Lineage (NCBI taxonomy): Eukaryota > Metazoa > Arthropoda > Insecta > Lepidoptera > Notodontidae > Pheosia > Pheosia gnoma. Next base: position 5,662,231 of record FR989918.1, on the reverse strand, counting down.
GTTTTGTTAGCTGGCTATGCAGCCGGGATTTATATCCCGGGACTCGCCCACGAACGACGCCGGGAACGAAACGTGACCGGAATAGTTGACAAAATCCGAGCAACATGATTGAGTTGAGACGGTTTTTCATAGTGTAATTGATCGTGATTTGTCACTTTTTAATTCCAACATTTCTCTTTGAGTACTGAAATTAAATACCGACAAACTGTGTTTTATTTGATGACTTACGACCTGATTAGGTTGACCTGACGCAGTTGGTATTGACCGTGCTCTCTCTGCCGAGTGTCCCGGGTTCGAATCCTGGTAGGGACAAACTTTGTGTGATGAGCACGAATGTTTATACCTGAGTTATGGATGTTTAATATCTATATATAAGTATAATATACTAGTTTCGCCTCCAATCCATTGTACGGTACCCACAATACAAGGGTCGCTGAGTGTGGGATCGACAGTAGATGGTTCTTGAGTTATAAATATGTTTTAGCGAAAAAGGGAAGATCTTCCAGCCAGGCCGGTGGTATGCCTGGTAGGGCGGCCGCTATGCCCCAGGATCTTGTATATACGTTACGTGCTCCGAAAACTCTTATAGCGCGATTCAGGATTGTGATGATAATTGTCTATTGTTCTGAATGCGTTTGCAGTGCCTGTCTGTGTAGCTTGTGGTGCCGTTGAAGTGGTCGCTACAATGTAACTGACACGACTTTGTTTTATATATGAATATATAGCGTCATAAGATGTACAGTTCCTTATGATTCTGATATGTCCATAGTTCCTTATGATATAAGTGTGGCTCAGTTACAATAAGTTGATAAAGTAATCGTCTATCCGATAGTGCCTTGTCATTAGTTATAAAGATATAAACCAAACATCTCGGCTAGAACTCGTGGCGTAAATCTTCACAAAACTGAAAGATAACGCGAACTTTCACAGTGTTGGACATTTGCATTGCAAGCGAGTGGTCCCCGTTATAGCGATATATATAAATAAATATAAATATCGTCAAACATTCAGAAAGTGGAAGAAGAGTAATCGAACCCTTGAACTTGCCCTTGTTTACCGAATTTATTTTCATTATGTGCATTCAGAATTTAGGTATTATGTCGATTTAAAATAAAAAAATCTTACCAACACAATAAGACTCATTGAAATAAAACTAATTTTACAGATTTTATCGCGTTTATTTTATGTTTTTACGTTCCTGATGAAATAAGTTTTATTTCAATATGTAGTATTCCATTAATTATAAGAAATCAATACGATAACAACTGTCATTTATTATTAATATTTTTTTTTTTTAAATTGAAGTGTTGGAATTCTGTCTTCCCATAACGATTACAAATGAACTAAATAAGCGCAGGTTCAAGGCTTAGTATACTCTTTCTGAATCACCCTGATAGTATTGGCCAAATTCTTGGTCTTGCTACGTAAGTTCCACAGACCTAAGACTATAGAAAACACTGGGACCTTACATTAATGCCCAATTCCCGCTGTCACTAGCACCACACTTGCAGGCACATCACGTATCTCGGATACAACATCAGCTTAACATCGACGCAAGCGTTTTTGGTAAAGCTTTGTGTTATCCACAGTTCAAGAATGATCGCGTTTGTAGAGATTCGAAGAAATATGCTGTGTCTCTGCGGCATACGGCAGTCCTCATATATCCATCTCTTTTGTGCAGTAACGAGTTATGATTTATAAACAACTCAAAGATGTTTGAAATGAACAACCGAGTCGAGTATATAGCCCAGTGGAGTCGATTTGTTTTGGGTCGTCTCAAGTCGCTCAATAAACGTAGGTGTAATTGAAATTTTGCAACTCCATTTGACTTGACTCGGCATGACAATGCCTTTAGGTATTGAGACTTAAAAGATTACTTTAATAATAATAATACCAGCCCTTTTTAATGTCCCACTATTGGGTACGGGCCTCCACTCAATGCGAGTGGGATTAGGCCATAGTCCACCACGATGGCCCAGTGCGGGTTGGCGGACTTCACACGTCTTTCGAGGTGTTCTCTTAGACATGCAGGTTTCCTCACGATGTTTTCCTTCACCGTTTAGCAAGTGATAATCATGGCTGAAAATGAGATTCGCACATGAAATCCAGAATTTCCAGAGGTGCGCGCCTGGGTTTGAACCTGCGATCCTCGTTACCGAGACAAGCGTTCTTCCAACTTGGCTATCACTGATATAGCTATATATAAAAGATTACTTTAATAGACTTAAAAAATACTTGAAGTATAAGAAAATCCCCAAAATATTTTACAATTTCGCGAAACGAAATGAAAATAACTATTGTCGTTGAGTTTGACGAAAAAAAAATATTTTGTATTGAGATACAGAAAGAACTAACCCTCCTATCGATTTGAGATTATATCCGTTGATACAACATTCATTTTCACTCGTAAAACTGAACCATAACTCTTATATCTCGAGCACCGAAGGTTATATTGGCTTGGTTCTCCAGATTTTGTCAGCAAATGTGTTTACGTAAACGAGGTTTCCAAGCCCAAAAGGGATTTTTCCAAGACAGTTTATGATCGTTTAAGATATCTTACGAAGGTTGCCATCTTGTGTCGTTCGGTAAAGATATTTGATACTTTTTCTAATATAAAAACATTGTGGCCGCAATATTGTTTGTGAAATCAGTATATAAAACCTTCGAATATATCCAATGGTTTTACACAAAACTAAAGTAGTGTGGGGCAGTGGCGAAGGCTCCATATAAATCGATCCCTGCCGGATTCCGTTTCGAAATTTAAATTTGTGTTGATACTTTATTGAAAACTGTTTTTTTTTGTATTGCAAAGTCAGGCCAAGGCTTGTATGTTTTCTGCAAAATCAAATTACATATATATTAATGGGAGATTTGGACCATATTGGGTATGAGGGGATTTTTTTTTTGTGTACTCATAGGTAATGTTTTTTTTCGGCTTTCCTTTCATGAATATTGATCTTTTAATACTGGTACAGACACTCCACTACAAGTTTCGTTGACTTAATGACATGATAATGTTTTAATAATTACGAGAAAAACCCATAACAATGTACTGCTCAAACATGTAACGGAGGTTTTTAAAAAAACAAACCATGGAGTTTCTTGCCCGTTATTCTCCATAGAAACGGCATTGAGAACGGGTGGTGAAGTTGTAGCTTAGCTTTTTGTAACTATTTGTCGTGTCATAAGTACTGTACTGGTTTACATGAATAAAAAATATGCTGATTCTGATTGTGATTCTGGAATTGCTTAGTTTATGCAAGGCCATCCGCTCGGTCTGATATTGGATTGGTTTCCGAATGATGCCATCCGAACTACTCTGTGCTTTTGAAGGTACTTAATCGCGAATTTACATTGCCAAGCCCATGACAATTTAACTTTAACTGACAAGTCCCCTTAGGGAGTGATTTCAAAATTGGTTCCCATAAAATACCTTTTTTCGTAGACATGCCGTAACATAAGTATACACATACTTATGAACTGTGCTTATGAATTGAAAACCTCCTACGTTTTAAAGTCGTCTAAAATGTATAAACTAAAAAGTATTTTTTATCGACTTCAACAAAATAGAAGGTTCTCAATTCGGTTGTGTATTTTTTTTATAAATATAATAAGTGTTTTTCGCTGTTCCAATTCGCAAGCATGTCACATGATACTTAAGTAGTTATTCCGTTTTGTTACCTCGAACCCCATCGATTGTAAAACCGCTTGTAATTATGGGAAGCTAGACGCGTGCGCGTTGCTTTGTATAAGTTTCCTGGAAACTTAACTGCTTCGCAGTAATTTAAATGTTAGTGGGTTAGCTAAGTCTAACAATAGTTATATAATTATGTTATTTGATAACGAGCCTATTATTATTGTGCTTTGAAGTTAGGTTGAGAATCAATTTAATTGTGGTTTTAACTGTTTTTTTAAGAAGTTACTCAAAAAGGAAACGTTTGAAATTAACATCAAATACCTACTAAGATCACACTTAAGAGTGTAGATGTGGTCATTCAGAGACAGAGGCAGGAACTCAAATGACAATGAAGGCGAAACGGGTTGAAAAAATGGACAGATCCGCTGCTGAGAACTCGTATACGAGTCAAATTTGAGAGAGCCTTACACGAATAATTACGTTTGAAATCGTTGTGAGAATACTATATGTATTCTGACTCGAAGCAAACCCAATATAAATTCAGCGTATATAAATACTTTATTTGCAACGGTTAGTAAAAATCCGGGAGCAAACATCAAACACCTCACCTTCACTCATCGAGTCACCTTCGTCCGTAGGAGAATTAAGTACCCTCGAGATACCCTACACGTGACCCTGGGTGGTGCCAACCAGGTGACAACTCTACTGGTGGTAGGCTTCGGCCGTGGTTAGTCACCACCCACTGAACAAAGCCATGTCGCCAAGCGGCCTAGCCGTGTTCCGGCATGATGTTCGGTGTTGCCATTCATGGATGGCGGGTCAGATCAGCTGCGCTGCATGTGCCTAGTGAATGTAGCGTCTCTATCTACTGCCGCCTTCCTACCTAGGCAAGTATGTTCCATCGTAGATCTCATCGTCACTTACCATCAGGTGAGATCGAGATCAAATACTTGCCTATAATGTATAAAAAAAAAACATCTGTAGCCTATTTTTGAATTGAATAAATTAATTCTAAGTCCACCACCCTTAATTTTCAACCCGCCATCCGAACAGCGATGAAACATTTCCGTATTGTAAGCGGTACGATATTAAGTATCTGTTTGGCAATCGCTCTTCAAATTAATTAGCCGCCATTTTGTTTGATCAAGCTTATTAATGATTCGCGGTCGATTTCCGTAGGTATATACGAGTTTAAGGAACTGAGCATTATAATAAAAATACTAGATAGGATTTTAGTAGAAGGAATGAAACAAATGGTTTATACTAGATTACTAGTAGTTACTAATAAAAAAAAATACTTACCTAGTTTGGAAAAATTACTGTTCAAGCGACTTGCTGTTTTTCCAGACGGCTGTTATGTTTTTTTTAATTATTAAAAAAAAAAATAACTGAACTACAATTTATCGGTGACAGCTTGATCTAGAAGCTCTCAAGTATAACTATAATCGCTCATAGTACGTTATCGATAATACAAACACTAATTAGTTATTATTTTTTTATAAAAAAAATCTATCAACATGTTACATGTGACGTATATTGATCATCAAACTATTATGTATTAGTCACAGTATAGGGAAGAAAAGACACAAATTAGTTTGGAAATATATACAATCGCTGCTCGCAGGTAAGGGCTGTACGCTGTCACAGAAGGTATTAACTGGAGCCGGAGTTATAAAGGGCGGATGACTGGTATGCGAGAAGGAGGCATTCAGATAATACTTTTTTTTGTTATATGACTGTACTCTGCTTTTTTTTATTTTTTCTTATTACATTATAGGCAAGTATTTGATCTCGATCTCACCTGATGGTTAGTGACGATGAGATCTACGATGGAGCATACTTGCCTAGAAGGTACCTGTTCACTCTCAACTTGAAAACACCCAGATTGAAGTCAACGGGGAACAAAGATGTAGCTTGTTCCATTACCTGGCAGTTCGCGCGATGAAAGTAGAAGCAAAATGCTTAGTACGTACCGAAGGAATGTCAACAGTGTACGGATGACACTTGTCCGTTTGTCTTGTCGTCCGACGATAGAATAGAGATGGGGGAATCTGGAAATCCTTGAGGCCCTAGCCGGGGTGTGAACCTGCAATATTGGTTTCCACGGCTAGCGTTCTAGTAACTTGGCTATCACTGCTTTATCTTATCATTCCAAATTCTAATATATTTAAAATTTTTCATAATCGTACGGATATAATAAAATTACTCGCTTGCACATAACGACATTCAACTAAGCCTTCCCTTCAGTAGAATTAACTTCGCCCAGATTAAGAGGTCCCATTCACTGTGAGAAAATTAGTTTCTATGTGTACCATAATAGTTATCACACATTTACTAATTATGCCTGGATTTAATTTCAGTATCACATAGACCGTGTCACTCTAATCTTAATTAGACTATTTATAGAGCTATATAGAGTTAGTGTGTGAATAAAATAAATGTGTAAAATAATGATTGATTAATGAGTACTACTATCAGCCGAAAGACGTCCACTGCTGGACATAGGCCTCCCCCAATGATTTCCACACATCACGGTCCTCCACCACTCGCATCCACCGGCTTCCTGCTACGCGTGTGATATCGGTCCACCTTGTGGGGGCCGTCCTACACTACGTCTTCCGGTTCGTGGTCGCCATTCTGGAACCTTTCTGCCCCAACGGCCATCGGTTCTGCGAGCTACGTGCCCCGCCCACTGCCACTTCAACTTTGAAGTTACCGTTGCTTAGTTTGGGACCGTACAGTTAGTGTGTTCGCCTGGTGATATTTATTATTAATCATGAGGGTACCTTAGTAGGTATACCACGAAATGACGTCACGATTATGTACACTAGTTTGTTTCAAACGTTTACCTTCTATCACCCGCAGGAGTCGAGCCATGAATAACTAATGGCGAACACAAAGCCAGTGAAATAATTCAGCTTAGTTTAGTTAAAACTACGGACATTATATCAGATCTCTAAAATTGGGAACCCGCCAGCGTTTTAATTAATTTCACATGTAGAGTTCCAAGTGGTCGTGGTAGAGATGTGACATGTCATGTAATTATATGTAGAATCAATAATCGATTTGACCACATATCGATTTTTGAATCGATACTATAGTTGTGTAAGATGCAATGGTAAGTTAATAAATCGTTTAAATATCAATTGAAAATATTTTTTTCGTAATTACTGCTGCGAGTCGATTCAGAATAAATCGATAAGTAACGGAATCGATTCGATTCTTAACCGAATTGTAGAATCAATACGAATACGAAACCGTACGGTTTGACTCGTCCACTAGTTGTATTGTAGGTTTGATACAAACGTTCCTTAGTTTGGAGCAATACAGTGGGTTTGACTGTCATTTAAATATATTTAAGTATTTTTTAGTTTTTTTTTGTTTTTCCATGTACATAACTATTGTATATAATTTATTAAATAAAACTTGGCTTACCTTTAATCATTGAAATAAAATTTATTTTACACATTTTATAGAGTTTATTTTATGTTATTACGTTCCCGACGTTTTGTAAAATAAGTTTTATTTCAATATTAGTTAGTATTCGCGTAAATATAAGAAATCAATATATTTAATCGACTCAACAAATACGATGTCTCGATTGTAATCTCTCAGCCGTAACGATTGCACATAAATTACACTTGATCCAGCATTCTGCACATCCCTACGTCATAGTTGGAGATGAGCTTAAGCCAAGTTTAATTGGGACATTATTCCCGCCATTAATTCCAGACAGATTCCATGGGGTCCAGGAAAATTCTCGAAAAACTCCCATTTAGACGAGATTTAATCTTATTTGTGTGCATTCAGTAAGGATTTTCATTTTCAGGTACTCTCATACCCGTGTTGATAAATTGTAAATCAAAACATAATATATTAGATTGTTTACCGCGATTAAGATATATTCGTATATCCAGGATATTCAAGAAGTCCTAGAAAACCGTAGGGAATATCCAATTAAAAGTTTACGATTCAAATGTGGAAGTTGTGCTCGTTACAAAATGCGAGTTTATCGGTTCAACTAGTTGTGAGTCGTTGTGGTATTGCCTCGTTAGAATAAAATACTCGACACTACCCATCTTCTCGTGACCCGTCTAAGCTCTTGAATGGTAGGCAGAGGCGAGCTCTTATGTCACATAATAACGGGAACAACATATGTATTTAAGTAAGCAGGCAGGAGACTTATTTTTTATTACATTATAGGCAAGTATTTGATCTCGATCTCACCTGATGGTAAGTGACGATGAGATCTACGATGCAGCATACTTGCCTAGAAGATACCTGTTCACTCTCGACTTGAAAACACCCAGATTGAAGTCAACGGGGAACACAGACGCCGGTAGCGTGTTCCATTCCTTGGATCGCACGATTTAAGTAGAAGCTAAGTAGAAGTTAATTTTATTTTGAATATGTTCTAAGGTCGCAAAATAATAATAATAATAATATGTTCTAACACAAAAGTTCTGACAAATATTCGTTTTGTTAATCTAAGGCGATTATGTGTCTTTCCATTGTAGGTAATCAAGAATCTACTCTCCGTGTAAATAATAAGGCTCCTGTATATAATACATATACTACTGTATATAATAAGGCTTCATTTCGTAGTGGCCATGTTTTTTTTTTGTTTTCATGGCATGCACTAGATTGCCGTGCATACGACGAAAGGGAATCAAAGGTCCAATTAGTGTGATTACAAATGCTATCGCTCGATTCGATCGATTACTCTGCAGTTTATTTATACCTTTAATGCAATACCTATAGTTAAAAAGCATGGCGTATATAGGATTGATTTACAGATTTTATCGCGTTTATACGAGATTCACACATGAATTCCAGAAATCCCAGAGGTGCGAGCCGGGGTTTGAACCTGCGATCCTCGTTACCGAAACAATCGTTCTACCAACATAGCTATCACTGCTTTGTGCAACAATCTAAAAATAATTGTTAATTAAAATTACATTAACCATTTATTGTGAGAAAACAATTATATAGAAAGCCCCTAATGTGTTTCCGAGATCTCATTCGGATAAATAAACAAAGAAAATGAAAGACAAACTGCGGCCTTAGATATAAACAGTATGAGGAAAAGTATTTTGCAAGAGCAGAAATGGTTCTCTTCAATTTATCAGTAAAGAAATGGTGAACGCTTACGTAGATGCGAAGCTACAGCTAATCGGAAGATTTTCATGCTGGCAGATCTGGTGGGTTATCTATACTAATATTATAAATGTGAAAGTTTGGATGGATGGATAGATGGATGGATGTTTGTTACTCTTTCACGCCCGAACGGCTGAACGGATCTGGATGAAATTTGGCACAGAAATAGATTATAGTCTGGAATAGCACATAGGCTACTTTTTATCCCGGTAAAATGTATGGTTCCCGTGGGATAGATGTTTTAATTTTTCATACTTTTTATCGCGGGTAACACCGCCGGGCGCAGCTAGTTTTAAATAATTTGGAATCGATATCGGAAACGGATTTGAAACTCTCCGATGTTGGTGTCGCTCCCGACGAGCTTTCCGACGGAAACTTTTTGAAAAAAAACAATCTGGAAATCAAGTCAAATTCGGAAATTTGAATAGCGAATGCGACAATCCATTTCGGAAGTTTTCGATTCCGTTTCCGATATCGATTTCGAATGGTTTAAAATAATCCTGCTGGTCGGCATTCTACAAAGTCAAAGTCAAAGTCAAATCATTTATTTCGTATAGGCCTACGGGGGCACTTACAAGTGATTCAAGACAGACTGTGGCTAAGCCTTGAACTTGCGCTTCTTATTTAAAGTTGGTCACCTTCGTCCGTAGGAGAATTAAGTACCCTCGAGATACCCTACACGTGACCCTGGGTGGTGCCAACCAGGTGACAACTCTACTGGTGGTAGGCTTCGGCCGTGGCTAGTCACCGCCCACTGAACAAAGCCATGTCGCCAAGCGGCCTAGCCGTGTTCCGGCATGATGTTCGGTGCTGCCATTCATGGATGGCGGGTCAGATCAGTTGCGCTGCATGTGCCTAGTGAATGTAGCGTCTCGATCTACTGCCGCCTTCCTACCTAGGCAAGTATGCTCCATCGTAGATCTCATCGTCACTCACCATCAGGTGAGATCGAGATCAAATACTTGCCTATAATGTATAAAAAAAAAAAAGAATTTCCGTGTCAATTGACTAATTAAAAAATCTGACCATTTATTTTTAAACTAACACGTCGAAATTCAGAGTTCGATCATTGTAAATGCGCTAAACAAACGCATCTTCAAGGGCTAGTATACCCTTTCTGAACCACGGTGTATCATCGCGTAGCAACAATGGATGGATGTTTGTTACTCAATCACGCCAGAACGGCTGACCGGATCTGGATGAAATTTGGCACAGACATAGATTATAGTCTGGAATAGCACATAGGCTACTTTTTTATCCCGGTAATATGTATGGTTCCCGTGGGATAGATTTGTTTTAATTTTTCATAGAGCAAAGGATCGACATGATTATTTGCATAGGTAGTGGTAGTTTAGGGGTCAGAAAATGACATAGGTTAATTTTTATCCCGAAACAATGCACGGTTTCTATGGGATAGCGTACAGGAACTGTGTTTTTTTTAAACTTAACTTTTTAATTGCGCGTAACACCGCGGGGCGCAGCTAGTATTTCATATATTGCAGGTCAAGATACGATTTCGCGCAATCCCCATAAGATACAGTGGATACAATAATGGCATCAAAGGTCGTCTTTTATTCTATCAATAAGCCAATATTGTTTTGAAGGACCCATTTGGATTTGTGCGGGACGATATTTTGTCCATTTCCATCGGAGCAAGTAATATCTTGTTTTTGTCTGTCAAAAGATAACCTTTTTGGCTTAGTTTTTAAATAGAAATAGTAACTTTTTATCAAAAGCTAAAGAGTCTACAAAAGCCAATGATATAATAGATGTCAGTGTTGATAAAATAACTACCTAAGTCGTTTCAATAGACATTCTATCATACATAATGTTTCGTAGGAGACATTTACAATAAAAGTTTGATTAAATCTACTTTATGTTAAGTGCGAGATTATTCGTGAGCTAACCGTTTACTTTATAGTATATGTTAAGTAAAATTTATAGTTTTAAATACCGGCCGCCAGAGGCGCTGTTCAATTCTCCATACAAAATGTCTGGATACGTAGACTATGACGTATGCGGTTAGCTTACAAATAATCTCGCACTTGACGTACTGCTGATCCCACTAATATTATAAATGTGAAAGTTTGGATGGACGGATGGATGAATGGATAGCACATAGGCTACTTTTTATCCCGGTAAAATGTATGGTTCCCGTGGGATAGATTTGTTTTATTTTTTTATGTGAGAACATACCTATAACAATGTATTGTTCAAAAATGTAAAAGATCTTTTTTAAAAAAGAGCTACGATGGAGTTTCTTGCCCGTTCTTCTCCATAGGAACGCCATTCTGAACGGATTTTGTAACTTTTGACGATTCGTAATTACTGTTCTTAATGGTTTACGTGAAAAACAATATATTCTGATTCTGATCTGGCGATATTTTTATTTATTTATTTTATATGTACAAGAAATGAGGCAAGTAGAGAAATTAAATAACTTAGACTTGAGTAATATATACACATCCACACTAGTCATTCACAAATAGCCCACAGACACTGAGAAAATGCATTGTAATTTGAGCGATATTTTTTATAAAATAAAAGTGTATAGATTAGACCGCACTGAAGCCCTATGAAGGGCTGTCAAAATAAAGCCACATCAATGGTTGAAATTGATGTGGTTCCTGTAGAAGCTCATCAGATATTGGTTGTTAAGTGACAAGCAGCACACACGATCGCGTTGCTTAGAAACAGTGGTGAAAAAGATAAAACATTATTAATCATAACAAGTAAGTATTATGATCCCTTGTTTGATATCACATTATTATTCTGAAATACAATACCAATTACTTACTCTCTTAATATAAATATAAGACTGACCCAGTTACTAACCAAATATATAAATATACTAACACTCAACAAAACTAGTAGCTCGCCAACATAATATTTGTATGGTTCAAAATGCAGCTAGCACTCTCATTCGGACGGTACTAGTTGGGATATTTGAATATGTACGACATGAATGGAATATATTTGCGGATAATTTCTCGCTTGTTGGATATACTTGGTCATGGCTTGGGTTCGAATACGAGAAAATGGACGGTAACCCTGTGATATTAGCGGAAATAAATAAATACAAAACTGTACTATTCGGGTTACGTGACCTTATTAAAGCCGTGTACTGGCTGAGCGCGCAGCCTTGCTCGTAAGTACGTGTGTCGCCTCACTGAACAGGGAACAGCTTCGAGTTCCTAGTAGAGGAGGAATTAAAATGTAAAATTATTTGATTATATTTTTTGGCAATGTGATGCCTACTATGGAGAGCCTAGTGTTAGACCACTTAAAATATTTTACACTACTGCTCAAAAGTCTGCGTGATTCTTACCGTGCTAAAATGAAAAACCAGAGCCAAGCATGACGCCTGATTAGCGCAGTGGTAGTGACTCTGCTTTCTGCGCCGAGGGTCCCGGGTTCGAATCCTGGTAGGGACACAAGCTTTGTGTGATGAGCACGAATGTTTGTACCCGAGTCATGGATGTTTAAAATGTATATAAGTATTATATACTGAGTTCGCCCTCAGTCCATTGTACGGTACCCATAACACAAGCGTTAAGCTTAAAGTGGGACCGTATAGTTGGTGTGTTCGTTTGGCGATATTTATTTATATTTAAGCATTTTCGGCAACACTATCAATACAATTGTTTAATTGTCAGTGCCTTACGCACAATCCTTTTTATTTACTTATGGGTACGTTATCCATTCCTCTCTGACCGATGATTTTATAAATAAGTGTGACAACGACAGCATGTTTGCTCGATGACGTTACGACTACATTAGAATTTCCAGCTTATCCTGCTGAATTCTTATTGCCACTGCACATGTACGCTATACATTTCTTCAAAAGTTCAGTAGAAATTGTTTACAGAAAGCTTTCAATTCCCTTATCATTCCCCCCTCGACTCCATTAAGGCTTAATTGACGATCTCGATTTGGACAATGTGAAAGTTTCCATCGAAGTTGTGGGCCTCGGATATTTGAGCGAGAGATTGGGTGGAGATGCTGAGATACACTAATATACCTACTTAATCTCAAAATAAGAAACGTTATATTGAGAATTGAGAATCTACTATGCAATGGACTTGAATCAATCTTAGGTAATATCCTGGAATGGCAAATCCAAAAAACGTGAGCATGGTATCAGAGGACTATGAATATCTCTGCCCACAAAAAGGTCCAGCGATATAAAAATAATAATAATATCGCCAGACGAACAAACCCAATATACGGTCCCACACTAAGCAACGTTTGTATTATGGGTACCGTACAATGGACTGAGGGCGAACTCAATATATAATACTTATATAGATATTAAACATATAGTTGGTGTGTTGATCTGGCGATATTTATTAAAAAAAAAGGTTAAAATTAAATAGGTACCTACAGAAAAAAAACGTTATAATCTAGAGTTCAAAATGTACTAAGAGTCACATCTAGCAAGTCTCTACATCGTGGTTACCCTAAGTACAAGGGGTTGGCTTTGTTACATACTTCGTTCGTTCCCCACAACCATCTTCACTGCGAATGATGAAGAGTTGGAACTGTGAAATTTCAGCAGGTTACTCATATGTACCAACCTTGCTATGTACGACATTAGTTATGAACTTATTGCCACTTATATCTTCTATATAATAAAAATCAATTGCTGTTCGTTTGTGTCGCTAAAACTCGAGAACGGCTGGGCCGATTTAGCTGATGTTGATCTTGAAATGTTTGCCGTAGTCCAGGGAAGGTTTACACGGTGAGAAAATATGGAAAAATTGCGAGGACGAAAAATAAGTCTTTATTGTGCTTTATTCTTTCTTACTGTCAGTTAGTCTGTCGAACGTATAAGACGAAGGGAGAGTTTAATGTCGTTAGGATAGGTGATACGAAGTCCGGCCCTGATGCCCAGGGCCTTAAATAACGGGCTACCCTCGGGGTCGAGGACGACTGGGGTGTGGGCCCCGGACGTCCGGTGACGATGACGACTCCTGAGGAGGACGGCGGCGGGCGTGGCTCCCCGCCGCCGTGCGCAGCGAGGGCGCAGGGGGAGCAAACATCTGCTCCCCCGAGACGGGCCCCCATAAGGGGGCGAGGCACAAGAGGGGCACCGGTGCGTTCCGTTTGGAGATCCCGGAGCCCCTCCAACATGTGTCGAAGGCGGCCACCGGGGGGGTTTTAGTGGGTAAGAATCCCACATAACCCGGCCCTCTCCCACACAGAGGCCGGGTATCTATCGAAGATTTCCCCCCCGTCAACAAAAAAAAAAAAGGTGATACGAAGTACAGCGGGTCATCTAGTATGATATAAAAATTATAGTGTAAAATATTTCAACACGGCTAATAGTGAGCTATAAAGATAACACTTCCAAATAAATAAATAAAACATTTAATAAAATACAAACTGTACTTTGTGAATGGCCAAACGCTACAGGCTTGTCTAGTTTAAAAAAACAAACATCACACACATGAAAAGGCTAATGATTAATATTTAATGTTTCAGTGACAACCTGAGATCAGGGCTTAACCTTTTGTCCCCCGTTGTGTAGGTTGTGACACCGCAACCAATATTGAATGCTTACATTAACTCGAATACTACACATTGAAATAAAACATTTTTTTTCGGATTTAACCCCAGTTCAAACTATAACACTAGAACGTCAACCACCTCAGTCCTCCCGTAACCATGGTTGCTGTAAAGCAGCCGAAACGTCGGGAACGTAAAAACATAAAATAAACGCGATAAAATCCGAAAATATAGTTCTAATTCAACCGCAACCAATCCTATTTCTGATCGGGCTAACGACCCATTCCATTAGGTTATTCGCTTTTCACGAAGCTATAATTAGATACCCCATTTAAAAACCCAAATTTTGGCTCTTCAATTCTAAATGTCTACGATGGTTCCCGTGTTCCCTTCAATTTCACCCATACAAGGGAGAGCAGGAAGATATCAGGTGGCAAATTGTCCATAAACCACCGTACACCAAAATGTGTCGCGCTAAAAGCGAACACTGGCAGGATTAAGCTTACGGCAAAGAAAAGTTATCTTGGGTTGGGTCGCCACAGAATACGTTATATATATTATCTTAGTAATGGGACTGTCAATCTGAATTTATTCTGAGTTCTGAGTTATTCTTAAATTGCCACATGGACTCACCAACTGTACTGTCCCAAACTAAGCAACGCTTGTATTATGGGTACCGTACAATGGACTGGGGGCGAACCCAGTATAAATTACTTATACTCGTATAGATATACATCCATGAATCGGGTGCAAACATTCGTGCTCATCACACAAAGTTTGTACCTACCAGGATTCGAAGCCGAGACCCTCGGCACAGAAAGCAGGGTCACTACCAACTGCGCTAATCAGGCTGTCAAGCATTCTGTCGTTCAACTGGAAATCAGTAAGTTTTATGAAGTGTCTTATCTATACTCGTATCCTTAATCTTTGAAGTCATTTATTCTTGGCCCAGAGATAACGCCGCTTACATGCAATCTTGTTACAAGTTCAGAACAGAAAGCTACATGTGGTAGCGGAGATAGGCAACACACTCACGAGAGAGAGAGAGAGAGAGATCGGTCATTATCGTCTCGGTTGGTCTGTACTATAAGGGACAATATTGCCAAGATATTTTAAGATCATTTTTGCATGGCAATACCTAGATCGATACGACACTCTTTACTCGACTCGGACCACGGTCCGAGTTGACCATGATTTCATTTATATTTTTTCTTTCATTGACTCGGCCCGCTCGGAATATAAGCAAAATGTTTTATTGTCAATGTTTACTTATAGTATATCTTTCTATTACATGTTATCCTGGTACCTATGTACTTATTAGTTTATTTAGGAGGCCGACTGTACCGGATGATTACGGATTCGATTCCTGGAGCATTCTGAAATAGTCTTTTCGTGATTTGCCTAAGTCCGAATAATATCCCTCTAAAATATTATATTATAAATGTGAAAGTTTGGAGGCATGGATGGGTGGATGTTTGTTACTCAATCACGTCAAAACGGCTCAACGGATCTGGATGAAATTTGGCACAGATATAGATTATATTTTATCCCGGTAAAATGTATGGTTCCCGTGAGATAGATTTGTTTTAATTTTCATAGAGCAAAGGTTCGACATGATTATTTGCATATGTAGTGTTAGTTTAGGGGTCAGAAAATGACATCAGCTAATTTTTATCCCGGAAAATGCACAGGGATACAGAAAAGGACATACTTTTAATCGCGGGTAACACCGCGGGGCGCAGCTAGTATACCATAATACAAGTGTACAAGTGATGCTTACTTTCGGACCATACAGTCGGTATGTTCGTATGGCGATTTTTATTATTCTGCAAATGTGCTTAAAATTTTCCCAAATTAATGAGTTACGGACATTCGCGAAGTCCCGGCACGCCCACACACGGATGAAATTAACATTTCAAAATCACGAATGACAAAAGTAACGCCCTCAAAATGTATCATAAAAACCATACCGAGGTAATAAAAACACATAAAAAGCATAGCCCACATTTTGTGGGCGTGATGAGAATATTCTATGGACGAAAAAGTGTTTGTGAAAAATAAGACCAAGTTCTTCTAGACTTTTTTTTGTAAATTTTACTTTCTACCCGAATTTGATGTATATATTGAAATAAAACTATTGTAACGAATTTTATCGCGTTTATTTTATGTTGCTACGTTTCGGCTGCTTTACAGCAGCCATAGTCACGGGAGGACTGAGGTGTTTGACGTCCTAGTGTCATAGTTAGAACTGGGGTACCCTCATTTTTAGGTGTTGTTGGCGATCCGATCTATTTATTTATTTATTTATTTATTTAGTTTTAGTTTAATTAGAACGGCCGCAGGCCAATTATACTAACTAAACAATGGGTAGGTACAATACAGGAAGATAGACCAATCATGCGTCTTTCTCGCAGAACTTCGAACATTCCAACAAAATCCTCGTCCATACATCCGCAAACAAATCTAAACTTGGACTGGAATCCAGAAGATTGTTAAGTGCAGTGAGGGTGCGTGGTACAGGCGATTTAGCTCGGGCGGCAGTACGGCAAGTGGGGACAGCAAACAACTTATGTTTCCTGCCGCGACAGTAATTGTCAGGGGTGAAGAGTCGACAGAGTACACTGTGCAGATCAGGCGCATCGATTCTTCCGGAAATAATTTTGCAAGACGTAATAATTTGGTCCAGTGCTCTCCTGGCTTCAAGCGAGTTATAGCCTATGCAGTAAGTGCTCACAGTGTCTCAAGGTCTTGCAATGGTGTGCTTGGTTTTGGATTTAATTATATTAATTTCTGGTTCCTAAGTCGGTGGTAGTACCCAGCCATCTTCCCTATTCAAATTAGGGTGTATTTATGCAAAAAAATGTTTAAAATAAACGCGAACAAAATCCTTTAAATTCGTTTTATTTCAATGTGTCGTATTCGCGTAAATATAAGCAACCAATATGAGAATTACATTGATTCATTTATGGACATATATTTAAATCTTTTTAATCTCTATTTAGGATTAAACACCAGCATTATAATACTAATAAGTAGTAGGGAGCTTAAGCTTAAGCTTATAGGATTTACGTAAACAGATAATAATATAGTATAACAACCATAAAACAAGTAAGATTAAGCGTTGTAAAAAAACTATAAAAGATGGGCAATAAAATATAGTCAAAAACATATACAAAGAATTGATACAGGTTCTCTGACGTTTAAAGATTAAATACCGTCTAACCTCTGAAGAATAAAGTCTTTATGAACTGTGTTTACTAAACAGTAAAGTAATATAAGTGTTTATCTATCTATAGTTTCTAAAACATGTTTTCGATCAACTTGGCATTCTCTGCCAATCGTGTATTCACCAAGTTACAATCACTGAGACGTTTTCTTGTGAGTGACTTGGCGACCACACAGCCGTGTGCTCTGATAAATTAAATTTGCCGACCCCCATACACGCGCCGGTATGAATTTTTATGATCCTATATAAAGCAATTACAGTACATGAGAGTGATTGACGTATAATTAATTTGTTTTATATATTTCGAGAGTATTTGATGAGTTGGAATCATGAAAAAATAAGGTCGCCGAGAAATTTGGGTTACCCTTATTATTATAATCAATAACTTTTAATTAATATGTACACAAAATATTTATTTCATTTTTCAACAGTGAGTTTGGCTACGACCTCCATTTAACTGGTGACCGAAATCCTTATCGAGTTTTATATTATAATATTTTATAGAAATCGTCAGACCTGAAATTATTAGTCTGATAGCAATATAATGCCTTACAAAAGCCTATAAAAATGATATACAATTTGTTTTGTTCCCGAAAAAGAGATTTAACCCTTAATAGCCTAGAGTTTCAATTTTGATACCAATCTTTTAAACCGAATGTTCACATTACTATTAGTTTTTTTTATAGGTTGGCTGTACGTATTTTACTGTTGTATAATATTCTTTCCAACGAAATTAAAAAAAAAATCAAATGTCATTATTATTAAACACAGTAACACTAAACACAGTAATATTAAAAATAAATCACTTTCGTAAATCAGGCGACTAAGGGTTAAATTATCAAATACCATGAGATACATAAAAATGTCAAGTCACGCTACGTAATACTTTAAATCAATTGATAAAACCTTTTTCATCATTACGACTTTACCTTATTAGGCTGAAGCGTTTATACATATAATACTAGCTGTCCCGGCGAACTATGTATCACCTCAGAATCAAATGTAGAAGAAAATGAATTATCTTTATAATATATGATTTCATGCTAAAATCAATTTAAAAAGAACTGAAAGAAAATCGTAAATTCACGAAAAGATCCACGGAAAATACCAACTCTAGGGGGTTCAGAATCATAAGTTGAATCCATGGTATCAGTTTTCGTTACGAAGCCACTTTTACCCTGTATAGAATCAGTCAAAAAAATCAGAATACAAAACACTTTCTCCCTCGCCAATTTCGTAGCGCAAAAGCCTCAAATATTTTCGCACCTGAACAACGACAGTACAAAAAAACAATATCAAGCAAGTTTACGACGCGAGCCCACCATTTACATAATTCGAGAGTGGGATTGTACCTTTCCACCTTCGCGTATACTATGCTAATACATTGATATATATGCTGTAACAGAAATAGTGTAAAATATTTTACCCGATGAATCTGTAAGTTATGTAGATCACGTTGATGTATAAAATAATTGTGTAAATTTTTTATTGTTTTTTTATTAACAAGGCGACCCAGTGTGGTATAATTTTTTAAATGTTTTATATTTGACTAGCTGCGCCCGGCGGTGTTAACCGCGATAAAAAGTATGAAAAATTAAAACATCTATCCCACGGGAACCATACATTTTACCGGGATAAAAATATGCCTATGTGCTATTCCAGACTATAATCTATCTCTGTGCCAAATTTCATCCAGATCCGTTCAGCCGTTCGGGCGTGAAAGAGTAACAAACATCCATCCATCTATCCATCCATCCATCTATCCATCCATCCAAACTATCACATTTATAATATTAGTATAGATTTATTTCTTTAGGAATGTTATCTTTATAACCTACTGTTAGCTCTGTTAAATTATTTTACATTATTTTTGTTACACCTTATAAATGTGCTTGCAAGGTTTTATTTTTTGATTTTTTGACGGCCTGATTAGCCCAGTGGTAGTGACTCTGCTTTCTGCGCCGAGGGTCCCGGGTTCGAATCCTGGTAGGGACAAGCTTTGTGTGATGAGCACGAATGTTTGTACCCGAGTCATGGATCTTTAATATGTATATAAGTATTATATACTGAGTTCGTCCTCAGTCCATTGTACGGTACCCATAACACAAGCGTTGCTTAATGTGGGACTGTATAGTTGGTGTGTTCGTATATAATTTATTTTTATTTATTTGATTGATGAACGTGTATAAATACTTATAACACGTTTTCTTTTAAAATTAGCCGCACACTTTCAGCTCTGTTATTCCAGTAGATCAGAATCTAGGTTTTTTGATGGGAAGTCTAAGCGTGAAGTTGTCAATTTTGTTTTATTCTCCAAAAAATGTGTTTCTTTGATGAATAATGTGTAATATTAGTGGGTTTATAAATAAAATACAAATTCTTCACAATTAGTCGTGTCAAAATTGATCAGCCGAATTACCTACAATGACATAATCGGAATTTTCTTAAGTTGGTTATTAACAGAAAGTTAATTTGATACTTTCACTGGATATTTTGTTTTTATTAGACCGTTATGGGACAAATAATATATAACAGGACTTACCAAGCTGTGCCTAGTTCACTTTCCAAGGACACGCTTATTTCTAGACCCGACCCTTATTAAAATACAGTACCAACTCGACAATGCGTGAATACATAACACTGAGCTTAACTAGACATCCTTCCACTGAAGACCCTATTGTTTTCAGTCCCGGATTCCATTCATTCATATGGCAGATTGCCATAAAAATAAATAAAATAAAAATAAGAATCCTTTAGTCGACGACATTTAAATGTGTGTATGTTTTATTTTATTTGTTCAATTGTTTTATTTTATTTGTTCAATTGTTTTATTTTATTTGTTCAATTGTTTTATTTTATTTGTAATTTTTTAAACAAAATTTGTATTCCATGAAATATAGATTTCATTCCATTTGTGATTGGCTTAGTAGCGTGTAATAACTGTAAGCTCCTTTCAGGATCTGAAAACGAAATGAGAATTGTTAGTAGTTGCGTGAGAATGGTATCACCCAATCCCTTTTTAAAACAATACATTCTTTAAAAATATTTTTTCTTTTTTTTAAAGCTTTCTTCCACATGTTTGTATAATCGCAACGTGCAAGGAGCAACAGCTAACATAATAATATAGCGTATATATGCAGAACGTTTCAGAAATGTGACATAATCTTTTAGGAGTAATTTTTTTATAAGGTGATTTTTTTTTTTTTTTTTTTTTTTATACATTATAGGCAAGTATTTGATCTCGATCTCACCTGATGGTAAGTGATGATGAGATCTACGATGGAGCCTACTTGCCTAGGTAGGAAGGCGGCAGTAGATAAGAGACGCTACATTCACTAGGCTCATGCAGCGCAACTGATCTGACCCGCCATCCATGATTTTAGTGCTCAGTGAAGTTCTCTTATTTTCCGAGTGAGAGAAATTTAGTCACACCTTTTGTGTTATTGTGGCCTTAGAGCACATTTAACCAATAAATGCCTGACTGAGACAAGAGAATCATATAACCCACAGATATATTAGAGGAGATATGTTATGAAAGCGGTGGGCTTGCGCTCACCTTTAGCCAAAATTACGCTAACATAGAGTTTTCGCCGTCAGTCGACTGCAACTGCACGTCGGTATCGGAGCTCTAACTTTTTTTTTTAAATGCCGTTTTATTCCGTGGTTGTGTGCAAAAATACTACCAGCAAAGTGAACTACGCGAAAGATGGAATCTCATTTCACCAGCCAGTATTAAGTATTTTATTTATTCGTTTTTAAAATCATTAAAAACAACAAATCAAAAAATATTTAATGCCTTTATTATGTTATTTTAGTTTTCATGTAGCACAACGACTTTTTTATTTTTGTACAAAATACATGGCTCTTTAAGTACCACCTATGTTCGCTACTGAGTGAATGTACAATGGATAGATCGTCTGACGATACTTTGAATAAACTGGTGCGTCGCGTGGTACGGCCGCTGTATGCGGCGACGACGCAGCACGCACCGAATTATTGGCACGCGTGTGTGTGTGAGACTTCGTATTGGTTGGTTTTATGTAATTGCATGTGTTTTGTGGCGAGTGGTGGGGAACAAAACGGAGTCAGCGAGTTCCCATACATTTTGAACCGCACGGCATATCTCTCGTGATCTGTGATATAACCACACTTTTACAACCACTACAAATTACAAAGTATGTTTCATGGGAAAGTGCTTTATGATCCCCTTAATATTTACAATATTGTGTAAACTAAACTGACAATATGCTCAGCAATTATATTTTTACAGGACTGTTTTGATAACGGATGGGTGCTCACCGGTTAAATGTTGACAATAACGTGTGATATTTACGGTGAAAATGTTTAGTGGTAAACTGATACTTGATAAATTATTAGGTAATTATTTCTGTACTAACTATTAATTAAAACTATCTCTTACGCTTAAAAATGTAGACACAGTCAACTTAGTAAACGGTCCAGCAGAAAACACAATCGTTTTGTTGAACTGCGCTGCAAGTATGTACAGATCTTTCCGGAATGTGACCTCTCGAGCCCACCATACGCTTTCGTAGGGCCCTAGGATTAAATCTTTACTCTGAAAGTAGACAAACATCTTTATAATTGTAGCCTTTCTCGTTGTTGTCAACACCTTACAACTTATGAAGTCTTGCACAACGTATTGTTTAGATAATACTGTTGTGTGTGTATGTATACGTTTGGGTATGTTATGAGTGTGTCCATTTGTTTGGTGTGGTGGGATGTGTGCAACTATTATTTATTTATTTTAAGTCATAAACGTTTGTGACAATTGTGACACAGCATAGGTAGATATAACGTGACGTATTGATCAATTATATTGGATACCTACCGCGTACAAAACGTCGTTGCTATGCCAACAGTAGATAAACAACTGAGCAACGCCGAATACCAGATACTCTGTGGTCAGAAATCTTTGCATAGGACTCGTTTCAATCTGAAATATATAATAATAATAATGACGCCAGCCAGACAAACAGATCAACTATTTTTTTCAACGCTAAGCAACGCTAAAATAAAAGTAGCCTAAGTTACTCCTTGTTACATCAGCTATCTGCCAGTGAAAGTCCCACCAAAATCGGTCCTGCCTTTTGAGAGATTAGCCGGAACAAACAGACAGACAAAAATTGTAAAAAATGTTGTTTTGGTATATGTACCGTGTATACATCCAAATGCACTTAGTAAAAAGCGGTTATTTTAATATTACAAACAGACACTCCAATTTTATTTATTTGTATAGATGTATAGATTAGCAGAGTAGTAGGAGATATACTGTGGAAAGAATGTATACAGATTAAAACCCAGAGTCGTACTTCTAAGCTGCGTATCTAATATTCAATTATAATTATCATTTGCTGTAAAATCAAGTCAAGCATCGTGAGGAAACCTGCAAGTATTACGAAAGCCATGTGAACTTCCCAAGCTGATCCTAAGGTAGAGTATGGTCTAAATCCTTCGTGTATTAAGATGTAGAGTTCTCCATATAATGACAATAGACTCGCCCCCTATTACATTGGAATTTGACGGAAAATTAGCGCAGTTGGTAGTGACCCTGCTTTCTGTGCCGTGGGTCCCGGGTTCGAATACTGGTAGGGACAAACTTTGTGTGAGGAGCACGAATGTTTGTAGCCAAGTCATGGATGTTTCATATACGTAATATATACTGGGTTCGCCCTCAGCCCATTGTACGGTACCATAATACAAGCGTTGCTTAGCGTGGGCCCGTATAGTTGGTGTGTTCGTCTGGCGATTTTTATATTTATTTACATAATTAAATACTATAGGCACAATATGGCTCTACTCTACTACACCTCTACCTACACCTTCAGCTGTTAATTATATAATTATAACTTACTGTTATTTGATAAGCAGTGACGCACAGCATGACGGAACATACAAACATGTAGAGCAGCATAATTGGTGATAAACAAGAGTCGAATAAACGAGAGTACCTGAGAATTAAAATAATAGAGGTTCATTAAACAGCCGCGCATTGACTGAGCGCGCAGCCTCACGAGG
Source organism: Pheosia gnoma (assembly GCA_905404115.1). Taxonomy (NCBI): domain Eukaryota; kingdom Metazoa; phylum Arthropoda; class Insecta; order Lepidoptera; family Notodontidae; genus Pheosia; species Pheosia gnoma. Next base: position 5,638,667 of record FR989918.1, on the reverse strand, counting down.
CCGCCTCATTTTATTTATTTACAAAAAAAAGAAAGAACGTCGTCTTTGGTCCTTTAATTGGCGTCACACACCCAACGATATAGGTTTACTTGTTATTATAATTAATTAATTTAATTTGTTATTGCTTCTTATTGCTATTGATTATTTGATATCAGCAGAATAAAGTTTAATAAAAAAAAAAGTTTTTTTTTATTACATTTTAGGTAAGTATTCATCAGGTGGGATCTCGATCCCACCTGATGGTAAGTGACGATGAGATCTACGATGGAGCATACTTGCCTAGAAGGTACCTGTTCACTCTCGACTTGAAAACACGCAGATTGAAGTCAAAAATCAAATAATCAAATTTGACACAAATCAAATTTGATTTGTTCCATGTTCAATTTAATAACAAATAATGAAAATAGGCCCTGTTATCCTATGATTCGCGAGTGATATTCGACCTTAAGGTGATAAAGGAATGTCTTGGCTGAATCAACATAGCTAAATTGCAATAAGACATGAGTCAGCACACAAAAGTTTCCTGCATCAAACGCTCAAATTGCAAATTAACCCGACACAAAGTCAATCTAACTTGAACAGTTACATTTCGACAGTAAATTCCTTCTCTACTTGTTTGTGAGTTTACACATTAGAAGTTTGGATTACGGCACGTGAAGTAGTAAGGTAAAGCTTCAATGGTGGAAAGAGGGGGCTTACTATGAACTTGAAGCTATCGACTCTATATGGTTTTAAATTGGCGGTGAAAAAGAATCTTCGTATTTCATATGATATAAATTCAAGACTTTTATTTAAGTTTAATTACATTCGACGGCCTGATTAGCGCAGTTGGTAGTAACCTTGCTTTCGACTTCGGTTCGAATCCTGGTAGGGACAACTGTGTGATGAGCACGAATGTTTGTACCCAAGTCAGTTTTACTCGTATACTGGGTTCCCCCCAGTACATTTTACGGTACCCATAATACAAGCGTTGCTTAGTGTGGGACCGTATAGTTGGTGTGTTCGTCTGGTGATAATTATTTATTTAAATGTGTCGTTATGTTTTACAACTAATTGCCATCTTATGAGTAGTGACACGATTCCGTTGCGTTAAGAAAATGGGACTTTTGCTCAAACAATTGAAAACATGGGAAAAATTCAAAATTCCAATAAATTTGATCCTGAGGCGGTATGAAGTTCGGAGGATCAGCTAGTATTATATAAAACTGTAGTTACAGAACAAATTACTTACTTCACCAATTCAACATGTCGCCTATGACAATCCTTCAATCTTTTCATAGCAACATCACCCTTAACCGGTTTTTGTTCGCTCCCAAATAAGTCAGCACAATCTCTTCTAAGCAACTCCAATTCCGCTCTAAAGAAAACCATTATGACCATGGCATTGGTGTCAAAGGAGGTTATCCAACCTCCACCGTAGATAGCCGCATAGCTTTGGTATATTGATGCAGCCAAATAGCCCGCCAAAGTGGTCTTGTTGAACGGTACCCAGGAACTCACCACTTCCAGGTACGATTCCGTGCCGTTCCTCACATTCTCTCTATACGTCTCCGATGACATGTACTTAATGATCGGGTGCATTATTATCATAATCACCGTCGTATACATCAATGAAAAATACAGATATGTAATCTTACGAGAGTATTTGGTGAAGCGGTTGATAATTGCAATGTTTTTCGTGTCGATTGTCGTTCGTTGGTACAGGTCAGCTCTGGTGACGTAATCGATGATCTCTATCCAGTGCTTCTGCCAGTACACGAATGTGGTGACTTTGAAAACGCTCACAGTAGCCAACATTGTTATTTTCAAATTGTTCAACAGTAAATTGATGTCTGATTTCACGTACCACACATCTATAAATTCGGTTGCGGTAAACAAAATCACCAGCAGATGCATTAGCAGATAAAAATATTTCATCTTAGTTTCGGGGAGTATTAATCCCCAGAATTTGAGAGCTCTCAAATTTGGGCCCAGCAGAGGCCGTTTCGGATTTTCCAATTTCTGCAGGATTCTCAACATTTTTACCGGGATTCGGAGATTGGAGCGATCGGAATAATGTGGACCTTATTACTCGTTTGGAAAGACGAAGTTAATTACGTTATTTGAATGAATAGTGTTGTGGCTTTTTTTCGGATGATATCGATGTAAATTGGAAGAATCAACGAATAATTTAATTTGTATTGTGATAAATGTGTTTCGACAGGTATAGTTATTGTTTTCTCTGATTAAATATCAAAGAAGTCTAATGATAAAATTTAAAATACTTTGAAAAAAAACTTCTGTTTTTTTAGGTTGGCGATCGGCTACAAAATAAATATTTTCTTGCCAGTATTGATTATTTCTTCACAATTATTATAAAATGAGAGATAAGTAAGTACCCCTGATGATAATAATGATTTCAATGACGATGATGATGATGAAATAGATCCTCTATCCCCTCTCAGTAAAGCTGTGGATACTTTACTAAAAATTTACCGGACATCTTTGGTGAAATTTAAAAGTTAAGTTATACAATTTTGGGCTCATTCGTAGCCCAGTGGTCCTGAGGATGCCTCGTTTAGTCCCACTGTCCCACTAATATTACACATTATTTATCAAAGAAACACATTTTTTCGAAAATAAAACAAAATTGTCAAATTCACTGTTCAACTTCCCGCGAATAAGACTACTCATTCAACCCATAAACTATATTTGTTACAGCTTATATTTCATCTAGTTTATCGCATCAACACGATATTAAAGACTTTATTTATAATTTTTCTCGCAAACCTCTTGAGATATTCTAATTTAAGTAAAAATAAATCTGATTTATCGCTACAACGATAAATTCTCATCAAGCTTAATTTGTTGCGTTACTTGTTAACTTGTGAAATGGTAATTAGTTTAATGGACGAAAAAAATAAGGATTTTGCAATATGTTTCATTGATAAAAAACTTTTTAACAAAATAAAAACCGTCTTCAAAAAACTAAAAAGCCAAGAATAATCTAATCTTGAAATCTACCTTGTCTAACTAAATCCAATATTTAACTAATCTGAAGTCGGTGCCAATCATCTCTCTCAATTCCTCATGGATCCCATGATCAGAACAATTTTTTGAAAAAAATGGGACCAATCTGTAAGCATATCCTTTCATATCAAAAAATAATTTTCCAAATCGGTTCATAAATGACGGAGATCTGAGGTAACAAACATAAAAAAAAAATAAAAAAAAATACAACCGAATTGAGAACCTCCTCCTTTTTTTGAAGTCGGTTAAAAATGTTTTGCTTTTTTATTTTCTCTGAGGGTTAACTTAGACTGTTGATTAGGGATTAGTGTTAAGTTTTCCTTGTACGTAAGAGTAATATTAAAGTATGTTTACACTTTAACTTTGTTGATGCCGTCTTGAACTGAATTTACAATTGCTATGAAAGCGTCCAGAATTTAATCTTTGTTGTGTACCTTGAGAACGGCACTACTTTTTTCAAACTTAGCGTAAAGTATGCTGATGCCAGGTATTAAATAAAATAAATATGTTTGTAATCGAATTATTTTTATTGTAACTACAGTCCAACAGAATGAAAAAGACGTGAAATATATCACATATCGAATGAAAAAAAAGGCTGTAAAATTTATCTCACATTGAATGATCGATAATTTGAAAAAAAAAACAAATATTCATTTTCAATTTTATTCATAGCCGCGTGCTCAGTGATCTGGCAGCCCCACCACGGTGCTTTGCTACGTTTAGTCAGTACGTACCTCACCCGAATCTAACACTGCAGCCTCACCTGACATCTTTTATGTGCCTCGTGGTGTAGTAACAAAAACATCGATAATAACGTCATAAAAAATATCGACAGTACGTCCCACCTCTATAGATCACAATTAAAATAATTATGTCACTCATTAAAACGCAATCTGTAGGTGTGAATTGTGACGCGACGAACAACTCATGCCGGTGTTTAATTACAGATCAATGCGTAATTACATGTGTCATTTGTATTATTATTTGTAGGTATGTTTTAAACGCGACTTTGGTTGTACATGGTGGGTGACTACTGGTAGGTAGAGTAGTAACTGGTAGGTGGTAGGTAGTAGTATTACTGTCTAAGTGCGATTTGTAAACATTGTAGATAACTACTACCTAGCTACTGTCAAAGCGCGAGTTGATTTGAAGCGCGGAAGCCACCCCCCCCCCCCCCACTGTCTACTTCGCCTCCATCACTTTACAACATCACTTGTAAACATCGTAGGTGACGTATTTTCGTACGCTTATCGATAGAGTTAGCGATCAAGTCGCGTCTTCGTGTTGACATTATTATTATTTCAGCTCCTTCGTCTTGATTGGTGACTCCATGCTGAGGATCAATAACATGACATTAAATTTAACATTACTAAATAATCTGATATCGATGAATGCAAATCATCGATAAAATCGTACGTGAACGTTACGGTACAGGACTAGAATATTTTTAAAACAACTGAAACCTTCCTGACAACTATAAAACAAGTCTCCAATAAACAAACAAATGGACAATTCCAAGTTATAATGATTTAATTTTAATTACTTTATTAAAAGTACGCGATGAAAGTAATTAACTTGATTTACTAACGTAATTTGATTTTAATGAAAATCGTCGGATGTAATACTCCAGCTGACTTAACTATTATCGAAATTGCATGGTTCTAGAATGGCGACCACGAGCCGGAAGACGTAGTGTAGGACGACCGCAAACAAGGTGGGCCGATGATATCACACGCGTCGCAGGAAGCCGGTGGATGCGAGTGGCGGAGGACCGTGATGTGTGGAAGTCATTGGGGGAGGCCTATGTCCAGCAGTGAACGTCTTTCGGCTTATGGATGAATGTTGACAATTCGTCTTTATTGACTTCGAACCATCATCATCTGGTCGCGTCGAATGCGGCGGCGGTGAATGTCTAAATTACATTATCATATAAATATGACGTCCTAGATATATGTCATAGATAAATGTACCAGATAACGAAAATAAAACCAAATTATTTTTCCAAACTTTAATTCTGATTAATTAATCTACCAGCGCAGCTAAGGATGACAATATTCCATCAAATCTCCTTGTACAATCAAACACAGAAGTGTCATTTACACAAAAAAGGCATCCTCGAGTCCCCTCGGGTAACAATTAGTGGAGATTAGCGGCAGGTACACTCGTAGACAGAAATGATTGCGCCCTTAAGGGCATTTAATGAGAAAGTCATTAGGGTAGATCGTGACCTGTTTCCCATAGATTCGTTTTGCTACTATCGGGAGAGATGGCAGAAGTTCTATTAAGAACAAACACATACAAAATAATACAATGAAAATAATAAGACTAACTTCATTGTGTCAATATTTTTCCATAAAAAGTATCTGACGGTACAGTTTTGTTTTTTTTTTCTCGTGTCTGTTTGTCTGTACACAGACTTTAATGAAACTTTGCTTGGGGATAGTTTATACTCTGTGTCAACATTTTAAGGTAGTTACTTTTTAGCCCAGGTAACAGTGTTCTGTGTGTGTGTGTGTGTGTGTGTGTGTGTGAGTGTGGTGTGTGTAGGTGTGTAGTGTTCGCGCGGAATAGCTAAAGATTTTATTTATAAACTAGCTGTTGCCCGCGACTTCGTCCGCGTGGTATTTAACAAAGACAACCGTTGACAACAGCCTGCTCGCCAATTCTGAGCCCGCGGGACGCATTGCAGGTTATTGCTATCAAACTTAATCAGGCGCTGCGCTGCAACATTGGTTTTAATTTTTTTTCGTGAGATCCTATTTTTTTTTCTAAAATAAAAGTAGCCTAAGTTACTCCTTGTTATATCAGCTATCTGCCAGTGAAAGTCCCGTCAAAATCGGTCCAGCCATTTCAGAGATTAGCCGGAACAAACAGACAGACAGACAGACAGACAGACAGACGGACAGACAGACAGACAGCCAGACAAAAATTATAAAAATTGTTGTTTCGGTATAGGTAACGTGTATACATCCAAATGCACTTAGTAAAAAGCGGTTATTTTAATATTACAAACAGACACTCCAATTTTATTTATATGTATAGATTAACTGGGCATATTTTACAAATCATGCTTATATATGTTCAATGTATCTATATAATATTTGTATATACCATGAAACCGTTTTCTTGCGTGTGCTTGAAAATAATAGTACCGGTAAAATTATAAAATGGCCTTAAAGGTAGATACTCTATAATATCAAAGTATTTATTTAAACAGGATTGGAATAACGCAATATTGGAGCTGATCGAAGTAAGTCTACTGTTTAATCATCTATATGTGGCAGCACTAGTTAAGAATACAGGAAACGACGTTTATAGCTCTTTCATTGCTATTTTATTTATGTTCTCAAGTCACAAGCTTTGCCCGCAAGCCTGCATATAGAATTAGTAGTTTCGTGATACATGAAATCGCAATTGTCAATTCGAATTTTTTTTTATGGGAAAACTGTCAAAAGTGACGATCATAAAATAATTTGGAAGCTATTGGTCATCATTTGAGTGAGTGCTCAAAAAATTAAAAAAATATATCTCACCTCTGAAAGTAATTTTGAGTGCGATCTCACATACTACACACGCACGCACACACCACACACATACACTCATATACTCGCGCATACACACAAATCCACACACTTAAATTGATTGCAAAAATGACGGAGATCTGAGGTAACAAACATAAATAAAAAAAAATACAACCGAATAGAGAACCTCCTCCTTTTTGAAGTCGGTTAAAAATACTAATACACGGCGCATGACCGAGAGAAGAAAAGCCTATCTCTAGTCTTGCTCTTAGAATTGAGATCAATTTATTATTATAAGAACTGGCAACTGTTAGGATATCTAGGGTAATCGCTATAATTAAATAAAAAACTTCCTGCGAGACAGGCCTGACCTAGTGCAGGAAGTTTTTGTCAATAACTGACAGGTATTTAAAAAATATTATTATTAAATTGTAACCGCAATGTATGTATACATAAATACCTGTAAATCTTTGAAATAAAACTAATTTTAAGGATTTTTATCGCGGTTTATTTTTGATTTTACGTTCCCGACGACGAAATTAGTTTTATTTCAATGTGTAGTATTCGCGTAAATATAAGAAATCAATACCTGTAAATCTGTTTTTGGTTAATAAACATTATTATTATTATTTATTATTACCAATACTAGTGAACTTAGACTAGAGATCTAGGTACATCTAGGACGTATCCGATCACACTGACCCACACAAATCCAAACATACTTCAAAAGAAATGGACCAAATGCAATTTTACATGAAACCCGGGCGAACCCGTTACTCATCGCGTATTACAACCGGATATATCCGGTACCCGGGCCCACATTTGTATATGGCCCGATGATACAGCGAAAATGTGATGGGATCCTCGCGAAATGGATTCGGAGATGTCGTTTATCTTGAACTAGACATTTCATCCGGCACCGTCCGGATATAATTCGTTTGTCACGTGGACCCGTTTACAAAGCCGGATGTAATATTTGGAGTACATGATGAGGGTTTGGGTTTGATGACTTTATGTTTAAATGAATTTTATATAAGGGCTCGGGCACACGAAGCCAGTGTTTTCTTCTATTACTCAGTTGGTAAAAAAATCCTATCTATTAGTATATATGTATATACATAATACAATTATTACTCTGTTGTGTACATTAAATATTATTGGGAAATAAAAATAGCAGGGGACAATCTTTTTGATTTTAAACAGTTTGTGTGTATGTATTTTTTTTTGTTTTTTAATAACGGCCCTGAAGCAATGTAATAAGGAATGTTATGAGTTAGATATTGTTGCGCGGGGTTCGTACTATAGGATAGCCCATGGTAAGACTCCAAAGGTAAAATATATACAGGTTGATTCAGAAGAGTTATTTAAAAAGACAGGACTTAGACGTGTCAAGTAAAAAATAATAACAAAATAAAACTTGAGAGGTGTCAAGGGACACCCGGATGGAACGAAGTTCCTTTATTATTTTTTATTATTTATTATTTACAAAAAAACCTGTACACACTCAACAAAAATAATCGTCGCGACACCACACTGTTCAATGCGAAATAGAAAGACGAAACGAAAATATCTGGCTTGCTTTCTATAAGAGAGAGAGAGAGACCGACAGAGAAACATGCGCACGCCGCACGGCTTACAAATAATCATGTTTATAATCGGCCTTTACATAGGAACTGGAGTTGGGTTAATAAACATAAATATTATTTATGTTTAGTTTGTAAGTCAGCGATAGATGTCGCTGGCATGTTTTTGAACTAGGTATCGTTATGTTTTTGGGTTTTATATAGTAAACTATAATTTCAATTATAAAAAAGCTTACAATAGCTCGTTACAACTTTTCATCTTAATTTTTCGACTTAATTTTTCGTCTGAATTTTTTCCGTCTAGCCCCCTTTCGTAACGCGCGATAAGGAACTTCGTTCCAACAAAATCAACCGAATTGAGAACCTCCTCCTTTTTGAAGTCAGTTAAAAAATAATCACGATTGTCATTTTGCTGTAATTTTTTTTTATTTACATATGTAACATGCTGTCACAAAACTAGCCTCCGTACAATGACACGCGGACAAAGATGTCGGTGCGTACTGAATATTTTTTTATTATTAATTTCATACACATATCCGAATTCTGACTTAATAAGCGCAGCGCACGGGCAAAACCGCGTGCAAAACCTAGAATCATTTAAGGTTATTGCTTCTGCAAGTACATTCATAGTTACCTACTTAAAATAAAGTAATACGATCCACTCAAAACTGCCAAAGCAAACAAAGGTTAGAATAAAATAAAAGCAACCAAATTATTTTTTATTTCACATACTTTCAGGGCAACAAATAATAAAACGCCATTATGGCTTCTTTCATTATAAATTGATGTGTCTCGCATCATTGATATAGCACAATTCGCGACTGTACGCAAGCACTTTGAAGCCCTATAATTCAATTATACTTACTGAAACTTGAAAACAGTATTCCATTTCAAAGTACAATGAGGCGATAAAACAACCATAATAATTAATTAAAACAATTAATAAGTTACGCTGGAGTGGAATATACCTTTAAGTGTGCTTTACAAGTTACAGTATGTTTGTGCCTCTCCTTTAGTACAGGTCACATCAAGATCAAACATCTATCAACATAACTTCTGTTATAAGACCCTGTGTTTTAAATTTAATTTCATCTACTGCTTGATACAATTCCCAACACTGACAGACTGATATTGATTTGTTATATCAACGCGAATACAACACATTGAAAAATTTTTACCTACACAGCATATCTGATATTTTTATCAGTTCACAATGATCTGCCAAATATAACAGTATAGTGTATACTCATGATTTAACCAAAACACAGCTACATTTATATCAACCGTTGCTCAACCGAAAAAAAAAACATCATCTACGTAAAAGCCATAAAAGTTACAAAGTGGTCCTAAACAAATATTTCACTAAGACCGCTTTCAAAGCCGCTCTATTTTGTATACAGAACAGGTATATCCCGGATAATCCTTGCCTATTGGAGAAATCCATGGAATATTGAACACTGGAATTTGATACCTGTAAAAGAGGTCTATAAGCATGTGGTTAGGAGACAATTTGAGAAAGCTCTTTCGTTTGTCTTAATGCTTTCCTCATCGTGTATTATTAGGGTCTACTTAAGAGCAGATACAATTGTATATATCCGATCATAATAAGCCGTGTATTGACTAGCTGTTCACTTGTCCGATGCTGGGTTTCGTTCAAACGGAAGCCTTTCTTCTTCTTTCTTTACGAAATGAAAATATGCGATGAAATAAAATGGATATGAAAATGGCCTCACCCACAACTTAGCGGGTACTTTGCCAATGTCAAGTAATTAATAGCAATAACACATTCAATAAATACACATTATAGATAAAATAAAGGATGTGACATGACGATATGAAAATGGCGTGTCCTCGTTTATGGAGTTTATATAATGGAAGCCTTTGTTGATTACAGCAATCAGCTTCAACGAAATTAATGTAAACAGTCGAGTTGTCAGCGAGCAAATGACAAGATGACAATGCTCGGGCTGGGCATTGCGAGGATTTGCCTTGGATGAGCAACGTACTGATTCAGCGAGACTCGTTGAGTCTGTACGCGGATATAAGTGAAACCACGAATGGGTGCAGGAACGGCAAGTCATTGGATAAACAACGTATATAGCACTTGTACGCAAGTATTTTTTCTTCAGATTTAAGCATACCTCTGTCAGCTTAATTCAAAACAACGATGGCCAGAATCTAATTTCAGCTACTTACTTCAAAATAACGTAATCGTTTCCAAACATTAATTTAAACATTGGGAAGTTTAAATTTTAAATTAAACTCGGTTAAGGTTTAAATCATTCGTTATCTAGAAAGCAATTTAAACTTTGTTTGTTCGATGAAGTACTTCCATTGGATATAAAGATGTTATCCCCACTCGATAGTACCTTGTGTGGTCTGTGGGTACCATTTATGTAATATTATATAATATAATATCGCCAGACGAATACACCAACTCTACGGTCCCACACTAAGCAACGCTTGTATTATGGGTACCGTACAATGAACTGAGGGCGAACTCAGTATATAATACTTATATAGATATTAAACACACATTTACTATCATACCTTACTCTCTTTCTCAATCCAACTTTTCTTTTGTCGGTGGAGTTTCTTCCAGTCCTCGCATTTCCTAGTCTCTCATTAGAATAACTTCTCTTTGGTCTTCCTCTCTTTCCTTCAATATGCAATTAACAATATAAAAATTTGGAATAAGCAAACACCTTTCAAATGAAAACTAACTGTTATAATCCGTATTGTCAACACTGATTTTGTATACGCAATTAAAAGTTTTATGAATATAGTACAAGATATAAGAAATAGCGACTTTCTCAAGAGAAATTTTGAGCTAAGACATTTTCCTTGATAAGGTCTTCCTACGTAGGTAAGTACTTAAAGGTAGCACTTTTAACTTTTACGCGGCCCACGACATAGATCCCACATTTAAGAGATAAGTTTGTTATTCATTTGTTGTTTAGTTAAAGTTGCTAATTCACAATCACTAAAAAGGTTAAACACCAATATAAACATTTGTAGTAGAATTTTGATATTTCCATTTAAAAAAAAACATTAAAACGACAATGTAAGAATATGTAAGTACTAGCTGCGCCCGGCGGTGTTACCCGCGATAAAAATATGAAAAATTAAAACATCTATCCCACGGGAACCATACATTTTAACGGGATAAAAAGTAGCCTATGTGCTATTCCAGACTATAATCTATCTCTGTGCCAAATTTCATCCAGATCCGTTCAGCCGTTCTGGCGTGAAAGAGTAACAAACATCCATCCATCCATCCATCCAAACTTTCACATTTATAATATTATTATTAGTAATTAGTATTAGTATATTAGTATTAGTATTAGTATTAGTATTAGTATTAGTATTAGTAATTAGTAATTAGTATATTAGTATTAGTATTAGTATAGATTATATATAGTATAGATTATTTTTTTAATGTAAAAATCGAAAACCTGACTTCACATAATGATTACAAATGTGCTAAAGATCCAAAGGTTAAAGGCTAAAGGAGCACAGATCCAAAGGTCAGTATACCTTTTCTGAAGCACCCTGTATAAACGCGGTCAGCACGACCTACTCGTTAAGTCGACGTAAGTTTTTTTTTCTCTTTTCACAAAAACTCGCTAAAGCTTTTACCTTGTCCCAAAACCGCAGTTTGTTTGGTTATGAAGCTTTGTTTAAATAACTATTTAAGTTCTGGTAATTAATTAGCTATGAATAAAGTAAACAGGATCGGTGCACTGCCATTTAGTTGATTGATTATACAGGCTGTTTTGTATTATAATAAAGCTCTTTTTATGTCTCACTGCTGAGCATGGGCTAGCCCTCAATGCGAGGGGGACTTAGACCGTAGTCCACCACTCTGGCCTGGCCCGGTGCAGGTTGGCGTACTTCTCAGGTTTAATAAGAACTAGTAAGGTCTTAACGTTTAGGATATGTGATTTATTCTATTTACTCGAATAATACACATTGAGATAAAACGAATTTTGCGGAATTTATCGCGTTAATTTTATGTTTTTACGTTCCCGACGTCGATCGGACCGCAAGCGACAACTAAATAAGACACTAGGACGTCAAGCACATCAGTCCTCCCGTGACCATGGTAACTGTAAAACAGCCGAAACGTCGGGAACGTAAAAACATAAAATAAACGCGATAAAAATAGCAAAATTAGTTTTATTTCGATTCCAGATATGTCGTAAAATGCTTGCGACTTTTCAAGATGAGCTATGTTCTTTAAATCTTTGTAATAATAATATTATTGTCGACTATAAAGAGATTAACTTCATGCCTTTACTGATTCACCTTTTACGCCAAAATACACGTCTCAAAAAAATTGCGACAATATAAAATATTCAGAAAGTTACCGACAAATTACGTAACCATTGAACCGGGTACGCACATCGCAAAACAAACCTTTATGCTAAATGCATAACCCGTAAAACTTTTTGAGTAACCGAGCTACCGCTATTAGGGAGAACAAACCGGCCCCGAACTGGTTATAAACTAGTTTTAACCGGATAAAACCGACCTTATCAGCAATATTCATTTCAAGTATCTATTGATAGGAAATCGTTTGGAACATAAGGTTCATTTATTAAAGTATACTTCGTATAGTATTTTCATTTGTTTTTTAAGAGTTTGGATCCAATCTTTTGATCGAAATCAAATGCTTGCCTATAATGTAATAAAAAAAAAACTTTGTGTGATGATCACGAATGTTGGTACCCATGTCGTGGATGTTTAAAATCTATATCTATACATATAAATAAAATTGGAGTGTCTGTTGTTAATATTAAAATAACCGCTTTTTACTTAGTGCATTTGGATGTATACACGTTACCTATACCGAAACAACATTTTTTACAATTTTTGTCTGTCTGTCCGTCTGTCTGTCTGTCTGTCTGTCTGTCTGTCTGTTTATTCCGGCTAATCTCTGAAATGGCTGGACCGATTTTGACGGGACTTTCACTGGCAGATAGCTGATGTAACAAGGAGTAACTTAGGCTACTTTTATTTTAGAAAAAAAAATAGGATTTCACGAAAAAAAATTAAAACCAATGTTGCAGCGCAGCGCCTGATTAAGTTTGATAGCAACAACCTGCAATGCGTCCCGCGGGCTCAGAATGGGCGAGCAGGCTGTTGTCGACGGTTGTCTTTGTTAAATACCACGCGGACGAAGTCGCGGGCAACAGCTAGTAAGTAATATATTCTGAGTTCACGAGAGCGCTGCTTAGTGTGGGACCGTATAGTTGGTGTGTGCGGCTGGGGATATTTATATATTCATTTTATTTCATCACATTTATTTTCGTAAAGAAAGAAGTAGTTTTAGCTTGAGATGTACATAAGCTACTGTTAACAATAAAGACTACATTACAGTCTACATTACAGTCTACATCACAGTCTACATTACAAGTGATATGACAGGCTACATTACAAGTGACATTACAGGCTACATTAAAAACCTAAATAAGTCCATCAACTGCCCACAGATACCTAAAACTTGATTAACCCTGTATTTCAAGCGCGTCTCAAATACGGAGTGAAAGATTCCAATTAACCTCTGGGCCGCTCCGACCCCTCGCCGCCGATTCCGGCGGTGCAGAAAATCTAACCCTTGTTAGTGTCAACCCTAAAATTCGGATAATCCGGATATCGACAAGCGTTGAACCGGTTAAGATACCTTTTGAACCAGCCGGATATTTGGCGGTCGTGATATATTTTCATTTGTGTGTGCATTTGGCCGCGTTTTTCCTTGTTCCCGTTTGATTTCGCTAGTTATATATTTACATGGGTGTATGTGTATGGAAGAATTCTCGCTTTACTCCCTTCACGGTTTATTTGTGGAGGACATACAAATGGGGGAGGGGGACGTAAGAAAAAACTGAAAAAAAAAATAAGCCATAAGCTCATTCGTAGCCCAGCAGTCCTGAGGATGTCCTCGTTTAGAGGCGAAACACGTGTCGAATACTTTTATAAATTCGCTTAGTGTCGCGGAGAATTGCATTTTATTTGAGGTCCCGTCACTCGTGATAGATAGTTTCTCGATTAACATCTTAGAGGAGTTCGGTGTTCGGCTTCTTTAATTATCGATCAAACTTGTTTGGTTTATAATTGGAAAAGTTGTCAAGCCGAGGGTCAGTGGTGGGTCCTCTTTCCCCATTAGGTTAACAATGGATTTCCGCTAAGTATCGCCTAGTTCTATCAATTATAAAAATAAGCCTGAGTTTCTTACCGGAACTGCTCAGCGGAGGCCGTGTTCCGATTCTCGATCGATCATTTTAGATTCGAGATAAATATATACCATGGTAATTTATAAGAGCCCTTGTAGTAAGTTATACGATTTTGATATTAACTTTGACATAACATTATAAATGTTGTGTTTGTTGTAGATCTACTTATAAGATAAAAGAGATAAATTATTGAGGAAAAAAGGAAAACAGCAATTTCACCTGTTGATATTTGAAGAAATAATTTTATCAGATTTTCATCAGAGCATTTTTACGCGCCGCCGCGTAACAAATCCCAACTTCTTCTCGGGATTATGCCGGATTAATTGTGACTTTTATCCGTGTATTTTTAACGAATTCTCGGCGTAAAATATTAGGTTTTATAAATAAAAATATCGGAAGGTAAAGTCGAAATCGGCTTAAAATAACACAAAAATCCGATTGTCAAACTGAAAAGGATAGAGCTATAGCAAGAAATAAGATGCACTGTCAGTCATATTCAGTTATAAGTTTTTACAATAGCCATAGAAATGATTTGAATTAACCTCGAATCTGGCAAAATACCTATCTTACCGACGCACGACGTATAAAAAAAATGCTGTATTTTTCAAATCGAGCCGTCATGTTTGTTACTGAATCACGCCAGAACCGCTGAACGGAACTAGATGAAATTTGGCACAAAGATAGATTATAGTCTGGAATAGCACATAGGTTACTTTTTATTCCGGTAAAATGTATAGTTGCCGTGGGATAGATTTCTTCTAATTTTTCTTAGAGCAAAGGATCGACATGGTTTTTTGCATAGGTAGTTTGTTTGTTTGTTTGTTCGTAACGCTTTCACGCTCTAACTACTCAACCGATCATCATAAAATTTTGCATAGAAGGGCTACAGAAAAGGTCATAGAGGAAAAGGACATACTTTTTAATCGCGGGTAACACCGCGGGGCGCAGCTAGTGAGACATAAATTGCTGTCACGTCGCTTAACACCCTTAATTTAATCGCCCGCTTCAATAATTAAGCACAAAATCCTGCCAATTTTAAACACGCTCGGCAAAACTCCCCCTGTTAGGAACTCCGCGAGCCTTGGATTAAGATGCCATGCTTCTGAGCCGTGCAAACTTCTCGTGTATGCAGGAATTGAATTGTTGGTATATAGAGGGTTTTTTCAATGGTTCAGGAGACCTACATAATCCCTCGAGTTCCCCCGAGCACGGGCAGTATACGTAAATGCATTTCCCAGCTAAAAAAAATAAGGTTAATGAGAGACTCAATGCTGCTAAAGTCTGCTTAGCCGTTCCTACATTGGTCTCACATACCCATAACAATGTACTGCTTAAAACTGTAAAAGATGTATTTAAAAAGAGCAACCATGAAGTTTCTTGCCGTTCGTCTCCATAGGAATGGTATTCCTAACAGGTGGTAAAAGTTTAGCTTAGCATTTTTTAATTATCTTGACGATTCATAAGTATTGTACTTAATGGTTGACATGAAAAAAATATTCTGATTCTGATTCTGAATTTTTTTTTTTTATTACATTATAGGCAAGTATTTGATCTCGATCTCACCTGATGGTAAGTGACGATGAGATCTACGATGGAGCATACTTGCCTAGGTAGGAAGGCGGCAGTAGATAGAGACGCTACATTCACTAGGCACATGCATCGCAACTGATCTGACCCGCCATCCATGAATGGCAGCACCGAACATCATGCCGGAACACGGCTAGGCCGCTTGGCGACATGGCTTTGTTCAGTGGGTGGTGACTAGCCACGGCCGAAGCCTACCACCAGTAGAGTTGTCACCTGGTTGGCACCACCCAGGGTCACGTGTAGGGTATCTCGAGGGTACTTAATTCTCCTACGGACGAAGGTGACTCGACCCCAAGAGAGAAGATTATATTAGCACGTCTCGGAATGAAACCTAAATTCACATGTGATTCTTGAACATACATTTGATCATACTGATCACTTGACCAAGTATCTCCGTAATAGAAAGATCGTTGCATGTATTACACAAATAAAAGATACTATAATTAAGTATATGGCCTGTTCAAAACTCCGAGAAATTTTCAAATACGCCCAACAACTTCAGTCACGTCATACTGAAGCATGTTGATCCGCAATCTTTGCCTATTTTATTGCTACCTGTCGAATATCGTAAAAATTCACGGTCCTTTATAGGTTGTAAAAAAGGGAAAACAATGTTGCGATGACTGCGAACGATATAGGAACGATAATGAAACAGAAACGGCTTGATGCAAATATTTGACGCGGCTATCGAATTAATTATAACTGTGTTAGTTTTTTTCTAAAAAGCTGATGTTTAATCTAAGCCGATCACTAGCCGTATACTGATTGATCGCAAAACCTTTTGAGGTTGCCTTGGACGAATGCCGTACGAATAATCCTCACCTTTAACCCAAAAAAATCACAATCACAGTCAACAGTCGGGTTTACCGGTCGGGTGGGACAGATGGACGCCCATTGGCGAGGCAGCGCGCGTAGGAGCTGCCTCGTGACGCTGATCAAACACTACCATTAAGCAATTTCTTAGTGCTTCTTCACAGCGGAACTTCCCAAGCCGAAAATAGGCAGACTAAGCCATAAATAAGTGTATTTATTTCTTATATTTCCGCGAATACTACACATTGAAATAAAACGTAACGGCAAAACATAAATTAAACGCGATAAAATAAAAAAATAAAATCCGCAAAAAATGTTTTATTTTAATATAAATAAGTGTTTTTTGAAAAGGTTTTTTATTTTGAAAACGGTTCCATGGCAGTGGATTCCAGTGGCTCTCTTGTTTTGTAATACGTTTAAAAATACTTTAATCTCGTACCTCGCTATACCACGCAATTCTTTTCTAAGTTAACAGCCATTTGATTCGGTCCCGTACGCTCGGTACGAACAGCCGGCACGGTATCCATGTCACGGAAGACATCAAGTGTCTTATTTGCGTCGCCTATTAAACTGGCTGTGAAAGGGGTTTTATTCTTTTTATATATTTTTCTGAGAATTCTTGGAAAGGTGTGCGATGTTCCTCATCTAGTAAGGGGAGTACTTGGTTGAGTCAGTATATCTTCTATAGGTTCTTTGAGATAGATATTTTTAAATCTAGACGCGTGTTCAATACTTTTAGTTATCGTTCCAAGAAAACTTCTTTCTTGGCTTTAGAATGGATCAAGTTCTTTTCTATTACTTTTTGCTTGATAGCTAATATTTGCTTAGTTTTTTTTTTCACGTTGCGTTGTTTTCGTATTTATTTTATTTTTTTGCATAACATAATGTATATGATGATGTAATTTACATTATAATAATTATGATTATATCTATGTACATAGATTTCTATAGATTCATAGAATTTGGCTATGGTTACGTAGATCTTGACTTGGATAAATTATCTATATACATATAAAACAAAGTCGTGTTAGTTACACCATTTATATCTCAAGAAAGGGTAAGCCGATTTTTAAGAGCCTATATTTTTTGGAATTCGTCTCCACCCCGAAGTGAATAACAAAACACAAAAAAATAATAATAAAGATAATTCATTTTCTAATATATTTGATTCCAAGGCGGTACAAAATTCGCCGGGACAGCTTGTGTATAATAAAAAAGCTTGTGTATAAAAAAAATCCTTCGAGATTTTTTATCAAATGAGTTGAAATGGTATTTTATTATATGCACTATTGGGTTCAAAATAAACATTGAAGAAACAATTTCTACTGCCAGTGCTCTATTTTCAACCATCGATAACCATAAATAATCTCAAAATGGCTACTCGTAGATCAAGGTTCAAATTGATTATCGTCATACCGACGGACCTCTTGTTAGCTCTTAAACTGCCCTTTATCGATAAGCCGGAAAATAGTTGATACTTTCTCCGCTACGATCATAATTTGTTACAAAAACATACCCAATTATGACGGTTGGCTGATAACATTCTGAATGATTTGTGACTTATTTTTCTACTGAATTTCCCAATAGAATTTAGCCAATGTAATTTTTGCAATTATGGAGCCTAAATAAAAACGTGTAGTGTAGATTATGAATCGATTGTGTTAGCAGACTTGAGGCCCTGGTCTGTGCACCCAATGAACATAGTAAACATTTTAAATCGAAATTAAGTACACAATTATTAGATGTGAATTACATTTTAACCTTTTATTTTAGCCCTGATTAATAGCCATATATGCCTAAGCCGCTAGTGAGTACCCAAACACTGATATTCCACGGATTTTTCAGACAAAGCCGTGTTTGTTAGAAGGCTTTTAAGGTATTAGTCTGAGGGATTGGCGACTGAGCGTAAAGATAAACTTGTCCCATCAAATAAAAAAGTAATTGTGTTACGTTCGTAAAAAATCTCAGTAAGTACTTACTTATTCAAGCAAAAATCATCTTAAAATATGTGAGAGCTTCTGAGATCTAATAATAATAATAGCGCCAGACAAACACATCAACTGTTCGCTCCCAGACTAGGCAACGCATATTAATGAGAACTTTATAATAGACTGGGGGTTTTGTATATCCCACTATCCCACTAATATTATAAATGTGAAAGTTTGGATGGATGGATGGATGGATGTTTGTTACTCAATTACGCCAAAACGGCTGAACGGATCTGGAAAACAATTGGCACAGAGATAGATTATAGTTTAGAATAGCACATAGGCTACTTTTTATCCCCGTAGAATGTATGGTTCCCGTGGGATATATTTATTTTAATTTTTCATAGAGCAAAGGATCGACATGATTTTTTGCATAGGTAGTGGTAGTTTAGGGGTCAGAAAATGACATAGGCTAATTTTTATCCCGAAAAATGCACGGTTCCTATGAGATAGACATACATTTCAATCGCGGGTAACACCGCGGGGCGCAGCTAGTTTTTTTATATGTCTCGAGCAAAAATACTCAAATCACGACCTCAATTGATATTATCAATTGAGGTCCAAATTTGAGTGGCATTAATAGTTCATGGCAAGCCCCCAGATTAGCTTCTTTAGCTTTAATATGTGGCTCGCGACACACCGCTTGTTTTATTTCATTCATCGGAGGCATCAACATATTTCAAAGACCCTCTGTTATTAAAACCCTCTGATTTTTCTTTCAGCCAATAAAAGGGATGTATTAAACCTTTGTAACGTTGTACCCCATTAAAAAGGGTTCCCACACACACGGTACCTACACCTGAAACCGTCCCATTAACGTCATCGATACGTCAACATCCATCATACGGGGACAAATGACCTTAGTGTTGGATTGCTATGGTTTTATATACACTCGCGAGCAATGAATTCGGGTCACTATTATAATAAATCTTAATGATAAACTATACAAATCTAAACCTTAATATCTCTGTGAGAATTCTCACACGTTCTGCTCGGGTGTGAGTGACATAATTATCACATTAATGAATATTGGATAGTAGGAACTTTTTTTTGTGACATAACAGAAGCAATATATATAATTCCAGCCCTTTTTAATGTCCCACTGCTGGGCACGGGCCTCCCCTCAATGCGAGGGGGATTAGGCCATAGTCCACCACGCTGGCCCAGTGCGGGTTGGCGGACTTCACACATCTTTCGAGGGATTCTCTCAGACATGCAGGTTTCCTCACGATGTTTTCCTTCACCGTTTAGCAAGTGATAATCATGGTTGAAAAGATTCGCACATGCAATGCCAGAGGTGCGAGCCGGGGTTTGAACCTGCAATCCTCGTTACCGAGGCAAGCGTTCTACCAACTTGGCTATCACTGCTATATCAGATGAAGAAAATTCGTGATTCCGATCAAAATAAGCCTTTTTGATGGCATTATTGTAATAAAGATTTTTTATATATTTTATTGGAGAAGTATTAAATTGAGTATGATAAACTTTTTTTTCAATTGATTAAGTAATCATTTTTGGTTTGAAATATTAAGGTTTATTTGGTGACCCAGATTCAATGCTCCTGAGCGAATCTTGAATGAAAAGGGGATGTGAGGATGATGTATTAAAAAAATCTGATGTAGTGTAAATAGGTCGTCGTCGTTAATCATTGCATTTTGAGGATTAAAAACTTGAGAGGTGTCAAGGGACACCCGGATGGAACGAAGTTCCTTTATTATTTTTTATTATTTATTATGTACAAAAAATCAATAATTTTGGGAAACAAAAATATATCGCCCCAGGGTGGGCTCGAACCACCAACATTTCGGTTGACAGCCAAACGCGCTAGCCAATTGCGCCACGGATGCACTTGTGCAATGTCTCGAAAATACTGACCATTATGTAAATGCAAACGACAAAGATAACAATTATTTTTGTCAGCGATAGATGTCGCTAGCATGTTTTTGAACGAGGTATCGTTATGTTTATGGGTTTTATATTGTAAACTATACTTTCGTTGATAAAAATGCTTACAATTGGTCGTTACAACTTTTCTGCTTAATTTTTTGTATGAATTTTTTCCGTCTAGCCCCCTTTCGTGACGCGCGATAAGGAACTTCGTTCCAAAAATCTAAACTGTTAAGTTATATCGGTTACCGTTTAATAAGGGAGACATAATCGATAATTAATCGCTTACCAAAGTGCGCTAATCGATTATAAAAATAATCGAATGGGCTCATCAATTTTTGTTATTTATGTCTTAAGAAACCCTTTTATAATCTAGTTCATGTCCAAAACCCTTCAAAATTCACCACGAGTTTTCACTCCATAAATTAACTCCCAGAATTAGTTTGACCTACAATTATTTAGATTAAAATGTTGCGCAGTCACAGATTCTAGTCCTTGGCACTTTGGCAACCTTCCAAACTCTACTCAGAAAAGCAACAGCACAACTGAGTGTAAACTCCATTGAAATTTCAACTATAAATGGAGACGTTCACGGCTGATTTTTGAATGGATAAATTGATGGTTTGGTAAAAATTTTGCAATTAAAAGTCAGTAGGCCGTACCTCATTCATATTTGTTCGCATAGTAGCATTAAAAAGTCGCGCTTTTGAAGGTTGTAATTTAAATAAGTCACTTTACACCTATTCAAATATTTCAATACGTTTGATGCTTGAAATGTATTAAAATTGGGACTTGGCCGCCATGTTGGGAGTACGTGGCGGCCAAGTCCCAATCTCCCCCCCTCTCTTTACTCTTGTAAGCCAAGATCTTCAGTAGACTTCAACAAAGAGTATTACCACCCTTTTTGGACAAGATTTTACGACTATACCAAATTATTTACAGTAGAAAAAGTTGAAATAAAACTTTTTCTACGGATTTTATCGCGTTTAATTTATGTTTTTACGTTCCCGACGTTTCAGCTGCTTTACAGCAACCACGGGCCCCTCGGCCACCGCGGAAACCAACAAAGAATAATATAAGTATACTTAGTAACGAGATGCGCGGGTCAATTTGTAGGTATAGTCTTTGGCGCGGACCGGCAATACTCGAATCAGTTGTTTGTTTGGCACCGACTTCACATTAGTCACATATTTGATTTATTTAGACAAGGTAGATTTGAGGATTAGATTATTTTGCTTTTTAGTTTTTTGAAGACGGTTTTTTTTGTGAAAAAGTTTTTTCATCATGAAATATCTTCTTTCAAATAGGTACGTGTGAATGTATAACACAATTTGTTAGAATACTCACAGTAGTACAAGTGTATGAATTGGATTTTAGTTTTCAAGTACTTTTTTTTTTTTTTTTTTTCCTAATGGCCTTTTTCCATTGAGTCAGGCTCAACGCGATTTCAAGTACTTTATAATCGAACATCAACCGCATAGTAACTTTCACTTTTGACTTTTGGGATATCTGTCAGAAGTGACAGTTACTATGCGGTTGCTGTTCGATTATGAATCGATTGTGTTAGAAGACTTGGGGCCCTGGTTGTTTGTTTAGGTATTTTTTTTTTAATATCACTAGACAAACACACCAGATGTATGGTACCAAAGTAAGCCGTCCTTGTATTATGGATTAGGGGCGATCCAAGTACCTATATAATTACTTATAAAACTATTAATCATCAGTGACTCGGTTACTAAAAATCTTGCTCGTCACACTATGTTGGCCTTACTGAAACATGAACCCGGGAGCCTTAGTACATAAAGCAGGCTATCCTACCAACTGAGCCAATCGGTCTTCGTGATTAGAGATATATAGTTATAAATATGTTTTGTTCCCAACTAAATGACAATAGTGATTATTTGCGAACATTTTTTTTTCAATAGACAATCATTTAAAATGAGATAAAGAAGCTCAGGTTCAAAGTTTAGTATACTATTTCTGAATCACCCTGTATACACACGTGGCAGGTGCTGAGCTATCCGCAACAAACAAGTCATAAACAAATATATTATGTTAACTAAGAGATGTATCAAATTGTAACTCACTGTGTTAAAACTAATAACATACACAACTCTAGTTCTAAAGTTTTTTGGAGAATCAGTTATATTTGGAGGATGGCTTTCATAGTCTTGCTATAACTAACAATATTTAATCAAGATCGCCCTTATAATCTGAATCTGAATATTCATAAACCTAGCGGACACTCCCAACATGCACGTGACGAGCTTTAAAACTGACACATTAAATAACGTACTGTACTCGCGTCACAGAATACTGAACAACCGTACAATAGCATTAATACACTGGTGAAAATGTTCTATCCACATATTGGAAGTATATAAGCTATGATCATTATGTATATATACAGTGTGAAGTAATAGCTATATACTAGTTTCGTATGCGTATTCATTGCATATCGTGATGTGAATACAACACACAGTTGGTCGTCTTGATATCAAAAATCAGTGACCGGGTAAAATTGAATTTAAGCTATACAGAGATCGAAATAAAACTTATTTTAAGGATTCTATCGCGTTTGTTTTATGTTGTTTACGTTCCCGACGTTTTGGCTGCTTTACAGTAAGCATTGTCACGGGAGAACTGAGGTGTTGGACGCCCTAGTGTCAAAGTTTGAACTGGGGTGCCCTCATATTTAGTTGTTGTTTGCGGTCCGATCTATGCAAAAGGTGCTCACAGTGTCTTGAGGTCTTGCAATGGTGCGCTTGGTTTTGGATTTAATTATATTAATTACTGGATCCCAAGTCGGTGGTAGAACCCAGCCATCTTCCCTATTGAATTTAGGAAGTTTTTTAATTTCAATGGACTCACATATCATCCTTGTTCGGAATCGGTGTTATTTTGCGAGCCAGAATTTCGACTTAACCTCCTCGTATCAGTGAATGTATTTTCAGAATTTGATCAGCAGTTCCAGAGATTACACCAACAAGTTTCCCCTAGACAACTGACTTTTACTGGTGGTAGGCTTCGGCCGTGGCTAGTCACCACCCACTGAACAAAGCCATGTCGCCAAGCGGCCTAGCCGTGTTCCGGCATGATGTTCGGTGCTGCCATTCATGGATGGCGGGTCAGATCAGTTGCGCTGCATGTGACTAGTGAATGTAGCGTCTCTATCTACTGCCGCCTTCCTACCTAGGCAAGTATGCTCCATCGTAGATCTCATCATCACTTACCATCAGGTGAGATTGAGATCAAATACTTGCCTATAATGTAATAAAAAAAAAAAAAAAAAAAAAACAAGCAGTTAGCTAAGTTCATGGCCATAATAAAAGGCCTGCCTTTACTGAATTGTTGGACTGACAGGACAAACATAGCCTTGCTTGTTTAAAGTCGGAAACCTTGAAGAGCATACGCGAGGAATAAAGAATGAAGCCGCAAAATTGTTTAGAAGGTTATTATATAAATGCATTAGCCTTGGCAAGTTTCGTACGAGGATCCTGGAGATTGGTTGATACTTAGATACTTATATTTAACGTGCGGTAAAGCGTTAATAGCCTTGTGGTTACAGGGGCCTTCCTCGTAATTGAGAGGTAGCCTGTGTGATCCCTATCCAAGTTATTAGACATGACGGAAGATGTTTTTTTTATATTTTAATACAAATATATAATTTTATTTAAAACTAGGTGACCCGCTGTACTTCGTATCACCTATCCTAACGACATTAAAACTGACGTTCGACAAACCAACTGACAGTCAGAAAAAATAAAGCACAATAAAGACTTATTTTTCGTCCTCGCAACTTTTCCATATTTTCTCACCGTGCAAACCTTCCCTGGACTACGACAAACATTTCAAAACCAAAATCAGCTAAATCGGCCCAGCCGTTCTCGAGTTTTAGCGAGACAAACGAACAGCAATTGATTTTTATTATATAGAAGATTTACAATTAAAGTTAAACTAAATAGGAACATAAAAAACTTAAAAATAGTATGACAACATACTATGTATCAAAAAGACCTTGTCCGTGTGGAACGGTGGCAAGAATGCTGGCTGCATTTCCTTGCTGTATTATTATCGGATGGTATTTAAACTTTCAATTCTCCATACAAAATGTTTAAATACGGTAGACTATAAAATATACGGTAAGCATACAAATAATCTCGCACTTAGCGCACCGGAGTTATCTAATAACATTACTTCTAGTGGACAATGCAAAACTAACAAAGTGCTCAGGCTACAACATTCATTCAAAGATAACGTTATCTTTATCCTTACTTAAACAACATCTTTTAAGTAAATAAAGGTACTTAGACTTTAAGTTAGACGGCCTGATTAGCGCAGTTAGTAGTGCCCTGTGCCCTGAGCCGGGGGTACCGGGTTTGAATTCTGGCAGGGACAATCTTGGTGTAATGAGCACGTTATATGATTATCACTTGCTAAACGGTGAAAGAAAACATCGCGAGGAAACCTGCATGTCTGAGAGAACCCCTCGAAAGACGTGTGAAGTCCGCCAACCCGTTGAAATTAAAAAAACATCCTTATAAAAATAGGGTAGACGGCTGGGTGCTACCACCGACTTGGGATCCAGTAATTAATATAATTAAATCCAAAAGCAAGCGCACCATTGCAAGACCTCAAGACACCCCGAGTACGTTCGGCGGAGATCGGACCGTAAACAACAACTAAATATGAGGGTACCCGAGTTCAAACTATGACACTAGCACGTCAAACACCTCAGTCCTCCCGTGACCATGGTTGCTGTAAAGCAGCCGAAACGTCGGGAACGTAAAAACATAATATACACACGATAAAATCTGTAAAATTAGTTTTATTTCGACATTGTGGATCATAAAATACATTATAAACTATATTTACAGTTCTCCCGTGATCCATAATTTAAATTTACAATTTTCTGACAAATAGTGCACTTTAAAACTAATGCCGTTTGACAAAGCAAAATCGTCGAAGTGACAATACAACTTGGCAGACTCATGGATGCTAGTTTTGAGAGACTGACACGAGAGATGAATACAAAATTGGGTATGAAGCTACGAACTTTCAAACTAAACAGTTACCTGGTTTAGTAGTTTAGTTTTGTAAAATAATAATGAAATGTCGTTCGTTGGTAAGCACATCACTTGAGAACGGCTGAACCGTTTCGGCTATATTTTTTAATTTTCAGAAATAAATAATCAAGGATATTGACATTTTAATAATAACACTACATACTAAGTCCCTGATGAAACGGTACTGTCTCACTTTCACACAGAAAAATCAAACACTATAATCCCATATACATATATCTATACATCTATACATATAAATAAAATTGGAGTGTCTGTTTGTAATATTAAAATAACCGCTTTTTACTAAGTGCATTTGGATGTATACACGTTACCTATACCGAAACAACATGTTTGACAATTTTTGTCTGTCTGTCTGTCCGTCTGTCTGTCTTTCTGTCTGTTTGTTCCGGCTAATCTCTGAAATGGCTGGACCGATTTTGACGGGACTTTCACTGGCAGATAGCTGATGTAACAAGGAGTAACTTAGGCTACTTTTATTTTAGAAAATAAAATAGGATCTCACGAAAAAAAATTAAAACCAATGTTGCAGCGCAGCGCGTGATTAAGTTTGATAGCAACAACCTGCAATGCGTCCCGCGGGCTCAGAATGGGCGAGCAGGCTGTTGTTAACGGTTGTCTTTGTTAAATACCACGCGGACGAAGTCGCGGGCAACAGCTAGTTATACATAAGTGTTATCGTAATCACCTACTTCTTAACCCCTTAAAATATTTTATACTATTTTTGTTATACCCCATATACGAACTTTATCATTGAAAATTTAAGTGAGAATGGCTGCTAACAAACTTTAAATCTTAAAGATGCCAAATGCTCATTCGAAATAAAAAAAAAATACAAGAGAAACCTAAATATGATTTTCGAATTTAACATTCAATAATACGTAACATTTCAGAAATAAAACTAACTTTACGGATTTTATCGCGTTTATTATACATTTTTACGTTCCCGACGTTTCGGCTGCTTTACAGCACCCATTTTTATTTCAATGTATAGTATTCGCGTAAATATAAGAAATCAATATGTAACATTTTTGCTTATTTCACACAAAAATATGAATAGCTACTCGTGAAATGATCACGTCATATGTACGGAACGTTCAATATTGCAACGCCCAGGACCTCCAAACGCTTGACTTATGAACGCCTTGAGATATATAAACTCACAAGTTCAAGACGATGTTCCATTGTTTTTATGATCGTCGATTTTATACAGCCAATGTTAAATTAATTAGGCAATGGAATTTGTTTTTGGAATAACAAAGTATTTTTTTTAATGGAACTGTTATGAAATTTACACGTGCAATATGGATGTTCCGTCGATTTTTTTTTTTTTTATTGCAATATAGGCAAGTATTTCATCTCGATCTCACCTGATGGTAAGTGGCGATGAGATCTACGATGTAGCATACTTGCCTAGAAGGTACCTGTTCACTCTCGACTTGAAAACACCCAGATTGTAGTCAACGGGGAACAAAGACGCCGTAGCGTGTTCCAATCCTTGGCAGTTCGCGCGATGAAAGTAGAAGCAAAACGCTTAGTGCGTACCGCAGGAATGTCCACAGTGTACGGATGACACTTGTCCGTATACTGTGTTATACCGACAATGTTAAAAGAATGAGGCAATGGTAATGGTATAGTTAGAATTTACAAATATAGATTTAAATAGAGCAATAGTTTTTTTTCTTTTTTCTTCAAATTACTTTTGAATAGTGTTGACAACAGCTTGGTTGAGTAGTTTAAGCAGAAGACACTCGGCTCTCTGCACTGTTAGGGATTACCCCCAGCCTATAGTATGGTACCAGTAATAGGTACCTATTTTGGTACTATACGTTTGGTGTATTTATTTAACTATATTGATTAATTATTATTAAGCCACAGCTTCCCGTCCTTAATTAATTAACAGTAAAAATAATAGAATGTCTTTAAAGTATATGCACATTAATTAAATTTGTTTTTTTTTTTAAATTTTGTGACAAATGACAGCATTTCGTTTATGACTTAATGTCTGTCGCTTTTTTAATTCATGTTCTTACGATCAGTGAGTACTTTTAAAATTATGTTAGAGTATATTCAATACTATAAAAAAAAAAATCTTTTTGTATTGGCGAAATTTCATTCCAAATTTGTCGTTAACAGAATTATCAACTACTCAATTTATCAATAGAAGCTATCATATTAAAGACATAAGTAGGTACTTTAATTTAACCAAAAAACATAAATGGTGCACTACCCTTTGAGATGTCATCTGACCTCTGCACATAAGTAAATGTAAAATACTTGATTTCACTTCCACAATTCGTGATTTGGACTGTGTCCAAGTTGGGGAGCATTTGCTCCTGTGACGACGTTCAGCGCAAGGCATAAAAAACATACTCCTTTATTTATTAAAAGTTTGCGCTAAATTTACAATAGCAATACGAGACACTTTCTAAAAAAAATCCTTAATATGCCATTGTACTTACAACTTCTATAAATTAGAGGGTTACTTTGTTTTGTTATAATTTTATAAAGTTTATACTTGACTAGCTGTTGCCCGCGACTTCGCCCGCGTGGTATTTAACAAAGACAACCGTTGACAACAGCCTGCTCGCCCATTCTGAGCCCGCGGGACGCATTGCAGGTTGTTGCTATCAAACTTAATCGGGCCCTGCGCTGCAACATTGGTTTTAATTTTTTTTCGTGAAATCCTATTTTTTTTTCTAACATAAAAGTAGCCTAAGTTACTCCTTGTTACATCAGCTATCTGCCAGTGAAAGTCCCGTCAAAATCGGTCCAGCCATTTCAGAGATTAGCCGGAACAAACAGACAGACAGACAGACAGACAGACAGACAGACAGACAGACAGACGAACAGACAGACAGACAGACAGACAGACAGACAGACAAAAATTGTAAAAAATGTTGTTTCGGTATAGGTAACGTGTATACATCCAAATGCACTTAGTAAAAAGCGGTTATTTTAATATTACAAACAGACACTCCAATTTTATTTATATGTATAGATATCTAATGACGCTTCAGGTCTTAGAGGTTTTGATCCTACTTAAATTACTCGTATTATAAGAACATTGTAAACATTATGGATAATAGTCTCTTAAAAGAGATGCAATTTGTACCACTTATATTTCGTGATTGTTTAGGTTAAGCGGCTTATGCCACGATATAAACTGAGCCGTGAACTGGCTGTGTTTTATCTGTCTATGTAGACCGACGTGATTCTCGCAATGTAGGTAATCGAAGGCAGGGCTCGAGTGCATCCAGGCAATTATTCATAGCTCAGTTGAGCGGCTCAAATGGTCGGCTTACACGGGTTTAGTTAGCAAATAGACATCCAGCAAGTGCCTGTATAGCTTGTTAAGTTCGCAAATTGGTAAATAAGATAGAAATTGTAGTACGCAAATAGGTTTGAAGTGCAATTTAAGGGCATCCTTTAACAATTGGGTAGTAAACTATTATTGACTTTATTATGTGTCAAATTAAGTTATTAGTACTTATTCTTCTGTGGCATACTGTGTAAGAATTTCGAATGCAATTAATTAATTTCAAAGACATTATGTGTTTGGTAAGAGCAATACCTAGCTTCTGAGGAGTGAATGAGGTTGTGTACTCCCTTTTTCGCACACGCGCCTCCTAATAGCCTAAATAATAGGTACGAAAAATATTGTACGTGAAACAAAAAGCTAAATTGGAAAGAGTACATAATATATACATAAAAGTCATCGGAAAGTTTTCGTAGTATCGGAGTGACATTTCTGTCGAGAAACGTCAACCGTCAGTCCGATGCTTCGAATTCGGAAATCAAATAGCCATGTTTTTTTTAATGGATTTGTGAGTCTACAAAGTTCGGTACTACCATAAAAATAATCAAAACACGTGGAGGCCTAGAAACATGAATATCGGAAATAACAAGTGTCCGATTTTATGTTTGATTTATGTGGTTATAAGTATGACGCTTTTTATCACAAAAAACCGTAATCGTTTTGAATACACAATATTTTTTTTTGTCTACTATTTTTTAACGTTATTAAAACAACATCGTAAACGCACACTACCATTTTTAATCCGATTCAGATTTCGAATGATTTGAAATCAGACTGTTGACATCTGTGACGTCACGGCCTTACAGTTTTTACTGTTTTTTTTTCTGATCGGTAACATAAAAATGCACTTATCTTTCATTGGTCTTCGTGTACTATTCTAATTTTGAATGTTATTACGAAAATTATTTCGCTTGCCGTAATCGTTTAACATAAATTACACAATTATGTAATAACAAAAATTTGTCAGCTACACTATTTATGTCATCTACCTTCTCACTTGCACCGTCCATTTAAATTTAAATGACATAGTATAAGCGACCAAAAACAGCAAAGCTGATAGTTGGAATCCTAACTTGGGCTTGATTTCAAAGCGCTGGCCGCTTTGGCGGCGAAATTCAATGTTCAAACGTTCGTGAGCATTAATTAATTTTGTTCGGTAAAGAATATACTCAAGCAAGATTAATATGTTCTCTTAGCATTACCGACACGCCTTACTTACATATACTTTAGAGGCATTATAGGTATCCCACTAATATTATAAATGTGAAAGTTTGGATAGATGGATGGATGTTTGTTACTCAATCACGCCAGAACGGCTGGAATCTGGATGAAATTTGGCACAGAGATAGATTATAGTCTGGAATAGCACATAGGCTACTTTTTATCCCGGTAAAAAGGACATCATTTTTAATCGCGGGTAACACCGCGGGGCGCAGCTAGTATACATTTAAATTAATTAATACCGCCAGATGAACACATGAATAAAGTTCGCCAGTATAGTACTTTAAATTGTATTTACGCTTCAACCATAAGTAATTTGTTAAAGCAGGGCTTCCCAAACTATTTTGGGCAAGAGACCCCTTTTCCAAAATGAACTGATACCTCAGACCCCCATAGCAACATTTCTTTGAAATCATATCTCTAGGTTTTTTTCCCATTGATACAAAATAATTACAAAATAATAATTTCATCTTGTAAGAACTTGTGCACGCTTATCGAGTATAATATTAGTCATTCTTATAACAAGTTGGTACACGTAACACAACTTATACAGTATCTTGATAGTTTCAAATAAGAACTTGTGTTAATTAATAGGTGTCGATTTTTAGACCTCGTCGACCCCCAAAATCCAAAAGTTTTTGTTTATCTCGACCCCTGGGAAACCGATATTGACCCCAAGGGGTCGATATCAACCACTTTGGGCGGTTTAAAGTGTATTAACTACTTACATTATAAATTTCAAAAAATGCTTTGTATTAACAACGCTTTTAAGGTTTATAACGGATATTCCTCGGTGTGTTTCATCGTAATTACAATGTGAAGGCACTTAGCGCGCGATGAATTTCCTGAAGATCGTCTCAGTGGGAAGTTCGTCTTGGACATGCTCGCAACGAGTGGAGCGACTATGATTCTATCAGGACATTATATTTTTCCCTAAAAGTTAATTTTCGCTAGACCAGCTGTCCCGGCAAACTTCCCACCGCCTCAGAATCACATTCTAATGGTAAATTTTTCCCATATTTTAATAGTTATTCTGCTATTCGGGGCGGGGACAAATTCAAAAAAGTAAAGATCTTAAAATTGGTACACCCGTTCTTGGGTTATAAATGGCGAAACTAACACGACTTCGTTTCATATATGTATATAGTGAGCTTTATGTTTTAATTTATCTTGATAAGATAGAATCGTTTAAATAAAACCGATTTTTTTTCCAAACATTCCGATTATTTCCGATTTTTCGACAAAATTGTGAATTTCGCTCATTTAAATAAATTAGACGTTATGTTGTATTTTCGCAGTTCACCTTTTTTATTGTATATAATGCAGGTACTTACTTCCAAATAATGTCTTACAAAACTGAAACCAAATCAAATTTATGATTTAGTCCAAAATTAATGATTTTGTGGTCGTTAAGCTATGTTAAAGGTTTTCCGACCACACGGGTAAAATACTAGTCAAAATAAATAAATAATATATCTCCCCTCTCAATAAATTTGTGGTCACCCACCTCCTTGAGACAGGAGCTAGTATTTCCTGCTTTTGAAGTTACCCAAGCTTCAAGTTTGGCCTCTCGTAACTTCTTTTTTAAGCAAAAAGTACCGGTTTTTGTTTGCATTTCGTTAATTTACAATTGCTTCTTTCATAGCGTCGTATTATTCTCTTTGACGTTTTGAATTATATTTTTTGTATTGTATTATACAAGCTGACCCGGCGAACTTCGTACCGTCTCAGAATCAAATGTATGAGAAAATAAATTAGCTTTCTTATTATAAACTATATTATTAGTGAGTGCTGCAGGCTGTGTCATCGAGGTACCGTGAGCAGAGCCGCGAGCAAAAGCTAGTTAATTATAATGCTTGCTGTTGTGATGAGATCACAATTAGAGTAGCAATTTTTTTAAACATAATGCTGTTATTATGTACAAGCTAATCTAAGAGCCATTGACGACAGCTAAGTCTAGTAGCCATTCCGTTCAACGACTATTTGTGGCCCAAAAAATAAAAATACATTAATTTCCTAAATGAATATTGTCTCAACCCTACATCTAGAGCCATATAGCGTATTGACAATCTACGTTACTTGTTTGTAATAGGGTTGGCACGTCGGAAGATATTCAACATATTTGTACATTTTCAATACAACTGGTCATTTATTAACCACGTCATCTTCATCCAGATATTTAAATAAAGTACATTAAAGTACATTCTAAAATTACTTAATTTATTCCAAAAAGGAATAAGTATGAAAATTGCAGTAAATTTTGGAATAAATTAAAATCTAATTATATTATTTTAAAATATGTCCCGTAATTTAGTTTTGCTTCTTTTATACATTTTTAGGCGATACATTAACCCCTAAATTTATAGACGTTTTATAACTTTGCCAAACGTCATATAGTCCTGCGCGAAACAAAACTCTATAAATCTCTAAAACTCTATAAGTCTATAAATATGGGGAAAAGACTTGATAAATAAACAAACAGGACGACAGAAAAATCGTATACTGTAGGTATTATAAGATTTTATATTATTACTAGCTTTAGCCCGCGGCTTTGATTGATTGAAGTTCTGTAGCTCAATTCTCAATGGTCATACCGTAATGATAGTATTCTAACCATAGGATATTCAATGGATATACCTTAGTTGGAATCAGTTTATAGTAGTTATGGCCTAATGCTCGAAAAAACAGACATACAGACACAAATCCTATTTAGAGGCGTCCTATTTAGAGAAGTTCAAAGTAACGTCGTAATGTACATTTTTTTTTCAATTAATTCAATGTAGTTATACATATAAACAGCTCACATACAGTTTTATAATAGTATCTATATAATTATAGATGATTTTTTCATCATAATTGCTGCCTCGTTGGCATCTATAATTAATTCATAATTTTATTATGGAAACTAGCAACCCTACGTACTTATTGCTCTAGGGACTGTATTTTTTATATGCCTTTAAAATTTTCTAGTTTATTTTCAAACTAATTAAAAATATGTTCGAGATCCCAGAGGTCGCGGTTACGTTGTTGTAAGTTTACTTTGCTTTTAATAGGAATACTGCCGTGTGTGTGTAGTTTGCTAATTAGAGTTTTAATAAGAGGCTCTCAAGGAAGAAATTCAATTATTTTTTTTACTTTTTTTTACCGTACTCGCTACCGATTGAATCAGCGTTCGTGCGGGAAAGAGTGCGCATATTCAGAGAGACAAGGAAAATGCAACATAGCGTAGGAAATGCCGCCATTGTTATTGTACAGTACGTCAAGTGTGAGCTAACTCTATACTTTATAGTCTACCGTATTTACACATTTTGTATGGAGAATTGAAAGGCGCCTCCAGTGGACATTATTTAAAACTTTCAATTCTCCATACAAATGTTCTAAATACGGTAGACTATAAAGTATACGGTTAGCTTACGAATAATCTCGCACTTGACGTGCTGAAAGCACATTCCGTACGTAAATCAATATTCTAATACATTATTTCATAAAGACCTTCGTTCCGGTTAGCTGAAACAAATACGTCTAGTAATTCCTGAATAAGCATCGCAATGAAGGCCGCTTCTATAATAATGAATGCATATATTCATGTATTCAGTCCTGAGTGTAGCCTCATTCAGCGAGAACAACAAACTTTCTGCCTCGCACTACAAAAACAAAGGAGGCAGTAGCAAAATAGTGTTGGTTTGAGGCAAGTATAAATTATATAGTTAGCTTACGAATAATCTCGCACTTGACGTACTACCCTATTCCGTACGAAAATAAAAGTTGAAGTTTTAAAAACGGTCCGCTAGAGGCGGTTTTCAATTCTCTATACAAAATGTATAAATACAGTAGACTATAAAGTATACAGTTAGCTCGCACTTGACGTACTGGTTAGTTGGGTATTGACTAGAGGACGTATAGTCAATGCACAAAATAACTTAGGCATACTCTATACAGGGTGATTCAGAAGTAGTATACTAAATATTGAACCTGTTCCGACTTTATATAATGATTAGGAATGCGTAAAAAAGAACAAGTGCTAGGTTTAGTATACTCTTTTTGTAGTATCCTGTATAAGTAATAGCCTCATTTGGTTTCTATATGGGTACAGGAAACAACGGATAATGAACCTAAAATAGAAACATCGATTTCGACTATAGCATATAATATATTTTGAAATAAAACTATTTTTTCGGATTTTATCGCGTTTATTTTATGTGTTTTAAGTTCCCGACATTTCGGCTGCTTTTCAGCAACCATGGTGACGGGAGGGACTGAGGTGTTTGACGTCCTAGTGTCATAGTTAGAACTGGGGTACCCTCATATTTAGTTGTTGTTCGCGGTCCGATCTACGCAGAAAGTGCTCACAGTGTCTTGAGTTTTATTTCAATGTGTAGTATACGCGGACATATAAAAAAATCAATATATAATGAATTTGTGAAGAAATGGCCACAAATTATTGGATGCCTGTATTCAGACCACCAGCTCGGCCTCGCGTGAGTGGCTCGGGCGTAAACCCTGGACTGATATTGAAGCAACTGACAGAAGAATGTGCCCGGGCAAGGCAAAGCCAGCGTTTGCCTCGGGCGAACGCTGTTATCTCGTCTGGGTCCAACAGATAGAAACCTTCTTGGTACTTAAACCTTTGGATAAAAAGGATCTACAGGAGTACTGGCATGTCAGAACAAATAACTGCTAGATATATTTGGCGTAAAAAAAAACAAAACAAACGCCAGAATAAAAAAAAATACTTATTCCGATTTTCCATACGCCAAATATTATGGTCCACGATCGAAGCTCGCAAAACAAAATGTAACTTATCATAACACAATAAAGATTGGAAGCATCTGTCACGGCGGCCAGACAACTTCGTATTGGCTATACGTTAAAATAAACAGATGAGGCTAGTTCGGTAGTTGCAAATAGGTATTTGTATTCGACCCTATAATGTTATATATAAAATAAAGTCATGTAAGTTACACCATTTATAACTTGAGAATGGGTGGGCCCCAAATAGCAGATTAACTATTAAAACATGGGAAAAAATCACAAAAAAATATTAATAAATATAATTCATTTTCTCATACATTTGATTCTGATCTAGTATAATAATAATATCGTTGGACTAACTTACTATACGGTAATCGGTATGGTAAAACATTGAAACCAATATTATAAGAAAATAACATTTTTGAGCTTGCTAGGTGTAAGCCGGGGTTTAAACCTGCACATTTTGTCTCCAAGGCGCGCGTTCTAGTAACTCGGCTATAACGGCTGGCTGCTGTAATAAATAGCGATATTGTTTGACAATCTTTCTCCACTCCAATCGACCCAACGGTGGGCATCTCCAAACCTCAACGGGAGTGCGAATCGCCCTGCGCATTTTAAGTTTTCCCCGCCACCCATAACTTTTTCATTTGTTTTCTGTGCGTTGAAATAGAAAACTCTCCCG
The DNA here is from genome assembly GCA_905404115.1 of Pheosia gnoma. Lineage (NCBI taxonomy): Eukaryota > Metazoa > Arthropoda > Insecta > Lepidoptera > Notodontidae > Pheosia > Pheosia gnoma. Next base: position 5,602,985 of record FR989918.1, on the reverse strand, counting down.
CGGAAAATGTTACAGACTTGCCATTGAAAGGTGAGGGAAATCAGAGTTTTCACTTAGAGCAATCACAATTGTTGATCGATTATAAGCAGTTCTTTTTTTTAGGTTGGCAATCGGCAACAAAATTATGTCATTTTTGCCAGCGTCGATTGATAAATAGTTATAAAAATTATAAGTACTCATAATGATAATGATGGTATAGATGATAAAATTAATCCCCCACCCCTATCAGTAAAGTAGTGGGTAGTTTACTGAAAATATACCGGACATCTTGGGAGAACTTGTAATCAAGTTATACTATTTCGTTTTAATTTCCTTCACTCGTGCACGTTTATGAACACACAACGGTTAACATCTCACTAATATTACACATTATTTATCAAAGAAACATATTTTTTTGGAAAATAAAACATAATTGTAAACTTCACGGTTCAACTTCAACGGAATTAATTTAACCTCGCAGACGAGGGATCATTTGCTTACTTCAACATAACTCTTCCTAGGTGAAAGAAACAAATAATGCAATGAATGAAAGAAAAACTTTATTTTCTACAAATCGACCAATGAGTTACCTCGGCGCCGATAAAGAAAAAAATAAGTGATATATAGGGTTTGGCAAAGAGCGAAATCCAATTTGGAAAGTGGCTACCACGCACAGCCACTATTACCAAATGAAAATTTGATTGAAAAAGGCGAATACTAATATTGCTTATTCGACTTTTTGCAGATGAGTTCATGGAAATCCTGATATCGACTCTTATTGATCTTTTCAGTTAACGCTAGGCCCCTGACTTCGTTTGGATACTTGGAACATTTCAATCATAACGTCGGGAACTAAAACACATAAGCTACTGGCGTCTTTGTTCCCCGTTGACTACAATCTGGGTGTTTTCAAGTCGAGAGTGAACAGGTACCTCCTAGGCAAGTATGCTCCATCGTAGATCTCATCGTCACTTACCATCAGGTGAGATCGAGATCAAATACTTGCCTATAATGTAATAAAAAAAAACGCGATAAAATCCGTAAAATTAGTTTTATTTCAATATTTTTTTGTGAATTTGTCCCATGTTTTAATAGTTATTCTTTTATTCGGGGCGGAGAAAATTACCAGAAATCACAGATCATGATAATCGGCCCTCCAGTTCTTGAGTTATAAATGTTGTAACTAACACGACTTTATATGTACGAGTATATATCGGCAATTAAATGACTGAAGGGTCTGTATCATTCTCACTACCAGGTCGTAAATTTAATTATATAGTTATATAGTAATTATATAGTAGGAGAGTTACACAGCAGCTTAGTTAAACATTACATTTTGACACTTGTCGCCAAAAGCGTGACGAATAGCGTTTTACGCGACCGTGAGATAAATAATCTATTTAAAAGCTCATTAAACCAGAACGTACAGACGCACTCAAAAGTGGTTCAAGTATATCAATGATACACGATTTTTCCACCGCTCCATCGATTCTCAGAACTAAACAAAAAGGTCGAACACGAACTATATTTAGTGAATCACGTAAAGGGATATCTTTTGTTGCGGGCCTTTTCGTTGTTGTAATTTAGTTTGGATTCATAGCGGAATTGGTAGCTGTTTTAAGTGTACCCCAAGCACACGATACACGTGGTTTTGTTGACATTATCAAGTGGCAATGAATAGGAAAGTTTCTTAGAATGTAGGCGGAATACTTATTGGTCTTAATAGTGAATGTATTGTGATTGTAAACACATATAGCGGCGAACCAGTAAAAGAAAATGAGGAAGCAAGGTGAGGAAGATTAGTTGAGGTGAAGTAAGGCAAGCTAAGGTGAGACAAGGTGAAGTGAGGCATGATGAGGTGAAATTAGATGGGGTAAGGTGAGGTGAAGTGAGATGAGGTGATGTGAGGCAAGGTGAGATGAGATGAGATGGAGTAAGGTAAGGTTAGGTGAGATGAGGGAGATGTTGTGAGGCAATGTTAGTTGAAACAAGGTGAAGTGAGGTGAGGGAAGTAAGGCAAGGTGAGGTGAGAAGAGGTACATAAGATGACGAAGTTCAAGCTGGTGATATTATCGATCTTAAAGTATTCCCCTTGAGAGCGCTCTCTATAAACATCATACCTAATTCACGTTCAAAAATAATAATATACTCGTTCCTTTTTAATGTTGACCCCTGAAAAAGTATCGGTTTTATTCGTTTTCAACATATTTTCAACTCTAAAGGCTTCGGGCTTTCGTATTATTTAGCAAAGCATTAAAATGCAGCCGGTGCAGTTTTGCAGCGACACCGACCAGGGTGCTTACGGACCGAAGACCTTGGAGTCACAAATTGAATTGTGAATAATAGTTTTAAAACTTACAATATGGTTTATAGGTGATACGTGTATTCTCGTACCATTCCCGCTCAGTTATCAAACGGAATAAAGACCTTTAAGGGTTCGACATTAGAAGTGTTTGGTTTAACTCTAATGTAGGTACTATTATTTTTTACATAATAGCATTGATAGCCAAGTTGGTAGAACGCTTGCCTCAGAAACGAGGATCGCAGGTTCAAACCCCGGCTCACATCTCTGGGATTTCTGGATTTCATGTGCGAATCGTATTTTCAACCACGATTATCACTTCTTAAACGGTGAAGGAAAACATCGCGAGGAAACCTGCATGTCTGAGAGAACCCCTCGAAAGATATGTGAAGTCCACCAACCCGCACTGGGCCAGCGTGGTGGACTATGGCCTAATCTCCCGCGCATTGAGGGGACGCCTGTGCCTAGCAATGGGACGATAAAAAGGGCTGGTATTATTATAATACTCATGTTGTATAATTAGATTAGACGCGTCTTAACTTTCTCGCCAACCTTCAAAGGAGTTCGCTTAACGATATAGATGGAATATTGTAATTTCCCCCCATTAGGTAGGGGGGCAACGTTCCATTGTGCTTGAGCAATGAAGGCTGTTCTCGTCAACGCTTCTGTGGCAACTTGAACAGTTAATTTGTCATTGTCATCGCTTCAATTTCACCGTGGAATGGGTTCGGGTGTGACTGGTAGCGAGCAGCAAATTGTGAGTTTTTTTTTTATTCATAAATTCAGTGTTTTCATTAAAAAAACATACTAGTTTAAAACGATAAGTTATTATTTATGACGACCTGATTAGCGCAGTTGGTAGTGACTGCCTGCCTTCTACGTTGTTGATTCCGGGTTCGAATCCTGGTAGGAACAAACTTTGTGTGATGAGCACGAATGTGTGTACCCGAGTCCTGGATGTTTAGTATCTATATAAGTATTATATACTGGGTTCGCCCCCAATCCATTGTACGGTACCCATAATATAAGCGTTGCTTAGCGAACACAGCAATTATACGGTACCAATCATGTTGCTTTGTTCATCTAGGGACATTAAAAAAAAATAATAATAAAGAAGTTATATTACATCACTAAAATATCATAAATACACACAAAACAATCAAAACAATATTATCTATATTTTATCAACGATTTGCGTGCCATTAAAGCCGCGTCATCTGGTTTACCTTGCTAGAAGTCCGCGCATGCGCTTGAACCCTGCGATCAGTCTGAACACGGCTATTGTGATATCACTCTAACATCTTTCGCAATCGTTACAGATACTTAGAAGTACTTAACATACCGGTAGTCCGACTAACTGTGTATGTGAGGGCTGATAGCAATCATTTTGCGTAAATATCGATATCGATAAAATATAATGCAACCCAAAATGATCAATAAAAAAAACGGAATGGTGTTAGAAAATAACTATGAAAAAGAATATATAAATAGACTTATAAATTATAAATATCGCTCTAACTGAGGTAACGAATATAAATTCGCTCACCGCTAACACTCGCGATGCGTACCAACGCGGCGACTTTAATAGCTACTGCGGTAAGTTGTGAGTCACGCTCCATTTAAATGCGTAGACGAAAGGAATACGTGTAGGTATGTTTTAATAAAATAAACCTTGACACCAAGTGTACGAAGATACTTGACAATATTTACATTAAAATATCCGGCTTTTTGAGATACATAACACCCAAGATACAATTGACCAAGCCGGTAAATCCGTGCTCAAGTGCCGCCCGAATATCATTCCATTTTTATTATATAAAAATAACAATGCATTGTTAAAATAAAATAAAACCTTTTTAATAAAAATAACCGTCTTCAAAAAACTAAAAAGCAAAAAAAAGTATTCGAATTTTGAAATCTACCATGTCTAACTAAATCAAAGATTTAACGAACGAAGTCGGTGCCAAATAAACAACCGACGAAGAATATAAAAGTATACTCAGTAACGAGATATTCGGACACAAAATCGAAAAAATAAAAATCATTAAATTCGGTTCGCGTCCTACATAGTGGTTATTTTTCGCCCCAAACTTAATGAAAACTCTAAGAACTAAAAAAACTTGAGAGGTGTCAAGGGACACCCGGATGGAACGAAGTTCCTTTATTATTTTTTATTATTTATGTAATTTATTTTATATTATGTACAAAAAATCAATAATTTTGGGAAACAAAAATATATCGCCCCCGGGTGGGCTCGAACCACCAACCTTTCGGTTAACAGCCGAACGCGCTAGCCAATTGCGCCACGGATGCACTTGTGCAATGTCTCGAAAATACTGACCATTATGTAAATGCAAACGACAAAGATAGCAAAAAGTGTCGTTACAACTTTTGGTCTTAATTTTTTCCGTCTAGCCCCCTTTCGCAACGCGCGATAAGGAACTTCGTTCCAATAATTTATGTACTAACATTTTATTTTAATGTTATTTATGCAAGCTATGAGTTGAGCACTTACATTTTAGAAATGGTCTTCTAATTCTGACACATAACTATAACAGATACGCTAGAGAAGGGTTCTATACTAATATTATATAGACGTAAAGTTTGTCAGTTTGTATGTAGGAGGTAATCTCTGAAACTACTGATCCGATTCTGAAAATTCTTTCAGTAATAGGTAGCTACATGATCTCTGAGTGCCATAGGTTATGTTTCATCGAGGTACGGCAGGCGGAGCCGCGAGCAGAAGCTAGTTATTTATATTCCTAAAAATATATCCACCTACTCATTAAACAGTCCGAAATATGTTAACACATTTTTATTTTAAAACAAGCAAACACGGCCCACGTCAGCAACCATGAGAAATACTTAAAAAGTTTAGCATGCCGTAAAATCCTTTCGCCGTCTGACGTATGCTCGTTTAGTTCGAGAGCCCGCGGCGTAATATATTATCTGCATTCGGAGTTTTAAAAAAGGTACTTTTCATAAAACTCTCGCAAGTATGATCGATGCGTTCACTTTTCAATAGTTTGCAAGTTTGCGTGGGAATATGCCGTATCGTACTTTGCTTACAAAGTTTAACAAGAATGTGATAGTAATATTCGCTACTCATCAGCTCTGTGGATTGCATGATAAGTTCTTATCTACGTTCCACTAATCTATACTTACTAATATACTAATACTAATACTAATATACTAATACTAATACTAATTACTAATTACTAATTACTAATTACTAATTACTAATTACTAATTACTAATTACTAATTACTAATTACTAATTACTAATTACTAATTACTAATTACTAATTACTAATTACTAATTACTAATTACTAATTACTAATTACTAATTACTAATTACTAATTACTAATTACTAATTACTAATTACTAATTACTAATTACTATTACTAATAATATTATAAATGTGAAAGTTTGGATGGATGGATAGATGGATGGATGGATGGATGGATGGATGGATGTTTGTTACTCTTTCACGCCCGAACGGCTGAACGGATCTGGATGAAATTTGGCACAGAGATAGATTATAGTCTGTAATAGCACATAGGCTACATTTAATCCCGGTAAAATGTATGGTTACCGTGGGATAGATTTGTTTTAATTTTTCATAGAGCAAAGGTTAAAGGTTTAGGGGTCAGAAAATGACATAGGCTAATTTTTATCCCGGAAAAATTCACGGTTCCTATGGGATAGCATACAGGAACCGTCTTTTTTTAAACTTAACTTTTCAATCGTGGGTAACACCGCGGGGCGCAGCTAGTAGATATAGAAGTATATATACTGAGTTCGCCCTCAGTCCATTGTACGGTACCCATAACACAAGCGTTGCTTAGTGTGCGACCGTATAGTTGGTGTGTTCGTCTGGCGATATTATTATTATATTATATCTCCTACAATAATAATATATCAATTTAGTTCCAAAAGTCGTAAATCGTTGTTCCCTTGTATAGCTGTTTATTTTGGCGCTAACAAAGGACAGTGATACAGACGGCATAGTTCCCGAAATCCCTTTGAGCCTACAGATACATGGCCACCCTTCTATCTCGTTAGGTCATGTTTATTAGAAAAGGTTTGTTCACTAGAACCTTAGCTCTCCGCTCCATTCACATGAAAAGTTTTGATTATCCCATAGGAATCCTTTTGGAGTTAAGAAAAAAGATATAATCACCAGACGAACACACCAACTGTATGTTTCAGAACGAAACAACGCTCGTTTTATGAGTACCGTACAATGGAATGGGGGCGATCCCAGTATACCAGGTGTATGGGAACTGATAACGAAAACGTGAGGTTACACTTAATGTCTTTAATAAAATTATAGAAAAAAAAAGTCAAAAGTGATGGGTTACAAATGTTATTTTTGAGCGCGCAATGTATCGTAAACAATGCGATCAAACCGCACCACTCCGCGCGTTACCCGATGTGTGCGAATGACGAACGCGCTCAGGCGTATCGACATTTAATTTACATTGCAGTTTTAGGTCTAAATTAGTAATTGTGTTTATGTTTTTAAAATCATATTATTGAGATATAATTCTAGTAGTATTTCATGCTAAAATCTATTTAAAAATACTGAAAAGGAGGCGTATAATTTATCAAAAGATCGACACAAAAAATACATCTTTGGAGAGTCCAGAATCATGAGTTGAATCCATGGTATAAGTTTTCGTTACGAACCCACTAACACTCTGTATAAATAATCATAAAGATATTTAAACATCCATCACTTGGGTGCAAATATTGGTGATCATAACACGAAGTATGCCCCTAACGGGTTCTGTACCCAGGAGCTGAAGTACAGAAAGGGCGTTTCATACTGTACCACTCGGGTCGCCAAATGATGTTAAGAATAAATTGCAATGCTGCTTCAATGGCAATGCCATTCTGAACGGATGGTACGTTCAGAATGGCATTGCCATTGAAGAACAAGCAAGAAACTCCATATAATTTACTTACGATATGAAATGTGAACCCTCAATTTTACTATAGCCAAGTGTTCTTAGGATATAACTAGCTGTTGCCCGCGACTTCGTCCGCGTGGTATTTAACAAAGACAACCGTTGACAACAGCCTGCTCGCCCATTCTGAGCCCGCGGGACGCATTGCAGGTTGTTGCTATCAAACTTAATCAGGCGCTGCGCTGCAACATTGGTTTTAATTTTTTTTCGTGAGATTCTATTTTTTTTTCTAAAATAAAAGTAGCCTAAGTTACTCCTTGTTCCATCAGCTATCTGCCAGTGAAAGTCCCGTCAAAATCGGTCCAGCCATTTCAGAGATTACAAACAGACAACAGATATAACAAACAGACACAACAGATATAATAAACAGAGATAACAAACAGACAGACAGACAGACAGACAGACAGACAGACAGACAGACAGACGGACAGACGGACAGACGGACAGACAGACAGACAGACAAAAATTGTAAAAAATGTTGTTTCGGTATAGGTAACGTGTATACATCCAAATGCACTTAGTAAAAAGCGGTTATTTTAATATTACAAACAGACACTCCAATTTTATTTATATGTATAGATATGAAATGTGAACCCTCAATTTTACTATAGCCAAGTGTTCTTAGGATATAATAAGTACACTCAAAGAAACCAAGAATATAATAATATATACCTTCTTACAACTTTATTGCCTACTTTAAGAAAACTATTCGACCAAGAGAATCTCCTTAGCGATGCTTAGCCAAGGGCTCTTACATTAATCCCCGACTCAAGCGATTTAGCGCCGACTTTACCGTCTCAATGGTTTCAAGATGAGAGACAGTGAATTTAAGAATAGTTTCATAATGCTAAATGAGTTGAGATTTTACGTAATCATCAACATAGACCAGTTATTGATTCCTTATATTTACGCGAATATTACACACTGAAATAAAATAAAACTAGTCTTACGAATTCCAGTTCAAACTAGTACACTAGGACGTCAAACACCTCAGTCCTCCCGTGACCATGGGTGCTGTAAAGCAGCCGAAACGTCGGGAACGTAAAATCATAAAATAAACGCGATAAAATTCGTAAGATTAGTTTCATTTGAATAGACCAATTAGAAACAACAATTGCCTGAATAGATTTGGAACATCTATTGCATGCGTGTGATAGTGGTAAGCCTATGGTTGCAAATTTGCAAATTTCCTTTCAAATCATAATAAGTACATTGAAATAAAACTACGCTAACGGAAAAAAAAATGTGGTTAACATTAGGTCTTCTTTTGTATAACCAAACGTCTCTTGTAAACAGCAACTGTATTATGTTTAGGGTTCCGAAGTCATATTAGGATTAACGCCTTCGACATGTGTTGCTGGCATCTAATGTTGCTAATTCCGTGGACTGCCCTTCATACTATGATGATGATGAAACAAAAATAGTATGCCAGGATCGTAGCATATGGCAATCAGTGGTCTCTGCCTACCCCCATGGGATACAGGCGTAAGTATATGTATGTAAGGAAGAGTCAAATTAAGAATATGAAATACAAAATACTTGGGAAGGCGTTCAGCAAAGAATATTTCGGATCACAATATTAATACACTTGATACAATCTAATGCTTTGTCTTACTTAGCGGGTACTTAGCTAATTACTTTCCAACCCCTTTTATGAGACAATGAGCTCCAATACTTGGAAAAGTTTAGCCCAGTTTTCAATAAATAAGGTACAGTGAACGAGATTGTATTATTCGTTGGGTACAGTGACATGTTTTGGAAAGTTTAAAAAAAAAACTTATTTTTTTATAAATATTTTAATTTTCTTAGGACTGAGAAGTTGGCTGGATATATCTTATTGTTTTAACTGTATGTGATGGCGTGTGTTTGAGATACTACATATATGCCGTATCTTAGAGATAGTTACGTGAGTGCAACTCAGATCTTTCAATTTCATGATTCTTTACATGTTTTAAAGATATATAAAACATTTAAGAGTCCTCCAGTGCATCGCAGCGTGAGCCAATTGAAAAGGGATGTAATATCCCGGGTTCAAATCCTAGTGAGGGCAAACTTTGTCTGATGAGCGCGAAATGTTTGTACCCGAGTTATGGATGTTTCCTTTTTATCCCGGTAAAATGTAGCATAGGTAGTTGAGGGAACTGAAAATGACTTAGGCGTCGACATACTTTTAAATCGCAGGTAACACCGCGGGGTGCAGCTAGTATTTTAATATATCTGTAGACTAGTAGATTGAAGGCGTACGGATTGAAAAAATGCCAGAAAGAGAACCCCAGACAGTCGCAAATAAGTCCAAAAGTCGCGTTTACAACTTGGTATACACCACCACTGGGTCACTAAACTTTTTGGCTCGACATTTGAAAATTAAATAAAGACAATTCGTGTGCGACGATACGTTGCAAAAGTAAACTTTTTTTTTAATTCAAATCACGAAGGCGACTTTTTACATAATGCCAGAATGCCAGACATACTAACGTTGTTTTAAAACGAATAAATTTCTTCATTTTACTGTTGCTAAGGGCCCTGCCAGAATTAGATTTCACAAGTTATTATTGTTGAACTTGGAGGTGAATGTAAATGGACCTTTATAAGCTGACCGGGTAGGTATGCTAGTTCGTGGCAACCTTAGTTTTCGATCCAAGTTTTGGACAAATTTAAGCGCTGCTGGCAAAATCCAGTCCGCCACGTCTATCGTCCCCAAAGTATATCCAATTAAACAGCCTAAATTAACTAATTAGCATTTATTTGGGTACAAAAACACCGGCACAATTACAACCGATGACAAAGAGAGAAAGAGATATGTAGCGCCTTTTCGCACATAGGATCAGGGATACCACAGTCCCCACCACAGATCACGAGAGATATGCCGTGCGGTTCAAAATGTATGGGAACTCGCTGTCTCCGTTTTGTCCCCACCACTCGCCACAAAACACATGCAATTACATAAAACCAACCAATACGAAGTCTCACACACACACGCGTGGCAATGATTCGGTGCGTGCTGCGTCGTCGCCGCATGCAGCGGCCGTACCACGCGACGCACCAGTTTATTCAAAGTATCGTTAGACGATCTATCCTATCATATAGGTATCTCTCTCCTATCATATAGCTATCATATAGGTGGTACTTAAAGAGCCATGTATTTTGTACAAAAATAAAAAAGTCGTTGTGCTCCATGAAAACTAAAATAACATAATAAAGGCATTATATATTTTTTGATTTGTTGTTTTTAATTATTTTAAAGACGAATAAATAAAATACTTAATACTGGCTGGTGAAATGATTCCATCTTTCGCGTAGTTCACTTTGCTGCTAGTATTTTAGCACACAACCACGGAATAACACGGCATTTAAAAAAAAGTTAGAGCTCCGATACCGACGTGCAGTTGCAGTCGACTGACGGCGAAAACTCTATGTTAGCGTAATTTTGGCTAAAGGTGAGCGCAAGCCCACCGCTTTCATAACATATCTCCTCTAATATATCTGTGGTCCCCACTGAGGACCATGACTCCTTGGTGAAGCGTGTTCACTGATTGTCTCCAGCGGTTCCGATCAGTGGCCTGATGAGGGCTGTGCTGACTGGTTTCCTCTAAATGTTCGGATACCTGGTTGGCCAATGGCTTTGGTTAGCTGCCACGAAGCCCTCTACCTTTTCCGTTCCCATTTGACGCTCTACAATGTCACATCTCCAGCGAGCTATATGACCAAATTATCAACTATAATAATAATAATATCATCCCTTTTTAATGTCCCACTTGCTGGGCACGGGCCTCCCCTCAATGTGAGGGGATTAGGCCATTTACTACGCTGGCTTAGTGCGGGTTGGCGGACTTCACACATCTTTCGAGGGGTTCTCTCAGACATACAGGTATCCTCGCGATGTTTTCCTTCACCGTTTAGCAAGTGATAATCGTGGTTGAAAATGCGATTAGTACATGAAAATCCAGAAATCCCAGAGGCGCGAGCCGTGGTTTGAACCTGCGATACTCGTTACCGAGGCAAGCGTTCTACCAACTTGGCTATCACTGCTTTTCAAGTGTGCACAATTTATATTCATATATCATCAGTCAGTTCATCATCATTATAACTGTCACCATATCTACCAAGAGATGAACCATCCAATTATCTCAAAAAAACACCAAACCAATTGCGCTGCGGATTTATTGAGCTAGCATTTTTCAGACCACCAGCATCCTTTACTACGCTATAAGTATTGTAACTGACAGAGTAATCTCATTTAATGGTTGAACTTCGCTCGTTATTGTCAAATAGCTGCGATTGTTATGCGGGGCCCGAGCCACGGGCTCTTGTACCCTTCACGTGTGGTTTGAAGGTATAGAGGCAAGCGATTTTGTCTTAGACTGTACCTTAATGTATGTCAATACTCGTATACTGACCTACCGAGCTCCGTCACGATTTTGTCTTAGACTGTACCTCAATGTTCCTTATGGCCATATACTTACCTGCCGAGCTCCTTCACGATTTTGTCTTAGACTGTACCTCAATGTTTCTTATGGCCATATACTTACCTGCCGAGTTCCTTCACGATTTGGTCGTAGACAGTACCTCAATGTATTCCAATGGCAGTATATTTACCTACCAAGTTACTTCACGATTTTGTCGTAGACTGTACCTCAATGTATGTCAATACTCGTATACTTACCTAGCGAGCTCCTTCACGATTTTTAACCGACTTCAAAAAGGAGGAGGTTCTCAATTCAGTTGTATTTTTTTTTCATTTTTTTTTTGTGTTAGACTGTATCTCAATGTATTCCAATGGCCGTATACTCACCTACCGAGCTGCTTCATATGAATAAGCATACATTATTTCACACAACGCTTTGACGATTGGACTTGCTATTCTGAAAAAGCTTGAAGTGCTATTCTGAAAAAGGGTAAAACACCTCGGCAGGCGAATTTTATATATGAATACCAAATCCTACTGGAAAACGTCATAATTCTTGTCACTTCCGTCGTCACTTAGTGGCGCTAGTGTAGAACTCACTCATTTTATTACTCACCTATTTTACAGATTTTATCGCGTTTATTTAATGTTTTTACGTTTTAGTCCTCCCGTGACCAAGATTACGCGGATAGACCAAGGACCAGCCGAAACGTAAAAATATAAAATAAACGCTTTAAAATCTATAAAATAAGTTTTATTTCAATGTGTTGTATTCGCGTAAATATAAGAAATCAATAATGCACCACGAAATGAAACAATAATATTATCTTTACAACTTACTGTTGGCACTGTTTAAGTATGATACACTATTCTTTTTAAATATTATACACTGCAGTATGTTTCTTTGAACTTGGTTTGTATAAAACCAAGTTCAAAGGAATTGTCTGAAGCTGAGTACTCAAGGACAGATTGCACAGAGAAATTTAATAAAATTGCGCAAAGAAATCTGTCTGTGTAATAAAAAAAATACAAGACTTTTTTGCAGACGTATTAATAAAACATCGTTTGTTCTGTAACAAAATGTTTATCGCGGTGGGCTACGATTAAAAGAATAGTCATTATATTTATGCCAGTTCTGTTGTCTAAAAGCCGGGACTTAACTAAAAGAGGAAATATATTTCCACCGCGGAAATGACCAAAAATATTATGTTATTAATTAAGATCAATAAACAAAACAAAGTTTCAATAAAGTAGGCTAACCGTAAGCTAACCGTAAGTAGGCTAACCGTAGGCTAACCGTAGGCTAACCGTATACTTTATATTCTACCGTATTTAGACATTTTGTATGGAGAATTGAACAGCGCCTCTAGCGGACGGTATTTGAAACTTTTAATTCTCCATACAAAATGTCAAAATACAGTAGACTATAAAGTATACGGTTAGCTTACGAATAATCTCGCACTTGACGTACTGAAATATGTGACGCGAGGGTAGTATTTCGATTTGATTTTTTTTTTAATTACCAAATACTAAACTTACAGCTTCAATTGACCCGATTGAGACAGATGGTAGTGATCGTGCTTTGTGTACCTAGAGACCTGGGCCCCAAGTCCGCTAACACAATCGATTCATAATCGAACAGCAACCGCATAGTAACGGTCAATTTTGACAGATAATGTATGGGATATCTATCAAAAGTGGCAGTTACTATGCGGTTACTGTTCGATAATGGATCGATTGTGTTAGCAGACTTGGGGCCCTGAGCTTAATTCCCTGTAAGTGCAAACTTTGTGTGATAAACACGAATGGTTGTACCCGAGTCATGTGTCATACGACAATAATAGAGGATGCCAGTTTATAAAAAAACAATCAGAAACGCAAAAAACAAAATACCAAAACTTAAACAACATCTACTATAGTCCGTTGTTTTTTTTATGTTTTCAATCTTACTTCAGAGCTAGCACTCAAAAAGCTTCAGTTCCAGCGTCAACATGGAAAAGTACTTAACAACGAAAAGTATAACAGCCAATAGAAAGTTGTGCTACGGTTAAAAAATAAAAAAAAAACTTGCCAGTTGTAAAATGTTCCATAATTCACGGGTTATAACTAGACTTGAAGATGTCTCACACGAACCTTTCAAGTTTCTTTTATTAAGCACCAGGCTACCAAGTCTTAAGGCTAATTTAGGCCATAGTGCACTATGCTATCTCGCTGTCCTGGGCCCCAAGTCTGCTAACACAATCGATTCATAATCGAACAGCAACCACATAGTAACTGTCACTTTTGACAGTTATTGTATTGGATAGCTGTCAAAAGTGACAGTTAATATGTCGGTAACTATATGTATTGGGATCTAAACATGGGCTTAGTATATTTTTGTACAATCTAAAATACTGGTCGAGTTATCAAATATATCTATATATTTCACAGTAGCGCTCCTAGCAGGAGTATAGTCGCAATTTAGTGGTTAATCCTAGGGGTAAAATGGTAGAAATTTACTGGCAAATCCTAGTGAAAACTGTAGAAATTTTACTGATAAATTCTAGCGGATACATAGTATTAATATACTGCTAAATCCTAATGAAAACATAGTAGAAATTTACTGGTAAATCTTAGTTGAAACATGGTAGCAATTTACTCGTAAATCCTAGTGGAAACATGGTAGCAATTTAGTCGTAAATCCTAGTGGAAACATGGTAGCAAGTTACTGGTAAATCCTAGTGGAAACATGGTAGCAATTTACTGGTAAATCCTAGCGGACTTATAGTAGCAATTTACTGGTGAATCCTACCGGAAACATGATAGCAATGTACTGGTAAATCCTAGTGGAAAAATGGTAGCAATTTACTGTTAAATGGTTTTCAATTTCTTGGTAAACATTCGATCACTCGATTGGTATTTGAATACATTAAAAACTCATACCGAGAACTCTAACAGTAAAATCAAGACTTGAATAACCTCTTACGCAAAATAACTATTCTAATTCTGCACATGTTCAAAAAAGTTTACAAAAAAAGGCTACACGAATCAACACCCCTCTCACGTCTGAGTCAGACCGAAATATCTCAAAGAAAATTGGTAAAGTTTCTACGATCGCAAACCTTTGGAGAAGATTGTTGCTTAGGATATCCTTATAAGGGTTAGGATGTGTTGTAAGCTGTGCGAATGAGCGGAGCAAGCGCAATATTATGTCTTAAATCAATCGGAATTTGGGGCAGAATGCTACCAGCTACTCGAGCCTGCCTAGCCGTTCTTACATTGTTCTCACATACCTATAACAATGTATTGCTCAACAATGTAAACGATCCTTTAAAAAAAACAACCATGGAGTTTCTTGCCCGTTCTTCCTCATAGAAACGGCATTCCAAACGGGTGGTAAAGTTCAGGCTTAGTATTGCATGATTTTTTTTTAGTATTCATAAGTATACTGTTATGGTTTAAAAATATTGTGATTCAGGAGCAAGATGGCATAGTGTCGTACTAATTGTACTGATAACAAAATATAACAGGAATCCGGTAGATGGAAATATCAGCAGCAGCCAAACTCACTATCATTACCTCTTCGTAATGACTCTTCATAAATAAATGGGGGCAGAGGAACCCACCACTGACTTTTCCAATTATAAACCAAACAAGTTGATCGATAATTAAATAAGCCAACAACACCGAACTAAGATGTTAGTCGAGAAACTGCCGATCACGAGTGTTGCGACCTAATTAATATGCCATTCTCCGCGAAACGATGGGAATCTAAAAAAGTATTCGACACGTGTTTCGCCTCTAAACGAGGCATCCTCAGAGTCTTCATAATTACATGATCGGTATGACCTAATCATTGACCTCTTTGTTTTTTTTTACACAGGGTACACCTTGGCTAGACATTATCGCATCGTGATCACGTGCGCAGTACAGCTGCCTTTGTAGCCTCACCCTTAACAGTAACTTAGACGTATAATTGTAGGCCTTAAGCCCATCCGAACGATTTCAACGGAGTTTTGCTGGAAATTAGCAATGATATACGGCGGTCTGTTTTCAGTATCGGTACGTTTTATTATTTTCGTAATTTTCAGGGAAGTGAGGCAATATACATTTTCAGTTCATATCTATTCTCTATAATAATATTACCTTCTAGCTGTTACCCGCGACTTCGTGGTATTTAACAAAGACACAACCGTTGGCAACAGCCTGCTCGCGCGTTCTGAGCCCGCGGGACGCATTGCAGGTTGTTGCTAGGCGCAGCGCTGCAACATTGGTTTAAATTTTTTTTCGCGAGATCCTATTTTTTTTTTCTAAAATAAAAGTAGCCTAAGTTACTCCTTGTTACATCAGCCATCTGCCAGTGAAAGTACCGTCAAAATCGGTCCAGCCGTTTCAGAGATTAGCCGGAACAATCAGACAGACAGACAAAAATTGAAAAAAAATTTGTTTTGGTATAGGTACCGTGTATACATCCAAATGCACTTACTAAAAAGCGGTTATTTTAATATTACAAACAGACACTCCAATTTTATTAATTTGTATGTATAGATCCAGAGGTAAAGTTTGTTTGATTGGATGTATGGAGTTATCTCCGGATCTACTGTTACGATTTTTGAACATTATTTAATTATTAGGATGCTAGGGCTCGTGCCCAACCGTGGGGCATTAAAAAAAGGACTCGTATTATATTAGGAAGCAACATTATCCCTGAGTGCTACCTACCATGTCTCATGTAAGTATCAGCTTGGCTTCTAAAAATGATTTGTAAAGCCATTGCAAATTGATCACAACATATAAACTTAGGTTAACAAAATAAACTTATAACTCTAAAGAGGGTTTCATAGTCAAACCCTAACTTATCAACTACACAAACTTTCCTCACAGGAATGTTAAGCATTTTAACCCTTTGACAAAGTAATTGTAGGGTTACCGAACCTGTAATTAGGGGTCAAAATGACCCGTTTTGTTCGAATGCTTGACGGAATTTTACTATTTAAGCACCAATTAAGTTTGGGATAACAGCTTAAGCTGTCAATGTAAAAATAGCTGGTTCCAGAGTTCTCGCGGTTAGTTTGAATCTGGTTGATAACGGGAAGCTTAAGAACTTAGATTACGTTTGAAAGTATTGCACAAAAATTTATCTTATTTATAAGAAAACAAGTAGCTAAATTGATGCACAAAATGCGTAGTATACCTTCTCCGAATCATTCTGTATAAGTAATTATAATACAGCGAAGAAATGCAGCCAGCATTCTTGCCACCATTCCACGCGGACAAGGTCTTTTTGATACATAGTTTGTTGTCATACTATTTTTAAGTTATTTTTTATTATCCTATTTAGTTTAACTGTATGAATTAAACCTTGGCATCGCCCCCCAGTCAATTGTACGGTACCCATAATACAAGCGTTGCTATACAGGCCCATACAAATTGTTGTTTGCTTGGCAATATTTATGTTCGCTTATTGTAAGTAAGGTAAAGGAGTCTATACAACATTGAGTTAAATGATTAAGGAACGCGGCTTACAAAGCCATTTATTACTCTCTGACATGATTGATATACAAATAAATATCGGATACAAACTAAAATGGAAACTTCAACCCGAAGCAAATACGGGTGATTGATTCGATTTGGGACGATAATATGCTTTAATAAATATGGCGGCCACATGCTACTATTTTTATTGTGCTAGCCGATGTATGATAGCGTTATTAAAGTAGGTAGCTTGCTGTAGGGTTGTGTTTTTGGAACGAAGTTCCTTATCGCGCGTTGCGAAAGGGGGCTAGACGGAAAAAAATATCACGAAGTTGTAACGACACTTTTTGCTATCTTTGTCGTTTGCATTTACATAATGGTCAATATTTTCGAGACATTGCACAAGTGCATCCGTGGCGCAATTGGCTAGCGCGTTCGGCTGTTAACCGAAAGGTTGGTTGTTCGAGCCCACCAGGGGGCGATATATTTTTGTTTCCCAAAATTATTGATTTTTTGTACATAATAAATAATAAAAAATAATAAAGGAACTTCGTTCCATCCGGGTGTCCCTTGACACCTCTCAAGTTTTTTTTTTATTACGGGGCAAGTATTTGATCTCGATCTCACCTGAGATCTACGATGGAGCATACTTGCCTAAAAACTTAACATACTTGTCGCAGACGGATTGTCGAATCCACTTTTCTACATAACAAAAAAATACCCGGCGTTTCGGCTGCTTAACAGCAACCATAGTGACGGGAGGACTGAGGGGATTGAAGTCCCAGTTTTAACGTCAAACTACGACACTAGCATGTCAACCAACTCAGTCCTCCCGTGACCATGGTTGCTGTAAAACAGCCGAAACGTCGGGAACGTAAAAAAAGTATAATAAACGCGATAAAATCCGTAAGATTAGTTTTATTTCAAAGTTTGAAATTTCTTCTAACTAAATTATGTCCGAATTATATTATCATACTAGCTGTTGCCCGCGACTTCGTCCGCGTGGTATTTAACAAAGACTCAACCGTTGGCAACAGCCTGCTCGCGTTCTGATCCCGCGGGACGCATTGCAGAGTGTTGCTATCAAACTTAATCAGGCGCAGCGCTGCAACATTGGTTTTAATTTTTTTTCGAGAGATCCTATTTTTTTTTCTACAATAAAAGTAGCCTAAGTTACTCCTTGTTACATCAGCTATCTGCCAGTGAAATTCCCGTCAAAATCGGTCCAGCCATTTTAGAGATTACCCGGAACAAACAGACAGACAGACAGACAGATAGACAGACAGACAGACAGACGGACAGACAGACAGACAGATAGACAGACAGACAGACAGACGGACAGACAGACGGACAGACAGACAAAAATTTAAAAAAAGGTTGTTTCGGTCTAGGTACCGTGTATACATCCAAATGCATTTAGTAAAAAGCGGTTATTTTAATATTACAAACAGACACTTCAATTTTATTTATATGGTATAGAGTATAGATGTATAGATAAACGTCGTCCTAAGTATGTATCATAAATGTATGCATCATAGACAAGGACTTATATCCCCATGGTATTTTAATAACATTGCAATAACGAGCATAGAGATTGAAATTGAAGCCGGGACTCTCATTGTCTTGAGAGAATTTCCAATATCATTTTATTGCATACGTAAAAATTCCGCGCTGACATTTTTGTTTTGTTGAATGCCAGTATTTGATTCGGTGTGTTTATTTGTTTTGAGACGGGCTTTAAGAACATGAAGGAGGTTTTTATTAGAATACCATAGTTGTGTCAAAATTATGTTTTTTTTTTTACACAATTGAGTATTTTATTTAAAATTTTATATCTACCAGATACATAATTTTAAACTTTGCGACGCTCACCAGGCATTCTTGGCCCGGAAACGTAACCACTAAATCCCAATTCACAAAAAAACACACAAAGCAAAATGAATTTAATGGTAGGGTCGAGGGTCCCATTGTTTTACTGTAAACTTCTGTATGAAACGAAGTTTGTTAGTAAGCGCATCACTTGCGAACCGCTTAACTGAACGAAAAATGTTCGAGATGGTCCGAGCCAGGCTTGTACTACACCTTGCCTTCTTGCCGATGTCAGCGAAACCCCATTCTCACCAAGTCCATCCGTCATCTCTTCTATTTCTACACATCCTCAGTTCAACTTTACGCACCATCCGCGGTGCACGTTAAAATATATACAGCACCCGGCCGTAAATATTGCACATCGGCAATAGAAAAAAAATCGGCTTTGTAGAGCGTCATCTCTTTCACTCTCGCCTCCAGCCAATAGTCCCTTTCTAAAGGTCGACGTGCAATATTTACGGCCGGGTGCTATAAATTAATTGCATTTCGTATGTTTTATGAAAATAACTTTTTTGTGTTAACGCTGTTTTTTTTTAATTATAAAGCACAGCGCCCTGTAACAGTATGCTAAATTGGAAAATTCCTGAAAAACTGAAAATGCTTATTTGACAGAACATGGTCTGCCGTGCGTAAATTATTATTGATATGTCAAAGTAGGTACTGCTTATTTTAGTTTTACTTAAATCAATTACAGCATAATATGTTAGAATAAATGGTCATGTGCTATACGACAGCTCAGATGTTTGAACAGTCGCCTTGGAAACAAGTGGATGCAGGTTTACTTTAAACTGGTACCTATCGCATTGAGTGTTGAATTTCATTTGCATATAATGGCCAGCAATAATGTATTATTTGTATGGTGCCAGACATTATTCATGTGGCCTTTAGCCTAGATTTAACGGCCTGTAAATATAATATTAATTCATAATATTAATTAAGCTTAATTATTTTTAAACATACTACTGATAACTGGACCCACGACCCTTCCTCTTAGCGGAAATCCTAAGTTACTCGCGGACAGCGCTCTCATCCCGCAACCGGAAACGCAAAGGGCTATATATACATGGTTTATTGTTCGTAAATCATTTTCTAATGTCCATCCTAGGGATGTACCAAGTCGATACACTTACTATAACTTTATGTACTTACTAGCTGCGGCCCGCGGTGTTACCCGTGATTAAAATATATGTCCTTCTCCTCTATGTCCTTACTTGTACCCCTTGTATGCAAAATTTCATGATGATCGGGATTTTTCCGGGATAAAAATTATATATTATATAATAATTATAATGTCATTTCAAATGTCTAAATACGGTAGACTATAAAGTATACGGTTAGCTTAAGAATAATCTCGCTCTTGACGTTCTGAGAGTAGATTTGGATTAGTTTACTACCTCCTTACTACCATGTTTATTATTACTGAATTGAATTAATATTACCTTAAACCTTGGAATGAAGTTAATCCCGTTCTAGTCTATCTTTATTAATAAGGCGTTTTGCTTCTACTTTCATCGTCCGAACTGCCAATGAATGTAAGAAGGTTCCGGCGTCTTTGTTTTCCGTTGACTACAATCTGGGTGTTTTCAAGTCGAGAGTGAACAGGTATCTTCTAGGCCAGTATGCTCCATCGTATATCTCATAGTCACTTACCATCAGGTGAGATCAAATTATTGGGGTCAAGTCACCTTCGTCCGTAGGAGAATTAAGTACCCTCGAGATACCCTACACGTGACCCTGGGTGGTGCCAACTAGGTGACAACTCTACTGGTGGTACGCTTCGGCCGTGGTTAGTCACCACGCACTGAACAAAGCCATGTCGCCAAGCGGCCTAGCCGTGTTCCGGCATGATGTTCAGTGTTGCCATTCATGGATGGCGGGTCAGATCAGTTGCGCTGCATGTGCCTAGTGAATGTAGCGTCTCGATCTACTGCCGCCTTCCTACCTAGGCAAGTATGCTCCATCGTAGATCTCATCGTCACTTACCATCAGGTGAGATCGAGATCAAATACTTGCCTATAAAGTATAAAAAAAAAAGGCTGTTAAGTCCAAACCAATTAAAATTACAAGCATAAAGCTATCGATAATATACCTTCTCGAGCTTTTACTCAACCCCTATCACTACTACACTACATCACTAGCCTCTCTGGGGCTATCTGTCGGCCATCTGTGGATTTATTTTATTGGCCCCACATTTTATAAGTAAAATGTCTTCGAGAAACAATGTTTGTGTACGTTAACAAACTTGTGTCATGTCGGAAGTTCTGTTTATATTCATGTTGCGGTTAGATTCAACGACTCTTTTTAACTGACTTCAAAAAGGAGGAGGTTCTCAATTCGATTTTTTTTTTTTGAATACTATAAAGTTGAAAGTTCCAAAAAGAAAAAAAAAAGTAGTTCAAGAAATAAACTTGAAAGTTCAAGCCGGTGGATGCGAGTGGCGGAGGACCGTGATGTGTGGAAGTCACTGGGGTATGCCTATGTCCAGCAGTGGACGTCTTTCGGCTGATAGATAGATAGATAGAATATCGAGGATTATTGTTGAGAATGTTTGTACCCGAGTCGTGGATGCTTAATAATTATATGTGTAATATATACTGGGTTCACGCCCAACGCATTGTGCGGTACCCATAATACAAGCGTTGCTTAGTGTGGAACCGTATAGTTGGTGTTTGTCCGGTTTTATTACCATTTTATTATTGGGATCGAAATTAATTCTTTAAAATCATCATATTAACATTCTGGCTTCACATAATGGTCACAAACGCACTAAAGAAGGGCATGTTAGTACTAGTTACCTAAGTATACCCTTTCTGTATCACCCTGTATATGTATGGATTGCCCTTAAATATAAATGTGCACTAAATTTTAATTCGCACATTTAATAAAATTCCTGCAACCCTTCGGATAAAACAAGTTAAAATCGTTGAGCCGTTCCTTCACATCGTGTTACTCCACATATCAACACGTCGACGTTTCTGCTAGACGGGAACCGGAAGCGGAAGCTAGCTTATCTCTCGTCTCGCTCTGACTACGGCACGAGTAACGGGAGAGAGAGATAATTACTATATTATAATAAGCCGCTCACAATGAAATTAATATGCACAGGTTCCACCGTTTCTTGTTTCATATAATTCTATCTCTTTATTTGCTAGCAAACCCGATCGTGTATTGCCTCTTTGAGTGTGTAAGTCAAACAAATAAAAATATATTTAACCAATAGGATCCCTCCATTATGACGCAGTAGAAATGTAGCGTGATTTTTAAGCGATTTTATTGGTAGTTTTATTTTTCCTCTGCATAGTTTGGTAAAGCCTCAGCCCTATCCACATAATATCCCATTTCATCTGTTTATAGCAGTGAATAATAATAAGCAAAGCCCCGACACTTACCTCTAAAGAAAGATTTTTAAAGGCCAATAGTTATTCTGAACACGACCCGAACAACAGTTCAATCAATTGGAAACTCTCCAAAAGAGTGATTTAAATGTTAAATCTTGAATTTGAATTGTTTTTATTCAATCAGTTAGAATTTAAACGAGACACTGGCACATTTGTCGCTGCCCGACTTTCAAATCCCTTGAAATTAATTTGAAAATTATATTGCAAAAAAAAATCTTCAGCAGATCGTGCATGATCGTTTTATGCAGCGTTTCGGTAACGTGAGCGTCATCCATCTCTCTCACACCACAGATTTCGTAAATAAGTATGACAGTGACGGCATGTTTTCTCGATGTTCATTACATTAGGAGTTCCCCCTTACTCTACTATTCATTGTATACTTGACGGTATTATTTTGTGTTTCTTTGTTTTTATTGGCCAATAATCAGCAATGCTCTAAATAAGGACATTGATAGAGTTCGCCTATGACTTGAACCCTCAACTTAATGAGGAGACATGTTCATACCGACTCTACCGATATTTTATAATGTAATCATTAACTTAATAATTATAATTCCAAGCACTTTACCAATAATTTAATGTCGCAAAGACCATGGAAAACAATTAGAATTCTCTATGTCTACGAAATCTTTTAAAGTATCAAGACACCTCATCCTTGTAATCTTTGTTTGTTTGTTTTTGTTGTATATATATATATATATATATATATATATACACTCACTATTTATAACTCAAGAACGGGTGAGCCAATTTTTATGATCTTTGATTTTTTGGATTTTTCTCCGCCATGAATAGCAGAATAACTATTAAAACATGGGAAAATTAATACTGAGCCGGTACCAAGTTTATTGTTAAAAATAAAAAGTATTGTAAATATTGTACAAATATCATACAATGAAGATGTTTGAGCATTATAAGGCAATCATGGGGCCTACAGCCATGGGATACAGGGTGTAGTGTTTATAAGTCATAAGAACGTATTAAATACTAGCTGTTGCCCGCGACTTCGTCCGCGTGGTATTTAACAAAGACAACCGTTGACAACAGCCTGCTCGCCCAATCTGAGCCCGCGGGACGCATTGCAGGTTGTTGCTATCAAACTTAATCAGGCGCTGCGCTGCAACATTGGTTTTAATTTTTTTTCGTGAGATCCTATTTTTTTTTTCTAAAATAAATGTAGCCTAAGTTACTCCTTGTTACATCAGCTATCTGCCAGTGAAAGTCCCGTGAAAATCGGTCCAGCCATTTCAGAGATTACCCGGAACAAACTGACAGACAGACAGACAGACAGACAGACAGACAGACAGACAGACAGACGGACAGACGGACAGACAGACAAAAATTTTAAAAAAGGTTGTTTTGGTATAGGTACCGTGTATACATCCAAATGCATTTAGTAAAAAGCGGTTATTTTAATATTACAAGCAGACACTGCAATTTTATTTATATGTATAGATGATTGCAACATTGAAACAGTGTTGCCATGCTTCGTAATTGGTACTTCGGAGAATTTAATACCTGTCGGGCGGCCGTCCATTCTAATTTCTAGAAAACACAAATTCACGCACAAAAACAAATTTATCCGCACCCCAGGGAAATACATCAAAAAGATTCTAACTGCCGGGATTAATTTATTTACACCAAAATAATTCTCTAAAGTACGTTAGGTAAGGGCGAAGATCGCGCGGCCGCAAATCACAGGGTTCTAAATTGTAACGTCTAGGGTACAGTTGGACAAATGTCTGGCGATATTTTTTCTGTGTCCATCAATGGACTCAAGCTAATCTGTGCCTTGAACCGTGAAATGGTTTTCGCGGAAATAAATAATATTGTCAATTTTTCGTTGGTGCTTCCCATTGGTGATACTTTTTCGGGGTTTCTCGTGATTTTATATTTAGTCTTGCCGAACTTTGAACTGCCTCAGAATCAAATTTATAAGAAAAAAAACTTGAGAGGTGGAACACCCGGATGGAACATAGTTCCTTTATTATTATTTATTATGTACAAAAAAACCTGTATACACTCAACAAAAATAATCTTCGCGACACCACACTGTTCAATGCGAAATAGAAAGACGAAACGAAAATATCTGGCTTGCTTTCTATAAGACGGAGAGAGGCTTACAAATAATCATGTTTATAATCGGCCTTTACATAGGAACTGGAGTTGGGTTGAGAAAAAAGGGTCGTACGAGAATTGTTTCATTATCATCCATGAGTCCATTTTATTCGTCGAATTTGAACCCACTGAGTCGAAGTGCACCGGCTCTAGAAGTAATTTTATAGCATAGTTTACAATATAAAAACCAAAAACATAACGATACCTAGTTCAAAAACATGCCAGCGACATCTATCGCTGACAAAAATAAACATAAATATTATTTATGTTTAGTTTGTAAGTCAGCGATGGATGTCGCTGGCATGTTTTTGAACTAGGTATCGTTATGTTTTTGGGTTTTATATAGTAAATTATACTTTAATTTATAAAAAAGCGTACAATAGCTCGTTACAACTTTTCATCTTAAGTTTTCGTCTGATTTTTTTCCGTCTAGCCCCCTTTCGTAACGCGCGATAAGGAACTTCGTTCCAATATTTTTTTTTATGAAAGTTCGGCCCACTACACTGTGCCAAATAAACAACCGACGAAAAATAATAAAGGTATACTCAGTGACGAGATACGCGGACCAATTTGTAGGTATAGTCTTTGGCGCGGACCGGCAATACCCGACTCAGTGGTTTGTTTGGCACCGACTTCACATTCGTTAAATATCTGATTTAGTTAGACACGGTAGATTTCAAGATTAGATTATTAAAGTGTTTTATTTATTTAAACTTTATCATCGAATTTTATGGAAAATTCTGGAATTTACAATGAAAGAACTATACCGTTGACATCATATTAAACTAATGAACAATTTCAGATGGTATTTCAAACACAGTCAAATAGCCCATTATGTCAAAGCTTTATCAAAGGGTCTAGACTAATTAACGTCCATTCAAAAACATCACAGATACTCGGTCTATGTTTTCATTCTCTTTGAACTATCAAAAAAAAAATATTCTTCAACTCCGCAAGTAGCTGCCGGCGCCGATCGAATTTGCATATAAATTGAAGATGCGACAGTGTGTGAGAACTTTTATTAGAAGTCCGATAAAAGGGGAAGTTTTCTGAGCTGAATCGCGACCAGAATAAAAGTCCTTTGAAGGTGGGCTCTGTAGAAGTTACCCGATACTTTGATCAAAGTTGATTAGGATCTATAGGAAATAGGTTTTTTTATTATTTTAAAGCTACGTTAGGATAGATAAGACGGAATTATTTTCACCTTGAGGAGGTCTCAAATCTAAACAAATAAATAAAATTGGAGTGTCTGTTTGGAATATTAAAATAACCGCTTTTACTAAGTGCATTTGAATGTATAAACGGTACATACCAAAAGAACAATTTTTAAATTTTTTGTCTGTCTGTTCGTTTCGGCTAATCTCTGAAATGGCTGGACCGATTTTGACGGAATTTTCATTGGCAGATAGCTGATGTAACAAGGAGTAACTTAGGCTATGTTTATTTTAGAAAATATATTTTATAAAAAAACGTGGTTTTGAAATAAAAATATTTTTTCGGATTTTATCGCGTTTATTTTATGTTTTTACGTTCCCGACGTTTCGGCTGCTTTACAGCAACCATGGTCACGAGAGGACTGAGGTGGTTGACGTCCTGGTGTCATAGTTTGAACCGGGGTACCCTCACATTTAGTTGTTGCTTTTTCTATTTAAATTATTAGTAGAACTACTAATAGCTTATTGTCATAATAGCTTTGCTCTACTTTTAACGGATCTAGCAGTCATATTAAAACTTTGTATCAAGTCAAAGCAATAGATTTCCCTCGGGCACGATAAAATTGGCATTTTGGCAGCGTCCATATTTTGGCAGAGTCCGTGAGGCACTAAGGAACATGGCTAATTTTATAGGAGTTTTAAAGGAAATTTCACACAACATAATTTATAATCTACTCGCTTTAGTCTGCGGTACCTCGATGAAAAATATCGTATAATGTAAATAAGATTTTCATGGATGGCGGGTCAGATCAGTTGCGCTGCATGTGCCTAGTGAATGTAGCGTCTCGATCTACTGCCGCCTTCCTACCTAGGCAAGTATGCTCCATCGTAGATCTCATCATCACTTACCATCAGGTGAGATCGAGATCAAATACTTGCCTATAATGGAATAAAAAAATAAAAAAATAAAATAAGATTAGTTTTATTTCAATTAAATAGAAGAATATTATTTACATCAATACATTAACAAAACTAGTAAATAAAATTTGCTAGTGCGGTTAGTTACCAGGATGTTAGCTCACTGAAATGCCAAACTCAGTTGCTCAGCATAGAAATAACTTGCCGTCGGGCCGCTGGTTGCGTCAAACCAATTGATAAATATTTTCCTTACCAAATCTTGAACAATGAAGATAATATGAATAAAAGCTTTTGTGTGAAGTTTACCAGCCCACTTTGGGCCAGCGTTGGGCACTATGGCCCGAAGCCCCCTTGCATTAAAGGAGTCTACACGGTATATTGGCAATAAGCTCGCACCCATTAAATTGTCACCAAATAACATTGGCGAAATGTGGGTTCACTACAGTGCACCTCTGCTTACCCCTTTGCGAATTGCTGTATATGCAAATACGAATCAGACTGTCAACACGATTATTGCGATTGGTTTAATTAACTCAATCGATTGTTCTATTTGGAGCATTCCAGTTAGAGCACCGATTTTAATATCACCAATAGTACTCCACTTAGAGCAGGGATTCCCAAAGTGGTCGACATCAGGGTTGATATATTCTCAGAGGTCGACATAAATGAAAACTGATTTTGGGAGTCGACGAGGTTTTTTTTTTTTTTTTATTCATTATAGGCAAGTATTTGATCTCGATCTCACCTGATGGCAAGTGACGATGAGATCTACGATGGAGCATACTTGCCTAGGTAGGAAGGCGGCAGTAGATAGAGACGCTACATTCACTAGGCACATGCAGCGCAACTGATCTGACCCGCCATCCATGAATGGCAACACCGAACATCATGCCGGAACACGGCTAGGCCGCTTGGCGACATGGCTTTGTTCAGTGGGTGGTGACTAGCCACGGCCGAAGCCTACCACCAGTAGAGTTGTCACCTGGTTGGCACCATCCAGGGTCACGTGTAGGGTATCTCGAGGGTACTTAATTCTCCTACGGACGAAGGTACCCCTATTAACACTAGTTCTTATTTGAAACTTTCAAGATACTGTATAAGTTGTGTTACGTGTACCAACTTGTTATAAGAATGACTAATATTTTAGCAGGAAGTATCATGGTTGTACTTTAAAAAAACTCAACAAGTCGATAAGCGTGCACAAGTTCGTACAATATGATATTATTATTTTGTAATTATTTAGTATCAATAGTAAAAAAAACTAGAAATAAGATTTTTAAAATAATTTGGCTATGGGGGGTCTGAGGTGTCAGTTCATTTTGGAAAAGGAGTCTCTTGCCCAAAATATTTTGGCAGTCCCTGACTTAGAGCATTCGACGGGAGTGGTGATTTTTTTTTACATTGTTCCCGACGATAATGCACCGTTGCCGACGGGTTGGTGCGCTAAGTGGAAAAGAATAAATATATTTTAATTTGTAATATTAGCGCACCCGTAGGGTACACTATGTGGAATACTATTAGTGATATTCAAATCGGTGCTCTACCTGGAGTGCTCTACCATAGATATTTGTGAGTAAATAAACAAACGGGCTGTGTAATCGGCCCCCTGATTACGTATCTTGCCTAGCCTAACGATAGCAAAGCGACAGCAATAATCTCGCAATAATTGCTTTCAAATCGCAGATTTGTATGGCGTCGCAGCGCTACGTAATACGAATTAGCAATTTAAAAGCAAATATTGCGCGACTACTGCTATCGCTAGGCTATTGCAAGTTACGTAATCAGGGGGCCAATCACATTGATTTGGCTACATTGTCGGTTTAAACAGACGCCCTATTGTTATAGTATATCCAATCAACTAAGCCACACTCGACGTATTGCATGTCTGTCAAGTTACGTAAATATAGACAGCACCTGTCATCCTTTAGTGATCCTTATTACGAGCTAATGTAAGCGCTAGTATCGGGTAGAGCGATATTTATTTAAATATTTCTTTGTAGCGTTATTACACGCGATATTGCACTCTATACATATAATATAAACGATATATCCATTTTGATCGGCGTCAAAGGCATGAAAGCAGAAGAAGCATTCTTCTTGGAAATCCGGAACAAGAGGGTGCTAGATCGCATAGAAATAAAAATACGTCCGCTCTCTCACGGGTGCATTCAAAATATGATATATTGCTGTTCCCCGCGACTTCGTCCGCGTCTTTAAATTGATATTTACTTATGAAATAATTGAAATAAAGCAAACACAAAATTTTAAGTAAAATTTACCACATTACATTAGTAAAAATTGCACCCAAATCGGTTAAGCCGTTTCTGAGATTAGCGCGCACAAACGCACAAACATTCAAAATATGATATATTGCTGTTCCCCGCGACTTCGTCCGCGTCTTTAAATTGATATTTACTTATGAAATAATTGAAATAAAGCAAACACAAAATTTTAAGTAAAATTTACCACATTACATTAGTAAAAATTGCACCCAAATCGGTTAAGCCGTTTCTGAGATTAGCGCGCACAAACGCACAAACAAACAGACAAAATTTCTTACAATAATTGTTTTATTGAAAAAAATAATTAGCCAAGTTTTTTTTTTATAAAATTATCTGAACTTTGAAATTTGTATGTGTTACTAATAGATGGTTCGCGTGTCACAATATTTGTGTAAAAAGTTTTGTTAATGTTATACTTACCAATATTTTTTTCAGTGATGTCGTGTTGGTTACACCGTTTATAACTCAAGAACGGGTGGGCTGATTTGTATGATCTTTGATTTTTTGAATTTGTCTATGCCCCGAATAGCAGAATAACTAATCAAACATGAAAAAAAAATTACTAAAGATAATTCATTTTGTCATTCATTTGATTCTAAGGCGGTACGAAGTTCGCCGGGACAGCTAGTGTTCTATAGAACAGAACTCTATATGGCCGTCTATTGTTGTCTATGACTAGGTGGTCGCAGTCTTGCGAAAATGTAAGACCTAGAACAAGACACTGTGAGTACTCCACCGGTAAGTATTGTACTCAATACACTCTACATTTTCCTCAACCGCTTGAACGCACTCGCATCACACACACACAGACACACATGCAGTTGAAAATACGCGAAAAATCCAAGCTTAACCCTTGTCTAATTTACATTCAACACTTAATACCTCTCCGCAAGTTGCGAGATATCGTTGAACTAACGGCTTACGTCCGTGGACTTGGGTCTTAAAGACCGGTGCGACTGGGAGCGGGTTACGTGAAAAAAAAAAGATCTTAGTAACCTTTACCTACTTACTAATATTATAAAGATATACCCTCAAATTTATAGAAAGTTATAAAGGATTATAAAGCCGTTGTAACGCACTTTTTCCTCTGAAAAGTTCGTTGTAATGCTGATAATTTTCGTCCATTTATCACCATCCACACATGACGTATAAATGACGTGTTATCACACGATAACTTACAAATACAATTCTCAAACGGGAGACGCTATTTTCGTGTATTTATTGTATGTGTTATTGCTATTAATTACTTGACATTGGCAAAATACCCGCTAAGTTGTGGGTGAGGCCATATTCATATCCATTTTATTTCATCGCATCTCATTTCGTAAAGAAAGAAGAGAAGAATTCTCAAACGTCCGACTATTGTATAGCTTCGAAAGTGATCTACGGCAAGACTCGAATCGATCCTTAACGAGAAGTTCTGAAGTTTGAAATAAAAAAAAATGTGAAACACCGCTAACATTGCCGCCGCTCTCCAAAGATGGGAGGATTAAGAGGAGGCAAACTTGCGGGTGTAACGTAGTCACATGATAAGACCGTTACGTGGAAAAACGTGCGAATTAAAACTTTCCATGGAGATCGGTAGCGCAGATCCCCCGCTAGAGGACGCGCGCAATCGCAGTAACTGCAGCTTGAGTTTTACAACTCATATTAAAATAGCAGATACTCGTATCTTTCGAAGACAGTTAAGTGAATGTAGCGTAGGAATCTTTTGTAGCTTCCTTAGAGATAGTCTTTTAGCGGAAAAGGGAAGATCTCCCAGCCAGGCGGGATGGCTGGCGGAGCGGCCGCTATGGCCCGACGGTTATTATCGGGATCTTGTATATATGTTACGTGCTCCGAAAACTCTTATAGCGCGATTCAGGATTGTATTGAGAATTGTCTATTGTTCTGAATGCGTCTGCAGCACTATCTGTGTCGCTTGTGGCGAGGTTGAAGAGGTCGCTACAGTCTTTTGTTCAGTCTTTTTTATTATTTATTTTTTCAATAAGTCCCGTTCGGATTTTCATTTGCAAATCTCATTTCCAGAATCAGAATCAGCACATTATTATTCGTGTAAACCATTAAGTTCAGTACTTATGAATCGTCAAAATTGTTTCAAAATGTTAAACTACAACGTTACCACCCATTCGGAATGCCGTTCCTATAGAGAAGAACGGGCAAGAAACTCCATGGTTGCGCTTTTTAAAAAGATATTTTTCATTTTTGAGCAGTACATTGTTATGTGTATGTGAGCACAATGTAGGAATGGCTAGGTAAGCTTGAGTAGCTGGTCAAAAAAGTACTCATTCTAAGTATATAAATACAAGTTATTAGATATTTTCACCACAAAATTTGTCCCTACCAGGATAAGAACGCAGGACCATCGGCACAGAAAGGCATGGTCACTGCCAACTGCGCTTATCAGGTCAAACAAAGACAAACAAAGTTACTTTCTATAATAAGATCACGTTGGACCGAAAGGAAACCTACTCATCCTTTTCTTAAGCGCCTTTTAACGGCTATACAGCAACAGTTTGTGATGCGATCATGAATGAGGCAACACCTATCTGAAAAATCGATGAAGAAAACTGTTTATTAATGAATATTGTACTATTACTTAAGCTGTGAGTATCGGCAATATGCTCCATCCCGCTCTAATAATACTTTCTAATCTTCTGTCTCTTTCCCGTGGCCTTCGCGGAAACGTGAAACGGTATCTGTATGGTACAAGTTGTAAGCGTTAATTGTCTTTTCAAATTTTATTTTCTACAAAAATATTGACAGACTTTATGCAGTTCTCAAAATGCTAACCCACTTACGTTATGTCAGTATTAATATTAAACCACAATGATTGTCTGAGTATTACATTATATGCACCAAAAACAAAAAAAAATTACATTGGGACCTACTTAATATCATAGTTCGATCATTGAATCCTGCTCGGATTGAGAATTTTCGCAACATTATTTTTAGAGTTCTTATTTTTATAATTTTGCTAATAAACAGTGCATGTGATGTTTGCGTGTATTAATCGCATATAATTTTTACACCTACCACATACATTTTATCGTAACAGTAAATGGAGTAGTACGATTGGCTAGGGAGATTTTTTTTTTGTAATCGCCACTAATGTTTGTACCAGAGACATATATTTATAATCTACAAAATAATTATACATCTAGAACGCCTCCGGTCCATAGTACGGTACCATTATACAAGCGTTGATTACTTTGGGACTGTACAGTTGGTATGTTCATCTAGCGATATCTATTTATTTATTGTTTGCGGCTATAGGATCACCACTTGTCTCAGGGTAAACAAATCGCTAAAAGTGTATTATGTGCACCACACATCAAACATAAACAGTATAATCACAGCAAGTTGACGATTGCAAGTACCGTCGCGTCCACAAGCAGCTGTGAAAATATTCGGTCAAGTTTATACAACACGACTATACCATAGTATTTTGTCCCAATTGATATTGATGACGGAAAATTCGGTCATGACGATTTTATTTGTACAGCAAGCGATAATCATCATTTTCAAATGAGATCTGCATTGAAAATATGAAAATTCTTATTGAAGTTTGAGCGGGCACTCTTTTTTTTCAAAACGAACGCACGACTATCGTAGCTATGGCAATTTCGCAAAAATAATAATATAACAAGATTAATAATTATAGGAATAATTAGCCCTCTTTAACTAACGTAAAAAAAAGGAGGAGGTTCTCAATTCAACTGTTTTTTTATGTTTGTTACCTCAGATCTCCGGCGCGTTTGGCAACAACATCACATTCGTTAAAAATTTGATTTAGTTAGAGATTAGATTTTTTTTTCTTAGTTTTTTTAAGACGGATGTTAATGTCCCACGGTTGGGTACGGACCTCCCCCCACTGCGAGGGGGATTTGGGCACAGTCCAACAGTCCACCACGCTGGCCCAGTGCGTTCTCGTCGGCCTAACAGATAACAAAATACTTAACAGATTCAATCATACCGACAATACATTCAATTACTTTCGCTATTTCATATTAAGTGCGAAGACTCCGAACCGGCTGCGAACCAGAACGTTGCAATAGCAGTTGCGCAAATAACCGGTAATCCTTGCTACACCTGTGCCCTGCGCAAAATGCAACCGCATTCAGCTATTACTAGGCTTCTGGCGCATTATAGTGAATACCGCGTCTAAGTGCACCCGCACATTAAGCCACTGAACGCGACCACAAACCGCAGACGAGTTTTTTCATAATACAATAATTCCAGCCCTTTTTTTAAATGTACCACTGCTGGGCACGGAGTTTCTGGAGTTGTATACTACACAGACCTTGTGGAAACCAGGGACAACTTCCGTGCGTTCAAGCGTTTTTGCCATACCTATTACTGGAATCAAGTTTAATCGGCTCACAATTTTAGGACCAATTAGTATTTAAACTCTCCGTGGTGCCTTACACCTGGAATTAGTCCAGCTGTAAGAGTCTTACTTCTGTGGACATTTGTCTACCAGATCTTTTTGTCTCCCGCTTTGCAATGGAGGGAAGTGGATAATTTTCTTCCAACTCCTCCTATTTTTATCTTTCGATTAATTTCGTGCGGGTTCCAAGACAATTAACTTTATCCCGGGACTCGCCGAGGGTCAAACCTCGGTGTCTTCATTGGACACCATTGTAGATCCTGGCTTACAGGAGTAGCAGTGGTGGGAGTGTGTTGCGGGCCTAGTGCTGGGCACGGACCTCCTCTCAATGTGGGGAGGGATTAGGCTATAGTCCACCACGCTGGCCCAGTGCAGGTTGGCGAACTTCACACATCTTTCGAGGGGTTCTCTCAGACATGCAGGTTTCCTCACGATGTTTTCCTTCACCGTTTAGCATGTGATAATCATGGTTGAAAATGAGATTCGCACATGAAATGTCAGAGGTGCGAGCCGGGGTTTTGAGCCTGCAATCCTCGTTACCGAGGCAAGCGTTCTACCAACTTGGCTATCACTGCTACGATTTTTTTTCATACATTTTGTATAGTATAGACGCACACCGAGCGTTCGAGTAGCCGCGTTCGAGCCACAAGCTGCGGGTGTCGCCCGAGCTCGCTACTTGTGGCCGCGTTTTGTCGCTCGCATCAATGAGTCCACGCTCATTCTAAAACAGTAAAAGAACTTATCTGGATGACATTTTAATTCTTCAAAAAGGAGTTGGTGTTGTCCACGTTCTGTGCGAGAAGTTAGAATTGGATGAACCCAGTAACAACGATGAGTTGTACCTCGATGGTATTGAATTTGACGACGTTTACTACGTATCAGTATAATAATCAACAACAACGAAATCAATTGTGTTTCCATTTCACAAACCCGTTCGACCCCTGCAAGCTCTTGACGGAAATAAACTGAATTCAGCCAAAAGTAGTCGCTAAGTGGCGGCGACTGGTGGCCGCCACTAAGCCACTAGCGGCTGCGGTGGCTGCTCTAGTGGCTTGACTGAACCACATGTGGTCGCGCTTAGTGGCCGCGACTAGTGGCTCAATGTGCGGGCGCACTTAGTTCAATGACCCGATTGGTAGTGATGTTGCTTTATAAACCAATGGTCCCAGGTCGAATCCTGGTGGGGAAAACTTTGTGTGATGACCACAAATATTTTTTCCTCAGTCATTGACAACCTATGGGGAAAGAGGACCCACCACTGACCCTCGGCTTGTCAACTTCTTCGATTATAAACCAAACAAGTTTGATCGATAATAAAAGAAGCCAACAACACCCGAACTCCTCTAAGATGTTAATCGAGAAACTATCTATCACGAGTGACGGGACCTCAAATAAAATGCAATTCTCCGCGACACTTCAGTCAGTCATTGACGTTTGATATGATAGAAGACCACACACACGGCACGGGCCTCCCCTCAAGGCGAGGGGGATTAGGCGATAGTCCACCGCGCTGTCCCAATGCGGGTTGGCGGACTTAACACGTATTTCGAGTGGTTCTCTTAGACATGCATGTTTCCTCACGATATTTTCGTTCACCGTTTAGCAGGTGATAATCATGGTTGAAAATAAGATTCGCACATGAAAACCATAAACTCCAGTGGTGCCAGTCTGAGATTGAACCTGCGGCACTCGTTACGGAGGCAAGCGTACTAACAACTTGGCTATCACTGCTGCCTTTTTGTTTGCTTGTTTAATTGACGGCTTATTAGCGCAGTTGGTAGTAACTCTGCTTTCTGCGCCGAGGGTCCCGGGTTTGAATCCTGGTAGGAACAAGCTTTGTGTGATGAGCACGAATGTTTGTACCCGAGTCATGGATGTTTAATATGTATATAAGTATTATATACTGAGTTCGTCCTCAGTCCATTGTACGGTACCCATAACACAAGCGTTGCTTAATGTGTGACCGTATAGTTGGTGTGTTCGTATGGCGATATTTATTTATTTTATAAGTATGTTCTAGAGTTATAAGGTAGGTGTTGTTTACTGCTTCAGGCTGAACTCTGTCAGCATCCCTACCTCATTGGTTGCTGGTTGGTGTCGCAAGTCCGCAAGCAGGCTGCCGCGGGCTCTCAGTTAGGATTAGTGCATTCCGTGAACATGTGGTGGCTTCTGTGGTTTTGTTTTCATTGTGCACTGACTGAAAATGTCACGGATATTACAGGTAAGGATTTTACAGGCAATTATATTACAGGTTAGCTTAAGCACAGTGATTTAGAAACAGTGTACGAAGCCTCGAACCTGGGCTTATTTTGCGCATTTCCAAACTCCCTGTAAGTAAAGTCACAATTTCGATGTGTCGATTTTATAATATAAATTTTGTTCCTAACCAAATGATATTTTGTGATTTCATTTTTTTTTTATTTTCATATTCAAATTCTGACTACCATTGTGGTCAAGAAGCGCAGGTCGCCTGGCTTATGGTCTATCATAATGCAAAATTGCTCCTCCGAGTTCCTCACGATGTTTTCCATCAACGTTCAAATGACTTTTCCGCATGCAATGCAGAAATCTCAGTAGTGCAAACTAGGGTGTGAACCTGCGACTCGTGTGTCCAAGGCGTGCATCCTACATACTTGGCTGTTATTACTAATTATCGGTAGCCCTTACAAAATTAGAATTCATTGAGGATGTCACGGATGACTAAGTTTTGCTATTTACTTAACTTCCTTTCGGCATAATGCAGGCATTTATTACAAGTGTTTCCGTTACTGGGGCGACTGTAAGCGTCAATAGCATAGTAGTTGGAAGGGTCGTCCTTGTAATCGAGAGGCTCCAGGTTTAATTCCCATGTGGGTCATTAGACAATTGTCGTGAGACTACTCCTAGCAATGCAAGGATAACGGGATTACTAGTCAGCTCATAGTAAAAAAAATGTAAAAATTATCTAAAACTAAGCTGTTGACTACAGCTTAGTTTTAGATAATTTTTATTGTGCTATTACTTCTAATATATATATGTACGCAACACGCTCACTACTGGACATAGGCCTCCCCTAATTTCTTCCACAAGTCATGATTCTCCACCGTTTATTATATTCTCATCATTTATTATATGAGATTTAGTCCAGTCCATTGTACGGTACCCATAATACAAGCGTTGCCTTAGTGTGGGACCGTATAGTTGGTGTGTTCGTCGAGTGAAAAAAAATATTATAATAACTAAATGTGCACTTTTACAACTTGCCTTTAGGCATTGCTAAACTATTTCTTTACGGCACACAGATTGCAATAGGCCGACCAATTCTAGTATTTCCCAGTTAAAGCGATGTGGTTGTGCAATATCACTGTCTAGTTTTGCTTTGAATATATCTGGTTACTTTGGCTTTACTAAAAGCAGCGATAGCTAACGCCTCGGTCACACGAAGCGAGAACTTGTTGCAATACAATCGGCGCAAGTAAACTCGCTTGGCGCTACAAGCTTCACCTCAACCATAGCCCTGTTCAGACTATAATAGGGTAACTAGTTGTTTAGTAACTAAATTATAAGCTACTGGCCGAAAATAATTTGCACTACGTTGTAGCTGTGAAGTGTGGTGGGGAGTGACATTGGCTTAACACGAAAATTAATTAAACGTATGGTCCAACTACATACCTAATCGACTAGACGTTTGTTGTTAAAACATATTTAGCTGCAGCATTTGTCGCCACGTGACTAAAATAACCACGTAAAGTAGATAATCAAGTAAAGTAGTAGCATAGTATTTTGTAACTTTCGACGATTCATAAGTATTGTACTTAATGGTCTACGTGAATAAAAACTTTTCTGATTCTGACGTCTGACCTAGGCTTAAGACTCATACGCCGCGTAAAATCCCTGCGGGTTAAATTGAAGATGTTCAATTATTATTATATCAACAAGCTGACTAAACGCCTTTTTTTTTTGTTGACGGGGGGGAAATCTTCGAACGATACCCGGCCTCTGTGTGGGAGAGGGCCGGGTTATGTGGGATTCTTACCCACTAAAACCCCCCCGGTGGCCGCCTTCGACACATGTTGGAGGGGCTCCGGGATCTCCAAACGGAACGCACCGGTGCCCCTCTTGTGCCTCGCCCCCTTATGGGGGCCCGTCTCGGGGGAGCAGATGTTTGCTCCCCCTGCGCCCTCGCTGCGCACGGCGGCGGGGAGCCACGTCCGCCGCCGTCCTCCTCAGGAGTCGTCATCATCACCGGACGTCCGGGGCCCACACCCCAGTCGTCCTCGACCCCGAGGGTAGCCCGTTATTTAAGGCCCTGGGCATCAGTCGCCCCTACGCCTAGATTGACATGCTCGCATAAACCGCGTGCTACACGCGAAATTTCCACTAGGTGTAACAAAAATAGTGTAAAATATCTTAGGGGTTAACAAGTAGGTGATAACGATCGCGTTTATTGATAAAATATATGTGTAATCAGTGTTTATTTTTTTGGTCAGAAAGCGAGACAGTACCGTTACATCGCGGAATCAAAGGCGTAGTTTATTTTAAAATGTATATATATATATATATATATCTTTTTTCGGGAATGTGACCCTTATAGCCTACCATTATACCCAATAAAATATATTACACCATTATTGTCAATTCCTATTTACTTAAGGCACCAATAGAGTAGACAATTTCGGGAAACGCTCAAGCTATATGTACTCTTCATATGCATATGACAGGTCGGCAGCAAGTTATTCATCCATCCATCAGCTGGAAGACCTCCACTACTATACATTGGCGTCCCCCAATGACATCCACACATCT
The DNA here is from genome assembly GCA_905404115.1 of Pheosia gnoma. Taxonomy (NCBI): domain Eukaryota; kingdom Metazoa; phylum Arthropoda; class Insecta; order Lepidoptera; family Notodontidae; genus Pheosia; species Pheosia gnoma. The sequence continues at coordinate 5,564,956 of FR989918.1, read as the reverse complement.
AGATCCTCGGCAGATCCAAGTTCATAAAGTGCGTTTATTTGCCGCGAGTAAATTCCTGCTTGTATTCTCGCTACGTGTGGCCGAGGCATTAGTTTAAGCCAATTGCTAACAAGCAGAGCCAATTGGATATCAGAGCTACACGGATGTTTAATGATTCACTTGAAACTTGTGTACTTACCGTAAATAGATTTTTTCTTGGAAAATGCTATGGAATAATAACTTAGTGATGTGCATTTGGGAAGGTTATGTACAGCAGAGGATAGCGGATAGCTGACGATGCATAGCCAAAGTTAAAGTCAAAGTCAAATCATTTATTTCGTATAGGCCTACGGGGGCACTTACAAATTGTCATTACATTTTTTTTCAAGTCTACAACCGGATCGGAACGCGACCTCAACTGAGAAGATCCGGCAAGAAACTCAGCGGGCTTGTCTTTTTTTTTTTTAATTCATTATTTTTACAAAATAAAATATAAAAGTAAGCTCCAGTGTGTTGCCATGCGGGGCGCACACACGCTACATTTTAACATTATATATATTGATATTTGAGCGATCAACGAAAATATAGCAACGAAAATAACATGAAATAAGCTGTTATAGCGGGTTCCAAGACAATAAGCACTTACCCGGGACTCGCCGAGGGTAAAACCTCGACGTCTTCGTTGGTCACCGCTGTGTATCCTGGCTTAGAGGAGTAACAGTGACGGGGCGAACCCTAAAAAAAGCAGTAATAGCAACATCGGTCGACTGCATGGCTTGGAAATAAAGGTCGCAGCTTCAAACCTCATTCATTAGGACATTAAATTAGTTAATGTCCCAATTAGTTCTTAATAATATGATTTAATTATTATCTCACTGAACCTATCTCGAATATGAAACCCACCGTCTAAATTTACTGTTTTTGCATGAAAATAAACCAGTATAACATCTGAATTTATATTACGTATATAGTCGGTCCTATAATACAATTTCATCTGAATTTAATAAGAATAATATTGGATTACTTAAAGACTTCATACTGATTATTTACATCAACTGATTCATGATAGAACGGATTAATTGACACAGACGGCGACCCAAGTCGCCAATTCGCTGATTGCGAAAATTACCGTTGTCATTTTCACACTTAGTGAATTGTTTTGGCCATTCCGGTAGCAACCTGGGTATGCTATTTCATGAACCAATATTAAATTATTTGTGTTGTTTAACAAATATGTATCTAAGCATGTCGGCGTAGCAGTGCCGTCGACTAGTCATGACGTTAAATCCGTGCCTGGCAGTTAAAAATAATGTGCTTATGTCTCTCTCCACACGGGCTATACCCGGATCTTGGGAAGGCTTGCGCAGGGCCATGGGTGCAACACGTAGAGGCCCCTTTTCAGAATTGTAATGTTATGTTAGCCATCTGCTGGGGTCAACTGCCGAAAATGACAGCATAAACAGCGAATTGACCTCAGCAGGCGGAGGAGCTATTGCAGGAATATGGAGAGATAATTGGGACTATGGATTGGGGATTGGATGGTTATGGGATGGGAATATTGGAAGGGTTGCGGACACCTGCCATAATCAGCTTTTATCTAATTAGTATTGGCAGGTGGTGACTCGGCGCTCTTTAGGTGGGCCCCCTAAAAAGGCCGTTATATAAGACGATAAGGAACAACACTGGCGTGAAAGGCTCAGGGGTGTAGAAGTGTGCTGCGCTTTTTCTCGTGGCGTGGCGTTACTCGCGGCGTTATGCCCTTTAACAAAAAGTGCTTATTTTTTTTTTATTGAATTTAATGGTCACTCAACTTTTTTAATCAATATCTGTACCATAAATGACATTAATCACTCTGTTAAGAGAGTATAACAATTATAAGTGTAATAAACATTTAAATTAGATTCTTATTGTCCATAGATGGTCCACCACAGTCGATATACGACTATCACTCAATGCCGGCTCTTTCTGAGCTGGATGACTTTGACTTGTGTTTGAGGAAGCCTGACGCCGTCTACTGCATAGTAGACATGGTTCTGATGGAAGATGACACACCGCTGTATCAGTTTATTAAGGTATCACATACAATTAGCAAGCTGAAACTCATACGTGCATTATGGCACCATGGGAAAACCTGTATATATAATATGATCATGTTTCACCAATAAAAAGATGACAATTGGATTGTTGAAATCTACTACATCTATTCTTCTCCAACAGAATTTCTCTTCCCTGTCATACAAGAACTATATGCACTCGAAACTACACCGAGGAGTGTGTGGCTCACAGCACTGCGGACTGAACATGAGCCATGGGAACGTGTCTCAATCTACTGCTGATAATCTGAGAGAGTGCTTCAATGCTACTATACACGAAGGATATGGATTGCAGGTAAAAAGTTTGGCGGAAAAGGGAAGATCTTCCAGCAAGGCGGGTGGGTGGTATGCCCCAACGGTTATTGTCGGGATCTTGTATATATATGTTACTTGCTCCGAAAACTCTTATAGTAAGATTCAGGATGTGATGACAATTGTCTAGTGTTCTGAATGCGTCTGCAGTGCCATCTGTGTAGCTTGTGGTGCGGTTGAAGTGGTCGCTATAAAAGTTAACCAGAATTTTAATAAGATGTATTTCAGTTAAAATGATGTAGATGAAAACGATCTCAAATTATGAAAGTATTTGCAACAAAATAGCGCTTGAACCAGTGTTGTTTTGTTGTATATTGGGCAAAGAAAAGTTAGATTAGACTTGGCCTCCTTAGATTTCACATCTTTGTACTTCTTGAAATCACGAGACTTGGCTTTGTTTTTTTTTTCTATTCTATACTAGCTGTTGCCCGCGACTTCGTCCGCGTGGTATTTAACAAAGACAACCGTTGCCAACAGCCTGCTCGCCCATTCTGAGCCCGCGGGACGCATTGCAGGTTGTTGCTATCAAACTTAATCAGGCGCTGCGCTGCAACATTGGTTTTAATTTTTTTTCGTGAGATCCTATTTTTTTTTCTAAAATAAAAGTAGCCTAAGTTACTCCTTGTTACATCAGCTATCTTCCAGTGAAAGTCCCGTCAAAATCGGTCCAGCCATTACAGAGATTAGCCGGAACAAACAGACAGACAGACAGACAGACAGACAGACGGACAGACAGACAGACTGACAAAAATTGTAAAAAATATTATTTCGGTATAGGTAACGTGTATACATCCAAATGCACTTAGTAAAAAGCGGTTATTTTAATATTACAAACAGACACTCCAATTTTATTTATATGTATAGATGTATAGACTATCAGCCGAAAGACGTCCACTGCTGGACATAGGCCTCCCCCAACGACTTCCACACTTCACGGTCCTCCTCCACTCGCATCCACCGGCTTCCTGCTACGTGTGTGATGTCATCGGTCCACCTTGTGCTTTATTTTTATTTATTTTATTTTATTTTATTAGGTTTACCAACAGTTGTTACATTATTTCAAGTATTCAATATACAATTAATTTTTATTTCAATTATATTCGATACGAATGTTTAATCAACAGCTCATAATCTAAAACTGAGCTCTGTTATCTTCTAAACATTGAGAGATCTAAATCCCAAAATCAAAATGTTATAATCTTGTCTGTGATACATTCACACCTGCACCTTTCCAGATTTCCCAAACATACCACTTGTATCAATAAAAATAAGACTCATAATGCTATAACAACTTTTTTCCTGATAGGTGGAGTCCTTATCAGTACGGTACTGCAAAACGAAGAATGACAGTCCCCCACCGGATAGTCTGGATTATATAATAGGAGCACTACTGCTCTTACTACTCCTAATAAACTTGGGATGTTCGGCTTTCTATTTTCTATTCCCTATGGAGAAGGAAGAAGGTATATAACCAATGTATAACTCCCTGTAGCTTTGCCCAGACATGCACCTAAGGCAGGGGTCGGCCACCTTTGGGTCAAAAATTACAATTTACAAAATTTCAATGTTTTTAAAGAGACGCAAACAGATCCATCAATCTTACGAAGTCCTTGACTCCTCCTCGATATAAATTTGTGTTACAGGAGTCAATGTAATACAACATACTAATCGTTTGTATTGTAACCATACATCATTGTGTCATCATAATATTTTAGACTAGCTGTTACCCGCGACTTCGTCCGCGTGGTATTTAACAAAAAGCCGACGAAGTCGCAGGTAACAGCTAGTCTAAAATAAAAGTAGCCTTAGTTACTCCTTGTTTCATCAGATATCTGCCAGTGAAAGTCCCGTCAAAATCGGTCGAGCCATTTCAGAGATTAGCCGGAACAAACAGACAGACAGACAGACAAAAATTGTAAAAAAAAATGTTTTGGTATATGTACCGTGTACACATCCAAATGCACTTAGTAAAAAGCAGTTATTTTAATATTACAAACAAACACTCCAATTTTGTTTATTTGTATGTATAGACAACAGATTTATGCTCGCTTTCTGCGTTCAAAAGAACTGGAAAGCTTTGAAACATGGAGGCAGCGCTGAAGGCGGACTCTTCAAATGCTTCCAGGCTCTGAGGTAAGCTATATAATTTATTTACCATCATCGATATCTTAAAGGGTTTAAAAACATTTGCAACAGTTTCTGAAACACCACAAACATGTTTCTTTATAACACTTGCATAGAATTATTGTCTTCCAAATGTTTACTGTATTAAAAATTGATCTAGTAGTCTAGTATTAATTAGCTGGATTGTTCCCTATTTTTGTTAAAATTTATGTTTTACACTTTCTAACAATGTAATTCACAAAATTTCTAAAAATTTTGACATTCAATTCAGTTTTCAATGAGATAAAAATATAAATATTGCAAGAAGGTACATAGCTGCACGGCCGTGACGTCGACCCCATAGCTCAATTGCAAGTACGACAGAAAAATATGAGTGGATCATAATCATGTTTCAGAAACATATTCGTGTTTCACAACTTGTTTTCGGAACATCGCTGCATGGATTTTTTTACAGTATTAACTTGCTTGTTACTTTTTTTTTTTTTTATACATTATAGGCAAGTATTTGATCTCGATCTCACCTGATGGTAAGTGACGATGAGATCTACGATGGAGCATACTTGCCTAGGTAGGAAGGCGGCAGCAGATCGAGACGCTACATTCACTAGGCACATGCAGCGCAACTGATCTGACCCGCCATCCATGAATGGCAGCACCGAACATCATGCCGGAACACGGCTAGGCCGCTTGGCGACATGGCTTTGTTCAGTGGGTGGTGACTAACCACGGCCGAAGCCTACCACCAGCGAATCGAAGTTAATGATCGTTATCATTTCAGATTCTACACTATGGTGATGATCCTTGGTCTTCATTCAATGATATTCATCGGATATGGATACACGGCGAATCCCGAGTTCATTGAACATGTACGTAGATTTATTGATTTCTTATATTTACGCGAATACTACACATTGAAATAAAACTAATCTTAAGATTTTATCGCGTTTATTTTACGTTTTTTACGTTCCCGACATATATACTAAATAAGAGGGTACCCCGTTTCAAACTGTGACACTAGGACATCAATAACCTCCGCCCTCCCGTGACCATGGTTGCTGTAAAGCAGCCGTAACGTTGGGAACGTAAAAAACGTATAATAAACGCGATAAAATCCGTAAGATTAGTTTTATTTCAACATGTACGTAGATTGCTTTTCATATCACAGTCGATGAAGATAATACCTCTAGAACGCGAGATCCGAAATTTGTGATATATCTGGTATCTGATATTTATTTGGGTAAATATTTACTGACATAATATGTCGGTAAATATTATATTATTTTAATATTACAAAAGGTTGACCGTGATTTATGAAATACTAGTGCTTATTGATACTCAATAATAGACACTTGTTTTTTTTTTTTGCATGACAGACATACTAGAATTTGGTTACTTTTAACCAAAGTTCCGAATGTTGGTAAAAATAATTAAAAATTATAATTTTTTTTTTCATATATTACCAGTGGAAGAAATAATTCTGCAAACAAAAACAGTATGAACGATAATATCTACTTGTTATATATCATATCAACATAAATATCCATTGATATCTTATTATAATTTTTTAGTGATGTTTTTCCCATGTTTCGATAGTTATTCTGCTATTCAAAAACATAAAAATCGGCCCACCGGTTCTTGTCTTATAATGGTACTAACACGACTTTGTTTCATATATACCTATAGATAATGCATTCGGTAATATCATTTCAGCAAACCCCGATTCTAATTATCCTATAATCTCGAACTATAACATTTGGAAACATACCGAATAATTCATGAATGCCATTATGGATTGCACGCGTTGAACCAATAAATAGAGGTTGAATAAAACTCATAAATAACAAGTCCAATGCATTGGTAAATGGTTTACAGTTTTGTTGGTGTTTTGTCCGTAAATAATTGTAGTTATTTTTTAATTTTCTTTTATTATAATTAGATAGAACTTGGCGATACTTGGCGGAAAGCCATTGTTAAACAAATGGGGGAAGAAGAACCCAGCACTGACCCTCGGCTTGTCAACTTTTCCAATTATAAACCAAACAAGTTTGATCGACAATTAAAGAAGCCAGCGACACCGAACTCCTCTAAGATGTTAGTCGAGAAACTATCTATAGTGACGGGGCCCCAAATAAAATGCAATTCTCCGCGAAACAATTCTTTCTTTTTAACCGACTTCAAAAAGGACGAGTTTCTCAATTCGGTTGTATATTTTTTTTTATTAACTAAATTAATTAATTTCTAGTGAGTACCTCTGTTTAATATTTTTAAATGTGCACAATGCAGCTTATATGACGTCATTCTTCCTCTTAAGTATACCATTCAAACTCATAACTTTTCTTTTCGACATGTAAGTATAGTTAAGTAAGGAATGCGTTATTGTACCAGTTCACTTTGCGCAACAATCTACGATAGATTGTTTTACGGTAGACTGTTTGTAGTTTAAGCTAATATAATGTGCAATAAACTTAACCGATGTTAAGGCTCTGTGCTTATACGTGCGGTATCCTTTTTGGTAGATATCTTTTGTTTTTTTTAATTAATATTAATCTCCGGCACCGAATTTTGAGCAATAACCAATCACACACTAGATATTATAGTGCACAAGTTTATGCGCAAACACAGATGCACTCTCTCTATCATCACTAGTCCGATGGAACGGCAATCCGACACGACCGGAGAGAGATCAGGCGGAGGACCACGAATAAGGCACGATTTTAGAGAATACGACTACCAATTGATGACTTTATTTTATTAGGACTAATATAACCAACGAACCAGTGCATTGTGCTTACCCCTTTAGGGAATTAAGAGGTACCTAATAGTGGTAAAATAATCTACGGTTGCAATGAGCGTAGGCCTTTATATTAATGCTTTAGTTGCGACATACTCTAAGTACATACGGGAACAAGTTAAGAAATTGTGTTGAGGTCTTGTAAATAATCTTCTTAATTCAAAGTAAATAATGATTCAGACGACCTGCGTATTATGTAACGCTGTTTCAATCGTTTCGTGGATTTCTATCCATTAATAAGACGATATACGCGAGATGATTGAAACAGATTTTGCAAACAAATTACAATACTGTTACAAATTGTTTTTCTGTTGACTGAATAGTCGATAGAAATATACGAAATGTCTGAAACAGAGTTATATAATAGGCCCGCTGATTAGCTCAGTTGGTAGTGAGCATATACAGCCGAGGGTCCCAGGTTCGAATTCTGGTGGGGCCAAATATTGCGTGATAAGCACAAATGCTTGCACCCGTGATTGTTTAATGGATGTTTAATATCTATCTTACTAATATTATAAATGTGAAAGTTTGGATGGATGAAATTGGATTGGATGAAATTTGGCACAGAGATGGACTATAGTCTGGAATAGCTTATAGGCTACTTTTTATCCCGGTTAAATGTATACTTTTTAATCGCGGGTAACACCGCGGGGCGCAGCTAGTATTATAATATATACTGGGAACGCCCCCAGTCAATTGTACGAGTGCAGTACCCTTAATACAAGCGTTGCTTAGTTTGAAACCATATAGTTGGTATGTTCGTCTGGTGATATTTATTTATTTAATAGCTATCTCGGTGAACTTCGTACCGCCTCGGAATCAAACGTACGAAAAAAAAAACTTTATTTTTTGTATTTTTTTCGCATCTTTTAATAGTTATGCTATTCGGGGCGAAGACAGATTAAAAAAATCAAAGATCATAAAAATCGGCCCATCCGTTCTTGAGTTATAAATGGTGTCACTAACACGACTATGTTTTATACATTTACTCCCGAATTTATAGATGTTATATAACTTTATGAACCGTCATATGGTACTGCTCAAAGCATGATTCTAGTGCGCAGTACTATATGACATTTAACAAAGTTAGAGAACGTCTAAAAATTTGTGGGTCAGATTATAAACGATCCACGGCTTCGAGTTTACAAAGCATTTGACGGCCTGATTAGCGCAGTGGTAGCGACTCTGCTTTCTGCGCCGAAGGTCTCGGGCTGGAATCGTGGTAGGGACAAGCTTTGTGTGATGAGCACGAATGTTTGTACCCGAGTCATGGATGTTTAATATGTATATAAGTATTATATACCGAGTTCGCCCTCAGTACATTGTACGGTACCCATAACACAAGCGTTGCTTAATGTGGGACCGTATAGTTGGTGTGTTCGTATGGCGATATTTATTATTATTTCAAATTATAACTTTACGAACTGAACAAATTTCTTGGTAAATTGAAATATTGCAGTCACCAATATCTTAAGGTCACAGCGCAACGTTGAGTTAATCTAACCGCGGCGGTAACCGAAACAAATAAACGCAAGATTCTAACCGCGAAATCTCGGTAACCTAGAAGGGTCATCGACCTCTTGTGTCTCTGGGTTATAAACTATTTTTGCTATTGAATTAATGAAGAACGACAGTGAATAAATACTACCTACCTTAACTTGGAATTAATTGAATCTGAACGAACAGAACAGAACGCTTTTTTGCTCAAACCAGAAAGGGACAACAAAATTTTACTGAATGTCAACAGCGATCATGACTGATTGACTGCACAATTATCACAGTTGATTGGCCTTCTGTACCGAGGATCTCGGGTTCGAATCCAACATCAACGCCATGTGAGCACACATCCCAATTTACTTAATCTATACATACAAATAAATAAAATTGGAGTGTCTGTTTGTAATATTAAAATAACCGCTTTTTACTAAGTGCATTTGGATGTATGCACGGTACATATACCAAAACAACATATTTTACAAGTTTTGTCTGTCTGTCGGTTTGTTCCGGCTAATCTCTGAAATGGCAGGACCGATTTTGACGGGACTTTCACTGGCAGATAGCTGATGTAATAAGGAGTAACTTAGGCTACTTTTATTTCGGAAAAAAATCCCCCAACCATGCGGGGGCCAACGACTTAATATCACAAAGGCTGCTGGTAGCGTGGGCTCAGAACGGTTGTGTCTTTGTTAAATACCACGCGGACGAAGTCGCGAGTAACAGCTAGTACTAAATAATAATACTCAAATGGACGGTACAAAGGTTTACAACCAGTGTGTGCTACTGGTGACATTATGTAAATTATTCGTAAGTTCACTGTATTGTCTATAGTTTATGTATTTAAATATATTGTATGGCAACTTCAACAGGGCCTCTAGGTGACCGTATTTGAAACATTCAATTATACTTACAAAGTGTCTAAATACGTAGACTATGTAGTATACGGTTAGCTTACGAATAATCTTGCACTTGACGTGCTGATCGAAGAAAGTGCGGTTACCGTATTAAGCCGCGCGCACGGAAGCGATCGCAAGTAATTCATTAAACTTCTGCGGTTAAGACATGTCTTGCGGTTAACCGGCAATAACTCAAAGTGTAGTTAAATTGATAGCGTTAACTGGTACCGCTTTTTATAAGTAAACTTTTCCTGTAACACGTAAAACGTTTTCTAATTCGTGTAATTATTTATTGAAAAAGAAGTGAAAGTCTACTTGGTACAATGCTAATTTTATAAACAAGGTTCAAACCTCGCGGCACTTGCAAATAACATTTTTAAATGACCTCAAAAAGGAGAAGGTTCTCAATTCGGTTGTATTTTTTATTACTAATTATTATCTACGTTGAAGGGAAACACCGTGCGAAACGTCGAACGAAAGTTGTGTGAAGTTCACCAAACTCATCCTCAATGGCCTCAATTCTATAGCCTAGGGAGCCTAGTATGCCCGGAATACTAGGCTCCCCCCCCCCCCCCCTCATTACATTGCAACCAAATTTATTAACAAAAATCGCTAGCAATGAAGACTTAAAATGTAAAAAGTAACCATGGAGTTACTTGCCCGTTCTTCTCCATAGGAACGGCATTCCGAACGCGTGGTAAAGTTGTAGCTTAGCATTTTGTAGCTATTTTGATGATTCAAAGGTACTGTACTTAATGGTTTACATTAATAAAAATATTCTGATTCTGAATGCCGCTTCTACTGGCCCATTGAGTCGATTCCTTGAGTCATTTCAGTGGTGTAGTCCTTAATGATATTATGGTTGTTCCAGTCCTACGACGACTTTTTCAAAGCCCTACTCTTCAACGCTCGGATCATAGTGCAGATATTCTTTGTGATGGGCGGCTTCCTGATGGCATACAAGATGATTGTGTACGCTGAATCCCATCCGTTCAGCCTGAAGACTGTGCCAATGGCTATCGTTAACAGATGGCTGAGGTAAGTTATTTTGAAGATTGGCACAATTAGTTGAACACACCAACGGTTCTAATCAAGCAACGCTTGTATTATGGGTGCCATCCAATGGGCTAGGGGCGAACCCAGTATAATCTTTACTATATTATGAAGACGTAATGTTTTTGAGTTTGGATGTAGGGGGTAATGTTCTGAACTACAAAACCGATTCCAAAAAATCATTCACTGATAGAAAGCTGTATTAGTTCTTATAGTATACTATACTATCAGCCGAAAGACGTCCACTGCTGGATATAGGCCTCCCCCATTGATTTACACACATCACGGTCCTCCGCTACTCGTATCTACCGGCTTCCTGCTACGTGTTTGATATCATCAGTCCACCTTGTGGGGGGCCGTCTTACACTACGTCTTCCGGTTCGTGGTCGCCATTCTAGAACCTTTCTCCCCAACGGCCATCGGTTCTGCGAGATATGTGCCCTGCCCACTGCCACTTCAACTTTGAAATTCTTTGAGCTATGTCGGTAACTTTAGTTCGTCTACGGATCTCCTCATTTCTGATTCTAAGTTCGTATTAGTTCTCAGTGCTAGGATATGGTTCATAAACGTGCCGCGGGCCGAAGCTAGTAAATTACATACTACCTAAACAGTTCACGTTTATTGAGACGCTCAATATATTTTTTTTGCAGGATTATACCCGCAGTATTGGTAGTGATGGGTCTGGCTATGACCTGGGTACCGCACATGGGCTCTGGTCCAATGTGGGATGCAGTCGTGAAGAGGGAACGGGATTTGTGCAGAATGAACTGGTGGCAGCTGGTCATATTGATGCCGAATCTCTTCCCGTTTGAGCACCTATGTTTGCCTCAAGCTTGGTAAGTTTAATGTAGCTTAAGTATCCTTTACAGATGGGGTTAACCTGTGGTTTAATAGCCCTTATCTGCACTAATTTAAACGTGTGCCATCAACACTGACTGGGGGAGTGAAAGAGAATCATCACAACACTAATCATGAAAAATAGCGAGACGAGTCAGACAACTCAATCTGATTTCATTGCAATAGAACGAAACACAAGCAGTGATAGCCAAGTTGGTAGAACGCTTTCCTCAGTAACGAGAATGGCAGGTGCTGTGCTTTCTCCCGTGTTACTCGCGGCGTTATGCCCTTTAACACTTCCACAATTTTGCGTGTTGGGAGCTATGGAGATGATGATGAATTTTGTAGAAACTTGCGTGTGAGACGGCAAGTGTTAAGTATAACTGCTTTTTGTATGAGTGTGAGTGTGGATTTAGGCATTTGAAGTACATTGAGATTAGTCTTGAGGGTTCTCGGAATGACGCCTGTGGTAGAAATAACTATGGGTAAAATTCTAACAGTATCTACTTTCCATTGCTTCTTTATCTCAGTAGCCAGGTCTATGTACTTAGTCATTTTCTCCGTGTGTGTAGTGAGTAGGTTGTGTGTGTTGCATACCGCAACACACACAACCTACTCCTATGTCTATAATAAACACTGTTTTTCTGGTTTTATCTAATATTGTTATGTCCGGTCTATTGAAATTATTAATATAAAATACAATACAAGCAATTAATTTGCGAAATAATTGATTTGAAAAGGAAAGGGAACCACTTATGCCATTCGGAGACGCGTAAACGAGCGGACAGTGTGCGCCGAATGACGTAATTACGATCGCAACTTACCGTAAAATTGCAACTTGCAATCGAGACCGCAATCATGCGTAGTAATTGTGTGGGATAAAGTACCTCATTATGAAGTGGATATATAGGGTGATTCATAAAGGTATACTTTACCTCAAATCTGTGCTTCTTTAGTGCATTTGTAAACATTATCTTAAGTCAGAATTCCGATATGTCAATTTATAAAAATACTAGCTGCGCCCGGCGGTGTTACCCGCGATTAAAAAGTATGTCCGTTTCTGTAAATCATGTCGATTCTGTGCTCTATGAAAAATTTAAACAAATCTATCCCACGGGAACCACACTTTGACCGGGATAAAAAGTAGCCTATGTGCTATTCCAGACTATAATCTATCTTAATGCCAAATTTCATCCAGATCCGTTCAGCCGTTCTGGCGTGATTGAGTAACAAACATCCATCCATCCATCCAAACTTTCACATGTATAATATTAGTGGGATTAGTGGGATTTTTGTTCCCAACTGTATGACAATTGTGATTTTTTACGAATAAATCTTTTTTGTTTATTTGACATCTCCAAATTCTGACTTTACATTGCGTTTCTAAACGCAGTAAAGAAGCCCAGGTTTAAGGCTTAGTAGCTATTCTGAATCATCCGGTAAAGAAAGTAATTCCCTTCATTATTAACCAACTTCATAAAAATTTAGGAGGTTCTCAATTGGATTGTTGTTTTTTTTCATTTTTTTATGTTTGTTACCTCTGAACTCCGACATTAATGAACCGATTGGGAAAATTCTTTTTTTAGTCCAACTATTTTTTTTTACTCTTACCGTAAATAGGTATTACATGTTTGGCATCTTTGGCGTAGATGCATCAACTGATATCATTCAAATCTGTATTATTTGATAACGGATTTGGTTGAATTAAGAAGCTAAGATTAAGTCAATTCCAATGAACACAAGTACCTACATGAAAAAGTTAATATTTTACGGTGACAAAATCCTAAAAACTGGTCATTCAGTGGTAAGAAGACTGAAATAATTTAGAATACAAAAATAAATCTACTGTAGCCACTTCAATAAGGGCTAATTTCGCATTGATTTTAAACACAATCCTTTAAATTTTCATTTCAAGGCATTTATGAAGCCATAAAGCGTTGCCAACATCAAGATATCCTAAGGGTTACCCAACAGCAATTATTACTGTTACCTAAGACCCAAGGCTGGAGCGTTCACGATGACAATATTTAGACAGTAGTACATTATATTTACACGAAACACGACATGGTGACATCACAAAAAGAATCCTAAACTTTATGAGTAAGGTTGAAATTGAGTTGTTTGTTTGGATATCGTAAGTCACGTATGTGGTCGTTCTCAAATATTTGACTTAATTTCGGACAAAAAAGTGAACAGTTGGGTAATGTCTGCGGTGAAGGTTGGAAGTTTAAACGATCAAGGAAAGCTGCGTGGCCTCGTGGACGATGAAGTGTTTGCAAGAAAATTACACAATTAACTGTAATGTTATACTTAGTTAGTACTTTTTTTTGACCTGCTGCTAAAGTCTGATTAGTCTTTCCTACATTGTTCTCACATACCTATAACAATGTATTGCTCAAACATGTAAAAGATCTTTTAAAAAAAAGAGCAACCATGGAGTTTATTGGCCGTTCTTCTCCATAGGAACGGCAGTCCGAACGGGTGGTAAAGTAGTAGCATAGTATTTTGTAACTTTTGACGATTCATAAGTGCTGTACGTAATGGTCTACGTGAATAAAACATATTCTGATTCTGGTTCTGATATGACAATGTTTCGAAATAGCCGCATTTAGTTGCATAAATACTGGATTATTTTTAAAAACATCAACTTTATCGTAACGCCAAACAAAATAAACACGAATACGGAATATATTTGGTGAGGTTTTGGCTGTGGTTTCTTACGTAGTTTGTTTTTCAAAGGCTAGGTTTAAATCTACTAGTGTAAGGTAAGTGATTAGGCTAATTGTTGTAATTTAATGATGCAGTTTACCTGCACTCTTACCTAGCTAATCTAGGCCAGAAAGGCTACCTAGCCTTTCTGGCATAGATTCATGTAGTAAGTACGAGGCTGGAGTAATGAAACTGTAGGTTTTCTTTTAGATATATGTTGACCTGCATAACGCAGTTGGTAGTGACCCCGCTTTTTGCGCCGGGGGTCCCGGATTCGAATCCAAGTTGGGAAAAGCTTTGTGTGATGAGCATGAATGTTTGTACCCGAGTCATGGATGTTTAATATCTATAGTATTATATACTGAGTTTGCCCTCAGTCCATTGTACGGTACCCATGATACTCGTACAAGCGTTGCTTAGTGAGGGACCGTATAGTTGGTGTGTTCGTCTGGTGATATTTATTTATTATTATTTATATTTAGTTGTTGCTTTGCGGTCCAATCTACGCAGAAAGTGCTCACAGTGTCTTGAGGTCTTGCAATGGTGCGCTTGGTTTTGGATTTAATTATATTAATTACTGGATCCCAAGTCGGTGGCAGCACCCAGCCATCTTCCCTATTGAAATTAGGATATGTTTTAATTTCAATGGCCTCGCGTATCATACTTGATCGAAATCGGTGTTCTTTTTCGAAGATCTGTGGCTTATCAAATCTGATATTTTTTTCTCCCATAGGTACTTGGGCACAGACACTCAACTGTTCCTGATAACCCTGGTGGTGATGCTGATCATTTGGCGCTGGCCTCGGAGCGGGGTGCCAGTGCTGACTGTTGTGATGGCGATCAGCTTACTAATACCGTTCCTGCAGAGCTACTTCATGAACCTGATGCCGATTAGAGTCAGCATATTCCCAGAGTAAGTAAAGATAAATAATAAATAAATATCGCCACACAAACACCACAACTATACTTACGGTCCCACACTAAGCATCGCTTGTATTATGGGTACCGTACAATGGACTGAGGGCGAACTCAGTATATAATACTTATATAGATACTAAACATCCATGACTCGGGCACAAAGATTCGTGCTCATCAGACAAAGTTTGTCCCCTATCAGGATTCGATCCCGGGATCCTCGGCGCAGAAAGCAGGGTCACTAACCACTGCGCTAATCAGGTCATCATAAGGGAGTTTATTCATTCCATAAGCTAGGACTTATAATACTTTACGAGAATAAATATGGTGTGACTAGCAGAATTTGACGAGCTAATTAGTGCAGTTGGTAGGACCCTGCTTTCGGTGCTGATGGTCCCGGGTTCGAATCCTGATAGAGAACAATCTTTGTGTGATGAGCACGAATATTTGTACCCGAGTCATGGATGTTTTACATCTATATAAGTTATATATACTGAGTTCGCCCTCAGTCGGGTACGGTACCCATAATACATGCGTTGCTTAGTGTGGGACCGTATAGTTGGTGTGTTCGTCTGGCTTTATTTATATTTATTTAATTATGAATTTGAAAGAAGATAGAAAATGGAAATTAATTGTGGAACAAAGGTCATAATATTGTTAAGTGCTTGAAATACCGAATTGTAAAGTGTTTAGTACTACACCTTGTAATAGTACTACAAGGTACCGGCTTGAAACTAAGTATTAGGTACTTAATCTTTTTTCCAGTGATAATAAGACAATAAAATAGCAGAACATTATACACTTGACAGGGAAAACCCAGTGTTGTCCCTGTCAATGACCTATAATACGAATCAACCCTGCAAATACTCCTAGCGTCCACAGAAGTGAGAGTATTCTTAACAGTTTTAAATTCATACGCATAATAATAAACTTTATCACCAGATCCATAAGAGACATATTCGGATACAACGACACGTTCTACCACGCCTATGTGTCTGCGCAAGGCAACTGGGCTGGTTATCACCTTGGAGTACTGACCGCCTACTTCTATCACAAGGCGCAAGCGAGGAAATGGAATCTTGGTGATTCAATAGTAAGTTCATAAAAAGAGTGACAGGGACAAAACATATCTCTACGAAGTGACATTGACTATATCTTCTTCTTCTTTCTTCACGAAATGATATGCGATGAAATAAAGTGGATATGTGTATGGCCTCACCCACAACTTAGCGGGTATTTTGCCAATGTCAAGTAATTAATAGCAATAACACATTCAATAAATACACATTATAAATAAAATAATGTATGTGACATGATGATATGAAAATGGCGTGTCCTATGTGTTCACGATGATCCATTGACTATATGATAAGATGCGATGTCGAGTCTTGACACTACGTTGTCTTGATGTCTTGATATCATGCCATCAAAATTCTTTAGTTTAACTGACGGGTTCCCAAACTTATTTTGTGTACTGCAGCGCGCACAAGGGGGCGTTATCACCCACTTTGGGAATGGCTGGTTTATCTCATGATGGACTGCATTAGAATGATGACTCTATTGATTGGAGCCTCCACATTAATAGAATGTTGGTTCGATGGGAATTATTTTCCAAGTCTAGGTACCATGTTCTTGTAATATCCTACCATCCTACTCTGAATGGAAGCAGGCAGACTCTCATCATTAAGCCGGCTTCTTAGTTAAAATGAATGTGTCGATCTAAATTTAATTAGTTAGGTATTGTTTTCATTATATTTTATATTGTGTCAATGATGCTGCGTCCTCTCATTGAGTTGACAGGAATTACCGCTTACCGCTGTTTTTTTAAAGAATAAATGAATTTCCAATTTCTAATTTCAGATATTGAAACTTCTCTTCATAGCGTCAGTGCCGGTAGCGCTAGGAGCAGTCTTAATGGGCTGGGACCTCCATCATCGCGAAGCTTCGGCATTTGAGGCCGCCGTCTTCAATGCACTAAACCAGAACTTCTTTGCTCTGGTCATGTGTGTCTTTATTATTGGATACTTTTACAGATGTAACAGTAAGTACTGGGATATAAAATTTTACTATTTATATCCATCCATAGCTCCAACAACTTCTCGAAAGCACGCAAGCAATGGTAGAGGAAACTCTACCATTTACATCCACCGGCTTCCTGCGATGCATGTAATATAATCGGTCTCTATTTAGCTAGATATTAACTAGTAGCGACCTCTTCAATCTCGCCACAAGATACACAGATGGCGCTGCAGACGGACATTCAGAACAATTGACAATTCTCCACACAATCCTGAAACTCGCTATGAGAGTTTTCGGACCGCGTAACGTGTATAAACGATCCCGACTAAAACCGTCGGGGCATAGCGGCTGCCCTGCCAGGCTGGAAATCAGAATCAGAATCAGAATATTTTTTATTCACGTAGACCATTATTGTACAGTACTTATGAATCGTCAAGTTACAAAAATATTATGCTACTGCTTTACCACCCGTTCGGAATGCCGGTTCGGAATGCCGAAAATCTTATAGATATAGAGATAAAAAAAATGGGTTTTCTAATCTGTTCAACATAATGTAAATTTTCACGTGTGTTCTTTGTTGCCCAGGAATATACGTGAACTCCGTAGAGTGGGGTCCGCTCCAACCACTTGGAAGGTTGTCATATTGCGCCATGCTGCTTCACGCCACGATATTGAGGACGTACGGCGGTCAGATGAGAAGATCGTTCTATGCTACCGATTACACTGCTGTAAGTTTATTGAACATCCAACGCCAAATACTCGTCAGGATTTTACAGAAGCGGCCAAGTTACGGTTTTATATGATATTCGTTAGGGATGACTTTTGTCTGGCAAGGAACGTCGTTTGACGATTTACATTAGTGAACCCATAACGCAAAATGGGGTGTTATAAATTTTTAGCCTATGTATGTATGTGTTAAAACCTACATTTATATACAGACAAACAAAGCACTGGCACGTTTTGATATTATTATTTTTCTTTTGTCTATTGTTTATTCTCATTCTTTAACGCTGTCTCTAATAAAGAGTACATCTTAATCAGCTATTCTCCAAATCTTGTTTTTCTTCAATCACCTGCCACTGTGTCTGGGACTTCAGTTGCTAGAGTTAATCTGTGTGTCTGGTCATGGCATCGTAGCTCCCAAACGCTTGGACTGACTTCAACGGTGTTTTTAAGGTCCTACTTCACGATGACCAATATTTGTGGCAAGGGCCCTGGCCAATTTATACGAGAGAGTTCAACTCGCTAACGAAACGAATTTCTTTTCAGATAATGTTGTACGCTGGTATTGTTAGTACAACCTACCTCTTCGCGTTACCACTCTACTTGTTCGTTGAAGCGCCAGCCTGTCAGCTTCAGAAGATACTTTTAGGTCCCAAACGAAGGACTCAGCAAAGAGAAGATACGAGTAACAAAGCTAATCATGTGAAGCCTGGAATATCGAATATATCTGTATCTACTGTTTCTACACATATATAAACAAGTAATAAGTTTAAAAGTGGCTCAAGCTCTATCGCACATAGCGTTACAAAATCGTTTTCTCTCCCACACAAACCATAGATTTTATTAATATGTATACTTACAGCACGCTCTTCCAATTGGAGTAGTACTGTAGAGTAAGCAGTACGTCAAGTGCGAGATTATTCGTAAACTAACCGTATATTTATAGTCTACCGTAATTAGACATTTTGTATGGAGAATTGAAAGTTTTAAATACCGCCCGCTATAGGCGCTCTTCAATTCTCCATGCAAAATGTCTAAATACGGTAGACTATAAAGTATACAGTTAGCTCGCACTTGACGTGCAGGTACTCCTAATGTGATCGTAACGTCGTCATTCTTATAAATGTAATCTGTGATAGCAACGCCGTTCGAACTGATAAGTTGGTGAACTTGTACTCTAAAGACTACGTCACGTGCCGAACGCGAACTTGAGTATAGCTTTGATTACCGTAACGAGTGAAATGGCGAGACAGTGCTCTCGGCCGAGTGCTCGATAAGTGTAAACAGTGCTCGGCACGTATAAAGCTACTCTACTCGGCCGAGCACTCGGCTCAGAGCATTGACTCGCTATTATACTCGTTACGTGTCTGCCTTAAGTACGCCCTTAAATCCCTCTTCGTAGTGCAATTTGCCTTCAGAGCTGAGGTCAGTTTATTAAAAGCGTTAATGCCTAGTCGTTAGAGAGACGGCCCTCGTAACCAAGATTCTGGTTCGACTCCGACCCTGGCCAGTAAACTAATGACGTTAGCTTACTCCTAGCCCAAGCTTTAGCTTAGTTGATGACGCTAAAAGGAAAAGTAATGTGTTTATAGCACGAAGAAAATAAGTATAAGAGAGCCTATGAGGTCAAAAAAACAATCATTACTAATTTGAACCTAAAACTGCAATGTAAATTAAAACTCGATACGCTCGAGGCCGCTCTGCTCGCGCACGAGTAAGGTATCGTGCGGAGCGTTGTGTTGTAATCGCGTGGTTTACAATACATTGTGCTCAAAAGTAAGAACATTTGTAACCGATAACTTTAGACAAGAATGATTAGTATAATTTTTTAATAGGCATTATGTGTAGCCTTTACCCAAAGTTTTCGTTACCATAACACCCTGTATATATCCATCAAATTTATATTAGGTTATCTAAGGACTGTTTAATTATGTAAATACTTACATTAAGATATATTTTATTTTAATTATTAGAGCAATGGTTCTTATGTACATATTACTAATAATCACCTTTTATTGAATACTAGCTGTTGCCCGCGACTTCGTCCGCGTGGTATTTAACAAAGACAACCGTTGATAACAGCCTGC
Organism: Pheosia gnoma; assembly: GCA_905404115.1. Taxonomy (NCBI): domain Eukaryota; kingdom Metazoa; phylum Arthropoda; class Insecta; order Lepidoptera; family Notodontidae; genus Pheosia; species Pheosia gnoma. Next base: position 5,544,921 of record FR989918.1, on the reverse strand, counting down.
TCGCCCATTCTGAGCCCGCGGGACGCATTGCAGGTTGTTGCTATCAAACTTAATCAGGCGCTGCGCTGCAACATTGGTTTTAAATTTTTTTCGTGAGATCCTATTTTTTTTTTCTATAATAAAAGTAGCCTAAGTTACTCCTTGTTACATCAGCTATCTACCAGTGAAAGTCCCGTCAAAATCGGTCCAGCCATTTCAGAGATTAGCCGGAACAAACAAACAGACAGACAGACAGACAGACAGACAGACAGACAGACGGACAGACAGACAGACAAAAATTGTAAAAAATGTTGTTTCGGTATAGGTAACGTGTATACATCCAAATGCACCTAGTAAAAAGCGGTTATTTTAATATTACAAACAGACACTCCAATTTTATTTATATGTATAGATGTATAGATAAGCTTTATGTATATCCAAATTAGGTATTATTACCAGCTTCACCTTCGTCCTTAATCATCAATCTACGCGGATGAATGGGTAATACATTACTGATCGACACATTATGTGACTGATTAAGCAATTACGGTCACGTTGGTGGACTTCTATTGCTGACATTACATTCGACCAGCAATTTGTAGTCGACAGACTACTGTGCCCGCCTGGAATTGGCATATTTTTTAATCTTCACGACGACCAAATTGACACAAATGATACATTTGACAAATGTTGAGGCATAAGTGAGTGATAATCATGGTTGAAAATGAGTTCCACACATGATATCCAGAAATACCAAAGTTGCGAGCCGGGGCTTGAACTTGCGACCCTCGTTACCGACACAAGCGTTTTACCAACTTGGCAATCACTGCTATAAAAAAATGATAATTGATGCCGTGCAGCAAACACAATTTTATATCTATAGGTTGTGTTGAAAAAAAAACTGATTAGATTAAAGGGCCTACTCCTCTGACATTTACGGGAATGTATCAGAATTAATTAATCACACATTGGATTGGAACAGGGTCGGACAGGCGAAGTGTCCGATACCGACGTAACGACATGTTAGGGCGTGTCTAAAGCTTATCAATTATTTGGGGACCATTAATAGTACATTATATTTTATTTGTAGAGGAAATCCCAAATTTATTCATAAGTTTTGTTAATTTTCCAGTACTTTTGGTGATTTCTTATATTTACGCGAATACTACACATTGAAATAAAACTAATTTTACAGATTTTATCGCGTTTATTTTATGTTGTTCTCTCTCTCTATGGTCGGTCCCTCATGTCTGAGGATCGCGATCATCGTTGGATAGTCCACACTTGGGTCGAACGATTAGCCTCCATCGGTCTCTGTTCATGGCGCTTCTGACCACCGAGCTGAATTTGGTTGAAGATGAGTTCTTTACTTGATCGGTCCATCTGGTTGGGGACCGTCTTCGGGCTCTCTTGCCCTCGGTGTTCCCAACTACGATCAGCTTTTCGAGGTTCTCATCTCCTCTCCGTACTACTATCCGAAGTATGACAGAATGCGCTGCTGACAAATTGTGGACAGGCGGATTTTTATGTTGTTACGTTCCGCAATATTATTATTATGTTTATACGCAGGTGTATAACACCTTCAAGACTTTACAAAAGCTACTGCACTGTTCCAAATTTTTATTATAAAATAACCCCATAAGTTTCGGCAGATATCTAATTTCTGTATTATCTCATCTCAGAATATCACTGTCACAGACTCACACATCTCGATTCTAATTCATGCCGTTACACATTCACTGTGTATTAGGCAATTCCCTTCCAAGTGGCATCCTTAATTGGAGAGTCGATAATCGATAGCCACACAATAATAAACCCTAAAATTTCGACAGCCAAAGTCTCTTTTGAATTCCATAAAAAAATCATGACAGATGAATGAATTTAAAAGACGTTGATGATGAAATTTGAATTCTGGAATATATATACTTTGGGGGTGTTTTTAATTGTATTGACACCACAAGAGTGTTTATGGAGTGTAAGAAATGTATACAGGGTTGGTGGAATTGAATTTCAGTTTGTCTCCTTGAAATGATGAATTGTATTATGTACCCAAGTGCAATGAATAGAAAAATTAAAATATTAAAAAAAAAAATCTTACGGATTTTATCGCGTTCATTTTATGTTTTTACGTTTTGTTATCACCGACTTGGGATCCAGTAAATAATATATTTAAATCCAAAACCAAGCACGATTGCAAGACCTCAAGACACCGTGAGCACTTTCTGCGTAGATATGACCGCAAACAACAGCTTAATATGAGGGTGATCCAGTTCAAACTTTGACACTAGGACGCCAAACACCTCAGTCTTCCCGTGACCATGGTTACTGTAAAGCAGCTGAAACGTCGGGAACTTAAAAACAAAATACTCGTAAACGCGATAGTATTCGAAAAGTTCGTTTTATTTCAATGTGTAGTATTCGCGTAAATATAAGAAATCAATATCTAAAAGCTATAGTTGAATTAGGCAGGACAGTACATATAACAACACAAATATAATATCTGTATTGCTGGCCATACATTCTGAACAGTTGAGTTTACTTACTTATTTGGAATACCAATCCCACTAATCCCACTAATATTATAAATGTGAAAGTTTGAATGGATGGATGGATGTTTATTATTCAATCCCGCCAGAACGGCTGATTGGATCCGAATGAAATTTGGCACAGAGATAGATTATAGTCTGGAATAGCACATAGGCTACTTTTTATCCCGGTAAAATGTATGGTTCCCGTTGGATAGATTTGTTTTAATTTTACATAGAGCAAAGGATCGATAAGATTTTATGCATAGGTAGTGGTAGTTTAGGTGTCAGAAAATGACATAGGCCAATTTTTATCCCGAAAAAATGCACGGTTCCTATGGGATAGCATACAGAAACCGTGTTTTTTTAAACTGAATTTTTTAATCGCGGGTAACACCGCGGGGCGCAGCTAGTTATAAATATAACATAAAACATTACAGATTGTGAACCCATTATTGAATACATCCACCAATTCTCACCCATCATTGTCATCCTATTCGCACATTGAGGAGCGCTAACCTCCCTCGCTTCTTTAAAACTAACCCCAAAATTTAATATACAGGATGTTGTTATCTCTAACAAATGCAAAATGTTCTTTAACAAACTTGTTTCATCTTTCAGAACGTAAAGATGTTAAGTAAACGAGCCACCCTCCTTTATTTAGACAACTTTGCCAGAAGAATAATGGGCCAACATTAAAAGTTGAAGGGCGATCATTCATTGGCGCGTTTTTCCCGCATTTTTGTTTTTTTAACAAGCTTATTCGGATTGCGACATCTGTTGTGGGAAGTGATAAGTTATGTTGAGACTATTAGCAAATAAAAAAATTGAAATATGCGATGTTGTAAAATTAAAAGCAAAAATACTATTTTTTTTGTTACAATTTCGTGGCTGTCCAGAGAGGGGTCGTTAGAGCTATATGCTCCAGGGGTGGAAGTGTTAAAAGGCATAACGCCGCGAGTAGCCACGGAGAAAGCGCAGCACACCTCTCTACACCCCTGAGCCTGCCCCGCTATCGTCTTATATGACGGCCTTTTTAAGGGGCCCACCTAAAGAGCGGCGAGTCACCTCCTGCCAATAGTATTTAGATATAAGCTGATTATGGCAGGTGTCCGCAACCCTTCCAATAGTCCTATCTCATGTACATCCAAGCCTCAATTCATAGTACCAATTATCTTTCCATATTCCTGCAATAGTTCCTCCGCCTGCTGAGGTCAATTCGCTGTTTATGCTATCATTTTCAGCAGTTGACCCTATAATACATACGTTACTTTATTTGGGACCGTACCGTTACTGTGTTCGTCTGGCGATACATAAAAAAGGCGTTGCCAAGGTTGGCGGACTTTATAACTCTTAAGAAAACCGGCGTAAAGTCTTCCTGAATGTGCACTAACTTCCGTGCGTCAGAATCAGAATATTTTTTATCCATGTAAACCTATAAGTACAGTACTTATGAATCGTCAAAATAGTTACAAAATAAATAAATATCGCCATACGAACACACCAACTATAGGGTCCCACATTAAGCAACGCTTGTGTTATGGGTACCGTACAATGGACAGAGGGCGAACTCAGTATATAATACTTATATACATATTAAACATCCACTCGGGTACAAACATTCGTGCTCATCACACAAAGCTTGTCCCTACCAGGATTCTGACCCGGGACCCTCGGCGCAGAAAGCAGAGTCACTACCACTGCGCTAATCAGGCCGTGAAGCTAAAAAATGCTAAGTAAATTTACCACCCGTTCGGAATGCAGTTCCTATGGAGAAGAACGGGCGAGAAACTCCATGGTTGCTCTTTTCCCTGCGGTAAGCCTAACATTGTGCACACACCCGTGAAAAATTACTCATTCCTTAATACAGAGGCGATCATTTTTCTAAGGACATCCAAGTAGGGGGGAGGAAAAAAATAAATAGCGTACTTGGTCTTGACAGAGCAGTCGTTAGGCCAAGTTTTATGTCCAACGCTTTATCAGGGGATGAGCGACGGTAGGGGGATACTAAAAGTTTAAGAGCGTATCTCGAAAATATTCTCGCTTTCAATTCGCCTAACAATTTTGTCTCGAAAATTATTTATCGATTCGATTGATGCAATTTCTATAGCGGTATATATGCCGCATTTAAACCTCATATATATGTTCCACGTTCTTTGAAAAGCTGTTGACTACTTGCTGTGTGGACGCCTTGAAACCATTAAATTACAAAGAGTGTGGAACAAAGAACGCTTTAAAGATAAAGATATATTTATTTACCCCCTCCTCTCTGATACCAACACCATGGTTGTATATATAACCATACAAGCTGTCCCGGCGAACTTCGTACCCCCTCAGAATCAAATGTATGAGAAAATGAATTTATTGGTATTCTATGAAAATTTAAAACGAATCGATCCCACGGGAACCATACATTTTACCGGGATAAAAAGTAGCCTATGTGCTATTCCAGACTATAATCTATCTCTGTACCAAATTCCATCCAGACCCATTCAAACGTTCTGGTGTGATTGAGTAACAAACATCCATCCATCCAAACATTCACATTTATAATATTAGTGGGATTATTATATCCCAATGTTTTGACTCAAAAATCTATACATAACTAATGGATATGTGTTTACTACACATATCCAATAGTACGTACTTTTTGGAGCTACTTAAGAGGCACTTTCCAGTGATGTTAATCGATTTGAATTCAGTATTTATTACACTTTAAGAGTTTGATATTTAGACGAGACTCATGACACATAAACTCAAAATGATAAAACTGATCAAGAATCTTAACTCTTTATTTTTGTGCGTTGAATGACATTAATAGAAATAGTTTAAACAAATGGTATACCTCCAGCGACTTGCAAAGGAATTTTTTACATCGGCTTTGTGTGTGAAGACTTAAATAAATATTAAGGGAGGTTTCCCCTATAAATACGTGTGTGGGGATGCTGTATATTATTGAACGCAACTGGACTGACGACATGTTGATACAAATACTATTAGAAGCTAACTTCTACTATATAATATAATAAAATTCCAGCCCTTTTTTATGTCCCACTGCTGGGCACGGGCCTCCCCTCAATGCGAGGGGAGATTAGGCCATAGTCCACCACGCTGGCCCAGTGCGGGTTGGCAGACTTCACACATCTTTCGAGGGGTTGTCTCAGACATGCAGGTTTCCTCACGATGTTTTCCTTCACCGTTTAGCAAGTGATAATCTTGGTTGAAAATGAGATTCGCACGTGAAAAATCCCAGAGGTGCGAGCCGGGGTTTGAACCTGCAATCCTCGTTATCGAGGCAAGCGTTCTACCAGCTTGGCTATCACTGCTTTTAAATTCTTCTAATCCCACTAATATTTTAAATGTGTAAGTTTGGGTGGATGGATGGGTGGATGTTTGTTACTCAATCACGCCAGAACGGCAGAACGGATCTGGATGAAATTTGGCACGGATATAGATTATAGTCTGGAATAGCACATAGGTTACTTTTTATAGGTTATAAGGTGAGTTTATCGAGGTACCGCGGGCGGAGCCGCTGAAAAAAGCTAGTACTAAATATTTTAGGAATACTTTGTTTAGGTAGAAACCCGTCTAGATTACGCTCTGCAATGTGAATCACGTAAATTATATTCATATAGATATAGATTATCTATCAGCTGAAATCAGAGAATTCTATTCTATAAACTGAAATACGTCCACTGCTGGACATAGGCCTCCCCCAATGACTTCCACACATCACGGTCCTCCGCCACTCGCATCCTCCGGCTTCCTGCGACGCGTGTGATATCATCGGTCCACCTTGTGGGGGCCGTCCTACACTACGTCTTCCGGATCGTGGTCGTCATTCTAGAAACTTTCTGCACCAACAGCCAGGATCGCGGGTTCTAAGCCCGACGCTTTGAACCTGCGATCCTCGTTACCGAGTCAAGCGTTCTACCAACTTGGCTAACACTGCAAAAATATATTTATCATACATTTTGAATGTGGGTCGATTAATTCAATACTAAAAGTCATTTGGGGAAATTGTAAAGTGGGTTCTTAACCCCCAATTGACATTATAGTCTACCCAATTAAAATAGACTTATTTAAACGCTCTTTCTCTTACTAACAAATAGTGGAACTCTATAAAGCCTTACTGTATTTCTTCTGTCTGGTTTAGTTATAATGCTCTATGTCAGTTAAATGTTAGCTATCCCTTTCCAATTGTATTTAATAGGTGCTAGTACTATTGCAGACGTATTGCCATCTTGTTTACTCAAGTTGTATAAATTATCTGTTAATTCAAGCAACATCCAGTGAGATAATATCTTGGTTCTTGACATTCAGCGCTATCTCTCGTTAGTAAAGTCTATGATTAAGCCACCAGCTCCTAACGACGGCCAGTATCAAATCTCTTAATGCCTTGCTCTACGTTTTGAGTTCAAGGGAATATATTTTCATCTCGAATTAAGTTTAGATGATTTTCAACTAATAGTGTGCCTCGAAGCAATTTTTAACGTAAACTATGCATATATGTAGTTTTTTTTTAATTCATAAACCAGAACTATTTATCGGTGTAACCTAAAATATTTTACACTATATATGTTACTTGCACCTTAAATAGAAAAGGCTGCAAAACTATATTAAAAATACCAAGAATCTTAAAATCTAATTGGCGCGTACTTCAGCATTCATTTCTAGGCCAACGGCACAGAAATCATTAGGACATTTTATAGGTCAGCTCTGAGTCGTTTTTAAATAAAAAAATAAACCATTCCTCATCCGAAGCCAGTCGGCCGAGATTTTGAAATCAAAGAAAGATTTACTGGCACTTATTCAAACCATTTGAATGGCGACTCTGTTTGTATGAATCTAGCGAACATTTCGCGGCAACCTTTAGCAAGTGGACTTCCGATTCCTCCTGTTAACTTTATAATACAACTAGCTGCGCCCCGCGTTGTTACCCGCGATTAAAAATTAATCCTACGGGAACCATACATTTTACCGGGATGAAAAGTCTATTAGTACTTTCTTTTCGGTAGGTAAGAACATTGAAATCATAGCTGTAAACTCAGAGGAACATATATAATCGCAGTCCACTGTCTAAAAGTATATTCCTTGTCAAACAAATGTTGTATGTGAACATACAACATATATTTAAACTGAGTTTAGCTTCTGGGTTTAAGCTGAGGTGAAACCTTGCTTACACCATTTTTTTATTACATTATAGGCAAGTATTTGATCTCGATCTCACCTGATGGTAAGTGACGATGAGATCTACGATGGAGCATACTTGCCTAGAAGATACCTGTTCACTCTCGACTTGAAAACACTTTTCATCCAACGCGGGCGTGATTTTAATTCAATTAAAATATTTACCCTACAAACTCTCCTTAGATATCCGTTATATCCCAGACGTAGAGTTAAAACAAGTCTCGAGTAATTAATTATTTTATCACGGCCATCCCTAATTAGACATAATATTTTAGACAAAATGATTTATACTAATTTGATATAAGATATTCCCTTTGTTATGGATATTGTATATGTGTGTCTAGGCATGCTGGATTAATTATAATTGGTGTGAGCAGATAGTATAGAATTATACTATGTAGTTACTAACACAGAAAAGAGAATATAATAGAATGGCTTTTCATTTAGAATTTGTTTAAAAACCGGTGTTGCCTGTTCATTAATTACGTTTATGTTCTACGCTCTTCTTCTTATTCTAGCTTTACGAAATGAGATGCGATGAAATAAAATGGATATGAATATGGCCTCACCCACAACGGCCAAAACACTCGCTAGAGTGTTTTGGCCAATGTCAAGTAATTAATAGCAAAAACACATTAAATAAATACACATCTATACTAATATTATAAATGTGAAAGTTTGGATGGATGGATGGATGTTCGTTACTCAATCACGCCAGAACGGCTGAACAGATCTGGATGAAATTTGGCACAGAGATAGATTATAGTCTGGAATAGCACATAGGCTTTTTATCCCGGTAAAACGTATGGTTCCCGTGGTATAGATTTGTTTCAATTTTCATAGCGCAAAGGATCGACATATTTTTTTGCGCGGGTAACACCGCAGGGCGCAGCTAGTTATAAGTAAAATAATGGATGTGACCTGATGATATGAAAATGGCGTGTCGATGTTCTATGCTCAAAAATAATAATGTCGTATTTTTTTTCATGCAGTTACGCGGCTCTATAGTATGCCAGTATCAAGAAAGCAGGTCATAATGGTGCCTCAATCATCCTCAATACGGTGGGTCCGGTATCTTGGCAATAGCCTGAGACTAAGTTTAACCATCGACGACTTGTGGGTGCACTATATAGTACCTCTGCTTACACCTTCGAAGTTAACAGGCGCGGTGGAGCTTAACATGAAAATGTTATTCTAACTTCAATTCCATTTGTTTAACTATTATTCCTTGAACTACAAAAAAATACGTCAGACAATATTTTACAATGGTAGTTAACAACTAAGCTGCAAGGGTCTAGAGATCCCTTGTAATTCTAACAAAATTTATGCAGAACAAGATTTCATAAAGTTGTAGTTACACAAACAGCGAAGCGATACATCGTTATAAATATAAAATTATATCTTGTTTAAGTGGATATTATTGACTTGATGTAACTTGACGGCTGCAATACCTACTCATTCTGAAGAAATCCAATTTACTATATGTACTATACAACATCCGTGACTTCGATTACGAAGTCACGGATGTTCTGGCTTCAATTATGAAGCCAGAAATAAAAATATCTAGATATTTTAAGATGATATTTATCAATCCATATATTTAAGTAAGAAAGTATAAATACATACATTCTTTACTTAACATTATAAGAATATTAATATAATGAATCTATCTTATATAATGAGATAAAGAATAATAATAGATGTAACTAATTGTAACAAACAATCAAATTAAATTAATACTATTAATTATTATTAGAATATAATTAACTATACGAGTCTACTCTATTAAGTTTTGTGCCGTGACGAGTACCGACGACGCGGCGACGGGACTATAGCGAGCGGGAGCGATAGATATCTCTCTGTGCGAGTGCGGCCGCAAACCACGCCCCCAAACTAGCATTTATTTTTCGAGGACCTACTAGCTGCGCCCCGCGGTGTTACCCGCGATTAAAAAGTATGTAGCCTATGTGCTATTCCAGACTATAATGTATCTCTGTGCCAAATTTCATCCAGATCTGTTCAGCCGTTCTGGCGTGATTGAGTAACAAACATCCATCCATTCAAACTTTCACATTTATAATATTAGTGTGGTAACCGAGGGATTTGAAATACCCGCGGTAACAAAATAAATAATACGAGCGAAAATAAACAGCTTGCATTGGATTCTTACCTTAAAACAATACCTCGTTTTATGGCTTGGAAAATTATCCAAGTCAGGAGCTACGTCTTTCAAAATAATCTTTTCTATGCAAATTAGTGTATTTTATTTTATGGCTAGATTTTGAGTGCTCTGTAAATTATCACTTTGTACCGTGTAAATAAGTACAGTAAGTAGCGGGACAAAATAATTAACTGTAACAGTAGATAATGTAGATGCATTTTTGAGCTGCAGTCTTTTTAAAGCCAATAGAGTCTAAATTTTAAAAATAAAAATTAGAGTCCAAACAACGTTTCTCCCTTTCTCTTTATCCAATGTTTCACAGCACTTTTATTTTTATAACTAGCTGTTGCCCGCGACTTCGTCCGCGTGGTATTTAACAAAGACGACCGTTGACAACAGCCTGCTCGCCCATTCTGAGCCCGCGGGACGCATTGCAGATTGTTGCTATCAAACAATCAGGCGCTGCGCTGCAACATTGGTTTTGTTTTTTTCGTGAGATCCTATTTTTTTCTAAAATAAAAGTAGCCTAAGTTACTCCTTGTTACATCAGCTATCTGCCAGTGAAAGTCCCGTCAAAATCGGTCCAGCCATTTCAGAGATTACCCGGAACAAACAGACAGACAGACAGACAGACAGACAGACAGACGGACAGACAGACAGACAGACAGACAGACAGACGGACAGACAGACAGACAGACAAAAATTGTAAAAAATGTTGTTTCGGTATAGGTATCGTGTATACATCCAAATGCACTTAGTAAGAAGCGGTTATTTTAATATTACAAACAGACACTCCAATTTTATTTATATGTATAGATTATGTTTATTTATTATTTTATTAGTGATAGGAAAAAAATAGAAGGCAGAAAATAATGTAATCTGAATATCTAACTTATCTACCTATTCGAACTGAATCTAATATGTAAAGAATTTTTAGTGGGCGACAAACAACTGCTAACAAAGAATAATAACAGTTCTTTAGTGGCTTGATGCGAAGACCACTTTGTAGGTAGTCTTTGGCGCGGACCTGCAATACTTGACTCAGTTGTTTTCTTGGCACCGACTCAAAATTCATTACATATTAGATTAACTTAGACTACGTAGACTAAACTTGATATTAAGATTAGATTATTTAGTTTTTTTTAATCGTTTTTTTATAAAGTTCAATGCACATTCATAACGTTAAGAATTTCATAAATTAATTCTATCCCTGAACGGTCAGTAAATTTCAGCGGGCCGCAATGTCAGATCATCGTTCATAAGTTTCGCTCGGTGGATGTCCAGGGCGGACGTGACGTCATTACCGAGGACGTGCGCCGGAGTGTGGTAGGGGTGCGGTATAATGGCTGATTTAATTTTATTCATACACTAGTTGTAATTAAGAAAATATTTATATACATATAAGCAGTGATAGCTAAGTTGGTAGAACGCTTGCCTCGGCAACGAGGATCGCAGGTTCAAACCCCGGCTCGCACCTCTGGGATTTCTGGATTTCAAGTGCGAATCTCATTTTCAACCATGATTATCACTTGCTAAACGGCGAAGGAAAACATCGTGAGGAAACCTGCATGTCTGACAGAAACCCTCGAAAGATGTGTGAAGTCCGCCAACCCGCACTGGGGCAGCGTGGTGGACTATGGCCTAATCTCCTTCGCACTGAAGGGAGGTCTGTGCCCAACAGTGGGACATTAAAAGGGCTGGTAATATTATGTTATTATTAGATACATATATGAATAAAATATTTTTGGGAGGAAAGGACCAAACACTCACACACAGTTTGCGAACCAACAAAATAACTTAATTGATAGAGAAAAAGCTAATAAATCCGGTCTCTGTATGGTCTAACAGTTTGATTTTGTTTGATTTTTTTCGGTCTATCTTATTAGGTGTGGGTGTGTGAGAGCGCGTGTGCATATGTGTATGTATGGCTGTGTTCGTGAGTGTATGCGTGTTTGTGTTTGTGTGTGTGTGTGTGTGTGTGTGTGTGTGTGTGTGTGTGAATGTCTGTCTCTCTGTGTGTGTGTGTGTGTGTGTGTGTGTGTGTGTGTGTGTGAGTGTATGCGTGTTTGTGTGTGTGTGTGGGGGGGGGTGAATGTGTGTGTGTGTGTGAGAGAGAGTGTATGAGTGTTTGTGTGTGTGTGTGTGTGTGTGTGTGAGAGAGTGTATGAGTGTTTGTGTGTGTGTGTGTGTGTGTGTGTGGTTGAGTCTATATGTATGGGTGAGTGTGTGTGTATGTGGATTTGTGTTGGTGTGGGTGATTGGGTGTGTGTTAGCACGTATGTGTATCTCATTGGGATTGTAAAGCATTTTTATGTTGTAAAATGCTCTGTATTTAAACTTCTATAAATCTGTGAGTAAAAGTGCGTTCACACACTATGAACGCGTCCCATCTCGTAGGTAGATGCCCTCTCGCACTCACTGTCCCATGATAATGTAATTTAGTACTAATATCATCTGATATGGCCCCTTCTAAAGGGTATTGTGAGCATCCTAGCGTGAATTGAACTTGGCCGAATAATATTTTGACATTAGGACTTTATATATAAGCAAGTAAAAAAAAACTCAATGAATACGAGAAAACCTTTAGCGTAATCGTAAGCATAACACTAACACAACTGTTTTTATAATAAGGGTGTAAGAGACAACATTATAAATATGAAACACCTACACGCCTGCAATCCCCGAAGGGTTAGGCAGAGGTATACCGGTGCTAAGTGTAAGTTGCAAAGTGCATCCACAATTCACTGATGCTATTTGATCCCAATGTAATAGGGGCGAGCTTATACTGCCATTATACCGGACAACTTCTCCTCAATTATGAGGAGAATTTAGGCCATAGTCCACCACGATGGCCCAGTGCGGTTTGGTGAACTTCACACAACTCTCAATAGACGTGCAGGTTTCCTAGCGATGCTTTTTTAGTTGTTGTAGTTTTTATTTTGCACGACATTTTTGTAGTTATTCATTCTATCTATCTATCGTTATATTTTATTAGATGTCTTCTGGCACTTCTGACACCATATTTTATCTATACATCTATACATATAAATAAAATTGGAGTGTCTGTTTGTAATATTAAAATAACCGCTTTTTACTAAATGCATTTGGATGTATACACGGTACCTATACCAAAACAACCATTTTTAAAATTTTTGTCTGTCTGTCTGTCTGTCTGTTTGTTCCGGGTAATCTCTGAAATGGCTGGACTGATTTTGACGGGACTTTCACTGGCAGATAGCTGATGTAACAAGGAGTAACTTAGGCTACTTTAATTTTAGAAAAAAAAATAGGATCTCACGAAAAAAATTAAAACCAATGTTGCAGCGCAGCGCCTGATTAAGTTTGATAGCAACAACCTGCAATGCGTCCCGCGGCGCGGCCTCAGAATGGGCGAGCAGGCTGTTGTCAACGGTTGTCTTTGTTAAATACCACGCGGACGAAGTCGCGGGCAACAGCTAGTATTTAAATAAAAGGCTTCTTTATAGGTACAATTAATATTATATTAGTTAGTGACATGTTAGTAAGACAATCATGGCTGACGACGGATGACAAGAGAGAACCATAGTGAATAGAGATGCGACATAAACAATAGTGATGTGACAGGTACAGCAAATGAAAATCCGAAAATCTCAGAGGTGAGAGCCCGGGCTTGAACCAGCACACCATTTTGTTGATGACGTAAATATTTCGCTTCTCCGAACCCAAGGAACTATTAGTATAAAATAGCACGTTCGTTCTAAAACAACATGTGTCACAATAAAACATCGTGATATCTGCGTGATTGCGCGAGATTGCTTTGTGAAGACGCATCGGGGCCACTGTAAGATGAACTATGGACAATGGGAGTACCAGTGTCGGATTAAGCCAGCACGGCCCCGTGAATACGTAACTTGCTATAGCCTAGCGATAGCAATAATCGCGCAATATTTGATGTCCAATCGCTAATTCGTATTACGTAGCGCTGCGAAGTCATACAAATTTGCGATTTGAAAGCAAATACTTCGCAATTATTGCTGTCACTTGGCTATCGCTGGGCTAGGCAAGATACGTAATCAGGGGGCCGGTCGTGTAGCAAATTAGACTGTAGTTAGTATACCATAGGTATCATCTTATTTTTTTAGGCCAGCAATTGGCTACAACATAGTGACATTTTTTTCCCAGTGTCAAGTATTTGAAAATATTTTGATCGTTTTTAAAGTATAATAATTCCAGCCCTGTTTAATGTCCCACTGCTGGGCACGGGCCTCCCCTCAATGCGAGGGGGATTAGACCATAGTCAAACACGCTGGCCAAGTGCGGGTTGGCGGACTTCACACATCTTTCGAGGGGTACTCTCAGACATGCAAGTTTCCTCACGATGTTTTCCTTCACCGTTTAGCAAGTGATAATCGTGGTTGAAAATGAGATTCGCACATGAAATGCCAGTGGTGCGAGCCGGGGTTGAACCTGCAATCCTTGTTACCGAGGCAAGCGTTCTACCAACTTGGCTATCACTGCTATATTTTAAAGTATCCCTGATGATAATCATGATGTTGATGACGGTGATGATGATGAAACGAATCCCCTACCCCTATCAGTAAAGCTGTGGATACTTTACAGAATCTTTACTGGACATCTTGGGAGTACTTGAAATGCCAAGTTATACTATTAAGATGGTGATATAATGCAGTGTTGCCAGATGGTCTTGGCGACGTACCCTTAGATTAATTTGATTTCCCCCTAAAAATCCCCTAGGATGCCCTCACCCAGTGTTGCCAGATTGCCTTTTTCCAAACTGAAACAGCCGAATGACCTTTTTTTTTTTTTTACGTTACGCATGCCCGTTATTTGGCGTGTTTTTGAAATTTCCCCTAAAAAAACCCCCAAATATTCTTTCCCCATATTCTGCCCCTAACTCGGTTGAGAAACCCCTAAATCTAGGGGGAAATCCCCTGATCTGGCAACACTGATATAACATAAAGCACAATAACAACTAGTCGCCTCTTGACATGCCTAATTGTTGCCCAACAAATTGACCCTACAGATTGGGTGCCAAGTTGGGTCATTTGTAGAAACTATAAGAAACATTGTTTACTTAAGTTTCAGAGGCCAAAACAAACTGGTCGAATACATTTTACGATCAGGTGTAAATCGTAAAATCCAGGAAGAGGGCGGTAAAAAACGGCTTGTTGCGAGACTTTGGCCTGAATTATGGCCTATTAATGGCCTGACCGATAGATATGCCGTTAATTGTATTGACAACCCTGATCGCTATTGAGACATTAAATCGTTTTCTTTAAGAGGTGGCCGTATTTTATTGGCTCTTGGTATTTTTATCACCTTAATTTGAATAATTAATATCATAACATTAGCCCTCCTATCAAAGCGAGGGGATTAGGCCATAGTCCACCACGCTGGCCCAGTGCGGGTTGGCGGACTTCACACGTCTTTCTAGGGGTTCTCTCAGACATTCACCACCACCGATAGGCCGGAAAAACTTCCTTATTACGTATTTTATTTCAAAATCGCGTTATTTGAAAGGATAAGATGTATTATGTCACATCACTATATTGTAACTAAAACATAAACATAAAAAAATACAACGGAATTGAGAACCTCCTATTATTTGAAGTCGGTTAAAAATAAACTAGATCGCGGGTCGAATGTTTAAATAGAATAAAGTAAATGTACGAGAATTTATTATGTTACACAATGCGAGTATTTTATGATTTTATTGTATAAATTAATTTTGTAAAACCATAACCTTTTCCTACAGAGCCTGGAACACTGACATAGGGTTGCCAGCCTATCAGTCTTCTACAGATTACATTTCGGAGAGTGTGCGATGGAATTACACGAATTAATTCCCCCATCTCCATTCTATCTTCGGTCGACAAGACGCACGGTGAAGTGTCATCCGTACACTGTGGGCATTTCTTCGGTACGTACTAAGCGTTTTGCTTCTACTTTCATCGTGCGAACTGCCACGGAATGGAACACGCTGCCGGCGTCTTTGTTCCCCGTTGACTTCAATCTGGGTGTTTTCAAGTCGAGAGTGAACAGGTACCTTCTAGGCAAGTATGCTCCATCGTAGATCTCATCGTCACTTGCCTATAATGTAATAAAAAAAAGCACAAGAACCTTTTTAGCCTACATGAATGAAAAAGATATGTTGATCTTTTTCATTCATGGTCTTATAATATGTTGAGAATCAATGATTATAATGGTTGTGTCTACTGTAAAAAAATGCATATAACTAATGGTAAGTCTTCCCTGCGCTATTAATACCACACATTTCAAATAGGGTTGGCACGCATCTGGATTTAGCTCGTTTAGAATAACTTATTCCGTATCATTTCGTGCGTAGGGTTGTCATTCTTATCAACGTCATGAATTTTACAAAAATAAACACTTTTATTTATAATTGACAAGAAAAATAATACAAAATATTGGCTTAATGCGTACTGATGTCACCGTAAGGTAAGGGGACATACTCTTTCTTTCCAGAATTAAAAAAATGCAATTCTTTTAGTGTTTTTAAATATAGACAACATGAAATAATCTTATACACAGGTAGATTTTTCAAGTGTGCATGTATGGCCAGATCCAAAACTAAGGTTTTTAGTGTTGGTAGTATAAATTCCCTCCTAAATAATGTCATCATAAAAACTACCTCGAGCCAACCCTAACTACAAAGCTTAATTTCAAACCGCCACATAACATTTGAACGAAATTAAATGGCCCGTAATACAATGCTCGCTAAACAACGTTTAAGAGTTCTTTTTTTTCAAACAAACGGTTAATGGATGGCGTTCCCTTTGTATTTTTTAGGAGGGAAACAATTAAGTGATCTTACAGTGTGGCCCCCAGGGACGCGGAGAGAGGATTTGGATATACAATTTATTAGCTCTATCTAGTGTACTCCTTATTTTTCACAATTTAAGCTGACTTCGCACCCCTCCCCCTACCCGCCCCAGTTTCCCAGGGGTCGACATAAACGAAAATTGATTTTGGGGGTTGACGAGGTCTATTTTCGTCATTTGTCATTAATTTAAACTTATAACATTCCAAATTTCAGCCTGAGTGAAAATTTCATTAACTAGGAGTTTTAATTAAAAGTGATAACCCACTAACATTGCGGGCTGTATATGCTTATTCCCATTTATAGTAAGATGTCATAAAGGAACTGGTATCATATATACATATAAATAAAATTGGAGTGTCTGTTTGTAATATTAAAATAACCGCTTTTTACTAAGTGCATTTGGATGTATACACGTTACCTATACCGAAACAACATTTTTTACAATTTTTGTCGGTCTATCTGTCTGTCTGTCTATCTGTCTGTTTGTTCGGGCTAATCTTTGAAATGGCTGGAGCGATTTTGATGGGACTTTCACTGGCAGATAGCTGATGGAACAAGGAGTAACTTAGGCTACTTTTATTTTAGAAAAAAAAATAGAATCTCACGAAAAAAATTAAAACCAATGTTGCAGCGCAGCGCCTGATTAAGTTTGATAGCAACAACCTGCAATGCGTCCCGCGGGCTCAGAATGGGCGAGCAGGCTGTTGTCAACGGTTGTCTTTGTTAAATACCACGCGGACGAAGTCGCGGGCAACAGCTAGTTGTAAAATAATTGCTTTGGTACGTTTGAAGCTAAGACAAGCAATGAAATTTTAAAAAAATGTTAAGAGGTACTTGGGCGGGCCAGTCCCCACAAGCAGCACCCGAACGTGAGCATACCTTGAGGAGCAGCCATCGCTCTCCTCAATATCAAAGGGAAGAGAGGGACCCGCAAACATCAATAAGTAGGTACTTAATTGTATGCTTTTCCAACGAACAATGAACTAATCTATACTAATCTATACTTAATATTATAAATGTGAAAGTTTGGATGGATGGATGGATGGATAGATGGATGGATGTTTGTTACTCTTTCACGCCCGAACGGCTGAACGGATCTGGATGAAATTTGGCACAGAGATAGATTATAGTCTGGAATAGCACATAGGCTACTTTTTATCCCGGTAAAATGAATGGTTCCCGTGGGATAGATGTTTTAATTTTTCATACTTTTTATCGCGGGTAACACCGCCGGGCGCAGCTAGTAAAGAATATATTTTTCTTACACCATTAAATTCGTCCGAACGAAGCCTTACACAAAAGTAACTAAGACTACGTCGCTGTGGCCATTGAGCTAGCGGTTCATTATTACAAAAACCTTAGACAAAGATAGACGTCTGAAGAAGAAATTTCGTCCTTATGTATATTAATTCGTCGTTTGGGTAATTAACAAAAACAATATTAAGAAGAGTGTACCGTACCCGATGTATAATTCCTTTATTACTAGATGTTCAAATTATTGATCTAAAGTACAGTTTTGGTTTAGTTGGCAAACTTTTTTTTTAATATAAAACCAACACAAATAAAGCAACGCTTATATCATGGTATGGTATAATCCCAGTATATAATAACAGTATTCGTGCTCGTTATACAATGTTTACTTCTACCGGGATTCGAACCCGGATCCTTTGGTACACGAAACAGAGTCACTACCAAATGGGTATTGTTTTTATTGGTTACTCTAAACTGGACTCCCAGCGTTATCTAGACTTAATTGATAGAACTAGGCGATACTTGGCGGAAATCCATTGTTAAACAAATGGGGGACGAGGAACCCACCACCGACCCTCGGCTTGTCAACTTTTCCAATTATAAACCAAACAAGTTTGATCGATAATTAGAGAAGCCAGCAACACCGAACTCCTCTAAGATGTTAGTCGAGAAACTATCTATCGCGTGTGACGGGACCTCAAAAAAAATGCAATTCTCCGCGAAACGAAGTGAATCTGAAAAAGTATTCGACACGTGTTTCACATGTCACAACACGTGTTGTGTGTGTGTGTGTGTTATCTTGACTGCCATAATTTATGACACAACTTAATATTCATTGCGATTCGAATCCATGGAAATATGTTAAGGTACATATATACTACGGTACCGAAGTTGCAGCTTAAAACCAGCATTGAACCGATTCATTCAAGGATTAAAGTTAATGTACACTGAGAGTGAATATATGAGAATTTCATAAGTACTGTTACGGAGTACTGATCAGAAGCAATCGGGCTGTACCTTGCCTTCTTGCCGATGTCAGAAAAACCCCACTCCCACTGTCCACGCTAGTAGCGTAGCCACCCTTTTTTGCAAGCCGTGTAATGAAGAGGAATATTCCGTGAACAAAAACGCCATCTTTAAAACATCTTCGATGTATCACCAGCCTAACAACAAGAGCAGTAAAGTGCATGAATGTAGACGTTCGACCTCAGTGTACCTACCGATAGCAGGACCGGGATTACGATGGCATGGAAGAACCTCACCATACATTATTATGTTACTATGTTCAGAATCGTATCTTGCTGCCTCTGGTACATAGTGATAACTGAACATTTGTTTTTTACATCATTATACCTTCTATAGATTTGATCGAGTCGTATATTTATAGAATGGACTGATAAAAGATTTTCAGATGATAAATTCAAAGTCAAATCATTTAGTTCGTATGGATAAACAACTTACAAATTGTCACTTTTTCTGTTTTTTTCTTAATCGAAACGCGATCTCAACTGGGAAGATCCAACAAAAAACCCAGCGGGGTTGGTTTTTTGTATTTTTTTGCATTGCAATTTACAGATTACAATTTAGTAGCAGTGATAGCCAAGTTGGTAGAACGCTTGCCTCGGCAACGAGTATCGCAGCTTCAAACCCCGGCTCGCACCTCTGGGATTTCTGGATTTCATGTGCGAAACTCATTTTCAACCATGATTATCACTTGCTAAACGGTGAAGGAAAACATAGCGAGAAAACCTGCATGGTTGAGAGAACCCTCATGAAAAGACGTGTGAAGTCCGCCAACCCGCACTGGGCTAGCGTGGTGGACTATGGCGTAATCCCCCTCGTATTGAGGGGAAGCCCGTGCCCAACAGTGGGACATTACATTAGTTACCGTATTATCTTTCAAACAAACGGAGAAAAAAACTTCTTTTACCACTTTTAGTAATCCTTATAACCCTTCTAGAACTCATGAACTCTTTAGCAAAAGTCCTTTTTTTTTTTTTTTTTTTTATTACATTATAGGCAAGTATTTGATCTCAATCTCACCTGATGGTAAGTGACGATGAGATCTACGATGGAGCATACTTGCCTAGGTAGGAAGGCGGCAGTAGATCGAGACGCTACATTCACTAGGCACATGCAGCGCAACTGATCTGACCCGCCATCCATGAATGGCAGCACCGAACATCATGCCGGAACACGGCTAGGCCGCTTGGCGACATGGCTTTGTTCAGTGGGTGGTGACTAGCCACGGCCGAAGCCTACCACCAGTCAAAAAGTTCCAGTCCAGTTCTTAACAAGAGTCCGTCCATTAATGGCCCTCTACGTCTTCTTTATATTGTAACATCTAAAGAGTGCTTTTAATAGTGCAAGAGCTAGAACGGTCCAGAAATTGTCTCGGGACAAACTAAAGTAATATTACTGTAGGTATGGATGGAGTCTTGTGGGTAGAATTGATAAAAAATATGTCTGGAGTGTATACGATCATTTGATTTTGGTCGGATATTTTCTTGACAGCAAAAAGGAAGGAATTATTTAATTACTCACTGTTAACTAAAAGAGCAACTCATGATAATAGAAAAGATAATTAATTACTATGTTTTTTATTACTTTAATCAACTTTTCTTATTTCATTTCTTTTGACATTCCAACAAATATACCAGTTGATATTTCAATAAATAATCGAGCGTATCGAATTTCAATTTAGATTGCAGTATTAGCTCTAAATAAGTAATTATGTTTTTTGTTGAGATAGACTTCAATTAAAATTTCATGCTAAAATCGATGTAAAATACTGCAAAAAAATGCATATATTTATAACATAATCGACGGAAAATTCCAACTCTCAGAGGTCCGAAATTATGACTGGAATCTATGATATGAGTATTCATTACGAAGCTACTTACATCCTGTATAATATATGCACCTATTTATATAGATATTAAACACCCATGACTCGGGTACAAACATTCGTGCTCATCACATAAAGTTTGCCCTACCGAGATTCGACTCCATCTTATTTTGATACAGCAAGCACTATCAGAAATCGGCTAACAATAAAAATGATTAAATAACATTCAGGAAACTGTATAACGTTGTCGTATTTAATAAAACGGCTGGTGTACGTTGCGGCATGCGTGCTTAAATATTTGCATAGCCGCCAGCGTGTGTAAGGAAATACCGCAATGGACGTATTCTGGAAAAAAGGATTATGTTGACATAAAGATTATTGTATTTATAAGTGTTCTTCTTTCTTTACGAAATTAACTGGAAAATATATATCAGAGTATGACGTTACTCACAATTACTAGGTAAGTATTTTGTCAGTGTCAAGTATTTTAATAGCGATAAAAATCTATAACTAGACATTATAAAAAATAAAAAATCCAGCCGAATTGAGAACCTCGTCCTTTTTGAAGTCGGTTAATAAAATATGGATAATTGTAAAGATAGAAGAAAATGCCGAAAAAAGTGTCATACTTAAGTGTCAATAGACTAGCAGTTGCAGAATAGATCACGTATTAAAATTCATTACCCTCTTTCTGACGCACTCGGGTAAAAATCTCCATACACACCTAGTACATAAATGCACGCTCTTCATTTGAAACTATAATAACTTCATGGTCCATTTTGACCATATGAACAAGCTTATAATGCCTTAAGCTTCTTAAATTACCACTATACGACCCACAATTTTCACCTCGCCCAGAATAAGCTACCTGAATCAGAATCGGACTACATTTCAAATGTGTACATATATTATTTACGATACTGGGATTTTCAGACCCGCGATGTTTTCGTATCTCAGTAACGAATTTGTATTGACATAGGTTGTATAGGTTTTATTTAAAAAAAAATACATCGGTACTTAAAAATAAAATCACCAGACAAACATCAGCATCGCTTTTATGATAAATACCATTCAGCGGACTGGGAGCAATCTTAGTATATAATTTCTCACATAGAACATACACACGGGTACAAACATTTGTGCTCGGAACAAACATTCACGGTCCTCAAGCAAAGTTTGACACTACCGGGAATCGAACCCGAGTTCCTTGTTACAGAAAGCAAGGTCCATATCAACTGTATTCATCGGGCGATGAAAAAAAAAATGACACCAAGAAGACTGAGAATGGTAGTATAACAGCTGCTGTTACTGCTATAATAGAACTATCAACTATTATAGTAAGACGTTTTTGATATAACATTATTATATCACTACAATCTTGAATCATATAAACGGACTTGTAAAATTTAATCTCTTCAATATTTTTCAGTTGCACTAATGCTCCATATCCAGGTCTTGTTTGCATTCCACTTGAGCTGCGCATATCTTATGGCTACCATTAAATAGGTTGAGCATACTTTACATTTTAGCAGGATTTTTCGAAACGTGGTCGTAATACTGAATACTTCGCATTAGTTGGACGAATAAAGTTCTAAACACAACTTTGTGTGATTAGAACTTTAAAGTAACGCATAGCCAAGAAACAATGACCTTTTTTTATTAATATTTAATGCACAGACACAACGTAGTTTCAGTCTTGTAATATCTATATATAGTTATTTCGAATCTGAAGATAACCAATATTAAGATAACCAATATAAAGGTAAGTACCTTTATTTATTAGTTAGTGTGTCATTTGTTATTTATACTGTGGGGATGCTTGAAATGAAACTGCAATTTACTTAATCAGTATTACACTTTGAAACAATGTCGTGTTAGTTACACCGTTTAAAACTCAAGAACGGGTTCGCCGATACAGAATAACTATTAAAACATATGCGGTACGAAGTTCGCCGGGACAGCTAGTTGGAAAATAAACGCATCCTACTTTTAAGATGCCTAGTTGGTAAGCCTAGCTCAAACATTTGGACTAGTTTAATACATTGGATGGTATATAAAGTCATTCAAAAGCGGGCTCTTCAGTTTCATGTTACTGAAACATTATATTGCATGGAATATTTTATTTTGTAATGCAAACTTTTAAACTTGGAATCCTCCAGGTAAAGAGCAATTTCTGAAGTTCTACCTATTCACAAGGACCTCTTACGTACTCGCATAATAAATATTGAAGCTTGATCTTATTTGTACCGTTCATAGTAAAATAAAGCAAAATATAATGCTGGCAAGTGGAACATGGCTGAACTAGTACCCCGAGGGGAATCCGAACAGGAGTATGGCTTGAGAAGAAGCTATCGCTCTCTTCAACCATCATATTAGAAGGAAAAGAGTGACCTGCTCCATAAAACCACCACAGTCGATAGCATTAAGTTGATAGATGTTTTTAGAGAATTTAGTGGACACGAGGGTTTTATGTTTAATTGTATAAAGTAAGTTTATAGAGCTCTCTGTAATATATAAAATTATAATACATCTCATCAAACACTTATAGTCCTATAACAGTTTAACAGTTTGCTAAAATACCGCTTGCTGTAAAACGCTTATTCTGATTCGCGCTTGACCAGACTTTACACGTGAACGGAGTCATATTAAAACGCTATAGTGTTTTATCAATTTTCACTGCCATTCTCCGTTATCTCAGTGGTGCCAGCCCTCTTAATTCCAATAGACTAAACTCCATGGAATTTCGTTCAGGGATGGGTATCACAATAGCATTCGAGTCCCTTTAAAACCTTTACAAATGTTGCGAATAGAGCTCTACGTCAATAAGAATTAAATTGAATATTGGAGTTGTACTAATTGGTACTGGTACCTACTTACATTTACGAATAGGGTAGTGAACATTTTTTTGGAAAACCTTTATATTTCAGTTGTATGTCTATTGAATGTCAAAAAAAAATATCGCTAGAATAATTCCAGTATGATCTCACAATTGTAAAATGGACTAGGAGCATTCCCATTAACATTTACATCAGATAAAATTAAGAAATGACCCATAAATTCCTGTTGTAGTAAGCTGAGTGGCCTACTATTTAACTACTAAATGACACACTGGAGCTTACTTTTATATTTTATTTTGTAAAAATAATGAATTTCAAAAAAAAAGACAAGCCCGCTGAGTTTCTTGCCAGATCTTCTCAGTTGAGGTCGCGTTCCGATCCGGATGTAGACTTAAGAAAAAAAAATGTAATGACAATTTGTAAGTGCCCCCGTAGGCCTATACGAAATAAATGATTTGACTTTGACTCTATTAGAAAAACAGGAAATTAAATTGCTAAATAAATATGATTAATTAAATTTAGTTTCGACTTTCGTTAAAAAGACATATAATTTTTAGTGATTATTTTTATAGCTCTATTATATATTTTATTAACACAACATGCACAGCACTCTTTACAACTCACATTATAAATAGTTCAATTCAAAAAATACCGCGTAATCTTTATATGGTGGCAAACTCCATTCGAGAAAAGCAGATCCGATAAAATCATTTCTCTCTGTAAGAAACTTAATATTCACTTGGTGGTAACCAGAGAACCAGCAAGGCGGGAAACTACCAATAAGCCATCCTAAAAAACATAAAACTGCATTGCCTTTTAAGCCTTCGGTCGCTCGGGAAGCGATCCTTTCTTTACAGGGAGGGACTTGAGAGTACATGGCTTTATAAATACCAGCCCTTTTTAATGTCCCACTGCTGGGCACGGGCCTCCCCTCAATGCGAGCGGATTAGGCCATAGTCCACCACGCTGGCCCTGTGCGGGTTTGCGGACTTCACACATCTTTCGAGGGGTTCTCTCAGACATGCAGGTTTCCTCGCGATGTTTTCCTTCACCGTTTAGCAAGTGATAATCATGGTTGAAAATAAGATTTGCACATGAATTCCAGAAATCTCAGTGGTGCGAGCTGGGGTTTGAACTTGCGATCCTCGTTACCGAGGCAAGCGTTCTACCAACTTGGCTATCACTGGCTTAACTTGGCTATGCTTGCTATCATGGCTTTAATTGGTACATGCTTAGTAAGTCCCGAATTTGATCTGAACAATTGAGACCTAATTAATATAATAATTATATGCCTATTTTTTATACTCAAAAATGTGTAGTTACTTATTTGGTGTATTGTGTAGTTAGTTAATAGTAGTTACGTTTATAGCGTTGTACCATGGCTGCGCATGCGATGCATGTTATTAAAACTGTAGTCATGAGTCTAAGCCTCCTTAGTGGATAATTTTCTTCCAACTCCTCCTATTTATCTTTCGATTAATTTCGCGCGGGTTCCAAGACAATTAACTTTACCCCGGGACTCGCCGAGGGTCAAACCTCGGTGTCTTCATTGGACACCACTGTAGATCCTGGCTTACAGGAGTAGCAGTGGTGGGAGTGTGTGGCGGGCCTAGTCCCAAAAAAAAAAAAAAATAATTAGTCTAAGCCTCTTAGTTAGACGTACATTTCAAAAATACACTTTCATGAGCAGTCGATAAGATCCGTATCTGCGTGTCGTCCAATTTAAATATTTCACTGCGCAAGATTGAACAGACCCCGTTGGTGCTACTATTGGAAAGAAAAGGGAAAATGTTAAAGTAATATGGAAAACGATTGTCGAGAATCACACGTTTGGTAAGTATGTGGAGAACAACAAAAGAAATCCTGAATTTCATGACTATAGGGCCTAGGTGCAGTAAGTATATTCGTCTGGCAATATTTATTTATTTATCAAGCTCATTACCTTTTTGCGTATTTTTTTTTAAGATTGTTTTGTAACATTCCTTCATGAATCAAAATATTCTTATTCTAAGCTTATTTAACACATTGGGTGAATGGTTACTAAGGTATCTTAATGTAGTTTCTGTATATGAAAGCAGTACCCATCTTCTGGTGCAGTCGGGTAAAAATAGCGTATTTCCATACAATTTGAGGCTGATCAGTGGGCTTGATTCACGTACGCCTATGAAACGTTATAACATAAATTAATAACTTTTTAGTACGCCCTAATAGCATGTTCATTTAGTCGCCTTTTATGAGAGCGATACCAAATGCTCTACTACGAAATTAAATTTAAAACTTAATAGTTAAAATGATTATCCTACTTTGGCCCTAAACTACTAAGTTTAAGTTGTATTAAGGTGTATTTAGTTGTAACCTATAAACGGTTTAAGTAATAAGCCTAATAAAGTTTACTAGCAAGTAAATCGGGATCTGTAACTAGATTTATAGACCTATCAATGTCTACACTGTTAGCTACAGTACGCTTCTTAACTATAACCTATCAACCTCGAACATAAACTTATTCAAAACTCAACTTTGTCCGTAACAAAATAGAGTGTAAATTTTAGTGTAATCTTCATGTTTCTTAAAATACTGTTGCGTGATTATAGACTAAAAATAAACTATCGTACGTACGTTGACTATACTTCAAAGTTCAGCTATATGTTGTTAGACATAGAGTTTCAATTTCATTGCAGTTTTCTAGTGAGTTGAAACATTTTTGCGTGGCATTAGTTACAAAGTTCGCTAGCAAGCATCTTTGTTTATATGCTCGCCTGTTTGTCGTCGGAAATGGGACACAGTTCTGTTGTGCTGTTTCATCTTACTGTGATGTTTTGTATTCCTAGACTAAGAAGCATTTATAACTACTTATATACTTATCCCACTAATCCCACTAATATTATAAATGTGAAAGTTTGGATGGATGGATGGATGTTTGTTACTCAATCACGCCAGAACGGCTGAACGGATCTGGATGAAATTTGGCACAGAGATAGATTATAGTTTTATCGCGGTAAAATGTATGGTTCCCGTGGGATAAAGCACATACTTTTTAATCGCGGGTAACACGGCGGGGCGCAGCTAGTATAGGATATATATACTTATATTTAAGAAACAAATTTTAATATGACATATTGAAAAAAATATTACTTAATTCGAGGCTAGACCTACCCTCCTTACATATTACTTACGGGGTATACAACCCGTAGTATTACGGTAAAATTGAACCGAAGAAAGAATATACATTAAAGTACATTCTACATCAAAGTACCAGGCGAGCAGAATTAACAAGAAGTAACACGACGACAGCTCAGCAGAGCCAAGGTTCATTGCATCCATAAATTCCACTATAACGCACCATACTTTACCCGTTGCTCTATTGCGCAGTTAATAGAGTCTATTACTCGGATGAATTGTTTTTGGTGAGCGTAAAGAAGGTTGCTTTATTTAAAGCAAGGCTAGAAAAAGTCCAATAATATGCAGGGCGAGATGCTTGAAGTTGGGTATCTTTTTTTTTATTATTACATTATCGGCAAGTATTTGATCTCGATCTCACCTGATGGTACGTGACGATGAGATCTACGATGGAGCATACTTGCCTAGAAGGTACCTGTTCACTCTCGACTTGAAAACACCCAGATTGAAGTCAACGGGGAACAAAGACGCCGGTAGCGTGTTCCATTCCTTGGCAGTTCGCACGATGAAAGTAGAAGCAAACCGCTTAGTACGTACCGAAGGTATGTCCACTGTGTACGGATGACACTTGTCCGTGCGTTTTGTCGACCGACGCTAGAATGAGATGGGGGAATTAATTCGTGTCATTAATCTATAGCGCATTAGTCAGTTAAAAAAAATATTTGCTTACAAAAACTCACACGTGTCATTTTATTAGGACCAAAATATTTTGATCGAGCTCTGGATATCAGAGACAAGAAGCAGCAATAATCCGTAAAGTGTTAACAATATTTTTGAAAGTACCTATTTATAAAACGTTGGATTAGCCAAGGCATTTCGGGGCGTTAGATTTGGACCCCAAACCCGAGGGGGGTTTGGGGTCGAAATCTCCTACCCTCTGCCTATACGGTCTTTAGGTTCAATATCAGCTATGCTATATATATATCAGCTATATCAAGTTTTCAAACGGTTCGTTCGTGTGGATTGGGGGTTTCGTCTTGTCTTGATCTTGGGGTTCTATTATATAAATATCTAGATTCATACTATACACTATAAGCTAGCCCTATGCTTCGATGGAGCGGGAAATTGGAGTCGTACGCCTTAGTCTTAGAAATGTAGCCTTAAAATAGGCGATTTTTAACCAACTTCAAAAGGGAAGAGGTACTCAATTATTTTGTGTTTTTTTGAAATCTGTACCCTTAGCGTAAGTAGTATTCGCTAGAGTAATGTGAAAGTTTGGATGGATGGATGTTTGTTACTCAAACACGCTAGAACGGTTGAACGGATCTGGATGAAATTTGGCACAGAGTCTGGAATAGTACATAGGCTACTTTTTATCCCGATAAAATGTATGGTTCCCGTGGGATAGATTTGTTTTAATTTTTCATACAGCAAAGGATCGATATGATTTTTTGCATAGGTAGTGGTAGTTTAGAGGTCAGAAAATGACAAAGGCAAATATTTATCCCGGAAAAATGCACGGTTCCTATGGGATGGCATACAGGAACCGTGCATTTCAAAAGGACATACTTTTTGATCGCGGGTAACACCGCGGGGCTTAGCTAGTGGTCCATAAATAGTGAAATTTATTAGGTGCGAAATCTTACCGCCATCTTCGAGGCCAACCTGTCTTCCTATTCGTACCCGCCTCATCGCTCCCCTGAAACCATCACCGCTTTGTTTGCCCAAATGCCACAGATGTCTTAAGGGTTTTTTGTCGACTTCTAATCCTCTATTGTGCGATCAAAGGGCCGAAGGGCCCTTTGATTTGTTAGCAAATATTTGACTTGAATGACCAGTCGCCAACGAGGCGATTGGATTATTTCTTTATCCTTTACAAGAAGGTTTTGGGTGATTCGATATTTTTAACAGAATAGCAGTGATTTCTTATATTTACGCGAATACCTACTACACATTGAAATAAAACTAATTTTACGAATCGTCGGGAACATAAAAACATAAAATAAACGCGATAAAATCCGTAAAATTTGTTTTATTTCAAAGTATTACAAGGTTTGTTTAGTGTGTTTATCTGTCTGTATTTTTAGAATACCATTATTAAGAGGTTCTCATAGTACACTTCATATTTGCGATCCGTTCAAGTGTGTGTGTTGTCAGAATAAAGCACAGTGCAGATGCTGATATCTGCGGTTTAGTGCCGCGCCGCGCGAAGTGGTTTATTACTGTCTGTCTGCTCCCTTATTGCGTGTGGACAAGTTGTAAGCTTATGGAATCTCAATGTTACTCATGAATGTGAATTATAATGGAAAATTAGAAAGAAAATAACTGAAATATTTACAAACTAATATAACTTAAAAAGAGTATAGAAAAGCTACAAAAATTTTAAAAAAATTGGTCCATGCGGTAGCGTGCCCAAGATGCTAACCGCATTTCCTTGCTGAATAGCCAAAGCAACTCGCTGAGCGAGGAAATACCCAGCCCTTGGGTCGCCGGTTGCGTCAACTTTCAACCGACTAATGTTACTCATTAGTCGGTTGAAAGATTAGATTCTACAACCCAGGGCCCCAAGTCTGCTAACACAATCGATTCATAATCTAACAGCAACCGCATAGTAACTGTCACTTTTGACAGATATCCCATACAATATCTGTCAAAAGTGACAGTTACTATGCGATTGGTGTTCGATTATGAATCGATTGTGTTAGCAGACTTGGGGCCCAGGAAGTATGTCAGAATCAGAATCAGATTATGTTTTATTCATAGGCACTTATGAATCTTCAAATGTCAGACCTGAAACTCAGCGGTTACATTAAAAAAAACATTGATTGTTGATATTATCACCGAATCATTTTATCGTACGGAGAGTCTTAGGGCGAGTTAGATATCTTGGCACTTTATGGCCTCATAACTTTAACAGTGAAAGACTCGCGGGCTCCGCAAAAACAAAAAATGGCTTCTAACTTCCTATGATAAAGGGCTGATAGGTGCTATAATAAGTGTACTTATAAGTACAAATAATATTGGAGCATTTCTCAGACACCAATCTGAATTGCACCATTGTGTATCGCACCGACACTATTCCACTTAGATCCCGGCAATCAGATAATGAATTAATCCAATAAAAAAGTCGTACAAGTATGTTAAATAAATAACGAAAAGAAATATATCAAATTATTAAAAAAATACACCACGCACTGAGGGCATATCCAAACGCTACTGGTTCGGTCTTGTTTTAAAAAAACAAAAATAATTTACACAATTATTGTATCATTTAAAATTAATAATTGACACAGTGATCACATCAACGTGATCCATATAGCTTACTGATTCATCTGTTAAAATATTTTACATTATTTTTGTTACACCTTATATAACGAGTAATCGGAGGTGAGACAAAACGCTCGTGACTTGTACCATATCATACAATACATCTAGGACGCACAATTGACCTCCGCAAGACTGACCAATAAAAAGGGGTTTTATGCGAAAACTCAGCGCTCGAGTTTTTCTTTTCTCAGATATTTGTTAGGAATACGCTTTCATTTAGGGCTGCCGCCATTATTTCGAGACGGTCGTATAAACAAAATATGTTTCGGAAGTATGTCTGAGCAAGTCTTGCTAGTGGATTATGGATGCTGCAACAGTAACTAGAGGGGGAGTTTTTGGCGATTCAAGTCTCCCCTCTAAAAAAACTACGAACGTCTTAACTCGGTTCCTAATCTGTAAGGTCGATTTGTAGGTTCTCTACACATTGGCATGTTGACTAGACATTTACATGACAATCGCGTAAATATAAGAAATCAATATGAGAATCTGTCGACATTGTACGTTAGTTAAACTTATAGATCGTGCACACCTCACAATAGTTTTACGAGGACAAATTATTGGCTAGGTACCAACCCTATTCAATAAGGTCTAATAGAAGACGTTGATAGACGGCCCTACGCTCGCTTTCTTAATATGAAACTCCATTCAAGCCCTTATATTTCTAATAGATAAGGTTTCTTGCTATGTTGATTTGTATGGCCGCATGAATATTATTAGATTCAGACCACCGACCGAGTTTAATACTATTTATTCAACTCGGACCGATGTCTACTTGGATCATGGTCTAGCCATATTCACAAATAATAATAATAATATCGCCAGACGAACACACCAACTATACGGTCTCACACTAAGCAACGCATGTATTATGGGTACCGTACAATAGACTGAGGGCGAACTCAGTATTTAATACTTATATAGATATTAAACATCCATGACCCGGGTACAAACATTCATGCTCATCACACAAAGTTTGTCCCTACCAGGATTCGAACCCGGGACTCTCGGCGCAGAAAGCAGGGTCACTACCAACTGCGCTTATTTGGTCGTCGAAATAATAAAACAAAATTCAACAATCACACTAATATTATAAATGTGAAAGTTTGGATGGATGTTTGTTACTCAATCACGCCAGAACGGCTGAAAGGATCTGAATGAAATTTGGCACAGAGATAGATTATAGTCTGGAATAGCACACATGCTACTTTTTATCCCGGTAAAATGTATGGTTCCCGTGGGATAGATTTTTTTAATTTTTAATAGAGCAAAGGATCGACATGATTTTTTGCATAGGTAGTGGTAGTTTAGGGGTCAGAAAATGACATAGGGACATAGTTTTTAATCGCGGGTAACACCGCGGGGCACAGCTAGTCACACATAAAAAGGTATTATTGAAATCATTTCTCAGTCATCAAAGTGTAAAGCCTTATGTGTAGTGTGTTCACTGGTGGTAGGCTTCGGCCGTGGTTAGTCACCACCCACTGAACAAAGCCATGTCGCCAAGCGGCCTAGCCGTGTTCCGGCATGATGTTCGGTGTTGCCATTCATGGATGGCGGGTCAGATCAGTTGCGCTGCATGTGCCTAGTGAATGTAGCGTCTCGATGTACTGCCGCCTTCCTACCTAGGCAAGTATGCTCCATCGTAGATCTCATCGTCACTTACCATCAGGTGAGATCGAGATCAAATACTTGCCTATAATGTAATAAAAAAAAGAGCTAAACAAAAACTCAAAATAATTAAATGGACCTTTCAATATTACCTTCCATTTAAAGTTATAACATAATTTTTACGATCGCCATTTTATGTTTTATAACATAAAATGTCCGTTCGTCTATAAATTACGCTTCGGCACAAACTTGGTGTTTATTATCAACGATAAAGCGGGATATCGTTACAATTGTGTTACATTTTATTATTATTGCAAGTATAGTTTTGTGTCCCGGAATCACTTGGGATAGAGGGAGAGACAACATGCAGCGTGAATTAGCAAGAGTTTATATATATATATAGCCTGTGTATAGCGCATTTGTAATCATTATCAAGGCCGTAGCTAAGAATAAACTGTGGTGGGGGGGGGGGGGGTTGAGTTCACTTCAGGGAGGGGGGTTGGGCGCTGCACTAGAGACATTAGTAAGTACCTGTATAAAACGGCGGGTTGTCAAAGGAATTTGGAGGGAGATTAGAACCCCCCCCCTTGCCTACGGCCTTGATCATTACGCCAAAGTCGCAATTTCGGAATGTCAAATTTGAAAAAAGAAGTTGCTTATCAGAAATCGCGATCGTCTATTGGGACTTGGGATTGGCATTTCTTTTTATATAAGTTGTAAAGATGCTCTCCACGGAAGCTGATTAGGGAACCCTTCCATCCACCATGATCCTTCTTGATCCATGCCAGGATTCATTCAACTCCGCCAAGTGAATTGTGCGCTGGAGCATGGACCATGGATGGTTCTCCCAGAATAAAACGAAAACGACTGAGAGTGAGTGAGAGAGAGAGAGGAATGAGTGAGTCCTCCTGTGACCAAAATGTCGGGAACGTAAAAACATATAATAAACGCGATAAAATCTGTAAAGTAAAATAAGATTTTTTTTCAATGTAAATATAAGAAGTCAATACGAAAATAATGACTCTTATTAATTTATTTTTCAAAAATATTAAATGCACAGACACGACCGTGCTACAGTCTTATCAGTATAGATCTAATTTTACAAGCAATAAAAGATAAATGTTTTTAGGTACTTACGAGTACCTGTGTAATAATAATTCTCAACTTAAATTGAGTTGTGCAAATAGCTTTTCAAATGGTTTAATGCTATTTTTACGGTCGTTTTAATTATTTTGTCGCATTGTTTAGTCCTAGGGAAGTATTTGTGGACACAAGCAGGTACGAATATAATACTAATAATATCGCCAGACGAACAAAACCAACTGTACGGTTCCAAACGAAATAATGCTTGTATTATGGGTACCGTACAATGGACTTCGGGCGATCCCAGTATATAATAGAAAGTCGTGTTTGTTACACCATTTATAACTCGAGAACGGGTGGACCGATTTATGTCCTTCGATTTTTTGAATTTGCAGAATAACTATTAAACCTTGGAAAAAAATCACATTTGATTCTGAGACGGTACGAAGTTCGCCGAGCCAGCTAGTATTTATATAGAACATCAATTACTTGGGTACAAATATTCGTGCTCATCACACAAAGTTTGTCCCTACCAGGATTTGAACCCGGTACCCTTAGCACAGATAGCAGGGTCACTACCCACTAAGCTCACTGCTTAGTTTATGATAAACCATGAATATTTAATGAGTGGGTAAAATGTTAATTTTGGGTATAAGTTTAAGGGTTCAATGATATTTCAGGGCGTATTAAAAACCATTTTGGAACCCAACATAAATAATTAGTTTCATTTTTAATAAAGCGCCATCTATACTTTGACCTTTGCACTTCCATGTACTAAGTAAACGCAGCTACCAAATAAACCTTGTCGTAAATTCGCGATAGTTTATAGTTTGTTGTTGATTTACATTTGTGACGCTAGATGACGCTTAACATAACTTTGATAATATATTTTTATAAGTCTTGAACTGCGCCTCTCATGTATAATTATTAGGTACCTACTTATATTGGGTCCATATTTTTTGCGTGTAGTGCGAGAGGCCTGAAGCGCAATTTTCGAATTGTTCAATCAAACTTCATTTTCTCAGTAATTTCGAGTAGGTACACTTTGAGAGAAAAATTTTGAAATTGTCAAAGATTTTGAATTTGGTCGAAATAAAATGCTTCGATAGTGACTCGAATTCGTGCAATTCCTATTAAAACATGGGAAAAACATCACTAAAAATAACAATAAAGACAATTCATTTTCACAAACATTTGATTCCGAGGCGGTTCGAAGTTCGCCGGGACAGCTAGTAACGAAATAAATAAAACCTTCGGGCAGTACTTAGACCGGCAAGTACCTACCTATTTACATAAGGATCATAGTCCTTATATACCTTATCATATATATCTGAAGAACGGCAACTCACAGTTAGGGTTGCGCTCAGTCGATATAAGGGGTGAATGACCGCGCCCCTCTGTCAGAAGGTTACAGAAGTGTATGAAGTAGATCTTGTATTATTATTGGAACGAAGTTCCTTATCGCGCGTTGCGAAAGGGGGCTAGACGGAAAAAAATATCACGAGAAGTTGTAACGACACTTTTTGCTATCTTTGTCGTTTGCATTTACATAATGGTCAGTATTTTCGAGACATTGCACAAGTGCATCCGTGGCGTAATTGGCTAGCGCGTTCGGCTGTTAACCGAAAGGTTGGTGGTTCGAGCCCACCCGGGGGCGATATATTTTTGTTTCCCAAAATTATTGATTTTTTGTACATAATAAATAATAAAAAATACTAAAGGAACTTCGTTCCATCCGGGTGTCCCTTGACTCCTCTCAAGTTTTTTATTTATGTAGCACGTATTAACTGTACACCGTCTAAAACTTGTTTTAATCGATATCTATAAATTCGACTGTAAAATTATATTCTATCGACATTATAATACCTAAATTGCCATAAGTTTATTTGAATATTATGACACTTATGTTTTCATTTCGAAGCTTAAATAATAAAGTATTTTCCGCAAAATATTGCACAGTTTGAAAATTCTCCTTTTTTAGTACGAACACCGACTCCACGACTCTGTTCGCCCGATATATTCTACATAAGGTATCCGAATGCTCATTATGGAGGCCATATTGGTTGCTCGTTATCTTGGCGACTGTACGCACGACTTCACTGCGAGATACTTGCTATAGTTATGTTGTTGTCACTTGTTTTGTGGGTGCAATACCGCGGGAGTAACGGGAGAGGTTAAGATTCGGCTGCTTAGGTTTGGAAATCGATGGGTGTTTTTGCTTTTTCTAGTAAAGCTCCCTCTACTTACAAAAAGGGTTTCAGTTTAACCCTTTTATCATCGGGCTATTATATTAACTGTGGTAAATATACCATGGGCCCTTTTTAGAACCAAAGGATGCCAAGGAGGCGCCATAGAGAAGAGAGAGAAAACCATAGAGAACACTAAATAGAGCATTTTTCATAGATTATTGTCCAAGCTGTGTCTGGCAGAC
Organism: Pheosia gnoma; assembly: GCA_905404115.1. Taxonomy (NCBI): domain Eukaryota; kingdom Metazoa; phylum Arthropoda; class Insecta; order Lepidoptera; family Notodontidae; genus Pheosia; species Pheosia gnoma. Next base: position 5,509,720 of record FR989918.1, on the reverse strand, counting down.
GGCGGTCGACCCGTGTGAATATCGGTAAACAGCCGACCCAAATACAAATTAGGTATAACGCCAGATTGATAGACTGATTGACAGACAAGTTGGCGGACTGCCGAGGATCGGACGACCTTTCTAATTGAATCGGGTCCCCGCAATTGTACCGTAAGCATCTGAATTGTCATTGCGATCGCCTCACGAATTTCAATAACCACTAAGGGTCGTCCGCCGACCACTTTATTTGATGGCTTACAAGAATTTTAGTGTATGTATAATGAATCGAAAACGCATTATTTTGATTCATATAAACCCCTAGCTGCGCCCCGCGGTGTTACACGGGATTAAAAAGTATGTCATTTTCCTCTATGTTCTTTTCTGTAAATCATTTCGTCGTTCATCATTTTGCTCTATGAAAAATTAAAACAAATCTATCTCACGGGAACCATACATTTTACCGGGATAAAAAGTAGCCCATTTGCTATTCGAGACTATAATCTATATCTGTGCCAAATTTCATCCAGACCCGTTCAGCCGTTCTGGCGTGATTGAGTAACAAACATCCATCCATCCAAACTTTCACATTTATAATATTAGTGGGATTAGTGGTCTTATTGCTACATGCAATTTTATTCCAGACCACCAAATCTGGTAAAAATACCAAACGAACAAATTTACTTTAGGTCTTTGGTAATATGAGTCATACCACGGTGACCCACTTCGACTGTCTCAAACAGGTCACAAACAGGTCCAAAAAGTCCGTTAAAGATTGCGGAGGAAAAAAAAAAATTGAAGTCTACAGTTTTCGTATACGATTTTACGAAAAATGTAATACAGTACGAGTTTAAACACGCCACGAAGAGTTCTGCGCAATAAAACATTGATAAAACTTCAAAACATTCGAAGGCGCTACAGTCGGACGTGAATATTGATTTCTTATATTAACGCGAACACTACACATTGCAATAAAACTAATTTTACGGATTTTATTGCTTTTATTTTATGTTCTTTACGTTCCCGACGTTTCGGCTGCTCTACAGCCACCATGGTCACGGGAGGACTGAGGTGTTAGACGTCCTAGTGTCATTTGAACAGGGGTACCTTCATATTTAGTTGTTGTTTGCGATTCGATATATCTGTGAGCACTTTTTGCGTGTAAGATGATTATAAGTGTAGTTTTGGATGATCCACACCAAGAAGTAATGCTGTAAATAAGTAGAGATCAATCAAAAGTAACAACTTCGATGCTATCGTCATTTTATTACGAGTCAACAATGCTCGTAGGCTTAGCGCCCCGACTATGAGCTGTGGGTACTGAGAATTTTTGCCCTTTGAACAACTTGATCAGACCTAGGACCTCATAATCGGACCGTACACGCAGCCACTAACGAACAAATAAATTTAACCAATTCAAATATCAAGGATAATATTCAAAAGCCTTATAACTTAAAGATCAATTTACAGAAGCAAAGGAGGAGATTCAGTCATAAATCTCAGCTTACTGTCTGCGAATTTTATAGCCGCACTGTTGAAAGTTTGAGCTTTTACGCTTCCACGAAACGCCACAAAGGAAAATAACAGACAACGCCTCCAAGATTTTAAGGCAGATGACGATTCGCGTTGTATTCGCGCCGTATTCATCCTTTGTTACTAAAGTTTTGAGCCTCAAACGATAATATCCTCCTGGCTGTATTTCTCGATGGCCGTTCGGGCAGAAAGGTCCTAGAATAGCGACCATGAGCCAGAAGTACCAGCTAGAAGACGTAGTGTAAGACGGCCGACCACAAGGTGGACCAATCATATCACACGCGTCGCAGGAATCCGGTGGATGCGAGTGGCGAAGGACCGTGATGTGTGGAAGTCATTTGGGGAGGCATATTTCCAGCATGGATGGAATGAAGGCTGAATTTCAGGCTCGGTGGCCGATCTCAACGGAGACTAGCGCATGTATGCACTCTCACACCCCTTAGTGATGACTCTTACTCACATAGGCTGATAGGACGGCAATGCGACAAGACCAGAACCGAAATTTCGGGACCGTTCTGTGGTAATTTGCTTTGCCTTGTAGTTACTGTCTGCTTTTTACTATTATGTTTGTCTCTCTCCATACGGGCTATACCCGGAGTCCAACACGTAGAGGTCCTTTTTGAGAATTTTAACGTTATATTATTTATTGTTATTAAATTGTTGGGTGTCGTACTGAAATGGTAAAAACGGGACCCTTATTGTGCAACTATGTCCGTCTCGCACACCTGGTTATATAATAAGACGAAAGCTTGTAATTTCATTAGCAGTCTTATTTTATGCTCATCCCACACAATTTGCTCCTGCAAAAATCCTGGGACCCTTAGTAAACAAAGCATTGCAACAAATCGGGTCGACAATTAATTTACATGCTTCACATCGACCCTTATCTTTGTTCCTTTATTTTCCTGTCCATCTTAAACTCCGAAACACCTCCGGGCCTGCATTTTATTTTACTCCAAAAGATTGATAGCTTAAAGTTTTTGCGCGAAATTCGTTTAAAATTCCATCTATTCTTTTCGTTGTTCAGCCATAAAAGAATACTTTAGATGCCTAGACTAATACAATTTAAATTCATGTTGCCAAGCCGAAAAACGATTAGTGTAACAAAAGGTTGATGTGGAATGTTGCCAGTCATAATGTAAATTTTGTTGTTACAAATATTTACATAGTTTTATAAAGTACTAGCTGCGCACCGCGGTGTTAACCGCGATTAGACAATATGAAAAATTAAAACTAATTATCCCACGGGAACCATATGTGCTATTCCAGACTATAATCTATCTCTGTGCCAAATTTCATCCAGATCCGTTAAGCCGTTCTGGCGTGATTGAATAACAAACATCCATCCAAACTTTCACATTTATAATATTAGTGGGATATATTTGAGTATAGGATGTTGTTTCTATCCTAATTAGTTATTTGTTAGTCCATAATATTATTAAAGGTAAAGTTAGTTTGTGAGTTTGGATGTAGAGGCTAATTTCCTAAAGGATTGACGCCACTTGGTAGAAGATTGCCGAGTATACAATATAAACCTTGGTTCAATAATCACAATCAGAATCTCAATAGTTTTTTTATTAATGTTAGCCATTACCATAATTATTATGCTACAATACCTATGCACAACGAGTTTCACATCTAGTCTTGGTATGGAGGTGATAACCAGATAATCTAGTTTATTGTAGGTATTTAAAAGCAATGATCGCCAAGTTAGTAGAACGCTAGCCTCGGTAATGAGGATCGCAGGTTGAACTCCCAGCTCGCACTTCTGGAATTTTTGGATTTCACGCCCGAATCAAATTTCCGGGTGAAGGCAAACATGATGAGGACACCTGCAAGTCCATGAGAACCCCTCGTAAGACGCGTAAAGTCCGCCAACCTGCACTGAGCCAGCGTGGTGCACTATGGCCTAATCCCCCTCGCATTGAGGAGAGGCCAGTTCCCCACAGTTGAAAATAAAAAGGGGTATATGTATTTTTTTTTGTTCGGTGATCATGAATAAGCATTGAAAGTCGAAAGTATAGCTTTCAAATAGTATTCAGTTTGCAACGGTTTAAAGTTAGTTATTTCAATAACCGTTAACTGAGTTCTTCTCTCTGCATAGATGAATGAATGGGTAACGATGTTCCGTTGCAGACAATCTAGTTCGATCTCAATGCTTTTAGGCACGCGATTTGAACTAAAAATAGTTATATCGGTATTTTGAAACGAATTAAGTGTACTTGATTGCAGTGATAGCCAAGTTGGTAGACCGCTTGCCTCGGTAACGAGAATCGCAGGCTCAAGCCCCGGCTCGCGACTCTGAGATTTCTGGATTTCATGTGCGAATCTCATTTTCAACCATGATTATCACTTGCTAAACGGTGAAGGAAAACATAGCGAGGAAACCTGCATGTCTGAGAGAGCCCCTCGAAAGATGTGTGAAGTCCGCCAACCCGCACTGGGCCCGCTTGGTGGACTATGGCCTAATCCCCCTCGCATTGAGTCGTGCCCAACAGTGGGACATTAAAAAAAGGGCTGGAAGTATTATATTATTATATACTAACTGTTGCCCGCGACTTATTCCGCGTGGTATTTAACAAAGACAACCGTTGACAACAGCCTGCTCGCGTGTTCTGAGCCAGCGAGACGCATTGCAGGTTGTTGCTATCAAACTTAATCAGGCGCTGCGCTGCAACATTGGTTTTAATGTTTTTTTTTTTCTTTCTTTCTAATGTTTTTTCGTGAGATCCTATTTTTTTTTCTAAAATAAATGTAGCCTAAGTTACTCCTTGTTACATCAGCTATATGCCAGTGAAAGTCCCGTCAAAATCGGTTCAGCCATTTCAGAGATTACCCGGAACAAATAGACAGACAGACAGACAGACAAAAATTGTAAAAAAAAATGTTTTGGTATAGGTACCGTGTATACATCCAAATGCACTTAGTAAAAAGCGGTTATTTTAATATTACAAACAGACACTCCAATTTTATTTATATGTATAGATGTATAGATAAGTGTACCCACTGAATGAACTAGAAATAGTTACTCGGGTATCCATTGCGCGTTACTTATCGCCATACAAGTGTTGTTAAGTTTGGGTTTGTACAGTTGATATGTCTGGCGATATTAATTTATTTATGTGACCTTATTCAACCATTATTATTTCATATACAACCTGCACGCTAGCCGCATCCTAATTACCAAAACGACACGCCAAAGTCACCTTTACAATTAAAGTAAAATAAGGAAATTGAGGGAGCTTATCGCGTGACTGTCGGTGGCAATGTCATGGCTGTAATAATACTGTCCGAGTGATAAGGATGAAATAAAATCATTGAAGTCTTATGGTTCAGTATAATGTTGCTCCTCTTCTTACTAGATAACAATTTGTGTTCGGGTTTTGGGTTTATTAAGTACTGTAAACATTGATATTAATGTACCACGGAATAGTTTGACCGCTCGAAATAAAAATTGTGTTGCACTGAACTGAGGTTCCGGAACCACACCTTCTTCAGTATCTCATTGACACTTGCAAAGTGCGGAGCGGAGCTTGACTTACGCAAAACAATTCAGTTACGCAATCGAATAGAATGAATGTAAATACCAAATCATTATTATTTACACGGCAATAACATACGATTACAACAACTAATACATGTGAGCTAAGTCGAGAGTGTAATGACTACATTACACTCTCGACTTCATTGTATTATAGTGTGTGTTTTTATGCATTTTTTTTTCTCACAAGTGTGTTGACATACGTCGCATGACACGCGTGAGCATTCGGTCATTACACTCTCGGCACCTGGACTGTAATGACTAACTTAGCTCACTTGTAACATAATGTACTGCTTCTGCACATGGGCAAGTCCAACATAGACACGCCCAAGCGTGAACAAAACTAACGCAAGATTGCCAAAGTCCACTAAACGATACTTAGTTGTTTTTGAAGCACTAAAAACGACCTTAAGGTAATATATGTTATTTCAGAAACAAACATGCCATGTTAAGTATGTATATTATGAAAATTAGAGCAAAAAGTTTACAGCTAAACCGAGACATAAATATATTTAATCGTGTCTTAGCACGAAACACGCTAATTATAACTGTAGCAAATAAATACTGAAAGTTTCAGCACGTTACGGGAGCTTTAGTTTAGTTTTTGAACTTGTTTTGCTGATAATGTTAAAGTATTCTGTACTAGCTGCGCCCAGCGGTGTTACGCGCGATTAAAAAGTATGTCCTTTTCCTCTATGTCCTTTTGCAAATTCACGCTTCCTGTATGCTATTCCATAGGAACCGTGCATTTTTTTCGAGATAAAAAGTAGCATATGTGCTATTCCCGACTATAATCTATCTCTGTGCCAAATTTCATCCAGATCCGTGCAGCCGTTCTGGCGTGATTGAGTAACACACATCCATCCATCCAAACTTTCACATTTATAATATTAGTGGGAATATAATATTAGTGGGATTGCTGAAGGGAAAGGCATGGGTACACTCTTGCTCGCCCTGATTTATCTCTGAACCAGTCCATCCAGTCTTGTGGACGGATGTATATACAAGGTTTAACAAAAATAGTGTAAAAATTTTTAAAGGGGCTAACAAGTAGGTGATAACGATCACGTTTTTGTATAAAATATATGTGTATACAGTGTTTGATTTTTTTGTGAGAAAGCAAGACAGTGCCGTTACATTACGGACTTACCTATATGTAGTGTCATTTATAATATTGCAAATAATTTGATTATTTTAACGGGAATGTGACCTTTATATCCTACAGATGGATCCTAAAAAATATTTTACACTATTATTGTGCAACCTTATATAAGCTGTTACCCGACTTCGTCCGCGTGATATTTAACAAAGACTCAGCCGTTCAAAAGAACAGCCTGCTCGCGCGTTCTGATCCCGCGGAACGTATTGCAGATTGTTGCTATCAAACTTTAATCAGGCGCAGCGCTGCAACATTGGTTTTTTTTTTTTTTTGAGAGATCCTATTTTTTTTCGAAAATAAAAGTAGCCTAAGTTACTCCTTGTTACATCAGCTATCTGCCAGTGAAAGTCCCGTCAAAATCGGTCCAGCCATTTCAGAGATTACCCGGAACAAACAGACAGACAGACAGACAGACAGACAGACAGACAAAAATTTTAAAAAAGGTTGTTTTGGTATAGGTACCGTGTATACATCCAAATGCATTTAGTAAAAAGCGGTTATTTTAATATTACAAACAGACACTCCAATTTTATTTATATGTATAGATATTTCAATTAGGTACTTTTTTACCAAATGGAATAGTATATTGATTTCTTATAATTACGCGAATACTACACATTGAAATAAAACTAATTTTAAGGATTTTATCGCTTTCAAACTATGACACTAGGATGTCACCCACCTCAGTCCTCTCGTGACCATGGTTGCTGTACAGCAGCCGAAACGTCGGGAACGTAAAAAACATAATATAATCGCGATAAAATCTTTAAAATTAGTTTTATTTCAAAATGAAATCACACTAATATTATAAATGTGAACGGATATGGATGAAATTTGGCACAGAGATAGGATTATACACATATTTTTATCCCGGTAAAAAGGACATACTTTTTAATCGCGGGTAACACCACGGGGCGCAGCTAGTTGTATTTATAAAATGATTATGTACCTACATTACAGTTATTTCTTTTCGAAAAAGCTTGAACATTTAAAACAGTTTTCATACTGAAATAAAACATGTAATTTTTCCTTTAATATATATATATATATATGTTTTTACGTACAAAAATACGACACTGAAGTATTAAATCAAACCAAATGTATTTCCCATTCAACATTTTCAACCCCAATATTTTATTACACTATTTTGTTAATGCGCTTCAATAATACTTATTCAACTGTATTAAGGTTCAATATCCCACGGTTCGGTTATTGCAATGCCTGTTTTTTTTTTATCTGGTAAACACATTTTATTCGTACGTTTCTTATAACCTTATTTTTTATTTCATAGGGCTTAGTTTCCAATGGTTGTAAGAATGTTAGTGAAAATTGGCCTTGAGTAGGTTAACCTAACATAACGACGGAACAAACAAAACGACGATGTTGACACGAATATGAAACGCGAAGTTGTGTAAAAAGTGAATATATATTATAGTATTTGTTTAGTACGTTTCATAGCTTGGTATCCATTGTATAAAATATTGGGTAACGTTCACAAAAACAAAAAAATACATTAAATATATAATTGCCTCGTATCCAGGGCCGGATTGAGCCGTGTACAGGCCCCTAGGTAATGCAAGTCTTGGGGCCCTGTTCCCTCAGGTAGAAAGTGTCTAAACAGTTATGTTCACTAATACGGATTACTTACAACCAGAATCTCACTGAATTTTAATAATTAAAACTAGAATCTGAATATGTATTCTTCACCCGACCAACATAAATTATTTGAATTGAAATTGTTAATTTGTCCCATGAGTGACTCTAACAATAATTCAACCAATGGCGAAGATTTATATATAATATAGCCTAATTTGCTCACGGGTCTCGGGGCCCCTAGGCGGAGCACGGTCAGCGGTCAATCCTAGAGCGATAAATACCTATAGCACACTGTACCCCGGCGGTCACAGCCGCAACGCGCTTGCAAGCGATAGAGCTACGCGCATAATCTGTGCCAATAGGCAGTAGCCTCCATTGGATATATGAATCCGGCACTGTCCAAATCGGTTTTTAAATCCCTGTAATAAAAGGTACCCCATAAATGTAGCCCCGTGACCTAATAATAACTGTAGTCGCTCCTTAATGATAAAAGGATGGCGTGACACCGGGAGGGTGGAGTCATGACGTCAGCGCGCTTGTTAGCCGTACACATGGATATATACTTTTCTTATGATAGTAGATTACAGCAAATTAATTGGCATTTATTCGGTTTGTTAGTTGGTAAAATTTCTCGCCTTGGAAATAAGGTGCGCAGGTTTAAACCCTGGCTCGCACCACTGGGATTTTCGCACTTTCATGTGCAAATCTCGTTTTCAATAATGATTGTCACTTGCTGTACGGTGAAGGCAAACATTGTAAGTAAATTGATAATTGTATGTATGTGTAGGTATATTGTGTGTGGGGGTGTGTTGGGGTGTTGGCGTGTGTAGGGATGTGTTATGGTATAATTAGGGTGTGTTGAGGCGTGTTAGGATGTGTGAGCGTTTGCGTAAATGTGTGTCCGTGAGTTTATGTGTAGGCGTGTTTTTAAGAGTACGAGCGCGAACGCGTGATTGTGTGTGTGTGTGTGCGTGCGTGTGTGTGGGAGTGTATGAGTGTGTGTAAGTGTGTGTGTGTATGGGTGCATGTATGTATTTTCGTTATTCAAAAAGTCAACCTCAAAAAATCTAAGCCTCCGCACAGGTTGCCTTTCAGGGAACAGCACTATTATTTAAATTCAATGTGAATTAAACACAAGAAGCGGTCTTCACCTACGCTTCCATTACAAGCTAGCACCTGCCGCCGAGTGACAAAAACAACACAGCTCATTACCATTTTCCTTCTAAAAACAATACTTGTAGAAATAAAAGGAGTATTTTCTTCGGTTGCGCCTGCGCTGTGTACCAATTAGCGGGAGCTTAAGGGGTAGTGCAAGACTTTACACCATAGACTTGATAATGGAGACGAACTGAAAACGAATATTAGTTCTGTCTCTGTTGTTTTGTGTAGAAGCGATAGAGACGGCTACCCCTCAACGTGGTCTGGTGGGTTATTTTAAATCATTCGGAATCGACATCGGAAACGGATTTGAAACTTTCCGATGTTGATGTCGCTCCCGACGGGCTATCTGACGGAACCTTTTGAAAAAACGATTCGGTATTGTCATCAAGATACATCGAAGATAATCATATTTGGACATTTTAATAGCGATTGTGGTAATCCAGTTCAGAAGTTTTCGATTCCGTTTCCGATATCGATTTCGAATGGTTTAAAATAAGAAGGCTATAATTCACGACACTGGCCCAGTGCGGTTGGAGAACTTCGAACACCTTTCAAGAACCGATTACATTCTCTCAAACATGCGGGCTTTCTCACGAAGGTTTTTATTCTTCATTTATCATGTAATATTTTTTTTTTTTATTACATTATAGGCAAGTATTTGATCTCGATCTCACCTGATGGTAAGTGACGATGAGATCTACGATGGAGCATACTTGCCTAGGTAGGAAGGCGGCAGTAGATCGAAACGCTACATTCACTAGGCACATGCAGCGCAACTGATCTGACCCGCCATCCATGAATGGCAACACCGAACATCATGCCGGAACACGGCTAGGCCGCTTGGCGACATGGCTTTGTTCAGTGGGTGGTGACTAGCCACGGCCGAAGCCTACCACCAGTAGAGTTGTCACCTGGTTGGCACCACCCAGGGTATCTCGAGGGTACTTAATTCTCCTACGGACGAAGGTGACTCGACCCCAAGATGTACCAACCCCAAGTGTAAGTGGATTGGTAATATAATCCTGTATTCTTAATCCCAAAAGTGTCTAAGTAAGTAATTAATCTACCCAATTTAATTAAAGACCGCATCTATCCGTTACTGAAGTCTGGGATACACTCATAATATCCTTTTACTTTTAGTTCTAAGAACTGTTTGCATAATGCGCGTGAGCATGGTAGGCGCAGCGTAAGGATGGTGGCATACCCACTTGGCAATGACATTTAATTTAAATGTTGTATTTTGCAGATATGATATAGTTACAAATATTGTTACTAGATGGCGTTAGTGTAATTTACTTTGCAGCATTGAAATAAAACCAATTTTAAAGATTTTATCGCGTTTATATTTTGATTTTACGTTCCCGACGTTTCGGCTGCTTTACAGCAACCATGGTCAAAAAATATTCTGATTCTGATTCTATCTCAATATACCTTGGGGTGTAAGGAGGTGGGGGGTTGGGGGGTTGGTTATTCCATCAATATCCATAGAGATAATCATTGTCATCTCTGAAACAATGGACACTCAATCGTTGCACTCTTTTCATTGAAAAATATTTTTTTTCATTTTTTATTTTATTATTTTTGCTGTGCCCACACACGCATTGTGCCACTAGCCTAACCAAAGACAAAGTTTAACCACAATGTATAGATGTTGCAAATGGCGCGATCCTTTTATTTTCTAACGTGCTAAGTAAAAGTTTTAGTTAAACGTGTTCCAACTCTACACGAGGAAAGAGGAATGACATTAGCTTTATTTGCTTTTAGGAAAATTTACAGACAAATTAGATTTAATAGATTGTGTTGATAAACGCACCATTTAAAAACGGCTAGACCACTTTTTAATTTGCCAAGTTTTAAGGGTTCCGTTGTAAAATTAGGTAACCCTTAGTCTTATTACCAAAAGTTGCTTGAGTGCTGGTTTTTAGCAAGACTAAAACGAGCGGAGCGGAGAAGGATAAGGAAATATTTTTAGCCAATAAATTTAGTTAACCTAAGATTTAGTCGCGCGGGGCGGAGCTGAGCTGAGTGGAGTGGGATAGAGCGGAGCGTAGAGGAGTGGAGCGGGGCGGGGCGGAGCGGGATGAAGCGGAGTAGGGTGGAGCGGAGTGGGGCAGAGTGGAGAGCGGTAGAGCAGAGCTTAGCTGGGTGGACTGGAGTGGAGCGAAATAGGACGGAGCAAAGTGGAGTGGGTTGGAGTTCTGTTTATTTCTCTAGGTAAGAGTAACGTATAATATTATTTATAAAGCAACTCTTCTCCTACCGCGTTGCGTATTAGTTTGTGGACATAACATTTTCAGGATAACAACTTATCTACCGAAATTTTGTAAATTGGAGAATTTGACAAACGAATTGTTTGGTGAAACACAAGCCTATAACCGAGAGTATTCGGAGCTATTAGTCGCCTTTTACATACAGTTATAAGTCAAACTAGTTGAAATGAGTTCATCTAAAATTATGCAGTTGTCTATCTCAGAATAGCACTATTCTAAATATATATAAAATAAATTGCTTTTACTAAAATTAAAAAAATACACGTTTTAGTAGAACCGCTTCACATCATACGCTTATGAACATTGATATGCAAAATTTTATGAACCAAACCTGAAAACACAGCAGAAATATCGACTTTAAGTCAGGGAAAGTACATTTCGAATTCGAATATTTTTTTCTGAAAATGTTGATGTATTATTGCATTATACTGTCCAGCTATTGTTAAACTGGTTTTCAGCAGGAGCACATAAAACTAGTTACATCCCTTTTTCGCGAATGTGGGTTCGTATTGGTTGTCCTACTTCATCGTCGTATCGTGTAAAGGATGGTGGCGCAGGAGACGTTTTTTTCTTTAAATTTGAATAAATTTACACTTTTAAAGAAAGGTTTTGAGTTTATATAGGGTTTTTGAACTCTTGCGCAGTCCGTCACTAGATTATGGGAGTGCGATTATTAAATCGATGGTGTTGTGTAATTTGAATCGATATTATTATTGTGTCGAACAACATTATTTTAAATTTCATGTCTATACAAACAAATAAATAAAATTGGAGTGTCTGTTTATAATATTAAAATAACCGCTTTTTACTAAGTGCATTTGAATGTATACACGGTACATATACCAAAAAAACATTTTTTTTACAATTTTTGTCTGTCTGTTTGTTTCGGCTAATCTCTGAAATGGCTGGACCGATTTTGACGGGACTTTCACTGGCAGATAGCTGATGTAACAAGGAGTAACTAAGCCTACTTTTATTATAGAAAAAAAAAATCTCACGAAAAAAATTAAAACCAATGAAAAATTTAATAATATTCGATAGGGAAGTTGTATACATACATTATTTATTTTTCTATATTTCTTTTTTGTTAAATACCACGCGGACGAAGTCGCGGGTAACAGCTAGTGAACGTTATAATATGACGGGATGTATGTTTCATTGTAATCAGTATTTTAATTATATAAAATTGAGTTAACTGGCTGTTTCCAGTGTCTTATCGGCGGTACTTAAATACGATAATGTTTTTAAGTAATAAAAAACACAAAAACTCACACCAAAAATCGTAGAACACTAAAACATATCAATCTATAATTATTCGGGATTACCTAATTGGGTCGCAATAATCGATCATAGTAAGTCTTGAAATAAAACTATTTTTTACGGATTTTATCGCGTTTATAGATAGATAACTCTTTATTGCATACCGATCTCATTAACATTTCATATTTATATTATGTTTTTACGTTCCCGACGTTTCGGCCTATTGTTTTTATTCGGCTATTTATTCGGCTTTGGCCTAATCCCCCTCGCTTTGAAAGGAGGCCCGTGCCCAACAGTGGAACATTAAAAAGGGCTGGTATTATCTATACATCTATACATATAAATAAAATTGGAGTGTCTGTTTGTAATATTAAAATAACCGCTTTTTACTAAGTGCATTTGGATGTATACACGTTACCTATACCGAAACAACATTTTTTACAATTTTTGTCTGTCTGTCTGTCTGTCCGTCTGTCTGTCTGTCTGTCTGTCTGTCTGTCTGTCTGTCCGTCTGTCTGTCTGTCTGTCTGTCTGTCTGTTTGTTCCTTGTTGGCTGGACCGATTTTGACGAGACTTTCACTGGCAGATAGCTGATGTAACAAGGAGTAACTTAGGCTACTTTTATTTTAGAAAAAAAAATAGGATCTCACGAAAAAAAAAACCAATGTTGCAGCGCAGCGCCTGATTGTTTGATAGCAACAACCTGCAATGCGTCCCGCGGGCTCAGAATGGGCGGGCAGGCTGTTGTCAACGGTTGTCTTTGTTAAATACCACGCGGACGAAGTCGCGGGCAACAGCTAGTTACAAATAAGTTACGTACAAAGCAAGTAAATACAGCCCTGCTAATAAGTAGCCCCTACAATAAGTAATACACAACCCACATCCCGAAGAGAACGAGGATACAACCTGAGTTTTATGCAAATAAAAAGATAACGGAGCAACACCTGACGTAACAAAAAATAATTTGACGTAAGATGAGCCTGGGAATGAACTTGAGTTAGGGTTTTATAGGGTTCAATGTATTTTGGGTACAGTTTTCGAAAAACCACTCGAATCGAAAACTTCCGAACTGGATAACCGCAATCGCTATTAAAATTTCCAAATTTCATTATATTCGATGTATCTTGATGACAATACCAAATAGTTTTTGCAAAAAGTTTCGAGGATTCGAACCGAACCGAAGAACCGAAGAAGTCACTACCAACTACGCTAATCAGACCGGCAAATTATGTCACATGCCTCTTATCTCTTCTGATCACATGCTCGAGTCATCCTATTCTCTTGCTCTTTCATTCTCTGTAACAAACCATCTCAATGTAAGGAACCCAAACCCATTAAATATTATTTCATCTTATCCTTTTTTCTTCACTTCTCACAAAGATTAAACACAGTGCTCTTGATAGTCCTATTTGTGGAGTCCCTAATCAAATCTTTGCTTTTATTTTTTGGGGTCGAGTCACCTTCGTCCGTAGGAGAATTAAGTACCCTCGAGATACCCTACACGTGACCCTGGATGGTGCCAACCAGGTGACAACTCTACTGGTGGTAGGCTTCGGCCGTGGCTAGTCACCACCCACTGAACAAAGCCATGTCGCCAAGCGGCCTAGCCGTGTTCCGGCATGATGTTCGGTGTTGCCATTCATGGATGGCGGGTCAGATCAGTTGCGCTGCATGAGCCTAGTGAATGTAGCGTCTCGATCTACTGCCGCCTTCCTACCTAGGCAAGTATGCTCCATCGTAGATCTCATCGTCACTTACCATCAGGTGAGATTGAGATCAAATACATGCCTATAATGTAATAAAAAAAAAAAAAAATTTAGTGTTAAACGTTCCAGAATAAATTATTTTTTCTCTCTCTCTCAGCTGAATGACGTCCACTGCTGGACATAGACCTCCCCCAATGATTTCCACACATCACGGTCCTCCGCCACTCGCATGCACCGGCTACCTGCTACGCGTGTGATATCATCGGTCCATCTTGTGGGGAGCCGTGCTACACTTCGGCTTCCGGTTCGTGATCGCCATTCTAGAACCTTCTGCCCCAACGGCCATCGGATGGAAAACCATAAAATATCTACGATCTGATTAGCGTGGTTGGTAGTGCTTCTGCTTTCTGTGCCAAGTGCCCGGACTCGAATCCTGGTAGGAAAAATCTTTGTGTGATGAGCATAAATGTTTGCACCCGAGTCATGGATGTTTAATATGTATATAAGTATTATATACTGAGTTCGCCCTCAGTCCATTGTACGGTACCCATAATACAAGCGTTGCTTAATGTGGGACCGTAAAGTTGGTGTGTTCGTCTGGCGATATTATTATTATATTATATTATTATCTGTCTAAACGTACCTGAGGCAAGGGCATGATGAAATAGTCAGAAACTGATGACTAAATACGGTGCTGGATTCAATTTGATGCAGAGGCTCAGTGGTGGGGTCGCTTCTCCCAGTTATTTAACAAAGGATTTCTGCCGACTAGTTCCATCATTTATCTGATATCTTTTTGGGGAAGCAGCCGACTCCAAGATTAAAGAGAGAAAACGTTCAAGCATTTCCTGGTTATTACACCCAACTCTACATTAGCAGGTCCTTGCTTGTACTTGAGATAAATCTGATACCTTTAGCTTCTTCCGAGAAAACCCCAAGCTTCGTGTGTCAGTGCATAATATTAAGTTTATGTTGGATCGTTCCGTACATACGAGGGCGGTATTCAACTTTGTTTCAATGATTAACTGCTGCTCGTCGGGGTTTAATTTAATTATACATTGATTTAGTTGTTACTGTTATGAATAAACTTTAGTAACCTTTGAGATTGAGAAGTTTATCATATTGGACAGGATCAAATTGTATAATATTTCCAAAAGTGCCTGATTACAGCATTTTGCTTCAACGAAAGATTGAAATAAACGACTTTTTTCGAATTTCGTCGCGTTTATTTTATGTTTGTACGTTCCCGACGTTTCGGCTGCTTTACAGCAGCCATGATCACGGTATGACTGAGGTGTTTGACGTCCTAGTGTCATAGTTTGAACCGGATACCCTCATATTTAGTTGTTGCTTGCAGTCCGATCTACGCATAAGGTGCCTACAGTGTCCTGAGGTCTTGCAATGGTGCGCTAGGTTGTGGATTTAATTATATTAATTACTGGATCCCAAGTCGGTGGTAGCACCCAGCCTTCTTCCCTATTGAAATTAGAATGTTTTTCGAAACGTCGGGAACGTAAAAACATAAAATAAATCAAATAACGAAGCGATCTGGTAAATCTAAACGTCTGTCTTTTCTGGCAAGGATTTCAAGAGTAAATGTATAATAACAATAATATCGCCAGACGAACACAAACTATACGGTCCCAAACTAAGCAACGCTTGTATTATGGGTACCGTACAATGGACTGGGGGCGAACCCAGTACATTAGATCTATGACTCAGGTACAAACATTCATGCTCATCACAAAGTTTGTTAATACCAGGACTCGGACCCGGGACCCTCGGTGCAGAAGGCAGGGCCACTACCAACTGAACTAATCAGGTCGACATTGTATATATTTTGAATATTATGCCATCTTTAAACATTAATTAAAACCAATTCAACATCGCTAAACAAACGCATTGACTCATTCTCAATTTCTCAGAAGGCGTGCCTTCATTTCTTAGTTGTTTTTTTTTTTATAAATGCCTGAGATGGGCTGGTTTTTTGATCTGGAAATAAGAATTTGGAGTTTAAAGGTCCCTGTAAATGCCAAGATAATGTTCTGTAAATATGTGATAACAGTTGATAACAGCTGAGGACACAGCTTATGTATGGTCCCAAACTAAGCAAAGCCGCTTGTAGGTAGTATAAAATACTTATACAAATATTAAGCATCCATGACTCTGGTAAACACATTCGTGCTCATCACACGAAGTTTGCCCCTACCGGGATTCATACCTGGGACCCTCAGCCCAGAAAGGAGGTTCACTACCAATTACTGTGCTAATCGAGTAGCACAATTGACTTGAAAACAATACTTCCATATGGGCCATAACTATGGTGACTAAAATGGAGAACACTACAAAGAAAAAAAAATTCAACCGAATTGAGAACCTCCTCCTTTTTGAAGTCGGTTAAAAATGAATCTTTTCGTCTATGACTTTGTCTTGTTTATAAGCTTAACCATAACTTTAATCCCTTTTTTAGCGGAAAAGGGAATATCTCCCAGCCAGGCGGGTGGTATGCCTGGCGGGGCGGCCGCTATGCCCCGACCGTTATTGTCGGGATCTTGTATATATGTTACGTGCTCCGAAAACTCTCATAGCGCGTTTCAGGATTGTATTGAGAATTGTCTATTGTTCTGAATCTGTGTCGCTTGTGGCGAGGTTGAAGAGATCGCTACACTTTTTTTGTGTACATTCTTTTTGACTTAAATATTAAAATGCGGCCTTACAAAAGTGTTGCTTTCCTGCATCGCCATCTCCCATCACTCTACATGGTAGAATGATGTAGAGTCTACATCATCGAAGATGGAATAAGTGCTGTTGACGGGTGTTTATGTAAAGCGCATCGACTGAACCCGATAAAGTTATCGTGTGAAAGGCTCTTAATAAGCGTTGCGCCAAAATATGACAGACTATTTCTTAAAAGTGATTATCGGTTTTCGTCTTAATTGGAATAAATATATGATTCACTTTGCATTCCAGAAATCGTGTCAGCATTTGCGTCAATCTCGAAAAGTACCTGTTTAAGTACCTATTCCTGGTACCTTTGAATTCTTTCTATTGGCACATAATGCAAAGTATAACATTTAACATTGAATACATTACCTATGCACAGTGGCGTAGCATAGGTCATTAGCACCCGGTGCGGATTTCAAATTTGCCGCCCTTTTATTTTTGCTATTAATTATAAAAAAAATTGGGGCATGGTAAGGACAAAAAAATGACGAAAAAAACACTGAAAGATTTTTTTTTTTTCTCTAACCGCCACCGGCATAGTGCCGCCCGGTGCGGACCGCAGCCTCCGCCCCCCCCCGCCCCCCCCCCCCAGCTACTCCACTGCCTATACAGAGTGTAAGAGCATGATAACGAAAACTTTGGGAAAAGGTTACATTTAATGCCTATAATAGTAAAATCATGGGCTACAAATCTTGTAATTTTTGAGCGCGCAATGTATCATAAACAACGTGATTAGAGCACAACGCCCCGCGTGATGCCTGACGCGTGCGAGTGACGAGCGCGCTCGAGCGTATCGACTTTTAATTTACATTGCAGTTTTAGATATTAATTAGTGTTTTTTTTTATTATAATCACGTTCAGATAGACTTGTATTATAAACTTCATGCTAAAATAAATTAAAAAAGAACTGAAAACATTGACCGAAAAATACAACCCTGCGGTGTTTAAATTAATGAGTTGAATCCATGGTATCAGTTTTCGTTACGAAGCCACTTACTTACACCCTATATTATATACACAGTTTTTAAAGCAAAAACTGCGGGACTCTTGCGCCTTAGTTTTGGTCTGGGGAAAATGCCAGATCAAGACATTGGGCAACACTTATGACGTCACTCGGCAGTAGATGACTAAACACACGTCAAAACCTCCCTAAATGCATCCTGGTACAAAGTTCAGTCCTTATAGAATGAATTCAAATAATATAATACAAAAAAATATAACAAATAAGTATATTTTTATATCAATAAAGATGAACGAACTAGTTAGTAGTGAAGCGACTATTGTACTTTGTATTATAATTATTTCTCACGCATGGTTGCAAAGTTGTTATTTGCGAGTGCTTGTCAATACAAGCATCCTTTGCTCGGTATTCAATAATACCGAGCAAAGGATTCTAAGATTGAACCAAGAGCGTAGCGAGTGATTCGAAAATGGAATCCTGAGCGTAGCAACGAATTATTTTGTTCAAAATTATTGAGCATTAAAATGGCTAAATAAAATACAAACAAAGCCTCGTTCAAAAGCTTGTTATAATAGTAAAACAAAAACAACAATTTGAACTATAACATTTATTGTTTGTGAAGCTTTTTTAAGAGTATTTCTTGTTAGTACATCGTGACCTAAAGAAGCGAAGTGTGTAAATGGTATTTTTTTCAGTTATTTTTGTTTAAAGTTAAATATAACACTTTAAATTAATGATGATCTAAGTGTTAGTAGATCCTGTTTTAATTACTTACCTATTCTGTTGCATTAAACAATGATTTCATCCACCAATCTCACGCAGGTAATGCTAGAAAATCATAGGGTGGGTACCTAGGCGGACTTTATTTTATTGTCTTAAGTTTTTATTATAAGTAGATGCATTATTCGGTTTTTTGTCTTATCACTGGAACGATTTAGCTCTTCTGTAAGTAAATCTACCAATGCCTACATACAAACTGATTGACATTTAAAAACATAACATACAAAGAAGTACGAAATTAAGTTCCCGCCAAAACGTCTTTATCCTCATCATTTTGGAAAGGAAAAAAATATCCATAGCTCTAATTAAATATCGTTATCAATAAAAGCCGAGCAACGCCAATCCTCATTACATTAAACACAAAATGAAAAGATTAAAAAAATAAACCGTACGCTCTGAAGTATGAGTGAGTGAGCCAAGAAAAAAAAAGGGGAAAAAAGTCCCACTTTTGCCCAAAGCCAACCGGTCTACAACCAACTTCGGTCGGTCGCATTTCATTATGCCCGAAGGTCAGATGTCTCCGTCAGATGCTCAAAAGCCATCGAGGTGAGCGCACGCCCGTGCTCGATAAGCGTGAAAAAAAACTTTTACGTCACTTTATTAAAAAAAATAACATGTTTTTTTATTAATAACACAAAATAAACACCTCGTTTGTGGTTTTTTATACATTTCCAAAGATTATTGAGTGGTTTTTTTATGTGTTTCATGTCCTGTTGCGTTCAAGTAGAAAGTTAGTATTGCATTGACAAGGCAGATATCTAAGTGCTGTTCGCATGTGTTCAAGTTTTGTGCAGTGCTTGTGTTAAGGTTTTTGAACTGTTATACGGAAGTTTTTTTTAATGCCCGGTAAGTCGTTACGTTCTATTTGTAAGTTTTATTTACACTAACAAAACCGCCTTCTTGACCTAGCTCTGAAATGCTGACTTTTCAAGTCCTGTATTTTACCCAAAGGTCTGCCAAAGTGTTTTTCTGTTACGAAATTATTTATAGCATGCCATAGTTTGTCTGGCAGTAGTAATATTTTTTCTCCTTCACACGTGGTAATTACTCGTTAAAATATTTTTTTTCTTTTTTGGCATCACTATATTTGTACTTTATAAAGTCCTTAATAAGCACCTAAATAAATGCGTTCAAATATTTTAAAAAGAAACAAAAGTTGCAAGCGTCTTTTTTAACAATAAGATTGGACGCATCGAGTAAAATGAGATACTGGTAATACAAGCTTGAATAATAAAGTCCATAGAGAAATGTCAAGTTTACAAAACCTGTATACGTAAGCTGGCAATTTGATACTGCAGGATATTATAAAAATAAAAATAAAACTTTCATAGTCGTTGTGAGGTTTTATGATACGCGTTTTTTTTAAATATATGTAAATTAGCTAAGCATACATAATATTATATTAGTTGAGTCTTTGTATTTGTGTTCCAAAGTTTCATAACAAAAATGCAGCTTGAAAAAACGAATACTTAGATCATGATAACTTTTGTTCTCTGCCTGTTGGAGGTAGGTGATATCTCGATGTTGTCTCATTTTCACTTATGAATTAAGAGAGAGAGAGCGACTCAGTGTGACATAAGCCTAGACATAAGTCTTGTCATGGCTCGTTGCTAGCTCTGCAGAACAGGTAAAGGTGGAAGCCTCGCTCATACCGAGGCTTCGATTGCCTTGGTACATATATGCCTATCAAATAATATCTACTTTAAAAATATGCAATGTGACATTATTAACAGTTTAAACTTTATAACGGACTAGCTGTACCGGCGAACTTCGTACCGCCTCAGAAGCAAATGTATGTTAAAATGAATTTATTGGTATTCTATGAAAAATGTAAACAAATCTATCCCAGGGGAACCATACATTTTGCCGGGATAAAAAAGCCTATGTGCTATTCCAGACTATAATCTATCTCTGTGCCAAATTTCATCCAGATCCGTTCAGCCGTTCTGGCGTGAAAGAGTAACAAACATCCATCCATCCATCCAAACTTTCACATTTATAATATTAGTATAGATATCTTTTTAGTTCCTAGTCGTTTAAAATGTATTGCCATGTTTTGTTTAGTTAGTACTTTTTGTTTTTTTGACCTGCTGCTAAAGTCTGATTAGCCGTTCCTACATTGTTCTCACATACCTATAAAAATGTATTGCTCAAAAATGTAAAAGATCTATTTAAAAAAAAAGAGCAACCATGGAGTTTCTTGCCCGTTCTTCTCCATAGGAACGGCGTTCCGAACGGGTGGTAAAGCAGTAGCATAATATTTTTGTAACTTGACGATTCATAAGTACTGTACAATAATGGTCTACGTGAATAAAAAATATTCTGATTCTGATTCTGATTGCCCATAGCAATTGCTTCATACAATACGTATAATCAAAATATTCCAGGTGAACACTCCACAGGCTACCTATGTCATGTAATAGTTAGTTCAGCTTTTGCCTGTAGCTTCGTCGATGCAACCGTAGGTATTTTTGAGTCCATAATAGGCTATAAGTCCATAGGCCTCGCCTCTTTTTAAATCTAAAACGCAAACGGACAGTCACACAGACAAGAATCCTAAAAACACATTATTTTACAATCTCTTTCCAAATTGCTTTTGCATTTTGATTTTTTTGTAAATGTCTTCTATGTATACACACGGCCCAATTTTAATTGTATATTTAAATTAATTATGATAAATGGTATTAAAAAAAATATTTTACGGTTACAGTTAAAAAGTTGTATTTTTTGGATTTATGATATTTTTAGCCTTGGCGCTTTCTAACATAATGCAGTTCAACAGACAGCGCAAGTATCATATTTATGTATTTATTATTAACAAGCTTCTGAATAAGTATAGTATCGTCAGGTGGATAGCAATGAAGTATTAAGATTAGTTTACCTACTTATTTCATATAGTCCAATTAATTAAGAACGAAATTTAATTCCCAATCTTTTATCATACGAGATAAGTTATCTTTTTGCCTAATTTCTGAAGGTCATGACGACTTAATATCCATTCTTTATAAATTACGCAAAAATCTTTAATTTTTAAGCAGTGCTAGCCTGGTCGGTAGTACCTGGACTTTCTTAAGAAACTTGCTATACGCTGAAGGCAAACATCGCAAGGAAACATGCCTGGCTATGGCCCAAATCTCCCTTGCATCGAGGAAGCGTTTACTCTTTAAAATGGCAATAAGCTCGTCTCCTATTACATTGGGACCATATAACATCAGCGAAATATGATTGCACTGCTGTGCATACCTGCTAAAATAAAGTTGGAGTTCCTCAAGGAACAGTTTTAGGCCCACAACTATAGATGTGTTTATTAAAAATTGCACTGTTATATCACGCGTTTAAGCACTATAATTGCATGAAAACGATATTTTATATCCAGATCGTACTGTCGAGATCAGCATGTACCGTTACATGACAGAGACAATACGCAGTCATTATAACATTACGTTAATGAATATTCAAAACTGCGCCTTGACCGATTTGTTAAGAACTTCCTTGTGGATTTTATTGTTCATTAACTTAAGGTTGTTTATCGCTCGAAATTTCTTCTCAGCAGCATTTTTTCCAACTCCATTAGGGTCAACTTCTAGTTTACTGATATGGTTTGTTACCGAAATTAATCCTTTAAGTTCCAACTAGTAGGGCTACCGGTAACAAAATTTTAACCAGTTACCAGAATATGGTGTTTGACTAACTATTTGATTAACTAATTCATTTATTGTTTTATTTCAAATATTTACAAATAATGTTATAGCACAATTTAATCTTAAAATTATTTATTAAAGCTATGATGATGAGAGTGAGGTCGCGCTCCTTCTCTGTCGCACGCGGGCTGCCTTATGGCAGTGACGTCACATACCAGTAGCGCTATACTCTTTGCTGATCATATACTTTAAAGGTCTGGTTTTTTGTAGACTTAATTTTAACTTAAACATAATTTATAAAACTATGTATGGTTCGGGCTTTGGACTGCCTGTAACGTCTGTTATAAATGACAGCTGAAGATAGAGAGAGATAAGATGAGTCATAAAAGGAAACATTGAGAACACCATAGGCCACATTGAATGCCATATATCATATTGATTGAAATAAAACTTTAAAAGCAGCCGAAACGTCAGGAACGTAAAAAAGTATAATAAACGCGATAAAATCCGTAAGATTAGTTTTATTTCAATGTGTTGTATTCGCGTAAATATAAGAAATCAATATATAATTTTGATGTCAAAAATATTTAATTTAATTTTTCTTGTCAACCCTGCAGGTACCGTTTACCGTGACATTAGTTAATTATGGTAATATCTGCGCTAACTGCGTTTTTTAACGGCCGGCCGGTATTCATAGTAATTAGTCGTTTTCAATTCATAAGCTGATTAGCTTATTGTTTAGGCTTCGCACAATTGGTCTGTTTGTTTTGACACGTTAACGGTAATACGATTCGAGTATATTTGGGTCACTTTGATTATTCTTGTTTTACTTTAGAGTCCTGTCAAATAGTTTCTGTGAATACTTTTATTATTCTCGGAGCAGGGTTACCAGATTGGGTATTTTTTTCGCAATTCTGGGTAAAAATTTGGCTCTTGGAGAAATGAAATAATTGGAGAAACATTTGGAGAAAAAAAATCATGTAGCATTGTGGATGGTAGAAGGCTTGCCTCGGTAACGAGGATCGCAGGTTCAAAACCTGGCTCGCATCTCTGGAATTTCTAGATTTCAAGTGCGAATCTCATTTTCAACCACGATTATCACTTGTTAAACGGGGAAGGAAAACATCGCGAGTTAACCTGCATGCCCGAGAGAACCCCTCGAAAGACGTGCGAAGTCCGCCAACCCGCACTGGGCAAGCGTGGTAGACTATGGCCTAATCCCCTCGTATTGAGGGTAGGCCCGTGCCCAGTAGTGGGACATTAAAAAGGGCTGGTATTATTATATCATAGGTGGGGCCGCGGAAACAAGCTTGTACATTTATAAGAGCACGAATCTCAAACCGCGTATCTGCAAGGAGTCTTGTAAACATCCGATCATCACATCCGCATTGGTGTTCGATAAAGATGCAAATGATTGTTTTTTTTTATAAATGACTAATATTTATCAGTCACGATTTGCCTACGATTTTGAGGTCAAGATTGTCTAGGTCCTCATCGCGTGACGCAATCATTGCGGCTGTGAATCGGAATTACTTGGAATCATCTAAATGTGATTGTAGACATGTACGAGTATATGCGTTGATTGCAATGGGTTCATGGTTGACGTCTTTGTGTGTTGTAATGTCAAGCTTGTGTCAGCTCAAATATATTATTAAGAACTGCCCGATTAGCGCAGTCGGTAGTGACCTTGCTTTCTGCGCCGAGGGTACGGGGTTCGAATCCTGGTAGGGATAAACTTTGTGATGAGCACGAATGTTTGTACCCAAGTTGTGGATGTTTGATATCTATAAGTATTATATATTGGGTTCACCCCGAGCCCATTGTAGGTGTGGTACCCATAATATATATAAGCGTTGCTTAGTGTAGGACCATATAGTTAGTGGCGATATTTAAAAATACAACTTCTTCTTAACAAAGTACCCAATAATCAATTAGGTATCTAGAATAAGTAGTGATAATGGCACATTTTTTTTTTCTTCGACGGTTTTTGAAAGGTGACTATGAACAGAATGCGTATGGGAATCTCGTTTCAATAATGATTATCATTTGCTGAACGGACGAGGTGTGAACATCGTTTGTAATCAACATTTTTCCAAAAAAAAATGCTCAGATGTAGCTTCAAATGGAGCTATTTGATCCCTTTGTTTGGAGGTCATTGCATCCACACATTAGGTATTAAAAATAGCTGATTCAAACTGCGATTTGGGTTTTTCCAAAATTAATTCCAGCTTAAAGACGTACTTAAATGCTTAATATAAATTTAAATAAGAATTCAAAATTTGAAAATGGCCAATATTGCTAGACAAACCATAAAATAAATAAATAAATATCGCCAGACGACCACACTAACCATACAGTCCCACACACATATAAGCATGGCTTGTATTATGGGTACCGTACAATGGACTGGGGGCGAACCCAGTATATATTACTTATATGTATAAATATTAAACATCCATGGCTTAGGTACAAACATTCGTGTTCATCACACAAGTTTGTCCCTACCAGGATTCGGGCCCGGACCCTCGGCACAGAAAGCAGGGTCACTGCCAACTGCGCTAATCAGGCCGTCCAAAACTCATAGGTACTTTTGCCAAAAAGAACACAAATATTTACAAAAAATACTCTAAAAACGAATTCGCTAAGTTTTTTATTGTGTAGTTTTGTCTATAAGCCAGGGAATGACTTGACGAAATAACTAGCTAATCTTTTTAATCTAACCATAGACTATCCAACAGCAGAAATTCCGCTTTAATTATTGCAGTATTTTTTTGTGATTGCTCTCTAAACAGACACACATACAAGATATCTAATAACACTGGTTTTAATGAGTGGTCAACATAGCCGCTTGCACTATTTCTTTAATGTACTTAAAAGTCTGTATGGCCCATAGATTCAAATCTAACTCAACAATTTAGACTGATAACAAAAGTCCTTGACAATTTCTCTTTATCACTGATAAGTTAATCGTCTAATCCGTTTCTACGAAATGTTGCGTAGTGGCATTTGGCTTGGCTATACATACTTTCAACCACGACTAACACTTGCTTAACGGTGAAGGAAAACATTGCGAGGAAACCTGCATGTCTGAGAGTACCCCTCGAAAGATGTGTGAAGTCCGCCAACCCGCACTAGGCCAGCGTGGTGGACTATGGCCTAATCCCCCCTCGCATTGAGGGAAGGCCCGTGCCCAACAGTAGGACACTAAAAGGGCTGTTATTATTATTATATATATATATATATTATTAATTTGACCTATAGGCTGTATGATCAACAATGGGTGCGCCAGAGTAGGACGGAAGTATATTAAGATTCCACAGTTGAAAGGTCAAGAATCTCTAGTATGCTTGTCCATCATATTTTGTTGTATTAAACATAACATTGTTAAGCTAATTTGCATTTTATACAGTGGTAAATGAAGTTGACTATTGCAAGCCTGCGGTTCCTAAATTTGCTTATCGAAGTATGCAACCCGGTTGAGATTTTTTGTTGCCATGTTTGCTGTAACATTTAGTTTGTTTAAACACATCTCAACGTTTGTTGTGTTGTTTTGTTATGTTGCTTATTTAAACACAAGTATATTATGAAGTTTGTACATATTTATTTTGTTTTTTTTTATACTTAGTGCATTAATTGAAGGTCTTTGACAAACTTTTAATAGTAATGCTTAGCAATTTGTAAATGAAAGCCCAATATATCCTGAGATTCCGTTTGGATATTTCGGGTTGATAAAAATTTCCACAAATTTTGATCTTGTCCTGAGCTATACGCCCTCAGGATTTATTGATTAATTTAAATCAAGACGAAAAACGCATGATTTTATCATATCAAATCCTTTGTTTTATTTCAAATCTCATGAGACAAACGTTTTCTCTGCTTAAATCTATCGAAAAGAAGAAAACACAAAAAAAGGCATGGTTAAAAACAAAAATATCAACCTTGGACTTATGGCGTTAAAGAAGCGCAGGTTCAAAGCTTAGTATACATTTTCTGAATCACGCTGTATATTCTATCTTATTCTACAATGCTTTATAATGTATCTCTTACCAATATCACCTACATCTTCAATTTGGGTGACAAAAAAAAACATAAAAAGACGTTTCGTCATCGAAATTAACGAAAGCATCACTCAATCACGTACATAGCCTCTCGACCTACATTTACTGGCAAAAAACTGCGCCTGCGCATGTTTAGTAATACCTACCTCGTAATACTGTCTGTATAAAAAGCAGTGATATGATAGCCAAGATGGTAGAACGCTCGCCTTGAAAATTTAATTCGCAGGTTCCAACCCCGGCTCGCACCTCTGGGATTTTTTTTTTTTTTTATTACATTATAGGCAAGTATTTGATCTCGATCTCACCTGATGGTAAGTGATGATGAGATCTACGATGGAGCATACTTGCCTAGGTAGGAAGGCGGCAGTAGATCGAGACGCTATATTCACTAGGCACATGCAGCGCAGCTGATCTGACCCGCCATCCATGAATGGCAACACCGAACATCATGCCGGAACACGGCTAGGCCGCTTGGCGACATGGCTTTGTTCAGTGGGTGGTGACTAACCACGGCCGAAGCCTACCACCAGTAGAGTTGTCACCTAGTTGGCACCACCCAGGGTCACGTGTAGGGTATCTCGAGGGTATTTAATTCTCCTACGGACGAAGGTGACTCGACCCCATTCTGGATTTCATGTGCGAATTTTATTTTCAACCAAGATCGCTCGTGTCTCGGAGAGCACATAAGCCGTCGGTGCCGTCGGCTATGAGAGTGAGAGAGGAGACTGCACTTGAGCTTGCACACACTTGGGCACTATGATAATATATATCCTGCGTAGTTGGCTAGTCTCCGTTGAGATTGGCCGCCGTGACCGAAATTCGGTCAGAATCACCATATTTGTTTGCATATATTGACGACCTGATTAGCGCAGTTGGTAGTGACGCTGCTCTCTGCGCCGAGGGTCCCGGGTTCGAATCCTGGTAGGGACAATCGTTGTGTGATGAGCATGAATGTTTGTACCCGAGTCATGGATGTTTAATATAAGTATTATATACGCTTGTATTATGGGTACCGTACAATGGACTGAGGGCGAATCCAGTGTATAATACTTATATATAGATATATAACGTCTATGACTCGGGTACAAAATGCGTGCTCATCATACAAAGTTTGCCCGTACCGGGATTAGAACGCGGACCCTTGGTATAGAAAGCAGGGTCACAACTTTGCTAATCGGGGTGTCAAATAGCAAAACATGATCCAATGGATTTTTACAAAATAAAAATCTGGTTTATTCATTGTTATAGACTTCGTCCGGGTGGTATTTAACAAAAAGCGGACAAAGTCGCGGGTAACAGCTAGTCTAAAATAAAAGTAGCCTGAGTTACTCCTCGTTTCATCAGCTATCTGCCAGTGGAAGACCCGTCAAAATCGGTCCAGCCATTTCGGAGATTAGCCGGAACAAACAGACAGACAGACAGACAAAAATTGTAAAAAATGTTGTTTTGGTATATGTACCGAGTATACATCCAAATGCACTTGGTGAAAAGCGGTTATATTAATATTACAAACAGACACTCCAATTTTATTTATTTGTATAGATGAAAAGTATGTCCCTTATAGCCCTTTACAACAGGTTTACAATTTCACAACCCTAATTATAACATGAACAAAGGTGACAAAAGGTTGCCGGTTCAATTTGCCTGATTGCAATCTGTTTGCGCAAGAGTGGCTCAATTACCGTCCATAATACTTGAATTATTTGTAACGAAACAACCGCTAATTGGTGTTATCAATCGTTAAATAACTACGTTAGTTGCGTAACGGTTTTGCAATAACTAAAATAACGCTACATCTTATAGTCCTTCGTGTGGCTGGGGCGCTGATTAGAACAACACCATACCCAGTTATTTTATGAATGTTGTAAAGTGGTCATATAAATTACACTATGGCTAATTGTACCGAATGGTTGCCGTATCGATTCCCGTCGGTGTCAATGTCAGCAAAGATCTGTTTGTAATTTGTTAGTATGGTACACAATGGGATCCCCCGTGTCCATTGTACGGTACCCACAATACAAGCGCTGGTTAGTCTGGGACCGTACAGTTATTGCGAAGTTTGATATAACATTTTAATTTTGGTCAAAAGAAGATTTGTTTGGGTTTGTTCCATTGTTTATAAAGAGTCATCCCAATATACCCTCCCATACCCAAGTCATGGATGTTTAATATCTATATAAGTAATATATACTGGGTTTCGCCCCCAGTCCATTGTGCGGTACCCATAATACAAGCGTTGCTTAGTGTGGGACCGTATAGTTGGTGTGTTCGTCTGGCGATATTATTTATTTACTTACTAGCCGTTGCCCGCGACTTCGTCCGCGTGGTATTTAACAAAAACAACCGTTGACAACAGCCTGCTCGCCCATTCTGAGCCCGCGGGACGCATTGCAGGTTGCTATCAAACTTAATCAGGCGCTGCGCTGCAACATTGGTTTTAATTTTTTTTCGTGAGATCCTATTTTTTTTTCTAAAATAAAAGTAGCCTAAGTTACTCCTTGTTACATCAGCTATCTGCCAGTGAAAGTCCCGTCAAAATCGGTCCAGCCATTTCAGAGATTAGCCGGAACAAACAGACAGACAGACAGACAGACAGACAGACAGACAGACAGTCAGACAGACCGACAAAAATTGTAAAATATGTTGTTTCGGTATAGGTAACGTGTATACATCCAAATGCACTTAGTAAGAAGCAGTTATTTTAATATTACAAACAGACACTCCAATTTTATTTATATGTATAGAGTATAGATTATTTATCCTGAGTGGATTACCTTGTCCCAGTCTTCAAACGTAAAAAAATAATTTGTCAAATCGGTACAGCCGTTCTCAAGCGATGCGCTTACCAAACGAACAACATTTCATGTTAATTATATAGACGATATACCTCTCGTAGTAAAAATGGATTTTAACTTTATTTATACGAGCACGGATCTTTATCGAATAATCTGAGCCATCCTGTTATTTTTCTAATTCAACGTGCGCAAACGCGGACTTCATAGCGGTAGTCGCATGCAAGAGTAACTTTCGAAACGTAGCCGTTCGTCGAGGAGATTCAATGTCAATTGATTTTGTTGTTACTATTGCCTCGATTACACGTAGCTAGTAGAATGGCGAGACAGCGCTCGCGGCCGAGTACTTGTTCAGTGTAAACAAGGCTTATACCTACCGAGCATTCGGCCGAGAGCACTGTCTCGCTAATTTGTTCGTTACGTGTAATCCAGGCATAACTCCTGATGTTGTGCATTTATGTAGATACTAATTAATAAATATCTTTATATATATTGTATATAACCATAATCTATCTATAAGGTACATATAATTAAAATGTAACTGATCGCTGTCTGTACATCTATACTAATATTATAAATGTGAAAGTTTGGATGGATGTTTGTTACTCTTTCACGCCGCAGAACGGCTGAACGGATCTGGATGAAATTTGGCACAGAGATAGATTATGGTCTGGAACAGCATATAGGCTACTTTTTATCCCGGTAAATGTATGGTTCCCGTGGGATATATTTGTTAAAATTTTCATAGAATACCAATAAATTCATTTTCTCATACATTTGATTCTGAGGCGGTACGAAGTTCGCCGGGACAGCTAGTGGAAGATATATGAGAAAAACTATTATAGGAGGCCTTTATCAACGCAATAGATCCAATAATAATGATTGTTAGAATTGTGGTCTGTTTATCTGTTTGTCAGTGCGTTTGTGCATGCTTATCTTAGAAACGGCATAACCAATTTGAGTGTGGTTTTCACAAATATATTGTGGTAAACTTCACTTAAAATGTAATGTTGTTTTATTTCAATTAACTAATAAATAAAAATGTTACATCAATATAAAGAAGCGGACGTAGTCAACGCGGACAACAGTTAGTTTTAAATAAAGTATAATTGATAGCACTCATCAGGCAAGGAAATCATCGAGGCATCCTCCTGAGAATGCCTCGTTTAGATACGAAACACGTGTCGAATACTTTTTTAGATTCGCTTCGTTTCGCGGAGAATCGCATATTAATTGGGATCCCGACACTCGTGACAGTTTCTCGACTGACATCTTAGAGGAGTTCGGTGTTGCTAGCTTCTTTATCGATCAACTTGTTTGGTTTATAATTGGTAAAGTTGACAAGCCGAGTGTCATTGGTGGGTTCCTCTTCCCCATTTGTTTATGAATAAAGTCTTTAAATACCAATCTGAATGCAGCATATACGTTAAATTGGTGCCAATAGATAACCTGATTCGGACGTGCCGATAACGAATAGATACGAATGTTTACACACGCTATCGACATGAGAAAGTGCTAATTTCCAGCACTTGACCGAAATCTAGATATTTATATCGAATCTAGGTCACCTATTACATTGATTTTGGTCACATTTTGTTTACCTACCATGTGGCTATCTCGCCCATTCTTGTTCGGTGGTCTAATCTTATAAAACGGGTAAACAATCAAGAATACGTATTTCCGTCCAAATTAATAGCAATACAATTTATCCGTAGCAAGCAGGTAATATATGATGGCTGGGTGCTACCACCAACTTGAGATTCAGCAGTGAATACAATTAAATCCAGTACCAAGTACGCACCATTGCAAGATCTCAAGACCCTGTGAGCACTTTCTGCGTAGATCGGACAGCAAACAAGAACTAAATATGACGGTACTCCAGTTCTAACTATGACACTAGGACGTCTAACACCTCAGTCCGCCCGTGACCGTGGTTGCTGTAAAGCAGCCGAAACGTCGGGAACGTAAGGACATAAAATACGCGATAAAATTTGAAAAAATCGTTTTATTTCAATGTGTACTATTTGCGTAAATATAAGAAATTTACATAGTAAATAGACAAACAAATTTTCCTCATCATCAACTGTTCGACATATGTTCTCCATCTTCCCTTCAGGGACCACAGTCGCCGCAATGCAAGTTACCTATGTCCCCACTCATTTGAGTATACGCAAGGGATTCCACTTATACCCCTAACTGTGTTCAAAACCTATCAATTGTACCGGACAGTTTAATTGCGCTAATGCATTTAAGGATTGCCAGCGTTCCCCATTACTCAACGGACTACCGCGACTATTTGCCGTGTGTAATCTCACCAATGTTAATACCTGGATGACTAAAATGTTAAAGGATGAATAAATATCGTCAGATATGTAAAAGCAACGCTTTTGAAATAGGGGTGTCCACCAGGGTTGCCAGATGTTATTTTCTATTTGTACCTAATTTGAAATTATTTTTTTCCAAAATTCAACCCAGTGGGTGGTAACCACCTGGGTTGAAATCCATGAATGGTCATGGATTTCAACCCAGATGGTTACCCATCTCTATACTCATACTATGGCCAGACCAACTATACGCTCCCACACTAAGCAACGCTTGTATTATGGGTACCGTACAATGGACTTGGAGCGAACCAAATAAACAATACTTAAAGAGATTTTAAACATCCATGACTCGGGTACAAACATTCGTGCTCATCACACAAAGCTTGTCGTTACCAGCATACGAACCCGGGGCCCACAGAAAGCAGGGCCCCAAGTCTGCTAACACAATCGATTCATAATCGAACGGCAACCGCATAGTAACTGTCACTTTTGACAGATATCCCATACAATATCTGTCAAAAGTGACAGTTACTGTGCGGTTGCCGTTCGATTATGAATCGATTGTGTTAGCAGACTTGGGGCCCTGGGTCACTACCAACTGCAGTAATCAGGTCGTCAACGCGCAAACTTTCCATTTAATCCGTACTCGAGTGCCTCAGAGTTAGTATAGCGTAATCTAATATCAATATCACGTCCCGTGCGCTCCGGAGCGGAGTTACGCAACGTATGATGCAACTCGAATTACTTGATAGTGTGCAAGTGGCTAACGGTAATTTAACTTCGTACGGCCGTCGGATGGTCTTCCGCAGTATGCTGTCAAAAAACTTACATACAATCATTTCTTGAAATAAAACTAATGTTACGGATTTTATCGCGTTTATTCTATGTGTTTACGTTCCCGACGTTTTGGCTGCTTCACCACCCCCGAATTACGTAGTCTAAGTATACAGGTTGTTAGGGACATGGTAACGAAAACTTTGGGTAAAGGTTACGCTTAATGCTTATAATAAAATTATAGAAATGATGTCGTAAGGGTTAAATATGTTGTAAATACTGAAAATATTGACGGAAAATTCCAACTCTGGGGGGTCCACAATTATGAGTTGAATCCATGGCATCAGTTTTTGTTACGAAGCCACTTACATCCTGTATACTAACATATCACTACTAATTACAAGATTTATTAGGAAAAAACAATGGAAATATTAAACAAATGACCATAAACCAAACAAGTTTGATCGATAATTAGAGAAGGCAGCAACACCAAACTCCTCTAACATGTTAGTCGAGAAATTATCTATCACGAGTGACGGGACTCCAAATAAAATGCAATTCTCCCCGAAACGAAGCGAATCTAAAAAAGTATTCGACACGTGTTTCGCCTCTAAACGAGGCATCCTCAGGCTGGGCTACGAATGAGCTGTCTTCCCCCATTTGTTTAACAATGGATTTCCGCCAATTACCGCCTAGTTCTATGAATTATAATTGAAATATTGTCCGGAAAACTGTTAAATTCAGGACAGGACATCGTCTAAAAAGGTCAACTAGTATAAATAATTATTTTTCTGTGGACCTTCTGATTTGTTTTCCCTATGACTACGTACCTGCATTACAAGTGGGCGTCGCATTGCTTACTTAAACGAATGCTCAGCATTTCTCTGCAGCAACCTACATAAGTGCACAAGATCTAAGATATGTAACAATGACAGATGATGATAAGGAAAATGCGCATTTAATTATACGGAATTACGTTTGATAATTAAACAAACGTTTCTGCTATGCTATTACAGAATTATGTAACTAAATAACTCTGTATTTTTTTCCTTTAATATTATCTAAGAGGTTGGAACTAGAAATGATCTAAGCTCTCATTTCAGCCGACGACGGTTTTTCAGCAAAGTTGTCATGAAAAATGTTTTCTTTTTAACCAACTTCAAAAAAGAGGAGGTTCTCAATTAAATGGTATTATTGTTTATATAAATATCGCCAGACGGACACACGAACTATACAGTCCCACACTAAGCATCGCTTGTAGTATGGGTACCATATAATAGACAGGGGGCGAACTATCACACTAATCACACTAATATTATAAATGTGAAAGTTTGGATGGATGGATGTTTGTTACTCAATCACGCCAGAACGGCTGAACGGATCTGGATGAAATTTGCCACAGAGATGGATTATAGTCTGGAATAGCACATAGGCTACTTTTTACTCCGGTAAAAAGTACATATTTTTTTATCGCGGGTAACACCGCGGGGCGCAGCTAGTAACTAATAAAACTGAATACTAATAAAATATTTGACATTTAAAATTAAAAACCAATCTGGTATTATTTTTAATCCAAAAAATTCTAAAGGAATTCATCGATGGAACTCGTTAACAATTATTTAAACAATAGCCCACCAGTGGGCGTTACACACACCCAAGGACGCACACACAGACAAATTGATTGATGTATCGAACAGTACAATGATAGATGATGCTTGAAATGATCTCATTTGGCCTCCGCCATGCCTATAATGATTTAAATATATTTTTTGCTGATATGAGTATTGTGAAAAAAAAAATCTGTTGAGGCACTGACATAAGTATTATATTATTGTTACCATAGATGCTTATACATAGATTTTTTATTATGTACAAGCAGTACCCGCGACTTGGTGATCTTGGACTGTAGTTTTTTGGCTATCCCGGGGAAATCTATCCATTCCCTGGACAAGCAAATTAAAGGTGACCTTATGGCAAGATTCATTAATTAATAGAACTGGGCCATACTTGGCGGAAATCCATTGTTAAACAAATGGGGGAAGAAGGTCCCACCACTGACCCTCGGCTTGTCAACTTTTCTAATTATAAACCAAACCAGTTGATCGATAATTAATGAAGCCAACAAAACCCTACAGCTACCTTTACTTACTTACTTAATTTTTTTTTAGATTCGCATCGTTTCGAGAATTGCATATTAATTAGGGTCCCAACTCATGACGGACAGTTTCTTGATTGGCATCTTAGAAGAGTTCGGTTTTGTTGACTTCTTTAATCATCGATCAACTTGTTTGGTTTTTAATTAGAAAATTTGACAAGCCGAGGGTCAGTGGTGGGACCTTCTTCCCCCATTTGTTTAACAATGGATTTCCGCCAAGTATGGCCCAGTTCTATTAATTAATGAATCTTGCCATATTATTCATTATAATGAGTACAGTAGCTGTCAAGATAAGGTAGGCACACTTGTTAGGTTATGCTGCAGAAACACATCTATTTCTTGAAAAAGAAAGTATCCTATGTGTCGATCCGGATTATAACCTATCATCATGCACAGTTCCATCAAAACCCGAATAGTAGTTTTCCCGTGACGCGCGAACCGTTCGCGAACAGTCAGAAATAAAAAAAAACATCCATTTTTTTATATTCTATGTACAGTCGCGACCAAATTAACAACCTTAAGAAATAATGTATATACCTTTTATGTATAATATACACTTAATTTTCTTTTTAATATTTTTATGTGTCCCGCTGCCGGGCAAAGGCCTCCCCCTCTCATTCTCCATACGGCCCTGTAATCGGATCACGGGAATTGAACCCGCAACCACCTGAATAGTGAGACGTGTGGCTATGTCAAATGGATAATATCTAACCTTTAAATAACAAAACTCATACGATGATGAGCTTTAACAAAAAGATGTTCGTATCGATTATTGGAATCTAAATCGTGAACCCGATACATCGTGTTTTGCCCGAACGTTACAACACTATATTAATAAGAAATAACATCTCAGACAAGTCATCAAGTAATCTATTGTACAGCTGTGTTTTGCCAATAGCCGTGTACAGACTGACCGAAGATCTCCGCATGATTGTCTCTACTCGTTTACTCAGACCAATTTGCGCTATGTCATATTCGTCCTAGCACTGCCATAAATTGACATTCACTTAACTTAACTTTTTAAAAGATAGAGTATTTGCATATATATTGTAAACTAGCTGTTGCCCGCAACTTCGTCCTCGTGGTATTTAACAAAGACACAACTGTTAGCAATAGCCCGCGCGATCGGCAGCCTTTGTGATATTAAGTCGTTGGCGGGGGTTGGGGAGGGCGGGGGGTTTCTAAAATAAAAGTAGCCTATGTTACTCCTTGTTACATCAGCTATCTGCCAGTGAAAGTCCCGTCAAAATCGGTCCAGCCATTTCAGAGATTAGCCGGAACAAACAGACAGACAGACAGACAAAAATTGTAAAAAATGTTGTTTTGGTATATGTACCGTGTATACATCCAAATGCGCTCAGTAAAAAGCGGTTATTTTAATATTGCAAACAAACACTCCAATTTTATTTATTTGTATATATAAACCGAATCAAATCCGGGATACTCGTTGCACAATTGAAGATCACTGCCGACTTTGCCAATCAGGTTGGACAACTGGGCCGACTTGTTGAGCGATTAGTTGCGCTGCGACTAATCGTACGCCAAAGTACAGTCGGCTACACAAATCGGCCGCGGAGAAAGTTCGTCGCAGCGACCGTTTTGTTTTCCATTTCACTAATGACCGAATAGAAAGTGACAATCATTGTTTATGGCGCTATTCAAAGAGGCTGTGACGTAGTGCTTAACATTAAAAAAAATATATTGCTCGCCCTATGGTCTAGGAAAAGCGCGATTTTCGACTTCTTTGGTCTAGTGTTCGTAGACCGGACGGCTTTATGGTTTAAGCTTAATACGTCGTGATGCTTTGAGACCAAACTAATTTTACAAATTTTATGGCGTTTATTTTATGTTGTTACGTTCCCAACGTTTTTAACCCAACCAGCAACCATGGTCACGGGAGGACTGAGGTATCCGTCGTCCTAGTATCATAGTTTCAACTGGGGTACCCTCATATTTAGCTGTTGCTTAAAACGGTCGGTCCGATAAAATAACATAAAATAAACGCGATAAAATCTGAAAAATATTTTTCTTTAAATGTTTAGTATTCGCGTAAATATAAGAATCAACACTGTATAGTACCACTATTATGTTTAAAGTATATCTTATACCAGATAAGCCTGCCTAACCCCTTCATTGTTACCTGCCTGATGTAATGCTTACAAACAATTAATCATCACATTGTAAGCACGACAGATGGCTGTGAACAATACTAAAGAAAGTTCAGTCGGCTTGTAATGTACTAGCTCTGACGAAATGCCTCGTAACCGCGGTTATTTTGTTAGGGCTGGTCTTTGTATGGCTCGGTTTAAGTTCCATAATAGCTTATAGTTGGTTGAACGCTCGCCTTGGACACAAGGGGGCCCTTCTTTTTCATTGAACACTTCTGGCAAGTGCCTAGGGCCCCGCGATCCCTGGGTCCCCCCAGTTCAAAAAGCAAAATTGTACTGTATATAAGTATTATATACTGAGTTCGCCCTCAGTCCATTGTACGGTACCCATAATATAAGCGTTGCTTAGTGTGGCACCTTATAGTTGGTGTGTTCGTGTGGCGATATTATTATTATTATATTGTAGCGTACCTACCTCGCTACACTTGTAATTTTTACCACTGCGTTAATACGCTACTAGTTGTGACCCATAAGTTTTAAATGTATATATGTTTTTTTGTTTATTAAATTATTGGTAATTTCTTACTGGACACATTTACTTTCGTCGCACCATCAAGACTTGGGAGCCACAGCCTCCCACAATATCTTAACAAATAATACATTATAAAAATGCACGTGTCCGTTTTTACTAAATTACACAGATAAATAAAGATACGCTTCAAACTACGCGACGGCCATTTGCAATAACTGTCAAATTTAGTTCCGCAGACGCCCGAGGAGGCGCTTTAAATCGGCACAAAAATTAGTTATCATTGTTGAACTAATGGGGGAAGAGGAACCCACCACTAACCCTCAGCTTGTCAACTTTTCCAATTATAAACCAAACAAGTTTGATCGATAATTAAAGAAGCCAGCAACATCGAACTCCTCTAAGATGTTATTCGAGAAACTATCTATCACGAGTGACGGGACCCCAAATTAAATGCAATTCTCCGCGAAACGAAGCGAATCTAAGAAAGTATTCGACACGTGTTTCGCCTCTAAACGAGGCATCCTCAGGACGGCTGGGCTACGAATGAGATAATGGGATAGCATTTGTACTGTAATTCCTGTCCTATCAATAGATGTGATCCTCCACGCCTCCTAATAACTACAGCTATTTAATTACGTCATTAAAACCATCAGCACATTCTTAAATGACACGACTGATCACGAATCAGACTCCTCGATTCCCCACAAGCTTCCGTGAACCCGCCATATTGATGATGTCAGTGATGTTACCATATTTTCAATGTTGCCAGCGTAAATTAGTCATGCGTTTTTGTTTTTCAACGCATGCTAAGGTTAGGGGCGCGATCGTGATTACGGAAACTCGGGAGTTGTATAAAAAACACGAAATATCACGATTCAGCATTATAATAGAGGTGTTCTCTACGTACTGGCAGCTTTGAAGAAAAAAAAACACTGCGTGTTCTCTTGTTTTTGGCAGCATTTATTTATTTTTTTCAATTAGGAAGCTTTTATAAAAATAATTGCACGGTAAGCAATTTTATTTTGATTCGTCTGGGTCACTATCGATGGGTTTGTTTTACCTTTGAGCGTATAATACAATACTGGTATTACGATATTACATCAGTTAGTGTACTTGATCCAGGATCATACAAAGAATATTTTATTATGTAAAAATTGGATTACCATACATCTATACATATAAATAAAATGGGAGTGTCTGTTTGTAATATTAAAATAACCGCTTTTTACTAATTGCATTTGGATGTATACACGTTAACTATACCGAAACAACATTTTTTACAATTTTTGTCTGTCTGTTTGTTCCAGCTAATCTCTGAAATAGCTGGACCGATTTTGACGGAACTTTCACTGGCAGATAGCTGATGTAAGAAGGAGTAACTTAGGCTACTTTTATTTTAGAAAAAAAATAGGATCTCACGAAAAAAAAAAGACCAATGTTGCAGCGCAACGCCTGATTGTGTTTGATAGCAACAACCTGCAATGCGTCCCGCGGGCTCAGAACGCGCGAGCAGGCTGTTGCCAACGGTTGTGTCTTTGTTAAATACCACGCGAACGAAGTCGCGGGTAACAGCTAGTACAAATTTAATATACTAGCTTCTGCCCACGGCTCCGCCTGCGTTATTTCGATAACATATAGCATATAGCACTCACGGATAATGTGGCTTTCTATTAGTAAAAGAACTTTCAGACCACAACAGCTTTCTTAAGGCACTTTGGAAAAAAATCCTGTAATTAGGCAGTATTCCTGGAAAATATAAGTCAGTGGCGCAACTAATATGTGCCTGAACTGTTAAATAAATTTATTTGATATATATAGTTGTAACCGCGATGTAAATAATGCCTGTAAATCTCTTTTTTTGGTTAATAAACATTTATAACACAATGTTCATTACACAATTAACCATGGCATAATATTATCCCATGAGGAAGCTGAGCCCATAATTACAATAACAGACTCGTGCTAAACGAAGGTCTAAGTTTAAAAGCATAACTTGAGCATCAATACTTAAGACACGGACTCACGATCGCTCGGAAAACATGATCAATGTAATCACTTACCTGTTTAAATGAAAAAAAAAATGTGGTTTTTGTATTCTATATACGGTAGTGATCGATCTATCTTTTTATCCGACTGCGCAAGAAGGAGGGTTTTGTTTTCGAGTTTATTTTGTTTATATTCTTTAGAATTTTACAACACACACCCCAAACCAGTTGACTTAGAGATTAGAAATTTGGTACCCTAGAGGTGCACTTAGGAGGGATTTCAAATTCGACCCCTATATTGGTCTATTGGGTCTCAAGGAAGCTTTTTTGTTACTTCACTATCAGGCACGTGGTTACCACTATCATAA
Source organism: Pheosia gnoma (assembly GCA_905404115.1). Lineage (NCBI taxonomy): Eukaryota > Metazoa > Arthropoda > Insecta > Lepidoptera > Notodontidae > Pheosia > Pheosia gnoma. The sequence goes on along the minus strand of FR989918.1, from coordinate 5,470,316 downwards.
AACTGTAGGTATGTCTGTCTATACATTAGAAATATTAAAAATGCAATCATATACTCCATTTGGATCTAAAACAAGTGTTTAAGAATACTTGATTGTATGTTGGTGTAAGTATTACGGATAATCACTGGACCAATTTTAATAGGATTTTCACTATTGGATATTCTAAGGTTACACTCAAAATTTAGGCTACATATCATCATGCTACGATCATTGGGGGTCCGCAGCAAAGCTAAACCTAAATCGATGGTTGCGCAAAACAGACAGACCCCGTAGACTACAATCTGGGTGTTTTCAAGTCGAGAGTGAACAGGTACCTTCTAGGCAAGTATGCTCCATCGTAGATCTCATCGTCACTTACCATCAGCTGAGATCGAGATCAAATACTTGCCTATAACGTAATAAAAAATAAAAAAAAGACCCACGGCCAAAAGCTAAGTTCATTACAAAGCTTTTATGTGCAATGACAAAATAAATGATTACTTACCATCTAAGTTTGAATTTCACAATTTTAAAAATGCAGGCGAATAACTATGCAAATTATTGGAATTAACTTCCATTAGGGTGGTACGATCGGTTCTCGAACTCACAATATTTATTCTTGGCTTATTATTCCGCTCCAACTGATGATATATGAAGTTATTGAAATGTAATCGTGATTATACAGTAAGATACATTGGAAGTTGCGCATTTTTAAAAAAAGTTTTTTGTCCAGACAGTCTGATACACATCTTGGGTTGAAACATTATAAAGATTTTTTTTTTCAATATGTGACCTTAGCGAAGAAAGGAAATGGAAGCAGAAAACACCAAACCGACTTGTGCACAACTCGGCTTGGTATGGATTTTGTACTTAAATATGTTGTTCGCAACACTCCACCGATATTACTTGATCGTTCGCGTGTGTGACTCGAACGTTTTCCACTTATTCGATAATCGATCGAGTACTCGGACCGATGGTACCACCGTCTCTTCAACAGCTTTATTCAAGGTCTTTATCATCACGCTCTCATATCCCGATAGGTGACCGCTTGTCAAATTGTCTATTAACCCAAAGACTTTCCTGCGACCGGTTCAAAACAATAGGTTTCGAATCGATATACGCGACATCGATTTCTTAAGAATCGATTATTATCTCGACTCGATTGGCGATTGTGAAATGATGTGCGGACAATAGCCGGGGCGGTGTTTGAGTTAAGTTTCGCATATTATGTGGGTGGGTCGAATGTAAACTTTGAATATAGGTGGGTGAAGTTCAAATTGTAGTGATTGATAAGAACTCCACAGAGACCTAAGTCAGTACAATATCTGTCATCAGTATTTTTTTTATGTTTATTGCAAAAAAAAACAATTTTGTAAAAAAAAGACAAGCCCGCTGAGTATCTCGCCGGATCTTCTCAGTTGAGGTCGCGTTCCGATCCGGTTGTGGAGTTAAGAAAATCTGGATGTAATTTGGCACAGATATAGATTATAGTCTGGAATAGCACATAGGCTACTTTTTATCCCGTTAAAATGTATGGTTCCCGTGGGATAGATTTGTTTTAATTTTTCATACTTTTTAATCGCGGGTTACACCGCGGGGCGCAGCTAGTCATATAATATACTTATTGTCCCAAGAAATGTATGGTCTTCTTTGGAATAAGCAAAGAAATAAATAAACTCTTAAATATAATACTTCAATAAATACCTACCTTATTTCTTTGTAAAAAAACATGAAGTACAAATGATTTGTATAATTAAAACTGGTTAACCACTCTTGCCTGTATATGGTAAGCTACTGGCCCTCTAGATACGAGTATATTGCTACTAGCTTGCTGTAGCTGGTTTTTGTTATTATATTTACTGACGTTTTGTACGCTGAATAGCTTTGGTCTACGTGAATTTCATTTTGTCCCAAGCCCGGTGCGACATTTTCTTGGATAAAACTTGTCCTTTTTAAATTTTGATTATATTATGTATACGCAAACCCCAATGAGTAAAATTTTATTAATTTGATATTTTTTTTTTTTATTAAAAATGTGGAGAACATTAAGTGCGACATTGTACACTTTATATAAATTATGTTAAATTTTCTTTTTGTTTAAATATAAATTGTGATATTAATTTCTTTATATTTACGCGAATACTACACATTGAAATAAAAAAAAACATACAGATTTTATCGCGTTTATTTTATGTTTTTACGTTCCCGACGTTTCGGCTGCATTACAGCAACTATGGTCACGGGAGACTGAGGTATTTTACGTCCTAGTGTCATAGTTTGAACTGGGGTACCCTCATATATAGTTGTTGCTTGCTAAATAAATAAATTATATTATTTAATTTTAATAATATTTGTATCTATAATAAAGGTAGGTACGTATAAGTAGGTACCATCTACCAAACAATTGTCATCCCAAAACCCAGTTGTGATTTCCGTTTCCATATACGGACAGCGTGGGTATACACGTTTTAATCCTATGCGAGTATACACATTGTTAAATAATGTATATATGTACATATATTAATTTACATCGATTATGCTTTGACACACTTTTATATTACAATAGTATTAGCAAACTTTCTAATAGTTTGTAAATCGCCTTTGAATCGTGACTGACAGTCTGTCTGACGTGCGAGGGATGTGTATAGTTTGACGAATGAGCTGTGTACAGACTGATCGCATAGCCTCGCGAGGCGAATGCATGCCGCGCCTTGCTGCCTCAGTTTAGATCGCGAACGATAGTCGTTATGGCCGAAGTTGGCATACATAGGTGTGTTAACAGCTAGGCGAATGATATATGACATGGCAACACTTATGGGAGCGTTCAAGTATTACGTAACGAATTTGGGGGGGAGGGGGAGCTTCTGAAACGTTACGATGCGTTACAGGGGCTGGGAGGGGGGGGGGGGGGGCTTGAACTACGCGTTACGTCACATTGTTTTAACCCTTTAGAACGGTTTCGTAGAGGGAGGGGGGGCCAAAAATTGATGCTTCCTATGATGGAGGTACGTACTGACTAAGTGAGCAGAGGCAGCTTCGTAAGGTTGCCAGTCAGTGCACGGCTAGTAACGTCTTGTCTTAGGTCTCACTTCAGAAATTTTAGCATTATACCTAGTAACTAGATTTGAGGCTTCACATCACTGTTTTGTCCTGAGCGCGATGGTCTATCATTAACCGACTGCGCCAGAAGAATAGGGTGATGTTTTTGTACCTATGATAAAAATTGAGGAACTTATTGTACTCCTCCTCCTCCTCCCTCTTCTCTCGACTCCTCCATCTTCCTATCTCGGCCAGACCAAATTGGGAATATGTCATTAGGTCAGTGTATTTACCGGTGCCTTACGCCCACAATTACGATCAGAGTAAGCAGGTCGCCCAATCAGAGCAAACGTTAGGACATGTGTGGACGTACCTATCAAACACAATAAAAAAATATTCTTCTTTAGTTTCAAAGACAAAGTCAAATCATTTATTTCGTATAGGCCTACGGGGGCACTTACAAATTGTCATTACATTTTTTTTTCTTAACTCTACAACCGGACCGGAACGCGACCTTAACTGCGAAGATCCGGCAAGAAACTCAGCGGGCTTGTCTTTTTTTTTTTAATTCATTATTTTTACAAAATAAAATAAAAAAGTAAGCTCCAGTGTTTCCATGCGAGGCGCACACACGCTACACTTTAACATTATATATATTGATATTTGAGCGATCAGTCCCAGGCTGCTTTAAGAGCTAGGTTCTTGTGCAGCATCCATGTAGGTTCAGTTGTGCTACTCGTTCCATCTTTACCTGTTCAAAGCCGTTATCTTCCCAATACGACTTTTATCTTCTTACTAGCTGTCCCGGCGAACTTCGTACCGCCTCAGAATCAAATGTATGAGAAATTGAATTTATTGGTACTCTATGGAACATTAAAACAAATCTATCCCACGGGAACCATACATTTTCCGGGATAAAAAGTAGCCTATGTGCTATTCCAGACTATACACAGACAGATCTTCTCAGTTGAGGTCGCGTTCCGATCCGGTTGTAGTGTTAAGGAAAAAATGTAATGACAATTTGTAAGTGCCCCCGTAGGCCTATACGAAATAAATGATTTGACTTTGACTTATAATCTATCTCTGTGCTAAATTTCGTCCGAAGCCGTTCAGCCGTTCTGGCGTGATTGAGTAACAAACATCCATCCATCCAAACTTTCACATTTATAATATTAGTGGGATTAATTTGTGATACATAGTTTATCCTTGGTCTCCCTCTACCCCCTAAGAAATCAATATATCGATCTATATTTAAATTTAACTAAGAGTAGGTACTTGAAATCAATCCGTGTCTTATCCACACTATTCCAATGTTCATAGCTAAGAAAAAAAAGAGATGGTAAATGTAGTACCTATTCCTTGTCTCTGTATAGCACGCGGCTCAAATGAATGGCTTGGGGTCTCAGCTAATCTTAATTGGGGACCCTATTGACCTTAAGGTCCGTTTGAGGTCGTTCTGACCTCAATCAATTGAACTAGTTATTCGGGTAACAATGTAGAGCTAACATATCGGATAGGTACTTGTTTTATCGTTCATGTTCATTATCTTTAGAAAAAAGAGCAACCATGGAGTTTCTTGCCCGTGCTTCTGCATAGGAACGGCATTCCGAACGGGTGGTAAAGTTGTAGCTTAGCATTTTGTAACTTTTTTGACGATTCATAAGTACTGTACTTAATGGTTTACATGAATACAAAATATTCTGATTCTGATTCTGAAAGATAACCGAAATGAACACAGGCAAATTCAAAGCATTATATTGCACTTGACTAGAATATCAAATTACGTGTCACGGTGTTTGTCCGCTATGGACTCCTAAACTACTAAACCGATTTTAATAAAATTTTGCACACTGTGTGCAGTTTTATCCAACATGAAAGATAGGATAGTTTATATCTCAATTTATTTTATATGGCAAAACAACGTTTGCCATGTCAGCTTGTTATATATTTATAATACCCGGGTCCCTCGTTAAAGAAAGCAGAGCCACTACGAACAGTCCCTATCGGTACGTCAATATGGATGTGAAAGAGATTAGTACTAGTTCATAAATATCAGTACAAATAAAAGATGTTCGAATTCGTACAAATAAAATGGTAATGAACTTGAACGTATTATTCAAAAACTCAATAAAACAAATGTTGTCACAGTGAAAGCTCCCATAAAAGTGCGTCGGTGTTTATGTAAATGTTGCTTATAAACATACCCATTGACTGTAGAAAGTTTTATAGAGATTTAGAATTGAATTAAAAGTTTATCAATAGAAAATGATGTTCCAAACAATAGTTTTCAATTGAAGCATAACGATTTATAAATTATAAGTGGGTAAATATATATTACTATAAACAAACTCGTGTTAGTTACACCATGTATAACTCGAGAACGGGTGGGCCGATAATAAGTAAAATACATTCAGCAGCTCCATCAACTTACCTACTTCATCTGACACCCAACAGAGAGGGACGAGGATATAGAAATGAAGGTTACAAAGTGTCTCATTATTTTATACCCTATTAGGGTTGGTCGATTTGTTAGTTTTTTATTCCGAATCTTCAATCCGAAAACCAGAATTCATTAAATCACATATTCATTTTTCGCTTCTTCCTATTTTCTCCTCAGTCATTACACCCTTCGTGCAGCTTATCTTCTCGCACTGCCGTCTTGCTTCGTAAACGATGTTACCGTGTTTCAGAATTGTATGAAATGATCTAGAATATATAGAGTTTTTAGTTTAGCGCCATCTGTTGGCGGCGTGTAGTAACTTGGCTAAGTAACATTTTGCACTATCCACAACTACTTATTCATTAGCCAAGGGAATTAGAGAGAGTAAGCTTATAAGCTGATTTACCCAAGCTCTGTTTCATAAGCCCAAACTTCCGTGCTTAAGGAAATGGGTTAATATGATACAGTGGGCGGGTTACTTAACGTAATAGTGTTTAATCCATAGACAAGAGTGTGGTATCCTCTTTACAGATTAAGGAGAATACATTCTTTTATTTGTGAGATTTTCCCATGTTCTAATAGTAGTAGTCGGGGCGGAGAAAATAACAAAAAAATCAAAGATCACAAAAATCGGCCCACCTGTTTTTGAGTTATTAATGGTGTAACTAACACGACTTTGTTTTATATATATTGATACATAGATAGATGACAATCCTAGAAATTATCTTCATGATATTATCTATACATATAAATAAAATTGGAGTGTCTGTTTGTAATATTAAAATAACCGCTTTTTACTAAATGCATTTGGATGTATACACGATACCTATACCAAAACAACATTTTTTACAATTTTTGTCTGTCTGTCTGTCCGTCTGTCTGTATGTCTGTCTGTCTGTTTGTTTGTTCCGGCCAATCTCTGAAATGGCTGGACCGATTTTGACGGGACTTTCACTGGCAGATAGCTGATGTAACAAGGAGTAACTTAGGCTACCTTTATTTTAGAAAAAAAAATAGGATCTCACGAAAAAAAATTAAAACGAATGTTGCAGCGCTGCGCCTGATTAAGTTTGATAGCAACAACCTGCAATGCATTCCGCGGGCTCAGAACGCGCGAGCAGGCTGTTGCCAACGGTTGTGTCTTTGTTAAATACCACGCGGACGAAGTCGCGGGTAACAGCTAGTATGTACATATAATTCGTTGACATACACGAGCCGTATGTGGGGCACGTTCACTTTCTGTTCGTACGAATACGTTAGATGCGTGCGATGGGTTATTAAAAATTGGTGAAAGTCATTAACAATTGTGGGTGCGGTGGAGAAGCCGGTCGTGTCATTGAGGTGTCAAGGCTGTGGTATCTCATATTACATTACTTATTTTGGCTACTGCCCACTTCGAGAATGAATTATTTTTAGCGCCCCCATTTTTTTCACCTACTTAAAAAGCACTATAACACCAAATTAAATTAATTATAGTAAGCCTCTACACAAAGCCCCCATTTTTTTTCTGGGCGTCTTACCCTTTAGGCCTGCAGCGCCCACAAGGGGGCGTCATCGCCCACTTTGGGAAAGGCTGGTCTACGTTTTAGGATATTTTGTATGGAGAATTGAAACCATAGTATTATATATTTCATTCGAACCATTTTTACCCGTCATTCGGATATTCTTAGAGCTTGATTCATATGTGCTGATAAACCCTACCCACAACATACTTGTTACTTATACTGAAGTATATGCTAGCATTAACTCGACCGATAAAATAGGAATGACGCAACTGCAAAAGTAATTTATAGCCCAATCATTAAACTACAGGGTGCTGTTTCCAAATAATAATACTTAAACAATCTTATAACTATGATAATGATTTCGTATGAAAGAACGAAATTGAGTTATTAAAAAAAATAATTTGTATGTTGTATCGTACGAGTATTATTTTTGCGTAAGATTTTTACGAGTTCATCTATACATATAAATAAAATTGGAGTGTCTGTTTGTAATATTAAAATAACCGCTTTTTACTAAGTGCATTTGGATGTATACACGTTACCTATACCGAAACAAATTTTTTTACAATTTTTGTCTGTCTGTCTGTCTGTCCGTCTGTCTGTCTGTCTGTTTGTTCCGGCCAATCTCTGAAATGGCTGGACTGATTTTGACGGGACTTTCACTGGCAGATAGCTGATGTAACAAGGAGTAACTTAGGCTACTTTTATTGTAGAAAAAAACATAGGATCTCACGAAAAAAAATTAAAACCAATGTTGCAGCGCAGCGCCTGATTAAGTTTGATAGCAACAACCTGCAATGCGTCCCGCGGGCTCAGAATGGGCGAGCAGGCTGTTGTCAACGGTTGTCTTTGTTAAATACCACGCGGACGAAGTCGCGGGCAACAGCTAGTTATATATAAGGTGTAACAAAAATAGTGTAAATGTTTCAACAGTTGAATCGGTAAGCTATATGGATCACGTTGATATCCCACTAATATTATAAATGTGTAAGTTTGGATGGATGGATGTTTGTTACTCAATCACATTTCCAGATCGGCTGAACGGATCTGGATGAAATTTGGCACAGAGATAGATTATAGTCGGATAGGAACATAGACTACTTTTTATCCCGGTAAAATGTATGGTTTCCGTGGGATAGATTTGTTTTAATTTTTCATAGAGCAAAGGATCGATATGATTTTTTGCATAGGTAGTGGTAGTTTAGGAGTCAGAAAATGACATAGGGACATACTTTTTAATCGCGGCTAACACCGCGGGGCGCAGCTGTTTTATAATAATTGTGTAAATGTTTTTTTTAAAGCAAGGTGAACCAGTAGCGTTTAGCCGTGCGTTCAGTACAGCGTGTCATTTTTGTATTAATAATAAATTGATTTATTTATTTTGGAACTAGCTGTTACCCGCGACTTCGTCCGCGTGGTATTTAACAAAAAAGTTTTTCTAAAACAAAAGTAGCCTACGTCACTCCTTGTTACATCAGCTATCTGCCAGAGAAAGTCCCGTCAATATCGGTCCAGCCATTTCAGAGATTAGCCGAAACAAACGGACAGACACACAGACAAAAATTGTAAAAAATGTTGTTTTGGTATATGTACCGAGTACTAATAATACTAAATAATAATAATACATCCAAATGCACTTAGTAAAAAGCGGTTATATTAATATTATTACAAGCAGACACTCCACTTTTATTTATTTGTATAGATGTTATCTTTATAATCTACTGTTGGCCCTGTTAACATATGTTACACTATTATTGTGACATCTTACATTTTATACTGCATACAATTGTTCTAGTTAAAATAATAGTAGGACCACTGACTCGTTAGAATAATCAGACAACGAACAGCGTATGGTAAAAGTGAAGCCTGAAAAAAACTCCGGTCTACCATTTAAACAACATGCTAGAACTGAGTTTTTTAGGCTTCAATTTTATTGTACGTCTTTTGTTGTCTGAATATTGTAATAAGTCTGTGAGTATGTCCATAATAAGTGCAGACAAGTAAGAGATAATGAATTTGAATGGATGTCCGTTTTGGGAATGAAGCACTTACCCCAGCACCATAGCTGTGGGATCCTGAGCTTTAATACTAAGTATATGAAACTCATTTTTAACTGAAAAACTATTTTTTTTGAAACTGTGTATTTTAAACAATTAATAAAAAAACATTATTTTATTGCGAACTGTTTAAAATACGTGTTTTTAAAACAACTTGTTTTAATCATGCCAACCCTGAAAACCTATCTACCGACCTAATAAAAACATTTAATAATCAATTATTGTTGTTTAATAAAATACTTGATTTAATCATTTTTTGTTGCAGGATCCAACGCCATTCGCCCCTCAGTTTCATAAGGTATAATTTTGTGTTATTTTCCGTACCAACCTAATCATAAACAACTTATTTTTTTTGGTACACATCAAAGGAACAGGTATCTTTATATTCATTTACCCTTAATTGCTATATGATTTCATAGAAGGATCTTGTTTTATGTTACTTGCTATTAATAGTTAACAACGACAGAATATTGATTTCTTATATTTACGCGAATACTACACATTTAAATTACACTAAATTTTACAGGTTTTATCGCGTGTATATTATGTTTTTGCGTTCCCGACGTTTCGGCTACTTTACAGTAACCATGGTCACGGGAGGACTAGAGGAGGGGAGGATCAATGTTGCTGTAAATAATTTTATTTTATTTCAATGGCAGAACAACTATTGTTGGGTGGGTGATGCCATTTGAAGAAAGAAAGACGACGTTTTTTTATTTTTTTGCAAATAAAAAGAACTCTTTTTTTTCGTGTAACGCTGGCGTTGGATTTAAAATGATATACAAAACCCAGACTGGCCAGTATTGGGTGTAGAGTTCAAGAAGCTTAAGTTCTTAGATGCTAGGAGTTATTTGTTTTCTAATTTAGGCAACGGCCTCTCCAGTCTTACTTTAACAAAGCCTAAGACCCAAATTTATAGACAGTTATAATGGTATTATAACGAACTTTTCAGAGGAAAAAAGTCCGTTTAAATTTGAAGGTGTGATCTTAATGCCACGGGTTGCAGAGGCCATAGTCCATCACGTTACCCAGTGCAAGTTAGTAGAGTTACGCGTTTTTACGAAATGAGTAGCTCCAGCAAGATCTCTTAACGTAGCGTCTACCATCCTGCTCACAACTCAAATGTTTGGGGTCGAGTCACCTTCGTCCGTAGGAGAATTAAGTACCCTCGAGATACCCTACACGTGACCCTGGGTGGTGCCAACCAGGTGACAACTCTACTGGTGGTAGGCTTCGGCCGTGGTTAGTCACCACCCACTGAACAAAGCCATGTCGCCAAACGGCCTAGCCGTGTTCCGGCATGATGTTCGGTGTTGCCATTCATGGATGGCGGGTCAGATCAGTTGCGCTGCATGTGCCTAGTGAATGTAGCGTCTCTGTCTACTGCCGCCTTCCTACCTAGGCAAGTATGCTCCATCGTAGATCTCATCGTCCTTACCATCAGGTGAGATTGAGATCAAATACTTGCCTATAATGTAATAAAAAAAAAAAAAAAAATGTCATAAATATGAATGACAGTGATAGCATATGCAGCAGTGACTTTTTTATGACGTAACAATTACATTTGTAGAATTCCCTGCTCACGTACTGGTTAGGTCCTCTTCACATCCAAATTTCCTAACAAATTGCCTTCACCGTTTCAGCGAATGATAATCATTGTTGATGATGAGATGATTGAGGCAATAATGCCTAGTTGCAATGACAGTATTATCGACGATGTACTTTATGGGTATTATAATAACAATACTTAGACAGGTTTTGATACTTGCGTTGAAAAGGTGTCGAGTCTTCAACCTATCGAAGTTACAAAACAATGAGAGATAAATGTCGTGCGCCCGGACGCAACAGACCCGAAGATTCGCGCAATAACTAACAGATAAGCGACAGTTAAAAGCAGTGATAGCCATGTTGGTAGAACGCTTGCCTCGGTAACGAGGATCGCAGGCAGGGCAGCCCTTTTTAATGTCCTACTGCTGGGCACGGGCCTCCCCTAAATGCGAGGGGGGATTAGGCCATAGTCCACCACGCTGGCCCAGTGCGGGTTAGCGGACTTCACATATCTTTCGAAGGGTTCTATCAGACATACAGGTTTCCTCACGATATTTTCCTTCACCGTTTAGCAAGTGATAATCATGGTTGAAAATGAGATTCGCACATGAAAAATCCCAGAGGTGCGAGCCAGGGTTTGAATCTGCAATCCTCGTTACCGAGGCAAGCGTTCTACCAACTTGGCTATCACTGCTACTAAGTAGTAATAATTATTTATTTTAACCTAGATTTAATAAGATCTCCTTATTTGTTTGCGTGCGCGCAAGATTAGAATCGATTTGGTTATGTCATATCACAAGCAAACAACACAATGCAATGTCAAAACTGACTGTGTCAATCGCACAATCAATTTAAAACCAATTGTTAAATTGATAGTGTTATAGTTACAAAAAAAATGTAATTCAATAATAGATTCCGTCAAATGATACAATGAGATTAACAGATTTGATCTGTAATAAAGGTTGGTGCACACAATCGACTAGCGTCGACTAAAATGGTTATGGTTATTCCTGATAACCTTTTCTGAAATCCATCATTGTCGAGTTCTCTTTCAAAAATAGTCAGGAGCACTAGTGCTAGGATTATCACAAATTATAAGTAAAATATAAACCCTGGGGTTCTTCTTCTTTCTTTACGAAATGAAATGCGATGAAATAAAATGGATATGAATATGGCCTCACCTACAACTTAGTGGGTATTTTGCCAGTGTCAAGTAATTAATAGCAATATTAAATTCAATAAATACACATTCTGGGGTTGTTCCGTTTACATCCTATGACGTCTCATCCTATCATTTTTTTTTCTTAATTCAATCGAATTCTATTCCTTTGCTCAACCGCCAGCAATTATTTGATTATGTATGGCTCCCGTGGGAAAGATTTGTCTTAATTTTTCATAGAGCAAAGGATCGACATGATTTTTAACATAGGTAGTGGTAGTTTAGGGGTCAGAAAATGACATAGGCATCGACATTCTTTTTAATCGCGGGTAACACCGCGGGGCGCAGCTAGTAAAAAATAAATCGTAAATTCGCTCATCTGCGCCAGGCTTAACCTCACATTCATTTGTAACAATTATGTTACACAATTTAGTTTTGTTATGTAATTTTTATGGTCGCTACTGCCTTGGTCATAACCTAGTGAAAAATTAACCTACTAGCAGTGGTCAAGTGCGTAACGGAGTTACGTCACAAACGATTCCGTAGGTAGTTCAAATAATTCCATCGATCGAGTAAAATTGTCTTGAGATTTGAAATAAAACTAATTTTACGGATTTTATCGCGTTTATTTTATGTTTTTACGTTACCGACATTTCGGCTGCGTTGCAGCAACCATAGTTGCGGGAAGACTGAGATGTTTGACGTCCTAGTATCATAATTTAACCGGTATTTATATTTGTAATAAAAAAACGATATTGCAAAGCTCGACGTAGAACAAACGAACAGAATATTAATATTTGTAAGCTGAACACAAAAAGTATCTTTTCTCATTCTATTTTGCACCAAAAAAAAACTACCGAATAATAACAGATGCTCTATAATTACCACAAGCAAGAGTAATTACATGACGTTTTAAAATTCAGATTCTAAAACGGAACCCTGAGTCAACACCAACTATTAACATTGATTGTATTCAAAGCCCATTCATAGTAACACAATTAATTTCGCAACAGACAGACAGACAATGTGAAGAAAGTCCGTTTTGTTACAACGACTGCAACGTAACAATTTGCTTGAATAAAATTGTAAGGAAATTCCTGTAAGAGCACCGATTTGAATATCACCATTGGTATTCCACTTAGAGCATCCGATATATAAAACAAAGTCGTGTTAGTTATAACTCGAGAACGGGTGGGTCGATTTTTAACGTCTTTGATTTTTTTTAATTGTCCCCACCTCCAATCGCAGAATAGTCATTCTAACAACCACTATAAATTCACTAAAAATATCAATAAAAATAATTCATTTTCTCATATATTAGATTTAGAGGCGGTATGAAATTCGCAGCTAGTTAAAAATATTTTTATTTTATTCCACTTAGCATACCAACGGTCATGATGCATAAAAATACCTAAGTATATGCATTACCACCCCGTTGGTGCGCTAATATAATAAAAAAAAAACAATTGTTAGCGCACCCGTCGCGTCGCATGCTCAATTGATGATATTTGATTGCTGATATTCAAATCGGTGCTCAAACTGTAATGTTTCAATTTATAGCCTACTTATTATTGTGGCTTTCTATGTATTTTAAATATTCCTCTGTAGGTATGTTGCAAATGTTGATTGTCTGACTGAGTTATAATCCTTATATCGTGCAATGAACGAAAGTGTATAAGGACTTACAAGGTACTTATATCATTCAGACCAACTTCCTTTAAGTACTTTTAAAATGTGGTCTATTCTCAAAACTAATACTGCATCAAGATTTCATAATCGATAATCGAAATGTCAAGGCATTCCATATTCGAATTTTTTCGTTGTCAATTTTGACAGGTTCGTTTTTTAAATATAAAAAATCACTGTCACACGCAACGAGACATTGACCCCTAACTGACGGAGGTGTGGTCAGAATAAATAATTATGGAATGGAACGTAAAATTGAGCAACTACTATCGATACACGATTATAGATTTCATTCGAGAATTGATTTATTCGAAGTATTATATGGCCGATGAAAATTTAACGGTATTATTGTGGAATAGTTTATACTGGATTAGTTAACCGGTTGTTTGCTCAAACAATTTACGCTTATTTCAGTAATCCCAAGATTCATCTTTATTAGATAATTCTTCTTCAACAGAGCCAGTTGCTTGTTCAGTCATCCGATAAAAAAATGCAGTAAATTCTATGTAAAATGTTAATGAAAACGTCCAGAAGTGTCAAAATTCACAAAAAGAACTCGAATGTAGCATGCAAGTTTGGAAATAGCTTCGAGTATCAATAGTAGTTCTCAAGACATTGAGATGTCGCGTCGCGTCGTGAAGCGCTTTGTTTAATTAAGCTTATGGTCGGTATACAAATTGCATGTTCTTTTTATGGAAATTTTGCGAGCATTTTTTTTTCAGTATTTATTATTTGCAATAAAGTGATGGTTTTTAATTCTTGTTTTTTAGTGTTAGTAAAGATTTTATCCGCAGTTAGCTGTCTGTTGCCTCCCAACTTGGGCAGTAATCATTTTAATACTTAATTTAAAATTAATAATCTTTCGCCTTCTTCGACAAGCAGTCAAATTCCAAGTTTTATTTCGGTTGCATTATTAAAATAGACGGACAAACAAAGACGAGCAAAGTCACGGCTCATAAGGGCTCCGTTTTTACTATTTTGGTACGGAACCATAAGAAACATAATATGTAACTGAAATTAAACTTCCATGAATTTGGATTTAGAGCTAAGACCTGTGTGAGTTTGTATGATCATAGTTAAGTCAGTCGATAGTGTGGAGAGAGAAACATCGACTACTATAATAAAAAATATATAATAATTCTTAGCTCTTTTTAATGTCCCGCTGCTGGGCATGGGCCTCCCCTCAATACGAGGGGTATTAGGCCATAGTCCACGACGCTGGCCCAGTGCAGGTTGGCGGACTAGCCTTAAGGCAAATGCTTTTAGGAATATATACCTCTAACGAGAGTCATAATGCAAATGGAAGCGCATTTTTATCCAACCAACCATAAAAAACTCATTAATTTTCTGACTTATTCCGACGTATGAATTTATTTTTCGCTTGACATCATTACTCTGGATGCTAGACAGGCTAGCTAGGGAGTGGAACCAGGTCCCCCCCCCCCCCCATCCGCCACCGTGGCTAATGCCACCGCGTCGGTATGCCGGAGACTTTATTTCTGCTCCATCCCATGTCTATCACTTAAATGGCTGCCGAGAAATTATGCGCAGTATAATGCAAATATCGGGTCTGCGCAATTAACCCGGCAGCGAATAGTAAGTCATTACATCGCTATCGCTTATTACTCGATTATCGTAAGTGCCGGCTCGCATACGTAATAGTCGAGTATCGACTCAATCGATTTTGAGAATCGCCCGCCGCCGCGGAATAGTTAACAATAGAGCACGGTTTGGCGGGAGCTTTTTGGCGGGAAGTTGAACCGCGACGTTGTAAGTTTTGTTTTATTTTCCAAAAAATGTGTTTTTTTTAGTAAATAATGTGTAATGTCAGTGGGATATTAACCATTGTGTGTTCATAAACGTGCACGCGTGAAGGAAATTGAAACAAAATAGTATAACGGGACTTTTCAAGTTTTCCCAAGGTTTCAGGTAAGTTTTTAGTAAAGTATCCACAGCTTTACTGATAGGGGTAGGGGATTCATTTCACCATAATTATCATCAGAGGTACATACAATTCAATAGCAATTATCAAGCATTACACGACACTGGCAAAAACTGCACTATTTTGTAGCTGATTGCCAACCTAAAAAAAGGAGGATTTTTGGAAGGAGTAGAGGAGTAGATTTTTTTTGTAATCACTTGGAATACCGCTACTATAAGGTTTGCGGAAGGAAGGAAGCGTGCTGCTTCTTATAAACCAAATTGTACCATAGTGTATTTTTTTTTTCTATTCTGACTAACATGTCGTAATGATTATAAATGTGCTACAGAAGCACAGGTTCAAAGGTTAGTATACCCTTTCTGAATCACATGGTATAACACGGTAGTGTCAGCATCATTCACTCTCGAGTGGAGCCGCGGGCAAGCAAGTAATTAATATCTCACTGATAAACATCATCTCATCCGATACTGAGTCGGTATGATAATGGCCGGGATCAAATCCTAGACGCGTCGGGTCGATGCCTCGGTGGCGTGAGCCTTAATCGTTTAGTTTTTGTATGGTCCGTGCTGTTAAGGTCGCTGCACATTGGAGTTGTAACGAACACTCAATACAACTGACTATAACTGGGCCCCAAGTCTGCTAACATAATCGATTCATAATCGAACAGCAACCGCATAGTAACTGTCACTTTTGACAGATATCCCATACAATATCTGTCAAAAGTGACAGCTACAATGCGGTTGCTGTTCGATTATGAATCGATTGTGTTAGCAGACTTGGGGCCCTGGATTCGGGAACTTAGAATTCTGGATATAGCTATAATTTTATTTTTTATAATTACGCTGTTACATCATTTTAATGGATACGGCAACGTTGGACAGTGTATTGTTTATTACTTTTGAAAACGTAACACTAATTGAAAACCTAAAATAAATATTTGAACAAATCATCTCTCTTTCTCATTCACTCGTATTCTATTTTGATAATAAACGAAATAAAATGAAATTCCTTTCGGATTCTCGCCAACCATCTGTCAAGACACACATACCTACAAATCACACAAGGTTATGCTTTGTATACAGATTAAAAGGGTATACTTACTTCTGCACCAGCGCATTTGTGGTAATTATGAGAAGAAAACATGTCAATTTAGAAAAACAAAATGTTCCCAACAAAACGACAATTGTTATTTTTTGAGAGCATTGTTTTGTAATTACTTTCTGAATCACTGTATAATAAGTACTAGTATTTTAGATTAAATTGTACTGAAAATGTTAGCGTTACTAACCAACAGAGAGTTTTCAATATCAATCCCTACTTCTATCATGTTCGCGCAATGTTACGGCTTAATGTGCAAACACCTTAACATAAAAGCGAGGATCGAATGAGTAATTGATGTATTATTATTTCTTTATGCAAAAAAGTCTTCGGCAATCAAATATGGCTTCCATTTGTGTATTGAGGTACTGCTGCGTACTAAAATCATTCCACCTGTTCCTCTTAGGGATAAGCAATGAGAGACAAGTTGGTAGATCACTCGCCATCGAAACGACAGTCGCAGGTTCAGACCGCGGCTTGCACCTCTGATATTTCTGAATTTCATGTACAAATCTCATTTTCAACCATGATTGATAGTAATCTGTAAATGTGGGTACCATGTAGCCATTAACTTGTAATTTTATACTTAGGTACTTTTTTTTTGACTAGCTGCTAAAGTCTGCCTAGCCGTTCCTACATTGTTCTCACACACCCATAACAATGTACTGCTCGAAAATGTAAAAGATCTTTTTAAAAAGAGCAACCATGGAGTTCCTTGCCCGTTCTTGTACATATGAACGACAACGGTATATGATCGGCAACGGCAACGAACCACAAATTTGTACCAACGGACTTAGATCAGGTGATTATGTTCCAATTGAAGTTCTGATTTGAGTTGCATTATTAGTTCATAGTAAGTGGTCTTTTCGTAACGCCAGGTTCAAGTAATAACCGATTCGGTCAACATACAAGACTCTTCGTAAGGTTGTGAATCGGGGGGCTTGGTATACTGGAAGCCGATTTCAATACTAATTGGGAGCCATGGAGATGCTATAGTCTTTAATATTACTTAACATCAATTACACGTATGACTTGATCCAATTAGTTCCAGGCCAAATTGTAGCGAACATGACGTCATTCAACGTTTAGATACGACAACTACATAGTATAGACGAGTTTTGTTTTTGTCTAGGTAGGTAGGTTGTAACGAAAATGTTGAGAATAAATATTGCATGAAAATTATTGTGATTTCAAATTGGGGGATTATGTCTTGGACAGTTGCAGAAATAAGTTGGAGTCGGTGAGCTATCTGACTTTAATTTGGGAGGATTCAAGTCAAAGGCTAGACTGCTAACTTTTATTTTGTTGTGTTTATTTTATGTTTTTGACGTTCCCGACGTTTCTTATGACGTAATTTTAGTTTTATTTCAATGAGGAGTGTTCGCGTAAATGTAAGAAATTTACTTTTCTAGTTCGAGTTGTGAAGTGTCACCTTTTCAGTTTTATGGTTTTTTAACCGACTTCAAAAAAAAGGAGGAGGTTCTCAATTCGGTTGTATTTTTTTGACGACCTGATTAGCTCATTTTGTAGTGACGCTGCCTTCTACGCTGCAGGCCCCGGTTCGAATCCAGGTAGGATCAATCTTTGTGTGATGAGCGCGAATGTGTGTACCGGAGTCGTGGATATTTAATATGTATATAAGTATTATATACTGAGTTCGCCCTCAGTCTATTGTACGGTACCCATAATACAAGCGTTGCTTAGTGTAGGACCGTATAGTGGGTGTGTTCGCCTGGAGATATTTATTTTATATCATGAAATTTTATTTGACAATTCTGCTAGTTTATTAGCTCTAGGCAATAGGTGTGATAATATCGGTCCACTTTATCCGCGATCGTCTTTTGTCTTATATTCTCCATTCTAGAACCTTTCTGCTCCATCGAACGACCGTTGCTTATTCGAGCTACACATATACCTACATATACGACCTTATGGACTTACAATCAGGACATAATTTGCTTTACATATTTGTCTATCTGTCCCAGATCAGACAACCACATAATTAAGTCCAGCACTATCGGTTGTATCTACAAGCATTTGTTGCAAAACAATTAAATATTTGCTCTACAGTTCAGTTGCAATGAATCATTGGGAATGTTGTATAACGAGACTTAGGGCTTACACAATGCGCTGATAAGCTCTATCCACAACTTATTTGTCAGTTTGACGGCAAGATTAGCGCAGTTGGTGGTAACTCACTTATATGTTGAAATTTTAAACAACTAATTTTACGGATTTTATCGCGTTATTTTATGTTTTTTACGTTCCCGACGTTTCGGCTGCTTTACAGCAACCATGGTCACGGGAGGACTGAGGTGGTTGACGTCCTAGTGTCATAGTTTGAAACGGGGTACCCTCATATTTAGTTGTTGCTTGCGGTCCGATCACTTATATGTACTGAATCTCGGTAGGGACAAGCTTTGTGTGATGAGCACGAATGTTTGTACCAGAGTCCTGGAAGTTTAATTTCTATATAAGTACACAATTATATACTGGGATCGTTCTCAGTTTATTGATCGGTACCTATAATAAAAGCGTTGGATAGTTTGGGGCCATACAGTTGGTGTGTTCGTCTGGCGATATTAATTTCTTTTATTTAGAGCTCGCTAACCTTACAGACGTTAACCTGTCCGGTACCTTAAGCATCCGCATCATCACTTACCATCAGGTGAGATCGAGATCAAATACTTGCATATAATGTTATAAAAAAAAAAAAAAAAAAAATAGCTAGACAGGGTTAGCCTGATTTTTCGATGACATTACGATTACATTAGAAGTTCCTGCTTATCTACTAATCCCGTAGATAAAATCACTTTGAGTTTGCCCAAATTTTAAAGCCTTCTAGACAACTTTTTTGTTTTTTTTCTTTCCTTGCAAATCTGATTCGGACTATTACGAACAATACAAAAAATAAATTAGACAAATCGGTTCAGCCGTTCTCAAGTGATGGGGCTTACCAACGAAATAATTTCATTTTTTATTTTAATAGACTTGAATGGGTCATAAGCTGATGGGATATGTTTATCATCATACTTTCACACAAACCCTCAGAGTCTTGACATAGCTGATAGGGAGAGAGAGAGAGAGAGAGAGAGAGCTGACTAGTAGATAGAGAGAATAAAGCATTGTCTTACGTCACGGGCGCCATATTGAATCCCGAGCGCACCAAACGAAGGAATTTATACTAGAATATATAAACGGAAAATCTCCATAAGTATCTGGAAAAATTATCCCGAAATCGATTTGCGCTGCTGATTCTCTATTGGCACTTTGCCCTATGACGCCGACATGAAATCGTTTTAGTCACAGTAGGGTGTCACAGCTTAAGCTAGTTTAATAGGATATGGACCAAATATTCCTTTACGACTACATTTTTAACAGCCAAATGACCGCCAGGGAATGGAATAAAAATTAAGCTTCAAATTGGAAAATATTTTTTAAAAACAAGAGTGTATTTTACAATTATGCTTACTTTTCTCGTAGTTGCACTAAGTACTAAGTCTACTCATTTGAATAATATCTGGGAAACTCTTGGTAAAGGTCTCTATGGGTACAAAAAACACGTATAATAATACTGGAAGCTTAACATGACGTCAATTGCGAGATCATTCGTTAGCTAACACGTATTTAGACACATTGTAGGGAGAATTGAAAGTTTTGAATAATGTCCGCTAGAGGCGCTGTTCAATTTGCCATACAATGTGTCTAAATGCGTAAACTATGCAGTCAGCTTATGAATACTCTCGCAGTTGACTTTCAAGTTAACATCAACAACGATCAGTGTGTGTGAGTGACCTACAAATTCTACTTACAAGAGTGAGTGAAAACGAGATATATTATACTCAGCAGCACATGCCTGTCATATAAGTTTCTTTTTTTTAAAGACTAGTATTGTTTTGTGCATACTAGCAGAGTGCAATAAACATATCATTAGTATTCAGGCTAATATTGAAATTAATTCGTTATATCCCATTAAAACAAATCGTATGGTAACCCTCTATAACAGACAGAGTACAGCAAAAACGACACAGAAATAGCACCAATCTACATAACCTAATAAAACGAGGCAATACTTTTCCATTCTGTGTATACTAAGTATCTAGTAATTCTAGTTTTGGGCGCCAAGTAATCTACTAAACCGTCTCTGTCACCGGTTTTATTGCAATTCTTTCGTGTGGTTTTCGTTGAGTAACATCATTTTGCCATGGACAGAATAAAATGAAGATGCGTCGACTCTAAAATCATTTTTACCGCTAGTCATTTGTGTACATAATAAAATTTAAATTACTGGCAACATTTTAAAATATAACTGGGACCATTTAAAAATAAATTGATTGATTAAAAGTGAACCTAAATATATAAAACAAAGTCGTGTTAGTTACACCGTTTATAACTCAAGAACGGTGGAAGATTATAAAATTTGTCGTTTGACGTCCTAGTATCTTAGTTTTAGTTTTATACCAATGTGTAGTAATCGTATTATTATCCAAAGTGTATTATTTTTTTTAATTATTAATCGATTTGTTTTTAAATGTTCCTATCATAATCTGAATAATGACAGCTACAGTTGAAAATATTCCCATCTATACATATAAATAAAATTGGAGTGTCTGTTTGTAATATTAAAATAACCGCTTTTTACTAAGTGCATTTGGATGTATACACGTTACCTATACCGAAACAACATTTTTTACAATTTTTGTCTGTCTGTCTGTCTGTCCGTCTGTCTGTCTGTCTGTCTGTCTGTCTGTTTGTTCCGGCTAATCTCTGAAATGGCTGGACCGATTTTGACGGGACTTTCACTGGCAGATAGCTTATGTAACAAGGAGTAACTTAGGCTACTTTTATTTTAGAAAAAAAAATAGGATCTCACGAAAAAAAATTAAAACCAATGTTGCAGCGCAGCGCCTGATAAAGTTTGATAGCAACAACCTGCAATGCGTCCCGCGGGCTCAGAATGGGCGAGCAGGCTGTTGTCAACGGTTGTCTTTGTTAAATACCACGCGGACGAAGTCGCGGGCAACAGCTAGTAGTAAATAAAATCAATGCAATTAGTCATTATTTACTGAAAAATAATCATCGGTACGATAAATGGCAGTTGGACAACAAATCGCTAAACCGATGGGTCAAGGTGGCCGCGGTGGCGACATCAATGGAGACAACATACATTGATGTGTGTGGTCCAATTTGTAAGCGGAAGCGATTTTGGTAGTTTGCTATTTATTAAGTGGTTCTCAAAAACTGATATTTATTGTACCGTGTTAGTATGTTGGTAACTTAGAAATAGGAATAGGGACTATCTTGCTGGTTCAATTTGCACCAATTAACGTCATCCAATGATGCTGACAGATAAAGCCAATACAAATAAAAGATCAAGACACTATACATACAGTTTTTTGTCATATTTTTTACAATGATTATGGGTTTCAAATATAGGATTTCATTTAAGCTATCTGATTTGGTACATTTGAAGTTATATTCCTTAAATTAAATTAAACTTCGGTTAGCGGTAATATCGCGGAACTAACAGTTTGTATATTTTACCTTATTATTACTACAATTTAAAAAAACCACACTTTTATTAACCGATTTCAAAAAGGAGGAGGTTCTCAAATTTTTTTTTTTTTTTCCTATATAGGGAAAAAAAAATACAACCGAATTGAAAACCTTGAAATGCCATTGAAATGCCTCCGCAATCTATATAGAGGCATTTCAATGTACACCTATAATCTTTTTTAGTAATTTTATACTCAACATTCTTGTATTTTTTTATGTAAATATCTATTGTACATAACCATATTTATAAATTAATTATTTCACGGAACATATATATTTGTTTTAAATGTCTTGCCTTATATTTTCCGCTGCCACTCATCATTCACACCATAGCCGACTAATCAAGTTTCATAACATGACTAAGCCGAATTCCTGGCTCGTTGGCATAAGCAGTTACTTAGATTAACCGATACTATCAAGCTGCACCGCCGAGCTGACCGGCCGGTCATATCCATTGTATAACTACAAAATGAATTCCAACTCCCAATGAGTTGGAATTAACTTGAACTATAACTCTATACACGCTTCTGATTATTTAAGGATCACGAGACAAGTCGATTGATCCCATTAATATCTATACATACAAATAAATAAAATTGGAGTGTCTGTTTGTAATATTAAAATAACCGCTTTTTACTAAGAGCATTTGGATGTATACATTTACATATACCGAAACAACAGTTTTTACAATTTTTATCTGTCTGTTTGTTTCGGCTAATCTCTGAAATGGCTGGACCGATTTTGACGGGACTTTTACTGGCAGGTAGCTGATGTAACAAGGAGTAACTTAGGCTATTTTTATTTTGATTTTTTTTTTTGTTGAATACCACGCGGACGAAGTCGCGGGTAACAGCTAGGTCGAAATAAATATATGCTTGAAATAAACCCGACGACTTTGCATTATAGTGTATATCTTATGGTTTTATGTTCACGACGTTTCGGCTGCTTTACAACAACCATGGTCACCGGCAGGATGGACGCGTGTTATTTTCAAATAGTAGGGTATTATTTAAAAATAATAGGCTATAAGGCCATTATACATTTACGGCTATGTTTTTACTTTTTTGGTCACGTGTAGTTCGCATTACTAAAAACATAGCATTGTCACTACAGAATAGCTGCTGTAACGTTGTTTAGTTTGAGACAGCGGTGTGAATGATAATATTTTAAATATCACATACAAATGCGTCGATGGAAGATGTTTCGCCACTCATTATATTGCGTGTCGCGTAATATTTGCGTAAATTGCAAACTCGTTAAATTCTACGTGAGACTCGTCTGAGCTTTATCAATGTTGAATCCGTTATAATTCAACCGTTGGTGTTTGAAAACAATTTAGGGTTCACTGGAGTTTTGAAATGCAGGCGTAAATCGCTTCGTGAATGCACCAAATGAAAAGAACAAATGTTGCATTGGTTGGAACTTTTTTTTAATTTTGGACTTTTCTTTACCAAATTAAGAGCAGGTTTATTATGTTTACACTGAGCGTATTCTCTATAATGCGAGGAAGAGTCAGGCATTACATTATTCACGCTGAACCAGTGTTGGTTGGCTTGGCGTGGTGTAACTATACTATGTTTTTAGCTAAGTAACAGATTGTGACATTCTATTTTTAAAACAATAATGTTTTTGATTCCTTATAAGTATTTACGCGAATACGGATTTCATCGGATCGCAATTATACAGATTTAAACATAATATAAACGCGATAAAATCCGTAAAATTAGTTTTATTTCAATAATGTTTTTGTTACAAAGATATTTACGAAAGAAACAAACAACGAAAATATACTTTTGATAGGAAAAAATATAAGTATAATTTATTTTTTTATTTGTACAGAACCCATATGGAGCATTCCCCGATCGGACTGTACCGTATTTTTTTCATTCAAATCACGTCTTTACTATTCTCGGTATGTCATTGAAATCGGATATGATTCGGAAACTTGGAATCCGAATACCAATCGTTTATTGCATTCGTAAACACATAATACTATTTGAAAATGCGCCTTAACAATTTATATTTAAGTGTGAAACTGCAGTTGGGAAACAGTAAATGTAATCTTGTTATTTATATGAGAAGAAATTCCTATTGACAATGTAGTGATGAGTCAGTGTTAAGCTTTTTTAAGGAAAATGGCTTAACAAAAAAATTCTGTCGTAAATAAAATATACCAACTGCCTTTATTTGCTTATACAAATATACTCAAAGTTTAGTTAAATAAATGAATTATTAGTACTTTTACGTTCTGTACAAGGATCATTCCTGGCACAGTATTTGTAATGAGAAATAATTAATTGCCCAAATTCCCCACACATTGATGGCAAGTGTGCCCGGTATAATGACAAAAGGCTTGCCCCTTTTGGAACAAAATACCACTGGACTATGGTGGCACCTCTGGCTCCCCTTCGGAGATTACAAGCGTGATGGAAAAATCGGAATAGAAAATATTCCTCTATTGTAGTACTCAATATTACATTATTATTTATCTTTGTCATTAGATATCAAGCAGTGATAGCCAAGTTGGCGGAACGCTTGCCTCGGTAACGAGGATCGCAGGTTCAAACCCCGGCTCGCACCTCTGGGATTTCATGTCCGAATCTCATTTTCAATCATGATTATCACTTGCTAAACGGTGAAGGAAAACATCGTGAGGAAACCTGCATGTCTGAGAGAACCCCTAGAAAGACGTGTGAAGTCCGCCAACCCGCACTGGGCCAGCGTGGTGGAGTATGGCCTAATCCCCGTCGCAATGAGGGGAGGCCCGAGCCCAACAGTGGGACATTAAAAGGGCTGGTATATTAACCTAGGATATTAAGTATATGACAATACACTATATCTATGTTAACGTACAGGATCCTAGATCTTAGTCATAGATATATGATATTGCGATATCCCCCCGCCCACGCTGTTGTGATGCCTTTAAAGTATTCCGGAAACCATTAATATACCATTAAAAGAATAAAATAAAGTAAACGTCCAAGGACGAGAATAACGACGAGATATTTAAAACTCAATTATCGTTAGCAACGCATCAACTTTGAAAACAATTTTGTTACACAAAAAAATAACTGGAATACCATCCTTTAAGAAGCGTAAAAAGTTGCATTTAAAAGTATCCTTGGGTCAATTTGTTATGGTTGAATAATGGTGCTCGATCTATCATGGTAAAGTCGAGTGAGTCGTTATGGTATGAGAGGTAAAAAATGGTCCTATACCTACCTACGGTGGCGTACCTACCTATGGATGGCGGGTCAGATCAGTTGCGCTGCATGTGCCTAGTGAATGTAGCGTCTCTATCTACTGCCGCCTTCCTACCTAGGCAAGTATGCTCCATCGTAGATCTCATCGTCACTTACCATCAGGTGAGATCGAGATCAAATACTTGCCTATAATGTAATAATAAAAAAATAAAATAAAGGTGTGTGCATGTAGAAATATTTTTTATAATTCTGTTTTTAATAATTCTGTTGCAACTTTATCGTCTTTTCTGCAACCATCTTAACCATAAATAATTATTAGTTTGTTTTTAAATAGCTGTGTCCGCGATTTCGTACGCGTACGTACGTAAACACAATAATCGACATGTAACCTATCATCATGCCAAATTCAATCAAAACTCACCAAGAGGTTTTCTAGTCGTGCGCATTCCGACTGACAAACAAAAATTCCACCAAGAAATTAGATTGGCTTCGGTTTTAAAAAAAATTTTTTTGACAATTCCATCAAAGTATTGACACTACCAAATTATAGTATACTAGCTGCGCCCCGCGGTGTTACCAGCGATCAAAAAATATGTCCCTATGTCATTTTCTGACCCCTCAACTACCACTACCTATGCAAAAAATCATGTCATCCTTTGCTCTATGAAAAATTAAAACAAATCTATCCCACGGGAACCATACATTTTACCGGGATAAAAAGCCTATGTGCTACTCCAGACTTTAATCTATATCTGTGCCAAATTTCGTCCAGATCCGTTCAGCCGTTCTGGCGTGATTGAGTAACAAACATCCATCCATCCAAACATTCACATTTATAATGTTAGTGGGATTATTACAGTACATATAGATTCATGACTGTTTCATGATTCTAAAGGAGGCATGCCAGGACTCTTAAACAATGTTATCCCCGACAGCATAGAGGCACCCATTATATTGTCATTAAGTCGAAGCGCGACATGTTAATTTCTCATATTCCGAGAAGTGAATTTTTCACTTAAACTGCACATTCTGTTGTGCGAGCCAACATTGCACAGGCATAGGCCTAGCAGGGATGTGCTCTATCAACCCGATCAAATATCATAATATAATAATAGTACCCTTCAATTCGAGGGGGATTAGGCCATAGTCCACCACGCTGGCCCAGTGCGGGTTGGCGGACTTCACACATCTCAGATATGCAGGTTTCCTCACGATGCGTGCCCGCATAAGGTGTTGGAAAGAGGAAGATCTTCCAGCCGGGCGGGTGGTATGCCTGACAGGCTGGCCGCTATGCCCCGACGGTTATTATCGGGACCTTGTATATATGCTACGTGCGCCGAAAACTCTCATAGCGCGCTTCAGGATTATATGGAGAATTGTCAATTGTTCTGAATGCGTCTGCAGCGCCATCTGTGTAGCTTGTGCGCAGTTGAAGAGGTCGCTACAGTTCCTTTATACTGTCCTTTGTACTGTGCTTATTAGTCTTGTTATCATTCTTCTCGTCCATTGATTGAGATGGGCTTCATCTCAATAACTCCTTGGTAAGCCCACATCATAAGCCTAACACGGCACATCCCTATATAACATTCTTCGTAGCACTTGCGTTAACTTATTATAATGTTCGCAATTTAAATGGCATGGATTACAAAGCAGTGTAAGTAAGTAAATTGCATTGCCTTGTGAGTACTAACGACAGTTTAATTTAGTTTTTAACCATTCATAATTACATTACGGTTTGAATTATATCTATAATAAATAAAATTGGAGTGTCTGTTTGTAATATTAAAATAACCGCTTTTTACTAAGTGCATTTTTTACAATATTTGTCTGTCTGTCTGTTTGTTTCGGCTAATCTCTGAAATGGCTGGACTGATTTTGACAGGACTTTCACTGGCAGATAGCTGACGTAACAAGGAGTAACTTAGGCTACTTATATTTTAGAAAAGTAATGTTATGTCTCATTCATGGATGTTTGGCAAGTCAACGTCTAAGACCATATAGGTCTCATTTCTTTTCTTGACAAAGTTTCTTGCTGTGCCTCGTTGTGCGGCAAAGGAACTTGGCACCTTTTTGCACTTTTTTTTTTTAGCTGGATATCACAATAATTTTCGTATTATTATAAGAGATCGGTCAAAAGATACGCTTTTCTCATTACAAGTCCTAACAGACGCCGCCGTAATTATATCATGATTTCGCCCACGTCTTTGATAGATGGCGCTGGGCTGCTGGCGTGCGCGCGCATACGCAATGCACTAGCTATTGTTCATAATGTACTAGGCTCGCATATTAATTAGGAGATAGTAATTCTCGCTAGCGAAAGGTTCAAGTTCCCATGATGTCATTGGTGCCTTAATGGGCTCGTGATAAAGTCGTACGGAAATATAAAATTTTACGAGCGGGAGATTATTATATATATATAATGGTTGCATGTAATGTTTATGCGAAGTCTTGTAGTCTCATTATTTATTAACATCATCATAATTCATAATAATAACATCACCAGGCGAACACACCAACTATACGGTCCCACACTTAGCAACGCTTGTATTTTGGGTCCCGTACAATATCCTGGGGGCGAACTCAGCATATAATACGTATATAAATATAGAAACATCCATGACTCGGGTACAAACATTCATGCTCATCACACAAAGCTTGTCCCTACCGGGATTCGAACTCAGGATCCTCGGCATAGAATGCAGGGTCACTACCAACTGCGCTAATCAGGCCGTCAAATACCAGGTATTTTATCTTCGAGTCCTTTTAAATAAATTGCTGAAAGATTATATATACCTATATATTTATTTATAAAATTTAACGTTCGATAATGTCCACATGACATGTTTTTGGGGTCGAGTCACCTTCGTCCGTAGAAGAATTAAGTACCCTCGAGATACCCTACACGTGACCCTGGGTGGTGCCAACTAGGTGACAACTCTACTGGTGGTAGGCTTCGGCCGTGGTTAGTCACCACCCACTGAACAAAGCCATGTCGCCAAGCGGCCTAGCCGTGTTGCGGCATGATGTTCGGTGTTGCCATTCATGGATGGCGGGTCAGATCAGTTGCGCTGCATGTGCCTAGTGAATGTAGCGTCTCGTCTCGATCTACTGCCGCCTTCCTACCTAGGCAAGTATGCTCCATCGTAGATCTCATCGTCACTTACCATCAGGTGAGATCGAGATCAATCACTTGCCTATAATGTATAAAAAAAAAAATCCAGTCGCCTAAATAGATGGTCAAGAATTTCTTCACATATCAGTCTTTTTCTTAGACACAGCAGAATACTAACATCAGCCCACATAGTTGCAAGTAAATACATGTGTGTTGTGTGACTAAACAACTTCACACAATCCCATTCACAATGGTATTTGGAGCACAAAACCTTTTGTAGTGTAAATGTAAAAGTAAACATAATTTTAAAAGGGATTCCTCGCGTGTGAGCAAACATTACCTTTTAGTGTCGGTCAACTTTCATTTAGTGAGATTATGTGTTTTACATATATATGTAACACAAGCATTTTACTTTCGAGAATGGTGCATACAAAATCCCCTTCGTTTTGGTAGGCCAAAGGCAAAACTATAACATTCTACTCAAGCAGATTGAGAAGATTACCTGTGATAGCCAAGTCGGTAGAATGCTTGCCTCGGTAACGAGGATCGCAGGGTCAAACCCCGGCTCGCACCTCTGGGATTTCTGGATTTCATGCGCGAATCTCATTTTCAACCATGATTATCACTTGCTAAACAGTGAAGGAAAACATCGTGAGGAAACCTGCATGTCTGAGAGAACCCCTCGAAAGACGTGTGAAGTCCGCCAACCCGCACTGTGCCAGCGTGGTGGACTATGGCCGAATCCCCCTCGCATTGAGAGGAGGCCAGTGCCCAACGGTGGGACATTAAAAGGCTGGAATTATTATTATTATATTGCGAAGAGCGATGACTGCTCCTAATGCCATATGTCGGTGCTACTTGCGGGGACTGGTCCGTCCATTTTTTCTGTTTCCGTCAGTTTTACGCGCCGCTGAAAGTAAAATAGTTTAAAAAAGCCGCTTTGAGTCTTCATTAATAGCGAATATAACTCGACTTGGCGGTGGCACTGCCAAATTAATTTGCTGTCAGAAAAAAATATCTTAAAAGGAAAGTTCTTACTTGAGATTAGATTTTTTAATAAAAAATATTCACTGATAGTCATATATTATTTTATTTATTTGAAATAAAAGTATTATTAAAATAGTTAAGCTTAAAAATAAGGCACATCGCATACATAATCATTAAAAACCGCGCCCGCACGTAACGAGTCAGGAGTGACGCACACTTAGATTTATAATCGCTTAGTTGACATCACGTTTCCTTAGCTACCGTAGATTAACTAGGGTTGTCACGTCACGAACTCAATATTTTTTGTTTATTAACATTTTTATAATCAGTCAAGTGTCGCTGTACTACAATGCACCTCTGCTAAATTGACGGTATATTTATTTAGTGATTAAAAAAGTATTTATTATTTTTATTTCTTCAGTACAACAAACAATTGTAAAATAATACTTATTTAAGTATAACAGTGAAATTGAGAGGGTCTAATTATAGGACCAACACTCGTATTCACTAAATAATAGCCCAAACGAGTACAGACTACGCTTCTAGTATGGATTCTATCCATGCAATGAACTGGGTGCTATCCTTAGTAACATCCAGGTAAGAGGAAATTACGTGAGGATCGTTTCTAAAATAACCTCAAGCTATCATCAAACCTGCGACCACACCTTTGCACAGAACACTATAAAAAAGTAAATATAAATATCGCCAGACAAACACACTACATATACGGTCCCACACTAAGCAACGCTTGTATTATGGGTACCGTACAATAGACTTGGGGCGAACCCGGTATATATTACTCATATCGATATTAAATATCCATGACTTGGCTACAAACTTTCGTGCTCATCACACAGAGTTTGTCGCTACCAGGACCTTCGGCACGGAAAGCAGAGCCACTACCAACTGCGCTAATCAGACCGTCAAACTCGATCAAGTGGCCAAGAAATAAAAAACTTAGTGTTCCAATTACAAATAATATACTCATTTACACAAAGAAATTGCAGCAGTGATAGCCAAGTTGGTAGAACGCTTGCCTCGGTAACGAGGATTGCAGGTTCAAACCCCGGCTCGCACCTCTGGGATTTTTCAAGTGCGAATCTCATTTTCAACCATGATTATCACTTGCTAAAAAACTGTGAAGGAAAACATCGTGAGGAAACCTGCATGTCTGAGAGAACCCCTCTAAAGATGTGTGAAGTCCGCCAATCCGCACTGGGCAAGCGTGGTGGACTATGGCCTAATCCCCCTCGCATTGAGGGGAGGCCCGTGCCCAGCAGTGGGACATTAAAAAAAGGGCTGGAATTATTATTATTATTATACAAAGAAATTTGATTATTTACAAAATCTTAACAGAACAGAGTAGTTTTAGACAACCCTAACACTTTAATACTAGTTTTCCAATATTGTGGCTATTAATATGTGTGCAGTGTACACAGTGGCAGGACGTCCGCGCGTTGTGCGTCGCCCTTAAAAGGAAGTAGACGTGCGTGCGCGCATTTTAATGTAATACGGTGGATTTAAAAAAGAAAGTTTTTAATCATGCTACTTATATGACACTAGCTGTCCCGGCGAACTTCGTACCGCCTCAGAATCAAATGTATGAGAAAATGAATTTATTGGTACTCTATGAAAAAAATAAACAAATCTATCCCACGGGAACCATACATTTTACCGGGATAAAAAGTAGCATATGTGCTACTCCAGACTATAATCTATCTCTGTGCCAAATTTTATCCAGATCCGTTCAGCCGTTCTGGCGTGATTGAGTAACAAACATCCATCCATCCAAACATTCACATTACACATAGAGTAGTATACTTTTGTTTTTCTTCGTCGGTTGTTTCTCCTCCTTTTTGAAGTCGGTTAAAAAAGATTTTAAAACAAGGCTTTACCGTTTTAAACTAGTCTTCAGAGCCACATGCAAAGACCATTAAGTGCCTTACTAAATAGGATACATTAGTACCATTTACAGTTTACAGCGATCCGAACACGGAAAAAGGACCTACGGCACACTTATCGCCTCTTCTCAATGCTACCTGTCAATTATAATAGCGTGATGGTATTTTAAACACACAAATTACATTTCCCCGCCAACAAATCTGCTATTTTCTTTGCGAAAATATCTCATTTAACAACTGACGTTTCGTCACGCTGTACTGAACTCTGAAACACATAAAATATACCATTTTCAACCTTACATACCTATTATTATAGTGCCAAGTCCGATATCAATACTTTAGTTCACTTGTACGAATGTAATTTCAATGGAAAATAAGGCTCATTGCGAAGG
This sequence comes from Pheosia gnoma, assembly GCA_905404115.1. Lineage (NCBI taxonomy): Eukaryota > Metazoa > Arthropoda > Insecta > Lepidoptera > Notodontidae > Pheosia > Pheosia gnoma. The sequence continues at coordinate 5,438,712 of FR989918.1, read as the reverse complement.
GAATAGTGTTGGAAATTAGGTGTAAGGCTCTTGGTTCTCGGTTAGGGTGGTAAGCGAACCGAGACGTCATTTAATTCGGTCCGAATGAAAGAATGGGACATATGAGCGATTGGCGTAATTTGTAGGTCAATGAACCGAATGAAATGATAATGACATTGAAAATTATAAATAGTTTTTTTCGCTACTCTGATTATATGAAACGTTTAAAATATCACAAGGAATCTAGACTATGTAGGTATATACGACATTAAATTTTGGAATCAGCGGTTTTCGAGTTATAGTCGAATTCATATACTTAGATCAATAACCCACCAGGTTAATCACATCAGAAAAAAAAAACAATGACGAATCTTTCCGAAAATGTTAGACGACATCGCGTTAGAACGAGATGGCAGGATGAATGTGTAGCGACCTCTTCAACCTCGCCACAAGCTACACAGATGGCGCTGTAGACGACATTCAGAACAAACGACGAAGGTTCATACAATCCTGAAACGCGCTATGAGAATTTACCATTTATAACTCAAGAACGGGTGGGCCGATTTTTATGCTCTTTATTTTTTGAACCTGCCTCCGCCCGGAATAGCAGAAATACTATTAAAACATGAGAATAAATCACAAAAAAAAACGAATAAAGATAATTCATTTTGTCAGACATTTGATTGACCGGTACTAAGTTCGCCGGGATGGCTAGTAATAAACTAAATGCATGTAGTCAACTGGGACGGCGGTCCTAGTGGACAGCGGTCCGAGTCGACCACAGAGCCTTAGGAGAGTAACTTTTTAATTTTAATATATTTAATTATTTAGCCAGTGACATATTCTTTATTGTTTCAGGTCTTGGATGGGCTGCAGAACTCAACAGAAGTGAGTAAATAGTTTTCGTGATTTCAATATCTTAAAAGTATTTTTTTGTCCCGAAAATGTATATGGATACAGTATGTTGTTTACCGAAAACTAATGCCATGAATTCAACTCATGATCCTGTACCGCCCAAAGTTAGATTATATCGCCGATCTTTTCATGATTTTTACGCATTAATTTCAGTTCTTTTTAAGATGATTTTATATCATAAAATCATAATAGAAATCCTTTCTAACGTGATTATAAATAAACTAAACATAACTATTATTTTAGACCTAAAACTGTAATGTAAATTAAAACTTGATACGCTTGACCACGCTCGTCACACGCACGCGTCAGATATCACGCGAAGCGTTGTGTTGTGATCGCGTTGTTTACGATACATTGCGCGCTCCAAAATTACAGCATTACCCAAAGGTTTCGGTACCATGCGCCTTACAACCTCTATTTTGCCAATTATGTAGCGTCCCTTATAAAATATGTATAAACAACATAAAATCTGCGAACACCAACGGTAAACATCGTAATATTTTATAATATAAAATATGAACGCACCCATATAACAGGATCCGAAGGTATCTGATCCCAAAATAGGTACGGACGAGTTGCCCGACCAGTCCAGCGAGTCCCAGCTAAAGTGTATGTCACCGTCACAATGTCAAATAAGACTTCTACCCAAACGACCAATTATAATACCAGACCTTTTTTTTACTGTCCCACTGTTGGACACGGGTCTCCCCTCAGTGCGAGCTGGGATAACGAGGGAATGACGAGGAAACGACCAATTAAATAACAGGATTTAGCCCTGCCTAGTATTTCAGTACTTATCTGTTGGTATAAAACAATTTGCATGAACGACTAAATGGATTTCAATAGAACTTAGCAAAGGTTTATAAAATGAAGGATACTTTATATCCAAAAGAAACCGGCAGAAGAATTAAAAAAAATAAGAAACCCAAAGATGTTTCAGTCTTGTGTAGCTCTTCTGTGTTGCCGTAATTAAATTGTTTATTAGGTTTCTAATCTACCCTTATCTTAATACCAGACCCGTCTAAAATTTCAACCGGTACCCAAAATATTAGATGAATTGTCGGAATATTTCAGAATTCTGAGCGGCCATGGCAACACTAAATAAAAAAAATATCATAGCACAATTACGTGTCCCGTAAGTGCAACGTATAAAATATTTTACTACTTCTTATTCTTTTAGAGCAGAAAATTATTGTGTAAGCCCACCCTTCTCGATATTTCCAGATATTTTCCAAAAATCCCGATTTCATAGTTTAGCCGTAACATGATAGTAATCTTTGCATCATTGTAAATGGTCAAGTAAGTGCGACAAGTGGATTTTTTAAAACATAGCATATTATTTATATGGTAGTACAGTTAGGGACAACCGTTATGGAGCATAGCTACAGGAATTTCAGCTAGAATACCTCTGTATTAAAGTTTAAATTTCAATTATTGTTTCCTACATAAGTATATTTATTTATATAAAAGTCTGTCATCAAATCAGGTATCTGTGTGTTGTGTATACTAACAAAAAATACTATTGGTAAAAAATGAATAATATATTCCAAATTATATGCTTACCTCGTAACGACAGAAAATAAAACAATGTCAATGCAGTGACTTGCAATTTCAGCAGAACCAAGTAAATTTCGGTCCCAGAACATCAAAAGGGTGTATCTTAACGTATAAATATTTTTTAAATATCATTCTACTGAACGTCTCATTGAAAATAACTCATTAATTACTCTAACTACAAAATATCTAAACACAATTGCTAAAAGTCTAGAGTATTCAGGTCATAAGCTCAAGGATAGTTTCGAAGCTTGGAATCTGCGTAGGCGATGCCTTGTCACCGTAATGATATGCTGTAGTGATGGGAACCATTACACACTACAATATCGATAAATCATAACTACAGACACTACTACAATGAAGCATTGACAACATTTGTTTCGAAACAAGTAATCGTGGATTTCATGCGAAAATAATCGGTTGCTATTGGTTGTATCCTCAAATATGATTGGGTTACAGATTTTTTGGACATTACCAGTGATAGTGAAATATCCCAAGGCTCCAGGGTTTTTGTATTTTCAAGATAACAAACACCTTGATATCTAATGAAATGTTGTCTTTAAAAAGCCTACCGTTAGTACCTAATTTCGAAAATTAACGGTGGCTTTGGGAAGAAGACACGCGTGTTTTGGCTTAGTATAGGTGAGCAAAGTCAAGCGGAGAACTTATAGATGCGTCACTTGTAGATAGTTTTCGTATAACTACCCATATTCGTATGTGTGTCGTGCGGCTCTGCAATCACTAAAAGTCGTAACACAAAAAACCAATCAACATAAACTTACCAATCTCAAACCGATTTGAACTCAAATCACGATCATTGAAACATAAAACACAGAATTGATACCATGATAATGGCAAGCGCATTTATCCCGTCTCCCATTATACAATATTTCAGCTTCGACGTTATAAAGATGCAATGGCATTATAAATTTAATGCCAGTTAAAATTTTATTCGCCCATAAAATGGGAGAACACTTTAAGTCTCGTCTAACGTCGATAGTGAAATATCGATAAGTGTTTTATGCGATGGCCGCATCACTAAAAATGTTGTGTATTTTAATGACTAGTTATATAAAGTTTAGATCTCAGACACGAAGGTTGTGGGTTCAGTTCCTGAATGTTAATTTCAATATTAAATTAATAACATAAACACATTTTGCGTAAATTGCCAAGTCAGTTAAAAAAATCAATTAAAAAAAATTGCCAAGTCAGTTAAAAAAATCTATTAAAAAAAATTGCCAAGTCCCCTAGCTGATCTTTCAGTTTGATGCATTTTTAGATAAATAGGTATCCTACAAGCAAGTTTATTGATAAGTTTGACACGTTTCATTTAGCGCATCTATAGACAAATTAATGTTTTTTTTTTTTAGAAAATGGCCTCACCCACCAGTATTTTGCCAACGTCAAGTGGAATGATTATTTTTCATATCAAATATGGGAGATTCTATGCAGGTCTAATCCGCAGACTAGGCCTAATAAACCCCCCCTAATCCTATCAGTAAAGTTGTGGATACTTTACTGACAAACAAATTAATGTTATTACATAACCATATACTGTAGTCCATCAACTGAACTGTGTTAACTACTGATAGGCTCAAAGGGCAAGCACCCAAGGCCGTGATTTTTCTTAAATACCAACATTAACTTGTCATCACGAAACAAAAAACTCACACAATTTATTTAAATCACTTTCCAAATAAGTTTATTTGAATAATAAAATATCCAAACGAAACGGTACAACCGTGTGAAAATATGTAAATTATGTATATTTATATACATATTTAGTTAATATGGTCTGCGGTCTTGACATTGAGAACATGATGATTCATAAGCTGGTTTGTTTACAGAGCTCTTTCGCGTATGCTTTAAGGGTCACTTTGATCGGGATAATCTGCCTTAATTGTAACGTTGAAGCATATTATATTCGACTTTGCGAATTGACTCGTAAGAAAAAACTAGTTTTCTACAATAATAAAACAGTAAGGTACTTAATCGTGTGTGTATATTGAATTATCCACCATTTTGAATGTTTGTCTGTCTGTCCGTTCGCAAATCACGGGATAAAATACGATGGACTTTGATGATACTTGGCATGTTTATAGTCATTTTTATCCCGAGTAATTAATGAGTTCCCGTGGGATGGACCAAAGAACTGTATCTCAAAATCTATTAGGCGGATTTGATTAAAACTTTGCGTGTCGATAGCTAATAACAAGAACGACATCTTTAACTCTTTTGTATACCAGTTCCCCGGGTTATAAAGAAAACTAAAGTACATACGTAACGTAGTCGCGGGAACTATTAGTTTTTTTTTTTATATATATCCATAGAGATTATATTCATGCACCCAATTTTTTAAACAGTGTCGTTCAATAATTCACTGGCATTTCGCACGAACAATACTTCGTCATTAGCATAGCATGAGGTGAAAAAGTAAGTGCCTCTTAAAAATAGGGCCTCATTATACAAAGTACGAGTTGTGTCGCGGCCAGAAACATAGTCGTGCCGTAAAAATAAAACAGCAGTCAGTCGAAGTTTTAGGGGTCCGTAGGAAAACTCACACCTCACACTAAACGCTACTCAAATATGAGGGCATTCTAGGTACACGCCTCATACACTCATTATTGGATTAAGTTTATTTTGTACTCATTTATTTATGGCAAAACGTGAAATACATAGTTTTCGAACTATGTCACTGTCAATCTTAATTCTGAAATCTGTGGTCTGAGCGGGATGGAACTCACGTGTATATAACCTTAAAGCTAGGTGTAATTGGCATAGCCTTGATCTATTGTGTTATACCAATAACACGGGGGTTTTTAAATTCGGAAGCATTGCATTCTGTGTTTGCCTGCGATTTTTATTTTATTTTTAACTAGCTGCTGCGCCCCGCGGTGTTACCCGCGATTAAAAAGTATGTCCTCTTCCTCTGTCCTTTTCTGTAAATCAAGTCGATCCTTTGCTCTATGAAAAATTAAAACAAATCTATCCCACATTTTACCGGGATAAAAAGTAGCCTATGTGCTATTCCAAACTATAATCTATCTCTGTGCAAAATTTCATCCACGTCCGTTCAGCCGTTCTGGCGTGATTGAGTAACAAACATCCATCCATCCAAACTTTCACATTTATAATATTAGTGGGATCGTGCTTTTCAAGTGCAGATCACTTTCACAAATCCGGCTCGCGCTTGCTCGAGTGTTTTTTTTTTCAACACACTGGATGGCAGAGCAATCATCTGATCGTGTTACAGCGGTTCCTTCGCGTCATACCGCGGACGGGATGCTGGTAACAAGAGCAACTCATCTCTCACTAATGGTATTACCTTACTCGGGGTACAGGCGCCCAGAAAAAGTAGCTTGGATTTTAAAAATCAAATGACTTGGTGCTATTTTTACAATATTTTTTTCTTGGCTTGGTTAATGTCAGTGCTCGCACCTCAGTCCTCCCGCGACCATGGTTGCTGTAAAGCAACCGAAACGTCGGGAACGTAAAAAACATAAAACAAACGCGATAAAATCCGCAAAATTTGTTTTGTATGTGTTAAAATTTACCACTACAAATGCGTTGAAAAAGAGGTTATGATGTACTGGCGCCAACGTTACGTCTGAACTTCTAAACAAGTCTGTGATCCCAAACAACATTTAATATAAATAAAAAACGGCACCTGTTTATGAGCACAACTTTTAGATGGACAAGTTGGGCAATAAATCCGTCGACTTATTGCTCGACGTGTACACCTTCATACATCATATTGGGCGTGCATAACAGCACGCGATAACATACTATTTTCCGTTAAGTTTAACATCGACTTTTTGGCGGGAAAATGAACCGGGAAGTTGTCAATTTTGTTTTATTTTCCAAAAATTTTTTCATAAATATTGCGTAATATTAGTGGGTTATTAAATATTGTGGAAAAAATATCAATAAAATAAAATTAAATGAAATTGACATTAAATAGTATAACTTGACTTTTCAAGTTCTCCCAAGATTTCCGGTATTTTTTCAGTAAAGTATCCACAGCTTTACTGACAGGGGTAGGGGATTCATTTCATCATAATCATCGTCATCAACATTATCATTACCATCAGGGGTACATATAATTCAATAACTATCATCAAGAATTACTCGACACTGGCAAAATGGCACAATTTTGTAGCCGATTGCCAACCTAAAAAAGAAGCCATTTAACATCGAGTTTTATCGCAAAAACTCTCACGGTTCGATTGGGGCGGCAATAAATTGGACAACTAATAAACGTTTAATATCAACTTTCGCATAATTTGTTATAACTGTAGACGTTATTAGGATATTGATTAGTCATCTGTGTTTGATTCTGATGAGGCCATGGAGTCGCTGTAGCAGTATATAATATGTATATATGCTTATATACATATTATCGGTAGATCGGTCGCCATAGAAACGATGACTTAAACCCCGGCTCGCACCTGGGATTTCGGGATTTAATGTGCGAATATTTTTGTCATTTTCAAATGTTTATTAAAATTTAAGTATTCAAAATTATTAAAGTAAAAGTAAATAGGAAAAAAAAAATGTATGCCAACAAATTACGTATCAAAAAGACCTTGTCCGCGTGGAATGGTGGCAAGAATGCTGGCTGCATTTCCTCGCTGTATTATCAAGCAAATTTTTTGAGCGAGGGATGACACAGCCCTCCTGTCACCTGTGGAGGCAACCAACCTATCTATTTTCAACCATGATAATAACTCGCTCGTGCCTCGGAGAGGATGTAAGGCCGTCGGTCCTGCGCCTGATCTCTCTCCGGTCGTGTCGGATTGCGGTCCCATTGGACTGTGAGAGTCAGGGAAGAAAGAGTGTTCATCAGTGGCGTAGCATAGGTCATTAGCACCCGGTGCGGATTTCAAATTTGCCGCCCTCTTATATTTGCTATTCGTTATAAAAAAAAAATGGGGCATGGTAACGACAAAAAAATGATGAAAAAAACACTGAAAGAATTTTTTTTTTTTACTTAATTTTATTTTTCATATCTTATTTTTTTTTTCTCTAACCGCCACCTGTGAAATGCCGCCCCCGGCAATGTCGTCCCCCCCATGCTACGCCACTGGTGCACATATTCCTGTATTAACTCCTGCGAAGTTGGCTAGTCCCCATTGATGATGGAAATTCGGAAATTCAGGAGGGCCAAATTATACTTAAAGAGGGGCTCAGAGAGGAGGGGGTAGTACTTACAGAATAGTATTTTAAATATTTCAATAAACAAACAAACAAGTAACACGCGTCGCGTAATCGAACCGCTACCGCATAAGGAACGAATAATCGATTCCCATAACGATTCCTTCCCGGAATCGATTTAGGGACCGTTACTCCGCTATGTGGGTATATAGAATCCAATATGTTTTGGAATTAGTATTCGATTACTGCCCGTAATTTATGATAGATGTCCGTACACACTGGGGTTCGTGTATCTGACACAGCTTTTTTTTTAAAGCCCAGAAGTCAGTACTTCTGGACTTGTTTTTTCTTTTCAGTTTTCATTTTTACGCAGTCCGGATTTTGATTTTATAAATTTACTTTCGTCCAGATTGATAGTGTGGACGGCGCCAATGAATTAAATCCCATAAGCTATCACAAATAATAAATCAAAACTATACCAACTGTGCTGAAGAAACATAAAAAAACTCCACGGTTAATGATTTAAAGATTGTTTTTAATGATTTATACTAGTCATTGGTAATGATTTATGATGATTCTAATCATTTGCATCTAACTGTCAAGCCGCCATCAAGTAGGTACTTAAGACCAATATTCATAAGTACCTACATAAGATTTCTAACGGAGTATGTAAATAGTGTACGTTCCCGTAGATTGATTTATGTAATAGTATGATCAACACTATTGCGGAATGTATCTTATGCAGCTATTCTTAAGCTTAGAGCACACGATTGACAAAAACCAAAATGACCAAATTCAGCGAATGGAATTTATCTTACGATCTATTTCTGGATTGCGATTAATTGGGAGCTATGCTCAGGGTTTTGTTACACGATTGAATCAGAAATAAAAAGATCCATAGACAAAATTGAACAACAAGAATTGCAAAGTTCCAATGGCTTAGGGCGGGGCATATAACTCTAAGAACCGATGGCCGTTGGGGCAGAAAGGTTCTAGAATGGTGACCACGAGCCGGGTCACAAGGTAGGCCAATGATATGACATGCGTCGCAGCAAGCAGATGGATGTGATTGGCGGAGGAACGTGATGTGCGGAAGTCATTGGGAGAAGCCTATGTCCAGCAGTAGACATCTTTCGGCTGATGTATAAATTTCTGGCTCCAATGCATTTAACTTCTCCCGGGGGACTTGCCGTCAGTCAAACCTGCTGTGTGTTCTTTGGAAACCACTGGCCTGTATGCAGACCAAGTCCAAACAAAAGTTTGTATTACGATTCCCTCCAAACATTCATGTTCCGTTCAGTGTTTGTTCAAATTGCACGGACGCCACTTCATTTTGTGGCCATTGTTTTCGGTTTAACTTTCGCTATTGTGTCCCCATCGTAACAATGCACGTGGGTGCGCAACGGAATCGAACCGGCTACCCGCAGCTGATTTACCACGACACGCCATCCATAAATCTAACGTTTTATCAATCCAGAGATATGTTTATATTTGTCTTCCGCATCTCGGAAACAATGGTGTACACCGTGCTTTATCTGTTTAGAATTTCATGAGTCTATGGTAATGTTGAATTGAATAATTTTATATTTGGAACTACTATTGGTCATCTATTGTAGGTCATCTATCAAGGAATTAATTTAACTTGTACTTATTGCGATTAATTGGATGGCAAGAAAAAAGTGCCATTTTTGCCAGTGTCGAGTAATTCTTGATACTTAATTAGATATTGAATGGCATCACCTACCAAACAGTATAGATATTTTCGCATTGTTTAGTAGAAATAAAAAATAATAATAAGATATCCTATAGGCCCATTCTCTATTGATAAGGTCCAATAACATAATAATAATTACCACTTGTGGTTTTCTTATCAATAATAACGCTTCAATCTCATTGATCTTGATTGGGAGTTGATGTTGATTTTGAATGTACCTCGAACAACCTCTTTAAAAGAGTAACCATTGAGTTTCTAGGCAATTATTCTCAGTGGTACCAACATTCCGGAATGGTACTAACTTCTGACTATTCGTAAGTGCTCTTTTGGCCTATATGGATAAAAAAATATTCGATTTAATATGCGCGCAAGCAGTCTTTCCGTATTTACTATTTACACGCAATAGTAATTCACGCTATCCTTTTTTAATCTGTGTGATGCACATGTAGTCTTAATGTAAAGCATAATAAAACAGAAGCTCTATAGTTTTTTATGTCCCACCAATAGACTCCGCATAAAAAGCTTTTTTAATCTGTTTGATGCACATATAGTCTTAATTGTAAAGCATGAACAAACAGAAGCTCCATAGTTTTTTGTGTCCCACCAATAAACTCCGCATAAAAAGCCATCAGCGATTGAACACTGGAATTTCATTTGTCTACGAACACAATACAATAGAGTTGCCAAATGTTCTGTCAATTGTCACTTTCGTCATTTCTGAGGCGATTGTTAGCTGTGTCGCAAGCAGCTGAGATTCTGCGCATGATTTTATATTTATATATCTGCTTATGCTGCAGGCTAAGGTTACGTTATTCCAATTTAGCTACACGCTTAAAATACAAATAATAATATTGCCAGACAAACACACCAATTGTACGGTCCCAAAAAGAGGAACGCTTTTTTTTTTTTATTACCATTATAGGCAAGTAATTGATCTCGATCACCCGATCTCACAGTGACGATGAGATCTACGATGGAGCATACTTGCCTAGGTAGGAAGGCGGCAGTAGATCGAGACGCTACATTCACTAGGCACATGCAGCGCCGCTGATCTGACCCGCGATCCATGAATGGCAACACCGAACATCATGCCGGAACACGGCTAGGCCGATTGGCGACATGGCTTTGTTCAGTGGGTGGTGTCTAACCACGGCCGAAGCCTACAAGTATTAAGGTGGCAGCTCAGGTCAGGGCGCGAAATTCAAAATGTCAATGATTTTTATTTTTTTACGAAAAATTTGGACATCTTTACGATGTAACTTAGTTTTTTGCGATATTAGCATTCTGCATTGGATGTCTCGATGTATTAAGTTAGTAAAAGTAGCGGTTTTTACTAACTTTATGGTGTTGTATAGCTTTAGGTATTTACATTTTGAATTTCGCGCCCTGACCTGAGCTTCGCCCTTAAAACGTCTATGTTAGGCTTCGGCTATACAAGCGTGAAGCTGTGTACAATTACTTGGTGCTCAGACTGATATCGCGATGGACGTCGCCGATGAGCGCAGCAGGATGACCTTTCGCGTGCATATCGGTCAGTATCTCATTAACGGGACGGTATTTGTGGCGTATGTTATAAGCGAAAGCGGGCTATTGATTCATCTTTTATAACTGGGCTTTGCCTACATTAAAATTTAAAAAAATATAATACTAGCTGCGCCCAGCGGTGTTAGCCGCGATTAAAAAGTATGTCGATGCCTATGTCATTTTCTGACCCCTAAACTACCACTACCTATGCAAAAAATCATATCGATCTTTTGCTCTATGATAAATTAAAACAGGAACCATACATTTTACCGGGATAAAAAGTAGCCTATGTGCTATTCCAGACTATAATCTATCTCTATGCCAAATTTCATCCAGATCCGTTCAGCCGTTCTGGCGTGATTGAGTTACAAACATCCACCCATCCATCCATCTATCTATCCATCCAAACTTTCACACACTTTTTACTTTTTTAATATTAGTGGGAAGTGGGATGAACATACATTTTTTTAATCAAAATCCGTAAAATCGCTGTTATTTAAACACTTGGACCAAACCGCAGCCAGTTCAAAGGCCTAAGTGTCGCTGTGTTTATGTAACTCCGGTTGTTACTCAAGTATGTGCGTACTTATATCGTTATGTGTCAAGTATTCTAATAGGCTTCAAGTGAACATTAATTGCGGGGTCATAGTTAAACGAAATACTTTATAGACGCTTAAACTTCAACTTCAATAAGTTGAAGTAGTACTAGTAAGTATAAATAAAATAGTACCATAAATAAAATAGTAGACAGGACATACTTCCAGATTGATCCCATTTTATTAGGCACCGACTTCACATTCGTTAAATATTTGATTTAGTTGGACAAGGTAGATCAAGATTAGATATTTTTAGATTTTTAGTTTTTTGAAGACTTTCAGTTTTTGTTAAAATGATTTTTGTTATTAATCAATTCATTTGTTTATTAATGGTTCTAAAATAATCAGAACCATGTAAAAAGTTATGTTTTATGATTTTGCTATTGATTTCGTTTTCGACCTATACATAGTTAAAGAACCCAGGACCAGGATCCAGTCCTCCACACCCAGACACACCAATCTTTCCATAATTAACTTAATATTGCTCAGTATCACTGACGATTATCTGTCTGTTACTCACAATAGGGACTTCAAACCAGATAAAATGATAACCAATATTAGACCACGCGCTCATATATTTTAAGACCATATTTTAGCCTCGGGACCACAGCTTAGCTTAGCTTAGCTTAGCTAGATAGTTGTGTAACTAATCGCGATAGCTATCGTTTCAACTGTATGTAACATAACAGAATAATTGATCATAAATAACTGCTTTTACGACAATATACGTGCGTATTGAGCTGAAATAAGGCGCGGTTCACATCAGTTTAGTGGACGAGTCAATTCTAAATAACACCACGTACTAAAAGCACGGCTAACGTTACAGGTCCAAGCAAAAAAAAACCATGCTTTATAAGTTTTATTTTTATCCGACAAAAAGAAAGAAGATTCTCTATTTCTTTTTTTAGATTTAATAATACTAAATTTTATTTTTTGTTTTTTACGTTCCCGACGTTTCGGATGCTTTATAGCAACCATGGTCACGGGAGGACTGAGGTGGTCGACGTCCTGGTGTCATAGTTTGAAACGGGGTAGCCTTATATTCAATTGTTGCTTGCGGTCCGATCTACGCAGAAAGTGCTCACAGTGTCTTGAGGTCCTGCAATGGTGCGCTTGGTTTTGTTCTTTTTTTAGGTTAGCAATCGGCTATATAATGGTGTCATTTAGCCAGTGTCGAGTATTCCTTGATAATGATTGTTATAAAAGTATAAGTACCCCCGATGACAATGATGATGTTGATGACGATGATTATGATTAAACGAATCCCCCACTCCTATCAGTAAAGCTGTGGATACTTTACAGAAAAAATTCCAGACATCTTGGGAGAACTTGAATAGTCAAGGTATACTGTTGGGTACTGTAGGTCCGACATCGCGGATTGAAATCAGTAGCCGTGAAAATTGGTAAGCAAACTCACACTGGTAGAAAATAATAATTTCGCCACACTTATTATGAAAATGAATTGAAGGATTCGCCATTTTCATCTTTTCATGATCATCTTTTTTCATCTTTTCACATTTTCATCTTTTCATGGTTTTCATATTTTTTTATTTATTACTAGCTGCGCCCCGCGGTGTTACCCACGATTAAAAAGTATGTCCTTTTCCTCTATGTCGTTTTCTGCACCCCTGTGCATTTTTACGGGATAAAAAGTAGCCTATGTGCTATTCCAGAATATAATCTATTTCTGTGCCAAATTTCGTCCAGATCCTTTCAGCGGTTCTGGCGTGATTGAGTAACAAACATCCATCCATCCAAACTTTCACATTTATAATATTAGTGGGATGAATTTTATATCGCTATTAAATACTTGACACTGGCAAAATACCCACTAAGATTACCTTATATTTCATCGCATTTCATTGCGTAAAGAAAGAAGAATAAATTGAAACGCAGCTGCCTACTCTACCAGTGTGAACCGCACCTAAGGCCCGTGCTAAAGCCCTATCGTTTTACTGCGCAAAAATAAAACACAATACCCCACTTGCGACAGTTTTACTAGTACATAAATAGTTGTATTTAATAACACGTATAGCGCCTACAAAACGGTCCACCAACGATCGTAAAACGTTAATAAATCGCATTTTATACGTACAGTGCGTTGTTTTGTTAAAACGCTTTAGATATCATATGAAATATTCTAGAATCAGACGATCGTGGGTGGTCCTTGTGAAATAAATTTTACTATCATTCTTGTATATTGTATTACGATTGTATATGATAAGCATTGATAGCCACGTTGATAGAACGCTAGCCTCGGTTTCGAGGATCGCATGTTCAAACCCCGACTCGCACTGGAATTTCTGGATTTCATGTGCCAATCTAATTTTAACAACCACGATTATCACTTGCTAAACGGTGAAGGAAAACATCGCGAGGGAACCTGCACGTCTGAGAGAACCCCACGAAAGACGTGTGAAGTCCGCCAACCCGCACTGGGCCAGCGTGGTGGACTATGGCCTCATCCCCCTCGCATTGAGTAGAGGCCCGTGCCCAACAGTGGGACATTAAAACGTGTATGATCCACACGATAACCTTTTACACAATTCTTACAACTTTATGCAGATTACCTATTCCAAGACTTCGCGAACAAAGTAGCAAGAACAAAGTTTTATGATGAAGGTAAACTCTTATATTATGGTTTAAATTGAACACAGTTATTAAGTGCAGGTCCCGTTAAATGAGGGTTCAATTAACTTGGAATTAGACTCTCGTCTCAATCAATTGTAAGTAGTGCTCGGGCGTGGTACAATGTGAAAGCGGTTGGCGTGTAAAATACAATTTAACAGCTATACAAAATATGTATTAAAAACTTAAAATCCTGAGTATATCGTTTTATTTGTAATCAATCAAGATTAATCACTCTTTAGTAATTTTATATTTTTTTATAAATTTCCATTTTAAAATCCATTTGTTAATTGGCTTTTAATTTGTTTTAATATAGCGCCATCTATTATGTAATTAACGCAATCTTCGGGCGCTATAATGATTGAATATTATTGTTCTTGATTATACACGGTCCTTTAAGTCTTTTAGTTATCGCCGGGATAGTAAATAATTTATTTTTAACAAATATCGTTTAATAATGAATGCTTTTACTCCATTCATAATATCCTAACTTACCAAATCTAACAAAAAATATTACAAATTTCTTTAGCAATCTAAGTTTTTCATTTAGTATTTTAGTTGAATAGATGCCACTAGTATTACACAAAATAGTTCCTGATTACGTCAATAGATGTCGTTACTCAACAAATTGCTTAAAAAGGTTAATTAACGATATACTCAGGAGTATATTTTCGCTTTTAACTTTAACCCCACCCGACATCCATCCCGGAAGAAATTAAGTCCAGGCAAGCACTTTAGTTCGAGCTATATCAGCTGGTTTAGCTGGGTGTTAAACTGTTGCGAATAAAACGCCTGTTTAAATATTTCAACATCAAACTATTTGATAATAAATAACTGTGCAGCTTTGGGATTGGAAATTGTATTATGATTGGTGGCTGCACATATAATGACGATCTGCCTACATATTGATTTTTTATATTTACGCGAATACTACACATTGAAATAAAACTTATTTTAAAGGATTTCATCGCGGTTATTTTCCTGTTTTTACGGTCTGCCTACATGACAATGTTTCATTAAATACTAGTTTTACAAGTCGCAAATTCTTTTTAGATACCAATGTTATACCAACGCTTCCAAATTGTCAAGATTGTTTTTTTCTTGTTTCTTATACCAGACTAGCTGTTACCCGCGACTTCGTTCGTGTGGTATTGAACAAAGACACAACCGTTAGAAATAGCCCGCTCGCGCGGTCTTAGCCCGCGACCGGCCGCCTTTGTGATATTAAGTCGTTGGCGGGGGTTGGGGAGGGGGGGGGGGGGTCAAAAATAAAAGTAGCCTAAGTTACTCCTTGTTACATCAGCTATCTGACAGTGAAAGTCCCGTCAAAATCGGTCCAGACATTTCAGAGATTAGCCGCAACAAACAGACAGACAAAAATTGTTAAAAAATGTTGTTTTGGTATATGTACCGTGTATACATCCAAATGCACTCAGTAAAAAACGGTTATTTTAATATTATTACAAACAGACACTCCAATTTTATTTATTTGTATACATTGGAACGCGTTCTCATCTAAAAAGATCCGTGAAGACACTCACCAAGCTTATCATCCGTTCTCCCTCCAATAATGCCATCAGTTCTCTACTCGTCGCGCGGTGTGGTAGGCAGGCGCGCATTCGTATGCACGTGCTAATAACCGCCAGTCTGGTACTGGTACTGGTACCACCGTTATAGCTGACGCAAACTTGATGGCCCAGGATTTATTACCACCTGCTTACACTGTCGGCCGATGAAGAACGCACACATGTTATAACATTTATTATCTTCTCTAATAATACAGAGTCGAACGAAATATGTGTTATATTTTTGAATGGTCAACGTGTAGTTCGTATGGAGTCCGTTTAAGTGACTACACAATTAAGTTATTAAAAAAAAACAAAGTCCGAATACAAAAACACTGCACTGAAAACAGAAAAAAAAAGCTCGAGAGTTGCAGGCGGGGACGAACAAAAGTTAGAGTTGCTTCTGGAACTGTTTTTTTTTTTTAATTTTATTTCAATTTCATTTTTTGCATAGTCGGGTTTTTTTTATTATTTCTTAAATTACGTGTTTAGTAATCTTGTCTGTGTGTCTGTTTATTCGAGCATCATGTAACACAACAAAATTAATTTCAACGGAGATTTCACTATTAATTAGATAGCATTGGAAATTGGACCTACAAGATACCTCCTCACGCTATGATCATTAGGTCTCAAACTGCATAGCGAAACCGATGGTCACGCAAGCGGAGCCCGTGTCAAATGCTAGTTACGAAATGTAATATTGGAAATAAATTCCTGTGCGCCGTTTCGTGTGGCCGCGTGTGTAACGAGTATTATGGCATTTACACCACCAGCCTGTCATAAGGTGAATGTCCTGTGTACCTGGGACCTAATTCGACGGATGTGTGTACGTCAGCCTGTTTTAAGGCCGACAAGTACGGCCTACTAAGTGCAAACGTTCTGGATGAAATTTAGCACAGAGATAGATTATAGTCTGGAATAGCACATAGGCTACATTATATCCCGGTAAAATGTATGGTTCCCGTCGGATAGATTTGCTATAATTTTTCATAGAGCAAAGGATTGACATGATTTTTTGCATAGATAGTGGTAGTTTAGGGGTCAGAAAATGACATAGGCATCGACTTACTTTTTAGTCGCGAATAACTTCGCGGGGTGCAGCTATTATATCTATATATATTGTAGCAACCTCTTCAACTTCGCCACAAGATACACAGATGACGGTGCAGATGACATTCAGAACAATTGACATCCCCATACAATCCTGAAACGCGCTAAGAGAGTTTTCGGAGAACGTAACATGTTTACAAAATCGCGACAATAACCGTTTTTTTTTTTTTATTACATTATAGGCAAGTATTTTATCTCAATCTCACCTGATGGTAAGTGACGATGAGATCTACGATGGAGCATACTTGCCTAGGTAGGAAGGCGGCAGTAGATCGAGACGCTACATTCACTAGGCACATGCAGCGCAACTGATCTGACCCGACATCCATGAATGGCAACACCGAACATCATGCCGGAACACGGCTGGGCCGCTTGGCGACATGGCTTTGTTCAGTGGGTGGTGACTAGCCACGGCCGAAGCCTACCACCAGTACATAGCGTTGGGACATAGCGACCGCCCCGCCAGGCATACTACCTGGCTGGAAGATCTTCCCTTTTCCGTAAAAAAATAAAACAAAGTCGTGTTAGTTGCACCATATATAGCTCAAGAACGGTTTAACCGATTTTTATGATCACTATTGTTTTGAATTTGTCTCCGCCTCGAATAGCAGAATAACTATTAAAAGAACATGGGTAGTTATAATAATAAAGATTATACATTTGATTCTGAGGGGATACGAAGTTCGCCGGGACAGCTAGTTGAAATATTAATGACATGTCAAACCATTAGACAAGAAAAAATAAACAACTAAGTACGATTTGAGTAAATTTTGACTTTGTTGTCAAACAGATAAACATAATTTTCTCTGCAGCAGTCTGCGCTCGCGAACGTTAAATGAATCAATTTGAAAACTGACAAACCTTTTGATTCTTCTTCTTTCTTTACGAAATGAAATGCGATGAAATAAAATGGATATGAATATGGCCTCACCCACAACTTAGCGGGTATTTTGCCAATGTCAATTAATAGCAATAACACATTCAATAGATACACATTATAAATTAAATAATGGATGTTACATGAAGATATGAAAATGGCGTCCTGTAAATGGTTAGCGTTCGTATGAACTCGTACTCGAGGAACTGTCACTGACGCCCTAGTGAGTATGATACCCAGCGAATTATTCAATGATACATTTGCATCATATTTCTACATTATACATTATTCTACATTATTGCCCGTTCTTCTCCATAGGAACGGCATTCCGAACGGGTGGTAAAGCAGTAGCATAATATTTTTGTAACTTGACGATTCATAAGTACTGTACAATAATGGTCTACGTGAATAAAAAATATTCTGATTCTGATTCTGATATATTTTTTTTTTTTTACACCCGGAATTCTCATCGCATGATTTCACCTATAATAAAAATTGATCATAACACGAACAATTATAAATTTCACACGTTAATTGGAATATTTAAAAATATTCTTTAAAAATATTGGTTGCATCCTTGATAGTGTCATCAACCCATGACTTCATCAATAGCCGTGTCTAGTGATTGGAGAGGTCGGTCTTGTTATTGAGAGGTTCCAGATTCGAAGACTAAACATTTTCTATATAACATACATGGCGATTAAAAAGTTCTATAAAAATCATTACCCTCCTTCTAGCGCAGTCGGGTGAAAAAGACAAGCCCACTGAGAATCTTGCCGGATCTTCTCTTGGGATCCTGTTGTCAAATGACATGTAAATGTAAAATGTCAATTTGTCAGTAGCCCGTAGGCATATAGAAAACAAATGATTCCACTTTGACGTTGACTTCGAGCTTAGCCTAAAATATTGGCTTGAGCTTAGTTCGAGGGGCTAACATTAACATATTTATCTATCGTTACTA
Source organism: Pheosia gnoma (assembly GCA_905404115.1). Classification (NCBI taxonomy): domain Eukaryota; kingdom Metazoa; phylum Arthropoda; class Insecta; order Lepidoptera; family Notodontidae; genus Pheosia; species Pheosia gnoma. The sequence continues at coordinate 5,420,135 of FR989918.1, read as the reverse complement.
GAATTTAGGGATGCGCCCAATACTCGATAATTTTTCGTTGTTTTTTCAAAAAGTTTCCGTCGGTAAGCTCGTCGGGAGCGACATCAACATCGGAAGGTTTCAAATCCGTTTCCGATGTCGATTCCGAATGATATAAAATAACCCACCTGATCATCAAGATGACTTTCGAGTCGAATTACATTTTTTTAACCGACTACAAACAACGAAGGAGGTGTATCAAAATAACAATGCTGATCGGTGTATACACGGCTAATAATAAAAATATTCCTACTCGAAACATCGGAACTGAATTTAATGATCTGGGAAATTCAAAATGGCCTCATTCCTTGCGATTGCAAACCACCGGTAAATAAATAAATTATGACGTTCACGTAATCTACGTTATTTAATACCATTACGACATGGGAATCTATATAACTTAACCATTGTAGTATACGAGCTATGGGAAAATGAAACCTAATCGTTATGAGGTTCTGGTGGAATAGTTTTATGGTGATTAGATAATCCTTATAATTATCTATAACATAGAATTAGGATTTAATATTTTAATCAATAAAAATGGTCGTAAACATAGGCCATTCAATTTTTTTTTAAATATGTTACAAAAAAGTACCTCTTTCAAAACATAATTTACCATAAATAATTAGACTTCTAGAAATGTATATACTGCTTATAGGAACAAGTATTAGTGCAGTGCTTGGCACTAAGACATTCCTATTTTAATGTTTTCGAGAAAAATGCCAGTGCCAGGCAGACAGAACAACGCCCTAGTAATCTCCGGTCCTTTCATCTTTATCTGATACGGAACCCTGAGCATAAAAAAAGATATCTGATCAAACAATCACAAAGAGATTTACGAAAAAAAAATAGTCGCGCCGTCATCACGTTTCGATATCTATAACAAAAATGTTATTTTTCAAAGCACCAGTGTTCCCGAGTGTACATCACGACTGTATGCCACGATTAAACCTATTGTGGCTCGAGATAATATTGCGGGTAACTGTACCCGAGCGCTTGTAGACAAATAAGGAGAGAGACGTGGGGCCACAGCAATAGCGGAAAGTACACTACTCTGTTTAAGTACAATATAAATTGAAGTTAAAAATGCAAATAAGTTGTAACCTAATTGTATGCTCTGAATATCATAATAACAATTTCATAAAATGGAAAGCAATATTATAATAACTCAATAGTCGTTTATGTACTTGACTGTACGTCTAAAAACGTCGAACAAAACATTTTAGCGTGATTTGCAAGCGGTCCAAGTTACCTATACAAAAAATAATGTTAACTCGGACCACGGGCCCAGTAGATAGCGGTCCGAGTCGACTATACAGCCATTGTTTTTGATCTAGTAAATGGCTTGTGTAGTTGTAAAAAATAATGTTAACTCGGACCACGGGCCCAGTAGATAGCGGTCCGAGTCGACTATACAGCCATTGTTTTTGATCTAGTAAATGGCTTGTGTAGCTGTAAAAAATAATGTTAACTCGGACCACGGGCCCAGTAGATAGCGGTCCGAGTCGACTATACAGCCATTGTTTTTGATCTAGTAAATGGCTTGTGTAGCTGTAAAAAGAATTATTTTAGGTGTGCACGCGAGCACTATACATCATATTTATTGGTGGAAGAGGGAGGAAAAGACACTGTTGTCACATATAAAAATAAATATTTACTAGATAATAATTTTGCTATTAACAAAAATGTTGGACGATCCAATAGCGAACATCTATACATATAAATAAAATTGGAGTGTCTGTTTGTAATATTAAAATAACCGCTTTTTACTAAATGCATTTGGATGTATACACGGTACCTATACCAAAGCTTAAGCAATTTAATCTTGGTCACAATATGTATGTGTCTTTTCCTACATGATGCACTATATATATATGCACTATTTACTATCCTCAGTATCTATTAACATTTAAAATATAATATGTTTATGTATGTATATTAATATATTATATATGTAGGTATATTAATATATTATATCTAAGTATATTATTTATTCTTGGCGCACCACTGGCTTCCACCGTGTCAAATTATTAAGAATCTTCTCCATCCTAAGGTTGTCTGGAAGAGATCGCAGCTAGCGATAAGACCGCCCACTGTACACTGTACCTATGTAATAATACCATATAAAATGTTTATGAAATCGGTGTGCAATAAAGAGTTATCTATCTATCTATCTATCTATCTATCAAAACAACCATTTTTAAAAATTTTGTCTGTCTGTCCGTCTGTCTGTCTGTCTGTCTGTCTGTCTGTCTGTCTGTCTGTCTGTCTGTCTGTTTGTTCCGGGTAATCTCTGAAATGGCTGGACCGATTTGACGGGACTTTCACTGGCAGATAGCTGATGTAACAAGGAGTAACTTAGGCTACTTTCATTTTAGAAAAAAAAATAGGATCTCACGAAAAAAAATTAAAACCAATGTTGCAGCGCAGCGCCTGATAAAGTTTGATAGCAACAACCTGCAATGCGTCCCGCGGCGCGGGCTCAGAATGGGCGAGCAGGCTGTTGTCAACGGTTGTCTTTGTTAAATACCACGCGGACGAAGTCGCGGGCAACAGCTAGTGTGTCATAATATTTGACAACAACTAATCGCCCGATAAACGATCTCCGCTGCGCTCTTATACCGCTGTCTCTCTGGCCACAAACACTTAAACCCTGTCTGACGGACACGGCAACAAGGTTCCCATGTACCACGAACTGATTTACTGCAACTAGATCTGTCCCGGGAACGTTTGCTCCCAAGAGTCTGTATAAGAAGTATTCTCTATAAAGTATTATCCATAATATTATTTTACTAATTATGTGCGAGACTTCGAACGCGTATGCTTTAGTTTTTTTAAAGGTATTAATACTACCAACTATTTAGGTTTTTTCCCGGGTAAAGTATGGTCACTTTCCGGGATTAAATGTAAAAACTTTGACCCGGTTTGTAAGCTATCACCATATCAAGTAACATTATAAGAATCCGTTATGACGCGAAAACTCATACATTTTCCGTGAAAAAAATCCTAGATGTTAAAGTAATATTAATTTTACAGATTTTATCGCGTTTATTTGAGGTTTTTACGTTACCGATTACGTTACGTTTCGGCTGCTTTACAGCAACCATGGTCACAGGAGGACGGAGGCGTTTGACATCCTAGTATCATAGTTTGAACTGGGGTACCCTCATATTTAGTTGTTGCTTTCGGTCCGATCTACGCAGAAAGTGCTCACAGTGTGTCGAGGTCTTGCAATGGTGCGCTTGGTTTTGGATTTAATTATATTCATTACTGGATCCCAAGTCAAACGCAATAAAATTTGCAAAATAAGTTTTATTTCAATGTGTAGTATTCGCGTTAATATAAGAAATCAATACCTAGATGTTAATTTTGTTATTACGAAATTAAAAATAGGACCTCATGTCAAGTGCGAGATTACTGTATACTTCATAGTCTATCGCATTTAAACATAATGTATTGAGAATTGAAAAACGCCTCTAGCGGACGGAATTTAAAAAAAATCAATTGTCCATACAAAATGTCTGAATACGGTAGACTATAAAGTATACGGTTAGCTTACGAATAATCTCGCACTTGACGTACTGATCTTACGTCGTTCAATTTTAGCATGAAGGCCGCTTGGCCTATGTGGTCAGCGTACGCCGCTCGGGTTACTGCACGTGGTGGGTGATATGATGATATGTTGGTCCCAATGTAACACTGGACGAGACTCCTCAAAATGAGGAGGATTTAGGCCATAGTCCACCACGCTGACCCAGTGAACTTCACATAACTTTCGACAGACGTAATAATTTCCTCACGATGTTTGCCTTCACCGCAGCGATAGTAATTATTGAAAACGAGATTCGTACAGGAAAATCTGAAAATCCCAAAGGCACTAGTCGGAGTTTGAATCTACACACCGTGACTTCAAAGCGAGCTTTCTACGTATCTAGTTAGCATTGAAAAAAAATAATGTCCTGTATCTTTTTGACTATGGAATTAGATCAATTCATAATAGCCAAGTTCCAATCCTTGTTGATCAAGCAAAGTACCTTATATCTTTGAAGTTAGAGACTAAAATAGATGTTTATCCAACGATTAGATACCTAAACTTTTTACCCAATCATCTTTTACATGATTCTGTTTGATCAGATACTGGTTAACGAGTATCGCGGCAAAACTTTTTTAATTTACAGTTTTTTTTTCATCAAGATTCTTTAGCAGCACTCATTGTATAGTATTTTTAACCTAAGCTGTGTCTGTCTGGGGTTTTTGCGGTTCGTTTTTAAACTGTCTACGATTAGTTCGAGGGGTCTAAAGAAATGTTAAGTTCTGAGCACGATTTTTGTTACATGGTTCAAATATGCTCTTAACTGGATATACCTACGTATAAAATGCTTGGAAAAAAAATAAGGTAGCTTATTTACACGCCAGTAATCATTTCAAACAAAATTAATAAGCTTACAGAAGATAGATAGATATTAAACATCCAAGTCACGGGTACAAACATTCGTGCTCGTAACAGAAAGTTAGTCCCTACCAGGATTCGAACCGAGGGCCCTCGGCACAGAGGTAGTATCACTACCAACTACGCTAATATATATGTATATATAGGTCATCAAATATATGTACCATAGCCACGAATTTATTTCAAAGTTCTCAAGCTATGTGAATATATAATTCGCTTTGTTCAAATACCACGAAATGAGATTATATTTCCATACAAATGATACATCGGCGGATCGTCTGATAGCTACACTATAATCAGTGGTCTATAATTAGCAGTTTCAATCTTCGTATTCTGAATCTGCAGACGTGTTTTGTGATTCCGGCATTGTTTCATTGTAAAATATTAAAAAAGAAGTACAACAAAAATGTTAAGGTGGAAGCTCAGGGTCAGGGCGCGAAATTCAAAATGTCAATGGTTTTTATTTTTTTACGAAAAGTTTGGACATCTTTACGATGTAATTTAGTGTTTTGCGATATTAACATTCTGTATTGGATGTCCCGATGTATTAAGTTAGCTTAAAAAAATACCTAAAGCGATACAACACCATGAAGTTAGTAAAAGTAGCGGTTTTTACCAACCTTATGGTATTGTATCAGATTAGGTACTTCTTTAAGCAAACTTAATACATCCAAACATCCAATGCAGAATGTTAATATCGCAAAACACTGATAAAACCATTGACATTTTGAATTTCGCGCCCGGACCCTGAGCTTCCCCCTTAAATGCAACGCAAATATAAATTAAAAAGAGAATAGAAAAGCTACTTAATAATCTACGAATGGCATTCGTAGCCCAGCAGTCCTGAGGATGCCACGTTTAGAGGCGTCATGTCGAACACTTTTTTTAGATTCGCTTCGTTTCGCGGAGAATTGCATTTTATTTAAGGTCCCGTCACTCGTGATAGATAGTTTCTCGACTAGCATCTTCGAGGAGTTCGGTGTTGCTGGCTTCTCTAATGATCGATTTAACTTGTTTGGTTTATAATTGGAAAAGTTGACAAGCCGAGGGTCAGTGGTGGGTTCCTCTTCCCCCATTTGTTTAACAATGGATTTCCGCCAAGTATTGCCTAGTTCTATCAATTTTAAAAAATAGATTTAAAACCATAAAACCGAATCGCGTCTTCGAGAAAAGGGTATGTCAGTGATTTGATTGTCTGGACTTGGCGACGCCACTGCCGCCCGTGTTCCCAATTATACTGGGCATACTCCCCTTCAATGCGAGGTAATTTAGGCCACAGTTCGCTATGCTGACCCGGTGCAGATTGGCGGACTTTACATGGCTTTTGAAAGCCATCCAAGTTGCTCATAAATCATATATACAAGTGTATTGTAAAATCACAGAGAAGTTTATAACACTTCTTTGTACTAACTAAGCTGTGAATCTGCTCTCCTTTAGCATCCTTGTCCTAATTTCGATAGGACAATTTTAAAAAGTGCATTTTATTCCCAATAAAATGACAATCGTGAGTTCTTGAAAAAAAAATGGCGTATCGAAGTTCCAAATTCACATAATGATTACGAATGCACTAAATAAGCACAGGTTCAAGGCTTAGAATACCCTTTCTGAATCATGATGTATAGCACAACCTTACTCAATACGTAATGTATTGAAATAAAACTTATTTTACAGATTTTATCGCGTTTATTTTATGTTTTTACGTTCCCGACACTAGAACGTCAAACACCTCAGTCCTCCCGTGACCATGGTTGCTGTTAAGCAGCCGAAACGTCGGGATCGTAAAAATAAATAAACGCACAATCTGTAAAATAAGTCTAATTTCAATGTGTACTATTCGCGTAAATATAAGAAACCAACGTGCGTAATGTATGTTTACTTAAAAGATCAGTAAAACCGACACCCAATTACTGGTAACCGTTAACGACGTTACTAATTAACGTATAACGCACGGTTAGAACAAAGTGTATCGGCGTTTAAGGTCAACGTACACGAACAATGGGCGGTGTGTTGATGTAATGCCGAATAACACTACGTTACGCGCCGGCGCAGCTGCGCGTGCGCGTACAGTAGGACGGTGGTGCAATGGGTGCAAGGGCATGGACAATTGTTATAACTTTATCTAAGGTAATGATTACGACATAACAATGAATTTATAAAATACATTCAGAGAATACTGGGAGAGTATACTCGTTAATTAACAAAAGAAAAAAATACAGAAGAAAAAGTCGCATCTCATCCTCTCATTTTGCATGTATCCACGATTCCTTTTCTATTTTAAATTAAAAAAAACAATGATTGTTCGTCTTCGACCAAGGATTTGTTGATATCATAAAACTATACACATAGGTTCTAAATTCAAAAATAGGCACACACCAATTTTGGTGCTTTTTGGGCCATAGGGCGATGTCAATTTTGTCTATTATGCAAAAAAAAAATAATGTCTGTCATAAAGTCTAATATTGGTAACCACTATATTGATTGTGTATGAAATTAAAATGAAATAGTGAAACTTCTCCGAAGATGGCAGCACGTGAGCAAACACTAGCACATCTACCAAGGAACTTTAAAGTGCAGCCTCTACGCCAAAGCCACTCAAAGCTATCATACGGAACGCGGTGTACCTCACACCTTCCAACACGTAATCTGTATAGTTTTTAGCATGGAATTACTACACGTTTATTGCGTAACGGTTGTTTTTATCCCCCCCTTCCCCCCAGAAAGAGAGTACCACAGATATTGGTACGTTTTGCGGTCGCAACTGATAATGGACCGCTTGGGAGTCGCACGCACCGACTAGCTGCGTTTCTTATGCGATAGCTAGCGCATTTTTTTTTAGTTACATTTTTATTTTTAACCCTGGCTGAATAGTGTCAAAAGCAATATTTAAAAAATAACTTTTAGCGGAAAAGGGAAGATTTTCCAGCCAGGCGGGTGGTATGGCTGGCGGGGCGGCCGCAATGCCCCGACGGTTATTGACGGGATCTTGTATATATGTTACGTGCTCCGAACACTCATAGCGCGATTCAGGATTGAGAATTGTAGGTAGATGTGTTGAGAATTGTCTATTGTTCTGAATGCGTCTGCAGCACTATCTGTGTAGCTTGTGGCGAGGTTGAAGAAGTCGCTACTAACTCGACTTTTTTTTAACAATATTTTACTCCTCCAATTTATAGTAACGATCAAAGTGTGAGTGTACTCCTCTACACTACTTAAAAATCACTTCAGACCATGACATCATTTTATGGTAAAGCATCGCGTACTATGTGCAACTTGCCTTGTGCTGCCACTACACAAAGTCAATTTATTGTAATGATGGCACCATTGGTTTAACGCATTCGATTTTTGAACGTGACTCTATCGTTTTCCAATTGCCGACTTAACGTTTTAAGTGTGCACGTACATACATACCTCAATACGTATACTTTAATATATTTTATGACGGCCTCATTAGTGCAGTTGGTAGTGACCCTGCTGATGTTTTCCTTCACCGTTATCATTTTAACTTTTTAGTCTAGACATCATATTCTTAACATCTCATTTCTTCTTTTCCAGATGTGACTAAAGCCGCAATGGCAGCCACTGACGGCCAAGTTGTCGTCGCAGCATCGCGCTGGTCCGATGAGGGCAGCTACTTGAGAGAATTCGTCGTTAAAAACCGATTGCCAAGCGTAGCCAAGATCATAAAAGGCCAATATGGAGGACTTGGCGTGCCAACACTACCAAGCCCTGGCCTTCAAAGCACAGCACTATTAGTATCCGTTGGAAAGAGAAAGAAGATAATAGCACAGGCTATCAAACTCAAAGAAGGGAGACGTATGGTCAGTGTAGGACCAAGGATTGCCATTCCAGATACTTATAAAGGGTATTTCGAGCTACTAAGTGAAGAAGGAAGAGCTGTGAGATGCATAGAATCTGTTTCAGAGCTTGCAAGAAGAAAACTAGACGATGGCTGTCTAGTAAGAGAGCCAGTCAGAGTTATTTGCGCTAAAATAGATTTAGATGGTAATATAACAGCTGATGGAGCAAGGAATTTACCTGCTGGAGAAATAATAATGCCAAGAGGGGAAACATTTCTTGGAAAGAGTAAGTACTTGAAATGTAGTGATACAAAAGGCGATATGATTCTGCTAAGCTTGGACCAGAGGGGGAAGTTTTCAGCTGTGGCTAAAGAAGAGAATATTAGTGGCGTACATACAGCAAAAACTTTGCTGACTAAACGTCTACCGATTACTGTGAGGCTAGTGCATGGGACTCCACCAAGAGGGCTCAAAAGCACAAGCCATTTCGTGCCGGAATTAAGATTATTATCGATGTTTGAAGAAGATCATGTGTTTGCTCTACCGCTACCGAAAGAAGGAAATGCACTAGTAGCTCTACCTTTAGCTGCACCTCTCAAAATGCAGCGATGCAAGAACGATGATCAGATCAAAAACTTCATGGAATTCTCTAGACTAGTTGAAAAGTGCAATCGTTTGCTTATCGATGTTGTAGATCGAATACATGTTTTGGACGGCAAATTGGGTGATCCGAAACGACTATTAAACGGTCCCTTACATGCGCCACCGTTAGTCAAAACAGGGTATTTCTTGCGACGCAGCGTATCGTCAGACTCGGCGAACCAGCACAAGCATATGTCACGCCACAACCATATTTACAGCAGTCATAGAGACGAAAATAGCATCCCAGATGAGTATGATGAGATTGATCAAATTTACGATTACGTGAGAGGTTTTGCTCCGCTTCCTAAGAATATCAAAGCTTCTTATTCCAACGAGCCGACATTGAGGCACGAGTCTGCGCCATCCTCCCCGGCCGCTACTCCTATTCACATGCCATTAATCACTGAAATCAAACCAGAACCACCTCCTATAGAGACCATACCAACAAAAAAGCCATTGAACATCCAAAAAGCTGAGAAAAGAACGCGAAAATCAACAATACCAGCTAGAGAACCTCCAGTGACCGTTTACAAAGAAAAGTGCTCTATCGCTCCAGCGCCAAACCTGCCGAAGCTTTACATCAAGAACGGTGTGAATAATAACAAAAATAAGGCGGTATTTCGGCAAAAAAGCACGTCACCGATCAAAGAGTCGCCTAGTCCGTTAGCTAGTCCAATCAGACCAATAAAAGGAGACTCTCCGATCTTTAATATAAGATACAAGAGTCTGTCAAACATTCACCAAGCTATGGAGCTTGACGGTACGTTAGACTCAAGCCATTCAGGAGGCAGGACTTCAGGGGATTCAGGAAATGGTCCTAAGTTACCTGAGAAAAGGTCTAGGAAGCTGAGCAGGCCAAAATCACTCACGAATCTTGTCTGGGAGCTAAAAGGATGTCCGGAACCAGATAAACCAAAATGTAGAGTTAAAAATGAAGGCTACAAGAAGATTGGTAACAAATTGTCTTTGGGAGCTACGAAGAGGGTGCCGACGCTGTATCTTTGAATTTTGGTAAGTGTTTGTATCTGCTTTTCTCATCTTCACGTATGTAGTACCTAATTACGCTTTATTAGTGATGATTCTAATCATACTTTCGCCAAATTATACAGGGTTATTCAGAGAGGATCTACTAACCTTTTATCCTGTCTTTTCTTTACCTATTTGTAATTATGAGATATGTCAAGTCCGAAATTCGAAGTCTCGAAATAACCAAAGCACTTATTGCAATATTACAAACTGAACAAATATTACACAAATCAACATTATTTCAATCACAAACTTATCAACCATCAAAAACAATTTAGCATTACGGCAACATTGCTCCTTCATTTCCATTTTCACAATATATTGGAAACTCACAGCGTCGATGGCATATCACGATGTTGGCTTGGATGGGGCCAGTTGCAAAACATTAGCCAACGCATCTGAATATCTGCTAAACAAGTAGAATTTATGATGGTACAAATGATTGGATTAAGTTCGTTCATTACTTTACTTTTGGTTATTGGAAAATACATATAATACTTTTATTATTTTTAAACATATAATGTAATACATAAGCAGTGATAGCCAAGTTGGTAGAACGCTTGCCTCGGTAACGAGGATCGCAGGTTCTAACCCTGGCTCGCACCGCGAATCTCATTTTCAACCATGATTATCACTTGCTAAACGGTGAAGGAAAACATCGTGAGGAAAACCTGCATGTCTGAGAGAACCCTTCGAAAGACGTGTGAAGTCCGCCAACCCGCACTGGGCCAGCATGGCGGACTATGGCCTAATCCCCCTCGCATTGAGGGGAGGCCCGTGCCCAGCAGTGGGACATTAAAAAGGGCTGGTATTATGATTATCCACCGTTTTACAATAAAGCTGCAGGGGACTTAATTTCCACATTAAAGGGAAGTCTGTGACCAGCTTTCAGACATAAGACCAAAAGAGTCCAAAGTTATTTACATAACTAATTCCAAAGGTATTAATGCTTCAGAATTACATAAAAAAACATTATGTCAATTGTGTAGTTCAGCGATTACGATGAACTATTCAAAAAGCTGAAATTCCAATTCAATCAAATGCATAATATTGAAACGACTATGTAGAATTGAATTAACATTAAAACAATAACAATTTACAAAGAGATTTGCAAGCAATTAACAGATTCTTGAGTGTTGGTGCCACTGCTAGCGAGAATGATGCTAACTTAAATCTTTTTATTTTAGTACAGTATTGTGTGATACGACCTTAAATAACGATTTTTTCGGTTTGATGACGTTTAAAAATATATTCGTATCAAAGGTATTTGTGATATTTTTTTCAAATGCAAAATACAAATATATATCGCACATCTCACTATTCTGGATGGCTTAAATAAAAAAAACTTTTTAACAAAAAATAATTCGTCTATAATAATGTAAAAAGCAAAAAACAATCTAATCTTGAAATGCACCTCGTCTAACTGAATCAAATATTTATCGAATGTGAAGTTGGTGGACTTGTGATGAAAATACCAAATTCGCTATAGGTATGCCTATAATATTTGAGGAGCTCTCGCAATTCCTTACGGATTCCATCATCAAAACATTATTTGACCAATCTGTAAGCATATCCTTTCAAAAAAAAAAAGATTTTTCCAAATCGGTTCATAAATGACGGAGATCTGAGGTAACAAAGAAAATAAATAAATAATGCAACCTCCATGAATTGAGAACCTCCTATTTGAAGTCGGCTAAAAAGAAAGTTATCTACGACTAGACAAAGTTGTCCATTCGAATGGATTTGGATCCTTACCAAAGATTATCGAGCGTAATAACTAGTAGTAAATACCTAGGGCCTAAGACATATAACACATTACATATTATAGCTCAGTCTAAAAGGCACCAATGCAATTCACTCGAAACTCGCTAACACAAGAACCCTAAACCAAATCAGTTTCAATTAAGTGTCCATTCAAATCGGTCTATTTACTAATCAAATTTTTTCACTAATAAAAAATTATGAAGATACAAATGACCTACAAAACGAAAATGTCATACAATTAATGCTGATCCAATTAGTAGATATTTTGTTTAATAGTTTTGCATATTTCGCAACTAATAACTAACAAGGCCGAAGTATTTTTTTTTAAATTATGGGTAACACAATATGGATACATTTTTATATCGCAACAACCGGTACCGTTTCGTTTCACAAATAAATTTTGACAAATGATCATATTACAAAATTATTAATGATAACTTCATATTTATACAACCTTCTGGTTTTATACATAACTAGCTGTTACCCGCGACTTCGTCCGCGTGGTATTTAACAAAAACAACCGTTGACAACAGCCTGCTCGCCCATTCTGAGCTCGCGGGACGCATTGCAGGTTGCTATCAAACTTAATCAGGCGCTGCGCTGCAACATTGGTTTTAATTTTTATCGTGAGATCCTATTTTTTTTTCTAAAATAAAATTAGCCTAAGTTACTCCTTGTTACATCAGCTATCTGCCAGTGAAAGTCCCGTCAAAATCGGTCCAGCCATTTCAGAGATTAGCCGGAACAAACAGACAGACAGACAGACAGACAGACAGACAGACGGACAGACAGACAAAAATTGTAAAAAATGTTGTTTCGGTATAGGTAACGTGTATACATCCAAATGCACTAAGTAAAAAGCGGTTATTTTAATATTACAAACAGACACTCCAATTTTATTTATATGTATAGATGTATAGATTTAAGTTTTATAAAGTATGCAGCACAACGGCTTGAAGGCTTGGGTTAGTAATCAGAGTACTCCGACTCGTTGCATCACATAGTAAGGGCAGTTTCTGTTATTTTTTAAACCACTCTTTACTTTTGTAAAGTTGACCATTTGACAATTAAATTGATTGGTGAAAAAATATATAAATACACAGCAATACCATTCAGCACATATGCAAAGTAAAACATTTGCGATTTGGGTATTTGTCAAATAATCTTTTATAAAATGGTATATTTATGGAATACACTGTTTGTAGACTAAATAGCTTTTTAAAGTATTTTGTAAAATTATCATTTGTCAAATGTTTGTTTTATGAAACGAGACAGCACTAAAATTGATGGGGATACTTCCTCAAGTAACTGGAACTACTTGGATTCAGACAATCGATTTTTGATGTGTAATAGATACCGGTCCGAGGCAACTGACGTGAATTAAATTAAATTAGTCAACTGGTACCGAGGTCCGAGTTAATAGTGGTCGGATTTATCAGTGGTCCGAGTTAATAGTGGTCCGAGTTAATAGTAGTCCGAGTTGAGTGGTCCGAATCAACTAAATAGCCTTTGATTTTAATTTTAGCGATTATTTTCAGTCGACTGTTGTCGTTCGTTTGTAAACAATTCAATGGTGAAATGTCGATGTACCACATATCTATCAAGCCATTTATAGAACACAGCCGTCATGGTATAGCCCATTGATTATTATATTATCGAAGACCTTATACGTACAGATAATCGCATCCCGCGGCTATATACGAGTCAACAGCATTTTGTTGAAGCAAAAACATCATCTAGATATGAAATAATAGCTTTTTAACACGCACCAGGTAGGTGCTCAGAATTAATATGTACAGTTTTTTTTTTAAGACCGACAGATGTACAGACAACATGTATGTAGTTAAAATAATCTATAATTACTTTTTTTTTACACGCCCGGCGAAATACAAATACCGTTAATGTTGAAGATGGCAAATTTTAACTAAGGGTAAGTTTATTAACCGACTTCAAAAAGCAGGAGGTTCTCAATTCGGTTATATTGTGTTTTTTTTTTATTTCAAAGAAATAAGAATACAGTTTTTTTTAATTTCTGATACATATGTCAAACGCAAAAAAGAACATGATTAATGCCAATAGCCTGTTTTGGGAAATATAATAATTGAAATGGAATATAATTACATTACGGTTGTAGAATATACAGAAGTCAACTTCGCCGTTTCTACATCTTTTTCGGCCTGTCGGTGTTAGCGCACATAACTGAAAAACTACTGGACGGATTTTGAATAAACTTTGCATGGAGCAAGCTATATACGAGTATAACCAGGGTTGATATTAATGATCCTTTAACTGTCGGGGAAATATTTGGAATCCTGGAAGATAGTCACCTTGTGCTCGCATACGGTAAAACAAACTCGGCGTACGCAAGGTGGGTCGTTTTGTGGTTTATAATGATAAATACCCATGAATTAAGATACATTTCTACAACATAATTTACCTCAAGGTCGACCGTACCCCAACCTAATGGCGTTTGTCATTTAATACGTTTCGCTAATTGACGCATTATGCCCCCTTGCTAATGGAGGGGTGTGGCGGCTCGCCCAGTTTTCGCACGAATGCCGCTCCCGTGACATTTTCATTTTTATTACTGCAATGTATATGAATTATGGATTATTTAGTTACTTACCACAGTAAACAGGGCCATGCTAACATAAACTTAATAATGCTTACAATAGAAGTTAAAAACCTATGTCGAAAATCATGGGCTACAGATGTTGTAATTTTTGAACGCGCTTATGTTTTTTTTTTATTTAAAATATCATCGAGATACGACTTCTTTTATGATTTCATACTACAATTAATTTAAAACCCTGAAAAAAATATGCGTAAGAATAAGTAATTCATATAGACCGACGGGAAATTCCAACTCTGTGTCGATCACTATCGAATCCATTATTAAATCTGTCGAATCCAGATGGATACAAATATCGATTGCACTAAGTTGTCCCGGCAAACTTCGTAACGTCTCAGAATCAAACGTATGAGAAAATCTTTATTATTATTTTGTTAATGAATCTTTCCCATATTTTAATAGTTATTCTGCTATTCGGGGCGAAGACAAATTCAAAAAATCAAAGATCCTAAAAATCGGCCCACCCGTTCTTGAGTTATAAACGGTTATAACATGACTTGGTTTTATATATAGAAGATATTTATATATAAGATAGATTATCTTATCCTATCTGTATTAGAAAAAGGTCTATTTCTAGTTTTTGTACTGATATCTGGTCTATCCAGCGTGCGGGCTATAAATAAGGCTTGAATTATGTATGTATTGAGCTCTGTAAAGCACAGTGCACATTAACGAGTACGAGACTTGGAAGACTGCGATATTTCGGAACTGATATTTCTAATACTGTTACCAGCGATGCGTGTACGCGTGAAAGCTCACTAAAAATCTACCAGAATTTACTTACCTTTCCAGACATGCAGTTTTCCTCGAGATTATATCTTTCATCATCTAATCATAGATGAAAATTAGATTTGCACGTGAAATCCGAAAATACCAGAGGTGTAAGTTGGGGTTTAAACCTGCCATACGTGAGTTTACAGCGAACATTTTACGAACTAGGTTATTACTGCTATGCTAGTACACATAAGTATAATTATTATGGGTGTGGAATCATGAGTATGCATACAGAGAATACAGTTTTGACATTTACAATCAAGATCAATCATATAGATCCTTTCTAGGCCACAAATCATTTATAAACGTAAACAAAGATTATTCATTTTCTCATACATTTAATTCTGAGGCCGTATGAAGTTCGCCTGGACAGCTTAGTACACACAATATATTTTGGTAGTTGTAACTTAGAAGTCATAAGTTTTTTTTATTTTTTTTTATTACATTATAGGCAAGTATTTGATCTCGATCTCACCTGATGACGATGAGATCTACGATGGAGCATACTTGCCTAGGTAGGAAGGCGGCAGTAGAAAGAGGCACATGCAGCGCAACTGATCTGACCCGCCATCCATGAATGGCAACACCGAACATCATGCCGGAACACGGCTAGGCCGCTTGGCGACATGGCTTTGTTCAGTGGGTGGTGACTAGCCACGGCCGAAGCCTACCACCAGTAGACTTGTCACCTGGTTGGCACCACCCAGGGTCACGTGTAGGGTATCTCGAGGGTACTTAATTCTCCTACGGACGAAGGTGATTCGACCCCAAGTAATTGTTAAGTTTATATTGTATATACTAGGTACTAGACATGGTATCGTTTAGTACTTAAATGAATATTGCAAGTATGCACTAACCTTTACAGTGCAAAACCCTCGCACTCTAGGGTTCAGTGAACATAAACAAAAAACGTTACAAGAACTAAAAAGTTTATAGCTACTTTTCAATATGGAGTAGTGTTGAGCAAGCAGGTGCGAGTTCGGTGTCCGACTGATACATTATTTATTAAACTTAAGAATAGAATCGTTTTTTAAGTGAAATGAGATTGATTGACTACCGTATTAACGCAGTTGGTAGTGACCCTGCATTCTGCGCCAGGGTCGCGCGTTCGAATCCTGGTAGGGACAAGCTTTGTGTGATGAGCATCAATGTCAAACCCGAGTCATGGATATGATTAAATAAGCGCTGGTTCAAAGCTTAGTATACTCTTTCTGAATCACACCGTATATCAGGAACCGGCTTAATGTAATAGTTCGTACGTCGGCAGGTTCAACGTATTTTAATCTTAAGACACATCTTGTATCGAATGTGCTTACGTCATAGTGATCTGTGGAGGAGATACGTGCATCTCTGACCCCTTCCTCCTCCTCGCAACATACCGTCAAATACAGTACCTCAAGTACAATCCTTACTAACCGACTTCAAAAAGGAGGAGGTTCTCAATTCGGTTGTTTTTTTATTTTTTTTATTGCAATATAGGCAAGTATTTGATCTCGATCTCACCTGATGGTAAGTGATGATGAGATCTACGATGTAGCATCCTTACCTAGAAGGTACCTGTTCACTCTCGACTTGAAAACATCCAGATTGTAGTCAACGTGGAAAAAAGACGCCGGTAGCGTGTTCCATTCCTTGGCAGTACGCACGATGAAAGTAGAAGCAAAACGCTTAGTGCGTACCGTTTGCGTTTTATGTTTTTACAGAGCCTTTCGGTGCCTAAGTGACCTACATCCCTCTCACACAACAGATTTTATAAATAAGTACAGTGACAGCATGTTTTCTCGATAACATTACGATTATATTAGAAGTTCCTGTACGTCAAGTGCGAGATTATTCGTAAGCTATCCGTATACTTTATAGTCTACCGTATTAAGACATTGTATGGAGAATTGAACAACGCCCCTAGCGGACAGTATTTAAAACATTAAACTCTCCATACAAAAAACACTGATTGGACAAACTAGCTACGTAAATTATAAAGGATGGTTAGCTTATCTTGCCACTGACGTACTGCCGTCTGGAGAGTAGTCTGCCGGTACCTACGGTACGGACGAACAATACTTACACTATAAAGCAGACCAAATTCGTGTCCCAGCCTGTACCAAGTTCCACCGTCTGTTAATAAATACTATAAGCTGATATTACAAATCAAACGACGGTACCAACATTTTGAACCCAACAAAAAAGTCGCGTTCACGGAATGTACAAATAGGCATGGCTTTTACGGCTTCAAAATGTTACTAGCGACTTTGGTCTAGATTTTTTTTTCTTTGTCCATGTTGTTTGCATAAAAGTCAAATGTTTCATGTCGAAGCGCGCATCTAAACGGTTTGTTTGGGTGTATGACCATAAATCACGGATGCGGTGGAATTCGTTTATGTCACAACACAAAGGCGCCGCTAACTGTTACAGAAATAATGTAGTTAGAAATGGTTTCTTTTTTTCTAAATACGGCTAATAAAATGTACGAGGCGTCAGCTTTGAGATATGTTTACTTATGTGCATAATCCAAATTCTAAATTTGGCGAGGCGAAGGATGTTTGAAGATCGAATTAAGATTATTAGTCACTCGCAGGGAATGCCTATAAAAATCGCTATATACTATCGCTACCTGCCTTTCCCAAAGTGGACGATAACGCCCCCTTGTGGGCGCTGCAGGCGTAAAGGGGGGCGGTAAGAGACCGAGAAATAAATGGGGGCGTTGTGTAGAGGCTTACAATAATTAATTTAATTTGAAGTTATAGAGGTTTTTAAGTAGGTGAAAAAATGGGGGCGCTAAAAAAATATTCACTCTCAAAGTGGGCAGTAGACAAAATAAGTTTGGGAACCCCTGCGCTAGATGAATACACCAACTATACGGTCCCACACTAAGCAACGCTTGTATTATGGGTATCGTACAATGGACTGAGGGCGAACTCAGTATATAATACTGATATAGATATTAAACATCCATGAGTCATGTACAAACAACATTCGCGCTCATCACACAAAGATTGTCCCTACCAGGATTCGAACCCGGGACTCGCAGCACAGAAAGCAGGGTCACTACCCACTGAGCTAATCAGGTCGTCTAGCCATAAATAAAGTAGCCATTAATTAATGTTTTTTTTTCTCATTTCCAGGTCCACGATGTCCCATGCGACAGTCGTGTGGGACCACACAGCGCCACGACGACACTGCGACACATTCACGACACTATAAAACAAATATTATACACAATTTTGATAATAATAATTCCATTCCATTATTCGAGAATCTGCGGCTGGCGTTCGGGAGTTTTCGTTGAGGACGAGAAATGATTCGAGGAAAGTTTTTTAAATGTGTGGCACCTAAGTCGACTCGGACCGCGGTCCCAGTTAATTAACTCCTTGTTTTGTATTTGTCGACTGGATCCCCTTGTCACCTTTTTTGAGATTGCTTAAATTGTACACTCGCAAAGAAAAACGATGATACGTCAATAAATAAGTGTTTCAATTACAACATATTTTGTTAAATACCTAAGTGGTATTCACGGGTCGACAAGTTACGAAGTCAATAGTATAATAAGCTGCATTATCAACCTAACACCGTCGCAATAAGAGCTAATTTTCAAGTAAGCGTCTTGAAAAACATATTACTTAGTAAATGCAGTAACTATTAGGTACCTAACTTTACTTAAATGACATTCAAATAAACTATTTTTTCTGGGACTTAAAGTCCCTTAAAAAATAATAATAGATAATAGAAAAATAATTAACTGGGACCGCAGTTGTTAGCGGTCCGAGTCGACTAAAAAGCCGTGCCTCCCAGACTATCGGTCCCAAATGTGGGGAAAAGAATTAGCATTAAAATATTGACACTTCATTTCAGTCTGAATATTATGTCAAATGAAAGAATCTGTTATGAATTAGTGTCCGTAGGTCCTCAAATGAATCATTTTCTCTTTTGTAATACGAAAATTCCTATCAGCCGATGTTAGTCCAGACACTATTGCAATTAATTAGGCGGTAACAAACAGTTCTAATTATTTTCAAATTAAAGTTATTACCATCTCTTTCATACTTGCGATGTGAGAAAAAGACCACGGATTTAGTTGTGAAAATATTCGAATTAATGTTACCGCTTATAAAAAAAGATTGAAAAGATAAAACTTGCGTTTTTACAACGACATTGAAAAAAAGAACTTATTTTTGATCTCTTAATGGATAATATTTATGATTGTAATGCCATATTAAGGTGTAACACTTATGATGTACGTAATGTTAGATGGTAAGTAAGTGGAGTTTTTCATCTAATCTAAAGCAAACATTCATACGTGAATAATACGTCCTAGTAGCTCCATCTAGAAATTAATTCTGGAATCATTGAGCTACTAGCGCCATCTAGTTTCATTAAAAATAACTACACATCAAAGATGATGCAGGCGAGCATAGTAATTGTTTTATTACTATCTTAGCTAAAATTACATGAATTTTTGCTATAGTTGTTGATGGAAGACTCCAAGGGACTCAGTAATTTAATGCATAGTTTAACAGTTGTCTATTCTGAGAATTAAATATTTGTTTTATCATATTTCCAAATACTTATCCACCCCTACAAATTGTTAAGTAATTTAATAAAATAAAGAATATTAATAATACTTATCATGTGGATAATGGATAAATAGATAAATTGGAATTGGAATGGAAACTAATTATTAATTGGACTCACAGTCATAATTAAATCAATCTGAAATAGTGTGAGCCTTAAAATCGGTTTTTAATTATCATAACAGCCGGAAATTCACAATTCAACCATGCATTAATAATGGGTCCATTATAATTAATGGTTTTTAACATCTATTAAACTAATTATTAGGTAATCTAATTATTCAGTTGATGCAAACCAAAAACGCAAGGTGCCTTAATATGCTTCGTTCAAAAAAAAACTTTGTAATAATAGTTTAAATTTTAGTAATAAGAGAAATAGTCACAAAGTTTGAGGTTTTTTTTTAGTTTTAGTATTATGCAATGTTTGGTACTCATACAATTTTTTACAGTCATAGATTATGTAGTTCGATTGTGGGTTTCAGCGTCTAAAGCGATTTTTTTGAAAACTGCTAAGTCGGTGACGTTCAATGAGCTCAGTGTAATAGATGTCCGTACAGACAATTTTGGACTGTATCTATAAATAAAACTACCTACATACAATTACCAATCCACTGCAACAATTTTGAAATAAAACTAATTTTAAGGATTTTATCGCGTTTATTTTATGTTTTTACGTTCCCGATATTTCAGCTGCTTTAAAGCAATCATGGTCACGGGAGGGGGTGTTTGAAGTCCCAGTGACATAGTTAGAACTGGGGTATCCTCATATTTGGTTGTTGTTTGCAGTCCGATCTACGCAGAAATTAGTTTTATTTCAATGTGTAGTACTCGAGTAAATATAAGAAATCAATACACCCTACAATGTATTATTTTGTTAGCTTACTTACTCAACTAATTAGTTATTTTTAAGATTGTTGACTGCCGTGTCGGTTATTTATATCTGTAGTTTGATACTAAAACATCGCCAAATTGAGAAAATTCTTACTTGCACGTTCATACTCAAATAAAATGCTTTTAGACGCTGACACTATCGTAGCTTTTAATACTACCTGTAGGTTTATTTTCTTTTCCAAATACCGCAACTAGTTGTTATAAAAAAAAACAAATATCGGTCAAAATGACACATAGATATTAAAAGTTTATTTTGTTATTTTTAATACAACGACATCTCTGAATTAGCTCTAAGTACTATTCGAGCTAAGTGCTGCAATATAAATTTAAAAAAGTCTACAGCACAGTAAGTTAGGAATACCACACTTTACTGATAAACCTCTTGGAATTTCGAATATGTTTTTCGATATTTCGATAGATTTATCATTTGAATGTATATTTTGTATTTTAAATACGAATAGTACAGGGCTTTTCCTTGGGCTTCTTTCACTAAACAGGGCCATATATATATATGACATAGAAATGGGATCATGAATGTTATCTTAATTAAAATCATTGTCTAAATTATTATCATAATACAAATATGACGCTCTTGATCTTCGTCATAGATATATAAGGGTGTAATATCTCTCAAGTCCAGGGCCCCAAGTCTGCTAACACAATCGATTCACAATCGAACAGCAACCGCGTAGTAACTGTCACTTTAACAGATATTGTATGGGATATGTTTCAAAAGTGACAGTTACTATGTTATTGTGTGGTTGTGTTAGCAGACTTGGGGCCCAGATAAGTTTAAACCAACCATCACATTTAATAATAAGCAGTCAATTTATCAGAATTCATTAATTACATTTATCATACATATAATATCTATGACAAAGATTTAGGAAAGGGTGAAATATTGTATCTATTATCTTAAAATATTATATGGTCCTAGATTTATGTCATAGATATACGGACAGGGTTATTCAGAAATAGTATACTAAGCGTGAACCTGCGCTTTAGCGCGTTTTTAATCATGATGTGAGGTCAGAATTTCAGTGTCGATTTAAAAAAGAACTTGTCCATAACAATATGAAAAATGTGTGTGTGACTTTAAATAATGCGCTAAAGAAATGCAGGTTCAAGACTTAGTATACCCTTTCTGAGTCACTCTGTATCACAATGTAATATTCTCATGTTAAATTGGTTCCAATATTGGCCACCACACAAATAAGTCTGTGGCACAGCAGAGCCATCTATATTTTGATGAATAAGATTTATCAAGAGTTATGTTGTGGATCCATAGGAACTGTACCAATATGATGGCTTCTTCTGCAGCCATTCCATTGGTTGATATAAATGGTAGATTCAACAATGGTCCCCAATCTTATTAGTTAGCTAGCCCTCTTTTTCATGATTCCTAGGATATTTTTTATTAAGTATCTGTAGTAAGTAAGTTTCCAATGTTATGAAGCATCGATCGATATTGTAATACCTACTTTACGATATAAATAAACGAATTGATATTGATTATGTTTGTTTAATTTTACCATAGAATTATTTACTTATATAAGCGAAAAAAAATCAAACGTAGGTTAGTCCTAAGTAGACAAGATAGAAATGGCGGGGCTTGTTGGTATAGCATTATAATGACTAACAGGATTCAGGTCAAGGATCGTATAACGGTTATAGTGGCAACAGTTATGCAAGTATAGATCGCATAGCAATAATGTAATTGATGACCTTACGGCGTATACTTTCAAAGTTAGAAGAAATTGTGAAATTGTTTTTTGTGAGTAAAGATCGACGAATAATGACGCGGCAGTCATGTCTGCCGTCAAACGAATGTGATCAAACATATTGGTAAGTAAATATCTAATCATAATAAAATAAGCAAAAGCACTATTTGCTCGAAATTCAAATATGTATAGGATATCTGTCAAAAGTGACAGTTAATATGCGGTTGCTGTTGGATTATGAATCGATTGTGTTAGCAGACTTGGGGCTCTGGATTGTTGGTTGATGCGTTGTGACTTCACATCGTCGTAATAAGTGTCAGGCTGTCAATACAAGTTTAGTTATATTAGGGATTTTAATGTGTTTTCAGCCGTTTTTTTCACAAGCGTCACGTAACCCGGAGGTCCCGTTTTGGCGGTATTTTTACTTATATAAACTTTATGATCGAAATAATAGGGAAAATACTAGAATTCACAATTCAAGAACTATAATTCTTAGGAACATATTAAACTAATCAACAACTTAAGAACATTTTTCAAACAGTCAAATAGTCTATTACAGAGATACAACAATAAATAAAATTAATAGTCATTAATTAGGTATAATTTATTTCACTAATCACATAATTAAAAAAATCTAAGGCAAATCATAATTTAAACCACCTAAATGTCCCTCATCTCGTTGTCTCTGTTCCTCCAACCTTTCTTGATCATTCCCATCGATCCCTAAGCCTAATCTCTCAATCAGTTTCTCCCCTTTATCCCCGTTCAATTCGATAAACTGCCGCCTTCTCTTCATACTGATATCCGGATCGAAAATCCAGGAAACCTTATCGTGGATGACAGGATAACCAATAAAGTTCGTCCGGATAAATCCTGCTATTGGCCCTTGCGCGTTTGCCTGTCGGTAAAGCAGGACTATGCTTAGTAATAGCTGAAACAAACAAACTGATAATATTACTGGTAGTCTTAGGCATAAAATAATAATTCTGATAATCTGGTCGGACTTAGCAGCCCCACTAGTCTGGTATCGGAGAGCAAATATCAGTCACTTTGTATAAATATCGGTAAATGCCTTAATCAGGGTGGACCCGACTATAATTGCAACAAGGGGAGAACGATCAGTATACGAACTAAAAAAACATTGATGTAAAAACGTTTAAATACTGATACTTGAAAACGGAATGACTAATACATATATTTAACACAATACAGCGTACATTTGGGCGGACCGCATCAAATATTTTTTAGGTTTTATAAAAAAGCGTATAACACACACAATATTCTCTAAATATTATAAATAAACTCGCTAATTGCGATCCGTTAATTCAATGCGCAACGAACTGTCACATTGTCTAATGCGAATTCGTGTTTCATTTTGAATTATTTTATTAAAGTGTGCTACGGAAGTCGTGCAAAATATTTAATGCGATGCGGCCCGCCCAACAGTGCTACCCATTCAATTAAAAAAAAATCACTTCAACCACAGAACCCCGCCAAAACTGATGTCAACAATATATTGACGAAGCAAAAAATACTCACGATAACTGTTTTCATTGTTTTGTTAATGACCACCGCACCGGACGCACAAGCAAACACTGGCGCAACCGAGCACGTTTTAAAATGCAACTTTTACATATAAAGCAGTTCGAATTGCCAGTTCTTGCCCAACAGAGCATAATGACGTTGAGCGGAGTGGTATCGTTACATCATTAAGAATTGGGTAATCAGTGTAGTAAAGTATCAGAAACAGAATCAGAAACAGAATATTTTTTATTCACGTAGACCGTTATGTATAGTACTTATGAATCGTCAAAAGTTACAAAAATATTATGCTACTGCTTTACCACCCGTTCGGAATGCCGTTCCTATGGAGAAGAAGTAAGGTCCTAGTAATTTCTTTAATTCTCCCTTTGTTTTAATGGTTATGAAGTTGACTTATTATGAAGTCCTTTCTATTCTAAAGCTGCAGGTGTTTTAAAAGCTTCGAGTTATTCAAACTATGAATTTGTTTTCCCATGATAACCACTTTATATTCAGCCTATAAGCTTTATTTTGATGTATATCCCGCTTTCCTTTTATTACACGGACGTTGTGCATAAAAGTGAAAGTAGACGTTTTTGAAACGGTAATCTTAAACGATGATCAAATGTCATATAGAGCTCCGCAGAAGGGTGGTGCTTTGCGCGGTACTATATGACATTTCTCAAAGTTATAGACCGTCTATAAATTCGGGGGTGAGTATCCACATGGTCTTCTTCTTCTTCTTTTTTTAGGTTGACAATCGGCTGCAAAATAGTGCCATTTTTGCCAGTGTCGAGTAATTCTTGATATTTTTTATTGAATTATGTACGTTTTAGTGTATGATGATAATGTTGATGATGAAATGAATCCCCTACCCCTATCAGTAAAGTTGTGGATACTTTACTGAAAATTTACCAGACATCTTGGGAGAACTTGAAACTTCAAGTTATACGATTTTATTGTAATTTCCTTCAGTCGTGCACATTTATGAACACACACAGGTAAATATCTCACTAATATTGGAGATTATTGATCAAAGAAACACTTTTTTTGAAAATAAAACAAAATTGACAACTTCGCGGTTGAACTTCCCGCCAAAAAGCCTATCTACATGTTGGAATCCACTGGTAGTACACAAGAAGAGACATAGACAAGAAAAAATATTTTATATACGTCAGATCTCATCCCTATTACACCCTGTTTTACCGACAGACAGCCCACACGTGTATCGCCCGCGAAAAAATCAATATTTTCGACAACAATACGTCTTGACGTTCGGTAGTAGCATAAACATCAAGATTTCTTTAATATTAAATAGCAAAATGATGCAGGAATATGACGATGATTTCTTTTTTGAGGAGGACAAAATGTGAGTAAGACCTACTTAATATATTATTGTTATTTTCATTCTTCGCGAATATATTATCTTGTATCACGTTTTATGCAACATTTTGGTAAATAAATAATGACAAAAATTATGTTTAATTTGATTGTTAGGAAATGTGTCCTGATAGAACAGAGAAAATATATAAAAAAAAAGAGCTATCATGGATTACCTTGCCCGTTC
Organism: Pheosia gnoma; assembly: GCA_905404115.1. Taxonomy (NCBI): domain Eukaryota; kingdom Metazoa; phylum Arthropoda; class Insecta; order Lepidoptera; family Notodontidae; genus Pheosia; species Pheosia gnoma. The sequence continues at coordinate 5,394,764 of FR989918.1, read as the reverse complement.
TTCTCCTTAGGAACGGTATTCTCAACGGGTGGTAAAATTGGAGCTTAGCTTTAGCTATGCTAAAAATTTTGACGATTCATAAGTACTGTACTTAATGGTTTACATGAATAAAAAATATTGTGATTCTGATTCTGAACTTAGTGGCCTAAGGCCAAGATTATGACCTATTTGTTCAAATTTAATTGGTGGTTCCTGCCATCTAGTAAATTAAAACTAAACTACATTATTTTACGATACAAAAATTGTTAATAAAAGTGCATACCAACCAGCATTAGGTACCTACTTATGTAAAACGACGTTTATTGTAGGTACGCACTTATTACTTACTCTTTTATAATTCGAAAATACTTATAATTAAAAAACTAGCGTATATCGCTAGGTATTTGTGTGTTTCCAAGGTAAATTTCGGAAAAAATACTACTTATAGCTGTTATATTATAGTAGTATGTTGTGCTCTTATCGGAATATCCTTTTGTTATCTCATCCTTTATGGTGCAGCCTTTTATCAGTCGTTTGAACTATACGGACGTGTCTGAACGTGGAACGTGGAACGTTCATTCGGTTATTTAAAAGTGGTACTTGATGTTCCATTTTTCAAGAGGTTTTTAACCACATTCGGAATGTTCCATGTTATTATCGAGTCAATATGAATAGCAAGTAATATCTCACTCTAGTTCATTGTTAAATAAGTAGGTAGATGCCTAACAAGTACCTTTTAACTATTTCAATATTTCTAAATGTTTTTTTTTTCAGTATTTAGCTATCACAGAGCCTTTGAAAGTGTATCAATAATTTTGTGAAGATTATTTTTTGTTTTATTGTGTTTTTAATATTGTCAAATGTGGCAACAGAATAGTCAGTTTTACATTTTCCACGATCCGAGGATATATCCGCTCCATTCGTCCCTACTTCACAGCATGTTTGAAGATAAAATGTAACCATTTTTTTTTTCATTATATTATTATTGAAATAAAACTAATTTTACGAATTTTATCGCGTTTATTTTATGTTTTTTTACGTTCCCGACGTTTTGGCTGCTTTACAGCAACCATTGTCACGGGAGGCGATACAATAAGTGCAATTAGTTTTATTACAATTTGTAGTATTCGCGTAAGTTTTAGTTTTTTTTATTGTAATTTAGTTTTTTTGGGATCCTATCCCAGGTATTATTTATAAAACGCCCATGTTCGCGTAAGTTAGAACTTAAAAATGTTGGTTACATACATTTTAAACAAATACACGAATTAAATATTAGAAAACTGAAAAAATATTGGTAATCAATTATTTCAGCAAGTTTAACGAATGAAAAAATATCGGTTGTGACAAACCAAACTTTTTTTTGTATTTTTAGAACTACGTCTCAACTTACGTCATTATTTATTTATTTCTATGTTTATTTATCAAATCCGATGGCTAAATTACCGGTTCTTTGTTATTGCCAGTCGAAAAAAGTAAGTACCTAATGCGGCTATTTTCGTTGTTAGCTCGTACCTACGTTTTATTTATTACTTAGTAGGTACGTAAGTAGTCTTATATTCTTTTATTTCCATAGTGAAAACATTAGTGTGCAAGATATAATCAAAGATGGACCCCCGGATCGCGAGATGTCCGAAGAGTAAGTGCTCTATGACAATTATTTACTTATTTATTATTCCAAAATCAAACGATAAGTAACCTTAAGTGCCCATGGCTTCAAATAGGTAAAAGAAGATCCTGTATTTTGTATCGAAAAAAATATAAGAAGCATACCTATAGCAATATATTCCTACAGTAATGTAACGACAATCTTTTTTTTTTCGAAAATTATTTCAGTTTTCGAGCATATGCACAGGCCCAAAGGCTAGGCCCAAGTAAAATACCCCCCCATCCCTCAATCAGTAAAGTGATGGATACTTTACTGAAAGATTTTTTATGGATTTTTTGTGAGAAACTGAAAAGCCAAGTATCGTCACTCTGTTTCAATTACGTACACTAGTGCACTTTACCGAACTCATAATGGTTAATATTCCACTTATATCACTCACTATAACTCGCAGGTACACTAGTTTTAGAAATTAAATCATAACAGACTCCATGACTTTTCAGTTTCCCGCCAAAAAGTCCAACTATCTTTCTTGTTGCCGTATAATGTATGAGAAAGTTTTTTTTTCGATTAGTGACATTTCTAGTAACCTAACCAAACTTGGCACATAGCCTTTTGATCCTTGTCAGAGAGAGTATCGAGTAAGCTTATAAAAATGTTTTATAAAAATCGCCGCTTACTTGCTGACTGTTCATGTGTTTTCAAAATTTGTAAATGGCGATAGCTGTTGTTATATTGTTGTTGTTGTTTTTGAGTTATTACTCAATATATAAGGGATAGTCTTCTAAGACCATATACGCGTGGCTTCAACCCTTAAGGTAGCTGCCCTTACTGGCCCGTCTAAAATGTCCACTGCACACGTATCGAGATTTGGGACTAGGTATTATAATATGACTAAGGACCTCATACTTTATATTATTACCTACATATATTTTCTCAATATAAAATACTAAATGCTTATAACACTATCTTCGTAACTCGGATACTAATTCAGAAATAATAAAAACAAAAAATCTCATCTTTATTTGTTACAGACTACCTAAAGAAGACTGTCAAGATACGCAGAATACTAACTGTATCTTCAACGATATGAGATACGAAAGATACATGATACACAATCATGATTTGATGTGAGTTCGTTTGAGACTTCCAGCTAAACAATGAAGTTGCAATTTGAGCTTGATCTAAGAATTGGAGCTAATTTTATATCTATAAAATCCTATTATATAGCGTGATTCAGAAAGAACATATAAACTCATTAGCATGGGAATTCAGAATTTCGAAGTCAATAAAAAAATCACAAAAAATCTGAATTGCCATTTGGTTGGTTTTTTTTTGAACTCAACATATTTCGACTTCACGCTGTATATGTCTACAGTATGTTTAGTATATAAGTATCGCTATAACTCCGCTAAGAAATTCCTTTATCACCTTAAGATTCAATATCATTTGCACATCATAGGATGGTAAGGGCTTTATCCTATATGTTGTTAATACCTTTAGTTTACCTTTAATTGGCTATGGAATCAGCAAGCTACTTTATACGCACTTAGTTTCTAAGATCTATTGTAACTGTCGTTGGTAGACCTAAATGTTAAAAATATAATAAAATAAAACAATAATTTCAATTTGGAACGATCCTGAGATTTGTTTTTTAAAAACTCACAAATCCATAGATTCTGATTGTATCAGTTTTGACAAGAACTAGTAAGAAAAAAAAACACTAGGGCTGACCATAGTGACTCTTTTTCTTCCTAGTTGTTGATACTACTACTAACTGATTAACAACATTCAGAGCTGAGTTTACCTAGGTAGTAAGTATATAAGCTAGTATTGTTTTCTATGCTAATCTTCCATCAAATAAATGTATATTTGCATTTCTGTCACACACCCGTCGAATGAGCAAGATGCAGAACCATCCTCAATTTCGAAGGAGATAAGTATAAGTAGGTTTTTTTTTATTTAAAAAAGTAAGATCACTCATAAAGTATTAACATAAACTTCTTTATTGTACTTAAATTATAAAACATCTTATTAGTCTAAGCTAACTTAGGGACTTATACTTACCTAAGAAATTACATAGTTCATTTTTCAATCACTTTGAACTTATTTGAACAAGTATTATACAAGTCCAACCCGCACTGGGCCAGTGTAATGGACTAGGCCTAATTTCCCTTGCATTGATGGGAGACCCGTGCCCAACAGTGGGAAATTGAAAGGTGGTCTAGTGTTTTTATTATGAGAGGTGTAAATAGCAACAATAGTTGGTGTGTTTATTTATGTTATGACATCAATCAGTAGGTTATTATAGACCACGTTCCAAAAAAAAAATATTTTAAAATTTTTTGTCACGGCGCGAAATTCAAAATTCAAATTTCGACGGGTTTAATTTTTTTTACCCAAATTTGAAACGTATCTGGATCATATTTTTTTGTTGACAACCACGACATATGGTAATGCATTTATTTGTCTATTAAATTAGCTTCACAATTAATTTCAATTGAAACAACACTCCAAAGTTAGTAAAGTTTGCGGCTGTTTCAAACTTTGAAACTTAATACGTCGAGGCATCTAATGCCAATGTCGCAAAAAAACAAAATAACATCGCAATGATGTCCCAATTTTTCTTGAATTTCGCGCCATTTCACATATCCAAATTCTATATTTAAAAATGCAGCAAAGAAACCCAGATTCAAGCTTTAGTATACCGTTTCTGGATTGCCTGTATAGGCTAACTTCTCACTTGCACTACAAGACACTCGTGACCGACAGTTTCTCGACTAACGTCTTAGAGGTTCTTGCTGTCTTCTTCTTGGAGGTGTTGCTGGCTTCTTTAATTATCGATCAACCTGTTTGGTTTATAATTGGAAAAGTTGACAAGCCGAGGGTCAGTGGTTGCTTCTTTCCCCATTTGTTTAACCATGGATTTCCGTCAAGTATCGCCTACTTCTACCAATTAATGCTCTACAAGAGCATAGCGGTCACTATTTCTGGCCAACGATTGCAGTCATGATGCGAATTTCAATCATTTTCATGAGGGTTTTCGAGTTACCGTACTCGTTCTAGATTCTGGTTACTTCAAATTTAAACTAGATTGCATTGAGAGTTGGTCCAATTTTCCATGGCACACAATCTCCGAGATCAATTTCTCAGCGATGCACCTTTGCCTCTTCGACATCTCTCTCAGTTGTAAGCACACAGTCCTTGAGAAGCTCTCCGTGGAGTCTTCTTGTACAAGTGTTTCCTGATCGAACGTGACTTCCTCGACCGGTTCCACGAACGGTTCGTCGTCAGCTTTGATCTCTGTGTGACGTCTCTTAACTCCTTTCGGTGGTGATGTTATTGCCTCTTCTTCTGATTGCTGCTCTGAATGTTCTGGAGCCTGTAATACAATGATTACCTACTTAAATACATATAGTCTGTTCGTTTAAGGTGCAATTTTGAACGGTGCTGCGAAATGAGGACAGCTAGCGATATTGGTTTCAACCAGACACTTTCGGTTCGATGGGATCGTTCGGTTTCAATCAACCAACCAATTTCGGCGATTGATTAAAAACCGAAATAATTTCAGCTACGGATTTTGAGAAAGCATCTTCGTAACGAGATAAATTAACTGGTTAAAGTTCGCTTTGGTGAGTCAATTCTGGAAGACTTTACACATTGTTTTCTTAGCTTCAAAATGTTGTTGGCAAAATTAATTTTAAGTAGGTATTGTTACATGACTGCAAGTCGCGTTACTTCGCAAAAATATATACGACTATATTCGAAAGATTAGGTACCATTTTGGTATAAAGTTCCAGACAACTAATCCCTAGTCGCTAGTAGTGCCATCTGTACCACTTCAATGGAACAGACACGTTGTAATACTGTTAAATAAATAAAAAAGATATGAACTTGAACTAAACTGGATAGAATTTCTGGTCAACCAAATTTAGGACGGTAGCATTATTCGTATTACCATGTAGTTTGTACGAATAATGATGAAATGGGCTTTAGCATTGCGTAAATAAAAAAAATACGTACATCTCCATCATAATTACTGTCCCTTGAGTTTTCATTCGATTGGCTTGTAGTATTGTTGAATCTTGCTATTGTGTTTTCGGCGTCCACCAAGAATAGCAGCTTGTCGAAATACCACAATTTCGGCTTGTGGACCGCTTCGTGGCCTCCGTCTATGTCCAAGCATATTTGAATCTGAAAACAAACCGTAGACACATTGATTTACCTACTTTGTTATAAGTAAGTAAGTAGGTACCCGGTATGATCAAGCTGTACCCGGTATGAGTAGCAATTCCACAGAATCCATCACGGGCGAACTCTCGTCCATATTTCATGGCTATCAGTTCAATGATATATAGGTATACGTATAGCTACGGAATAAACAAAGAAACATTCTTTTTACCGCGAGAAAAAGAACACCACAATTTTTTTTATTTTTTTTTTATTACATTATTGGCAAGTATTTGATCTCGATCTCACCTGATGGTAAGTGATGATGAGATCTATGATGGAGCATACTTGCCTAGGTAGGATGGCGGCAGTAGATCGGGTAGCTGATCTGACCCGCCATCCATGAATGGCAACACCGAACATCATGCCGGAACACGGCTAGGCCGCTTGGCGACATGGCTTTGTTCAGTGGGTGGTGACTAACCACGGCCGAAGCCTACCACCAGTAAATTCCGTACCAAAAATAATATTTCTCTAGCTGCTGCCCACATCTAAGTCCGCGGCACCTCAAAACAATATAGCATACAAGCTCTATCAATAAAAAAAAACAGAATCGGAACAGTAGAGCTGAATCAGCCCCCTACATCTAAAGTCATAATCTTTGCCCCTTTACAATAAAACGATATATATATAGATAGTTCATTTAGGTATACGTAGGTACCTACTTATTACAGATAAGTACAGAGTTCACCTAGACGCGAAATTAATCAAACAATGTTGGCACTATTATCGTTTATAAATAGCTGGATGCGCCATAACTTGTTACTTCGGTTGAGTCCACGAAACGGGACCGGCGCCGACAAGGCATCCAAGCGATCGCGGGCTTGGTCACAGACCAATGACAAGGCTTAGTATCTACAAACAATCTATATTTAGTAGCTTATAATAACATTGACTTTGACATGCGATCCATCCAAATTGTACCTCGAGGCGACCAGGCAAATATAGTTTTATTTCAATAAATATTTGTCGGCTCCAGCCAAATTGGAACGTCTGTTACAAATCTATAGTCCTTCCTAACCTTTATTTGTTATATTGGGCTCTGCAGGCGGCGACCAACTTCTCTGATTTGGTTGCTTTCCCGAGAACCGCGTAAGCGTCACATCGCGACCCTAAATTACCGCCAACTTATCCTATCGCCTGACAGCGTCACTACTATCTTCACAAGACTGTCAAAATTAATGACATTCTCGTAATAACAATGTTAGTTCCAATTTTCGCCACCGCAACAACAACATTGTTGGTTTCGTAACTTATATTATCGGTTATTTGATATTACACGTAGATACGCACCTTTTTCCATTCCCGAGAAAAAGAAGCGCGCATATTCTCGATTTTCTTTCTAACCGTATTAAGTGTGGCGTCGTGATCGAATATCTTCCATTTGTTCAACAGTATAGTCATCGCTTCTTGTCTGACCCTTTTGTTTTTGTACCACTCGTGCGTTGTGTCCCACAGGCACGGTAGGTTCTTGTATAAATCTAGAATTTCACTCATAACATCGCGCTCGGAGACAACAATTTTTTCCGCCATTTTGGCGTGCGCGTCGTTGTTGCGTGGCGACGAAACTGACATTGAGATACGATTCGATCGGACGCGACCGAATCAACGCGGAGTGTGTCGCGTCGAGCAGGCGCAGTGCAATGACCTTGAGATAAATGTGGGGACACGACAAGCGCGAACTTCACTTTAGTCGTTCGGTCGACGACATGCGCAGCTGTGGTGTTGTCGAGTTATGATTATGTGTAGACAATTTGGTTGCCATGCCAGATTGCTATGTGTGTAATGGGATGTATTTTAAAAACAGATCTATGTTCATTTTATATACTACTAGCTGCGCCCCGCGGCGTCACCCGCGATTAAAATTTTTTACAGAACCATTCAAAAACACGGTTCCTGTATGATATCCCATAGGAACCGTGCATTTTTTCCGGGATAAAAATTTGCCTATGTCGTTTTCTGACCCCTAAACTACCACTACCTATGCAAAAAATCATGTCGATCCTTTGCAATATGAAAAATTTAAACAAATCTATCCCACGGGTCTATGTGCTATTCCAGACTATAATTTAACTACGTGCCGAAGTTTATCCAGATCCGTTCAGACGTTCTGGCGTGATTGAGTAACAAACATCCATCCATCCAAACTTTCACATTTATAATAGGTATTAGTGGGATTTACTTAGTTATAGTATGATTGTTACTTATCACGTTTGTGTTAAGAATATTTTGCTAAGTAGGCTATTGTTACACTTTTGTATTAATAAATTATACTTACCAGCTAATCGAATAAGTTTTTTTTTATTGAAACCCGGCTGTGTGTACCAAATCTATGCGATGTACAGGCATGTGATTCAGAAAGGGTACTAACCTTTGAACTTGCGTTTCTTTAGCGAATTTCTAATTATTATGTGAAGTCTGAATTTTGAAAATGTCGATTTAAAACAAATGTTCACAATAAAATGAAAACCTTTTAATTAGCATTTTTTTTTTAATTGTTATTCTTTATTGAGACTTCCTGAATCACCTGTATTTAGGTATATTTGTGTAATATTATTTAAGAAGGTAGGTTCCTACCAATTAACCGACTTCAAAAAGGAGGAGGTTCTCAATTCGGTTGTTTTTTTTTTATTATTTATTTGTAACAAGTTTTACACGTGTGTAGCGTAGTACCCAACAATTGGCTCACTTTGCTAGAAATATTTTAAATATTTACTATATACCTAGCCCTACCTAGATCAATTTCATTAGTTCTAGTAATTAGATAGACCTTTATTGCCTTAAAATATTTTACACTATTATTGTTAAACCTTATATTTATGGCTGAAAAATATACACAAACGATTTGGAGTCTGACTCGCGTGAAGTGTATCTACTTACATACCGTTGCATTCTGGGTTCGTGGAATTCTTACGTGATTAACTTTTTAAGACCTTTTTTACCAGAAACTACACAACAATTTTTGACGGAATTCAGAATAGGTGGTCAGTGCAATGTTGTTTTTTTTAAAGGCGCTGTCAGGGGCCGTAAGCACTTTGTTGGCAACACTGCTTCCCCAAGGATGTCCACACTTCACGGACCTTTGCCAGACCTGTAGAACTTTATTAAAACCGCTGTAATTTTCAGGGGCATGACAGTAACCTCGGGCAGCGTCGCTCTGAGCAAAGATGATAAAAATCTTATTGGCATCAGCATTGGAGGGGGGGCACCCCTATGCCCCTGCTTGTATATCGTACAGGTGAGATCACAGACTACGTAACGTTGCCATTAGCATAGTGAAGACATTTTTAAAATACATTTTTGGGTATCGTTACCGCATACATTACTTTTTGCCTAGTAAATAGACTGAGGAGTTGTGAACATAGTTTTTTTGTATATGTGTGTGTGTTTACATGCTAGACCAGAGCTTTTTATTGCGACCTGATTAACGCAGTGCAAATCCTGGTACGGACAAACTGAGCACGAATGTTTTTCTCCGAGTCACGGATGTGAAAACCCCCGACACAAAAAAAAACATTTAAAAAGTCAAAAATTATATCTTTTTCAAATGATTATTCATGATATTTGCGCCGGGATCCGCTTAGAGTGGACATTTTTTTTAAAACGCATCTTAAAAAAAACAAAAGTGTAAACAGAACGGAACAAAAAGAAGAAGAAAAAATACCCGACTAGGGATTAGCGGTTGACTGCTGATGATTCCTATCATTCACGATGCAATTAATTCCGCTAGAACATAAGTATATACAAACATACATACATAGACTGCTAATATCATAACCCTTCCTATTTCGCTTAGACGCAGTAGAGTAAAAAAAAAAACAAGACGCGCTTGATCGTGAAGCGCCCCCCTAGATGGCAAGGTCCCCCTGAGTGGGTAATTGCGCTGCCTCTTCAACTATACGTCCTACTATTTGACTGCCTGATTAGCGCAGTGGTAGTGACTCTGCTTTCTGCGCCGAGGGTGCCGGGTTCGAATCCTGGTAGGGACAAGCTTTGTGTGATGAGCACGAATGTGTGTACCCAAGTCATGGATGTTTAATATGTATATAAGTATTGTATACTGAGTTCGCCCTCAGTCCATTGTACGGTACCCATAACACAAGCGTTGCTTAATGTGGGACCGTATAGTTGGTGTGTTCGTATGGCGATATTTATTTATTTATTTATTTACTATGTCTGTGTTCTGCAGATATTCGACAACACGCCAGCATCGAAGGATGGAACATTGCAGAGCGGCGACGAGCTCGTCGGAGTCAACGGGCAAACTGTCAAAGGAAAGACTAAAGTTGAAGTCGCAAAGATGATACAATCAGCGAAGGTAGGCGTGACTTGAAGATGCTACCGTGCTAGCGCGGCGCCTGTAGCAAATGTGCAGGGCCTGTAGCCACTGCGCGAGGTCTATAGCAAATGTGCAGCGCCTGTAGCTAGGGCGCGGGGCCTGTAGCAAATGCTGTAGCCAATACGCGGAATCTGAATACTGGGTGATATAGCAAGGATATGCTAAACTTGGAGCCGTGCTCTTGTATATTTTTACTTTTATTTTCCATCAAATCTGTCTCGCGAGTTCTCGAATCATTTTACGCTATTCCCTATAGTTTTGGATGTCGCTATCCAAGTCCTCAAAGTTCACCCAGTATACAGGGCCCCAAGTCTGCTGACACAATCGATTTATAATCGAACAGCAACCGCATAGTAACTGTCACTTTTGACAGATATTGTATGGAATATCTGTCAAAAGTGACAGTAACTATACGGTTGCTGTTCGATTATAAGTCGATTGTGTTAGCAGACTTGGGGCCCAGGATTCGCTCTTGTACGGTGGCGATCGTTTGGCAATATTTCTTATTATTACTTCTGTGCTAGGACGAAGTGACGATAAACTACAATAAGCTTCACGCGGACCCGAAGCAAGGCAAGTGCTTAGACATCGTAATGAAAAAGATGAAGCACAGGCTGGTAGAGAACATGTCTTCGGGCGCGGCCGACGCGCTCGGCTTGTCTCGGGCGATACTGTGCAACGACACGCTCGTGGCGAAGCTGAACGAGCTGAGAGAGACAGAGACCACGTATAAAAGACTCGTGGAACATGCTAAAAGGTAGGTAATGACATGGTACAATCATATGTCACCAGTGGCGTGGCATTAGCACCCGGTCATTAGCACCCGGTGCGGATTTCAAATTTGCCGCCCTCTTATTTTTGCTATTCATTATAAAAAAATTGGGGCGTGGTAACGGCGAAAAAAATTGAGAGAGAAAAGAGAGAAACACTGAAAGATTTTTTTTTTTTTTTCATTTTTTTTTTCTCTAACCGCCACCTGTGAAATGCCGCCCCCGGCAAAGTGCCGCCCGGTGCGGACCGCACCCTCCAAAAAGGTAACTCTTCCGTGACAGCCGAGTCACGTGATTGGTCTAAGACTACGTCATCGGCTATCTCCGACCAATGAGCGGTGTTCATTCTATCGAAGATATCAGTCAATGGCAACGCTGATCGTGTTCGTGACGTAGTCTTGGGCCATCGTCGGTAGAGAATCTGGCGTAGCATATTAATATACCATGGATGATCACTATTTACGTAGGTATTGCGTAATGAAGTTAGGTCAGGTTTAGATTCATCAGCCAGTATGCGAGCCTGCGATTACCACGATACCACGAAAAGTTGTAAGATAAAAAAATAAGTAACAAACTTTACCCCTTTATAATATAAGTATAGACTAGTACACGGCTTTGTACTAAGTAGTACTAGCTTGCTATAGTATTTATTAGATACTAAGTAGGTATTTCTTCCATAATTTCAGAATGCTAAAATCCTACTTCGATCTACTCCAAACGTACAAATCGTTGGGTGACATTTTCTCTGGTATCGGAGTGCGGGAGCCTCAGGCGAGGGCGTCTGAGGCGTTCACAAAATTCGGACAGTACCATAGAATGTTAGAGAGAGATGGCATTAAAATGTTGAAGGCTCTGAAACCGGTGAGTACGAATGCGAGTATTATAGGTTCGAATTGGGAGGATAAGTATGTAGCGACCACTTCAACCGCACCACAAGCTACAAAGATGGCGCTGCAGACGCATTCAGAACAATAGATAATTGACGTCACAATCCTGAATCGCGCTATAAGAGATCATATAGTAACATATATACAAGATCTCGACAATAACCGTCGGGGCATAGCGGCCGCCCCGCCAGCCATACCACCCGCCTGGCTGGTGGATCTTTCCTTTACCGTTAAATACTTACTAGTATGAATATTTACTAGTGGATAGGTTACATTACGGACGTACGAGAATAAATCTTATCCACTAAACTACTTATAATATGAGTATATGCAGGAAAATTAATAGATACGAGTACGAGTATGAGTATAGTACTCTTTAAGGTACCATACTAGTGCAAGTTTCCTTTGTTATCAGATCCTCGCAGACATGGGCACATACCTCACGAAGGCCATACCTGATACTAAGCTAACGATACGCAAGTACGCGGATACTAAGTTCGAGTACTTATCGTACTGTTTAAAAGTGAAAGAGATGGACGATGAAGAGTACGGGTACAATGCCCTGCAAGAGCCCTTGTACAGGGTCGAAACTGGCAACTATGAATATCGGTAAGTCTGTAGGTATTCTAGGTATGGATCAACCAATCATGTGAAGCGGTTTCCCTGCACTCGGCCAATCGGAATGCATGTTTAGGTCTCTACGAACGCCACTATATGGCTCACAATCTTCCTTCTTCTTTCTTTACGAAATGAGATGCGATGAAATAAAATGGATATGAATATGGCCTCACCCACAACTTAGTGGGTATTTTGCCAATGTCAAGTAATTACATAACACATTAATAACACATTCAATAAATGCACATCTATACATCTATACATATAAATAAAATTGGAGTGTCTGTTTGTAATATTAAAATAACCGCTTTTTACTAAGTGCATTTAGATGTATACACTTTACCTATACCGAAACAACATTTTTTACAATTTTTGTCTGTCTGTCTGTCTGTCTGTCCGTCTGTCTGTCTGTCTGTCTGTCTCTCTGTCTGTCTGTTTGTTCCGGCTAATCTCTGAAATGGCTGGACCGATTTTGACGGGACTTTCACTGGCAGAGGGCTGATGTAACAAGGAGTAACTTAGGCTACTTTTATTTTAGAAAAAAAATAGGATCTCACGAAAAAAAATTAAAACCAATGTTGCAGCGCAGCGCCTGATTAAGTTTGATAGCAACAACCTGCAATGCGTCCCGCGGGCTCAGAATAGGCGAGCAGGCTGTTGTCAACGGTTGTCTTTGTTAAATACCACGCGGACGAAGTCGCGGGCAACAGCTAGTTATAAATAAAATAATGGATGTGACATGATGATATGAACATGGCGTGTCCTGGCTCACAATCGGTGGACTAGACTACAAATTGGCATGTCAAATTTAGACAAGTTGGCTAATCATTGACTTGTCAAATAGCTGTCAAATACGATTTGTAGATGCTTCTACGTTGTGTCATACTTTTTTAGTAGCCTTTTTAATGTCCTATTGTTGGGTACGAGCTTGCACTCGATGCGAGGGGATTTAGAGTTTAGACCATAGTCCACCACGCTGGCCCAGTGCGGGTTAGCGGACTTCACACGTCTTTAAAAGGATTCTCTTATCATGGCCAGGGTTCATCATGGTTAAAATTTTTATCTATACAAACAAATAAAATTGGAGTGTCTGTTTGTAATATTAAAATAACCGCTTTTTACTAAGTGCATTTGGATGTATACACGGTACCTATACCAAAACAACATTTTTTACAATTTTTGTCTGTCTGTTCCGGCTAATCTCTGAAATGGCTGGACCGATTTTGACGGGACTTTCACTGGCAGATAGCTGATGTAACAATGAGTAACTTAGGCTACTTTTATTTTAGAAAAACATTTGGGTCTCACGAAAAAAAATAAAAACCAATGTTGCAGCGCTGCGCCTGATTAAGTTTGATAGCAACAACCTGCAATGCGTCCCGCGGGCTCAGAACGCGCGAGCAGGCTGTTGCCAACGGTTGTGACTTTGTTAAATACCACGCGGACGAAGTCGCGGGTAACAGCTAGTTCGCACATAAAATCCAGATATACCAGTTGTGCTAGGCCATTGTATGTTTTATTCTTTATTCTTAGGTTAATTCTTCGTTGTCGCCAAGACGCGAGAGCGCGGTTCGCTCGGCTCAGATCGGACGTGCTTGTCAAGTTGGAACTGCTGGAGAACAAGAAGACTCAGGACGTGGCCTACCAGCTCAGGAGGTTTATACAGGGGTTGGCTGTTTATCATAAGTGAGTTATTAAACAATGGTATACGAGATAAGTCTTACTCTTTTTTGTAGATTATGTTTATTTCCGCATTGAAATACTTAAGTTTTGTTTATTAAAATGTATGACAGCCCCCTCGCCTCTAGCTCGGCAACATCAAGGTTGACAAGTTGCAAGTCAAGTTAACGTGCTATTTGTCGCTTCGTGTCCTGTGGCAACTTGGCTACTCATTAACTTGCGATCTTACCAAGCTGTTGACTCTGGACTAGGCAACTACTAGCTTCTTGTCAAGTTGCCAACTTGATTTGCGTAAACTGGGCATTAGAGGAAGTTATTGCAATAATTATAAAGTACCTAAGAAAGAGTTATAAATTCACGATGTACCTAACTATACAATTATAAAATCTTGAAACTTTCAGTGAGACCGTTGGGCATTTGACAGAAAACGCCACTCTATTCCCAGTAGAGGTGGATCTCTCGCAGAACGCCTTCCAGTACAAATCAACTGCGCAAATTATACAGGTCAGTAAACATTTTACAAATTAGAACGTGTTGTAAGTTGAGCCGCACATGAAAGTCGCCGACGACAGGTGGCAACCATCGACAGTTGTCGACATGAATTGTCTCTCGTCTATGAGCGCTTGAAGTAGTCATAGCCAAGAGGGTAGAACGCTTGCCTCGGTAACGAGGACCGCAGGTTCTGGCATTTCTGGATTTCATGTGCGAATCTCATTACAATCATGATTATCACTTGCTAAAACGGTGAAGGAAAACATCGCGAGGAAACCTGCATGTCTGAGAGAACCCCTCGAAAGACGTGTGAAGTCCGCCAACCCGCACTGGGCCAACGTGGTGGAATATGGCCTAATCCTCCTCGCATTGAGGGGAGGCCCGTGCCCAACAGTGGGACATTAAAAGGGCTGGTATTATTATGAGCGCTTTAAGGAGCTATCCGAGCGTCCAAGACCGTCGCCTACCTATATAAATACAAAAAGCACTCTGTACTCGTCCATGTAACTACAAAACAAGTCAAAGGTGAAATGCTGTCTCAGTAAATATCCAGCGATTGGCCCAAGCGATAGTAAGCTCATACGGCGACAAACTAAAGTTGAAATATATTTCTCAGCCACAAATAAAATAGATTAGTAGGGGTACTAAAGTATTCTCAACTCCACAGGACAACCAAGAAGATGAAGAGGACATAGAATACGCGAAGGAATTACAAGAGTACCACGACATAGTTGATAATCAACAATCAAAAATCACTAACAGACGACAAACGAAGGACAATGACCCAGAATCATCGGAACAACTCCTCCCAGGCTTTGACACTATCGACACGGCTGACAAAACTGACAATATTGACAATCTGACGCTTTTGACAGAGCTCGGTTTAGCTGATACAGGGGAGTCCGATGATTTCGGCGAGTTTCAGAATGGAATGTTTGATGAGTTTCTTCCGAAGGATAGTGGTGATGACAAGAATGATATTTTCGATAAGCTGTTGAGTGATTTGAGCATTGATAAATAAATATTGTATGTTTATTTAGTTGTTTTTGTACTTTATTTACCCCTTCCAAGTAGCTATTAGGAAAAATAATACGACAATTACAAAAGTTAATAATTTATTTACAAATAAATTAGTAGCAAGACACGCATGAAAACATTTTTGATACATTTGTTACCCCAAAATATATTGAATATTTTCCAATGTCGCAAGGCAGAATAGACTGTATTGTCTTCTGTCAGGGACTAAATATCCCTGTTACCATTTCATGAAGTCGATGTAAGCTTTGGGAACAAATAACTAAACAGTTCTTAAGGGACCTATCAGCATTATGGATGCATATTATTGAAGATCTGAATGTCTTATTATATGAACCTAATCTATATACCTTTAGTGTTCATAATAATCTGGCAGATTTAGCTCGTCTATCCTCCGCATCGCGACATACGGTACACTACCATCAAACGCCAACAACAGATCTTTACCCTTCAAACTCTTTAACACCTTTAAGTACCCCTTTATCTTCTCCGCGTATTCAGGTACTTTCTTCTCTAACAACATTCCAGTGTTCTCTATCTTCGGTAGGAGTTTTAGGACATCATATTTCTGTATCTTCTCCAAGTCTATGTTATCTGTGATGTGCTGTATCGCGAATGCAGCTGTGTCCTGAAGTGTTTGGAGTTTCATTGCCGCGTTGTCTTTTAACTTTTGGAGGTTCAGTGTTGCTGTTGTGGTGTGGATTATGAGGATGATCTGCAATTGAAGTCATGTTTCATAGTATAAGACACGCGAGGTTTAGGCCGTTAAAGGCCAAAAAAATACTTACGCCAAGCATAAACCTATAGAATTAAATAGCTATGTACCCTCAGGTGGTGGACAAACCCAGTAGCTAAGTACAGCTAAAAAAATAAGAAATCCTATCATACGAGATTCTGGACAATCAGGCGGATATTCAGCCTTAACTGGCCAGGCTTTAGCTCCCAGAATTAGGAGAGCTGAGATGAGTAAGCTTACCCAAGCTCTTGGTCAACAACCCACTTAGCAATCCAAGGGTTCGGCTATTGAGCGAGGATTCAGGCTTACGGGGCTTCATATGGGATATACTTAGGACTCAAACATACAAATATGGTAGGTCGTTCGGGTATGTTACTACTACTTTTTAGTAGTATATTTTTTAAGTTATTTAAACACTTACCAGTAATATCGACCTCATGATGAGCATGGAGTATCAGCAACAGTCAAAGGAACAACTGACCAGCTCCTGTGACCACCACTTGATATAAGCTAATGATTGCAGCATCTTGGCGGCCCTATTCTGTGTTGGCAAAACGTTCTCGATTTCGAACGACCAAGTCGCGTGACGATTGGCGATTCATAGCGAGTGCCCGAACACTATGACAGTACAATAGCGATGACAAAAAGTGCACAGGATTGTGGTACTTATTATCAATTGGGATTGTTTGAAATAAGTGAGCCAAGCGTAGGCGCGGCTTTTTCTACGTTATACGTTCATCCCTGCAATCTTATTGATGGTGTGAAGGTAAATTCGTACCGACTAAACTAGTTTCTGTGCGTATCTCCTATCTACTAGTACTACTAGTAGTACCTAGTAGTACTGATTCTTGTATTACACAAGCGAGTTAGCTCGCAATAAGATAAGACTCAGTAAACTTAGTATCTGTTTTCTTAGTTTCTAGCTTAGTTCCAACTAAATTAACAATCAAAGACCGCTCGAGATGCGATATCGACTATCGACATCAGAATAACACTTCAAGGGAAAGCGTCCTCCCTTGTTCATCGCGACCAATTATCAAAATTCAGCTCACAAGGAGCCATGTCGCCTCGCGCATGACAAACGCTCTGACACGAAGATTTATAGCGCCTCGGTACGTGCGTTATGTAATAATTGTTATATAATTGTTTTTTTTATTATAACACGATTATAGTTTAGTCATAGGATTACATAAACATATCTATCCCTGAATGTATAGATGTTCTATTACATTATCGTCTGGGTGTTTTCAAGTCGAGAGTGAACAGGTACCTTCTAGGCAATTTTGCTCCATCGTAGATCTCATCGTCACTTACCATCAGGTGAGATCGAGATCAAATACTTGCCTATAATGTAATAAAAAAAAAATCAAACGTCATATACCTAGTGCACACAACTTTTGGCAAAGTTATAGAACGTCTATAAATTGGGGGGATAGAATATTTGATACTTTTTGTGGGTCTGTAGTGAATATGATCTTAAGCTATCGAAATCTATTTATTACACTAATACAATCTGTAGGTACCTAATGTGGTTGTGTCTGTACATTCAATATTGTTGAATAACAACGACCGCAGGGACATCACTTTCGATACTGTGGCCGTATCTGGCATTTTTGTAATTTTTGTGTCGTCTGTTCGCGCATCTCGAGAAAACTACTGGTCAGTTCTTAATATAACTAAGCATGCTGTTAGTACCCGGGGCATAATGGGACCATTTATTCCGAAAAATGGATGGGTTCCCGCAGATAGCCAAAGACTGATTTGGTACCTACGATGGTAGCCTGTGTCGTGATCAACATAAATATATAAAATCTTTTTTTTGTCCGTGAAATAGTCACACTGGTGGCCGAAGGTCCGAAGGATTGTTTACTAAATCT
Organism: Pheosia gnoma; assembly: GCA_905404115.1. Classification (NCBI taxonomy): domain Eukaryota; kingdom Metazoa; phylum Arthropoda; class Insecta; order Lepidoptera; family Notodontidae; genus Pheosia; species Pheosia gnoma. The sequence goes on along the minus strand of FR989918.1, from coordinate 5,376,518 downwards.
GTAAAGTAATGAAAAATAAGGTTTAATAGTGACCCTTCGAGCCACTACACTATCGACGCTTCCACGGTAATCATATTCACGTGTTGAGGGTCTATAATATAATAAAAATATATATTATTTTCTTAAAATAATTTTATTATTCATCCAATGTTACAGCTTAAAAACATGTACGCATCATACTAACCCTAGTTATTTTCTGATTTAAAAACGCGAAACAAATATTGTTATCTAATACCATCGACGAAAAGTGGATATTTAACTTTTATATTTTTGTCAAATTCTCATGCAAATGTATTTTTTTCCTTATGAAAAATAAATGATCTAACCCGACAATTATGCCTACCTCTTTGGAGAATTCAAGCTTATTGTTTTTTTTGCTTTTAACATAGAATTAGAACTATATTACCTTTGCTGCTATTACTAGTAAGAAAGTTGGAGGTACCTTTTACTATTTAGTGCAACCGTACTTAATAGCTCTTTCTCATGTACGCGTGCGACTCCCTTATTCTTACCTATACATGCAAATATTGTGTATGTGTGTGTGCGGATATTAGCCAATAAGGTTAGCGTATTCAATTATAATTTGAATTTTAAACTTACAATATGACAGAACCAGCGGCGAAGTATACTAGTTATGTACTATCAGGGACATTAATACAAGCGGCAAATTAGCAACTTGTCAAGGTAACTTGCTGCTTGTCAACTTGCCAACTTGAATGATGTAAACCGAGCATTACCACTTTACGAACTACCGTAGCAACTTGCCTCCTTGAAAAGTTGACTGGCTATTTGTCAAGTTGCCAACATAAATAGTGTACACCGGGCATTAGTAAGATTTTCTATAAAGGCCTGTAGACTTGCTCTTGAAGATAAAACTAAATTAAACTGACCTTTTACTTTGTAAAAGTATTAGTTGAATGGATGCTTAGAATCATAAAACAGTATTAGTGTACTAACTTATATTGTATAAAAAAATAATATACTTACAAAATCATAATCATAAGCCTGCCTAGCCAATTTTTTTTCCATCAACATTTTGACTATTATATAGAAGATTGTATATAAGGCAGAATTATTGAGATACATAAGCGAAATTTATACATAAAGTGTAATAAAAATAGTGTAAAAATGTCCACCAGTTTTATGTATAAATTAAATGTGATTTTATTAAATAGGCGTACTTGCCAGCATTGTTTTCTGTCAGTAATGGTATATTTACTACCTACCGACGGACCTGTTTAAACATTTTACACTATTATTGTTACACCTTATATATTGACAAATTGTTTAAATACATATTTATACAAGTGTGCTGTGTGAGAGATTTTAAGTCGAGAACCCCTAATGAGCTGACACAATTGACTCACATTCGAATGTCAAAGGTATCGTAACTGTCATTTTTGACAGTTTTCATATATACATAATATGTCAACAGTGACATAAACTTTTAATCTTACAAGCTTGGAAAGGCTTTATATATCGTTCGAAATCCGGGCACAAAAGTCATTTTATCAGCTAGGGCGAAAGTTATTCGAAATTCGAACGTGACGAAGTGCTGTAATTTAAGGTGGAAGCTCAGGTCAGGGCGCGAAATTCAAAATTACAATGGTTTTTATTTTATTTTATTTAAAAATACCTAATCCGATACAATACCATAAGGTTTGTAAAAACCACTCTTTATGGTGTTGTATCGCTTTAGGTATTTTTTAAGCAAAATTAATACATCGAGACATCCCATGCAGAATGCTAATATCGCAAAAAAACTAAATTACATCGTAAAGATGTCCAAATTTTTCGTAAAAAAATAAAAACCATTGTAATTTTGAATTTCGCGCCCTGACCCGAGCTTCCCCCTTAATGATCTTGTTTTGTAGGTAGGCTTCATGCTATGACAAAGTAATCGCTGATTTGAGTTCTTGTATCTAGCATTTTCCTCGCTATAATGAGATGAAAAGTTGTGTGTTTCGCACGGCCCGTTTCGTGCCTTTGAATCCCTCGCTACGCTCAGAATTCAATACAAGAACACGCTCCAAATTAAAAAAAAATACAAATAACTATTATCGCTGCTGTGTGACACCCTTAAAGGTTAACACGCCAAAAACTATTAAAATAATATGTCGTGCAAAATATACATTTTTATTTTTACACTAAACGCAGTATGTGTGACGGCCTTAACTCTTTGCATAGTTGTTCCAGCGAATTATGTCACATTTAAGGTTTACGTAAATATACAACAATATCAACAGCCATAAAGAAAAGATATGGCGTTTAATTTTTTTTAAATCTCTCACACACCATGCGTAGCTATACAGTATCTATGAATATCACAAACGTACAGCTTATACAGAAACCAAGCGGACTGGGGTTGTCTATGTGGCCCAGGACTGTAGTTGCGCCAACTCTTCGTCATCCTCTGTGGACAAATAATAATATAATGGCTAACAAAAATTGTTTTAATCATTTATTTGACACATCTTTCTTTTGCAGCTCTTTAAAAATTACGAGTTTCATGAACATGCAACGCCCCCCCCCCCTGCCCCCTGTTTCACGACTGAAGTACTTTATTGCGAGCAATTTCAATATTTTTTTTCTGAAAGAAAGGGTAAAATCACACCCCCGTAACGAAATTCCACCCCGCAAATGTTAACATCTATACGTCGTTAATCTATACAAATAAATAAAATTGGAGTGTCTGTTTGTAATATTAAAATAACAATTTTTTACTAAGTTAATTTGGATGTATACACGGTAAAAACGATTTTTTTTTTAAATTCTGTCTGTCTATCTGTCGGCTTGTTCCAGCTAATCTCTGAAATGGCTGGACCGATTTTGACGGGACTTTCACTGGTAGATAGCTGATGTAACAAGGAGTAACTTAGGCTACTTTTATTTTAGAAAAATAAAATAGGTACTCACGAAAAAAAATTAAAACCAATGAAAAATTTAATAATTCTTTACGCGTAATACAGAATTAATAAGTTATCGTCAACTCTGCGAACTGAACAATAACTTTTTTGTTAAATACCACGCGGTCGGAATAAGTCGCGGAATAGGTAAGTCGCGAATAAGTCGCGGGTAACAGCTAGTAATTTAATAGAATATAACTCACCGCTCGGCTTCGACTTGCTCGGCTTTGGTTTGTCGTGAACGAGGTCTGAGGCCGGCACGTCCGGCAGCTTGTCCGTTGGTACGTTGATGCCCAGCATCTCCTTGTCCAGATCCTCCTGCGAATCGGTACCATCATTAAATGAGCTATATTCTTGAGTTGATGAGCAATAATTACAAGTGGAATCTGCCTCCAAGACACAACTAGTGAAAAAACCATACCCTTTGAAAAATAGAATCAGAATCAGAATATTTTTTTTTCATGTAAACCATCAAGTACAGTACTTATGAATCGTCAAAATAGTTACAAAACGCTAAGCTACTACTTTACCACCCGTTCGGAATACCGTTCCTAAGGAGAAGAACGGGCAAGAAACTCCATGGGTGCTCTTTTTAAAATGATATTTACCTATACCGAAACAACATTTTTTACAATTTTTGTCTGTCTGTCTGTCTGTCTGTTTGTTCCGGCTAATCTCTGAAATGGCTGGACCGATTTTGACGGGACTTTCACTGGCAGATAGCTGATGTAACAAGGAGTAACTTAGGCTACTTTTATTTTAGAAAAAAAAAATTGGATCTCACGAAAAAAAATTAAAACCAATGTTGTAGCGCAGCGCCTGCAAGTTTGATAGCAACAACCTGCAATGCGTCCCGCGGGCTCAGAATGGGCGAGCAGGCTGTTGTCAACGGTTGTCTTTGTTAAATACCACGCGGACGAAGTCGCGGGCAACAGCTAGTTATAAATATAGGAGCTCATTATGTGAGCTTCAATTATTACTTATTCCAGTGCGGGTTGGCCTGGCCCAGTGCGGGTTGGTCTGGCCCAGTGCGGGTTGGCCTGGCCCAGTGCGGGTTGGCCTGGCCCAGTGCGGGTTGGCTGAACTTTGACTTAGTCCGCGGTATTTTGTCCTGCCACACCATATCGCGGTCACAACTAGAGTGAACAAAAGGTATGTAAGGTGGTACTCCATCACCTGTTCCAGCTCCTCCAGCTCCTTCTCAAGCTCGTCCTCATCGATGTCGTTGGGGAAGGCGACGTTGTTGCTGATCGCGTCGGTGATCTCGCGCGAGATGTCGTGCTGCTCCGCGATGTCATCCATTATATCGTGCACCTTGTCTACGTCGCTGCGGGAGAGAGAGACATAGAGATATTGATAAATAACTTTACAATTACAAATGCATAAATTACTTGAGATAGATATTAAACATCGATAAATCAAGCAAACATTTGTGCTGATCACACAGAGTTTGCTGGAATTCAAGGTTATAGACAATGGACTAGGGGTGAACTTAGTATATAATACTTATAGATATTAAACATCCGTCTCGGGTACAAACGTTTATGCTCTTCGCACATAGTGTATGCCTGCCAGGTATCAAACTCGGACCCTCAGCACAGAAAGCAAGGTTCCTACCCACTCAGGGTCACTAATCAGGTTGTCTAATCGTTGGTCGATGATCCCACTAATATTATAAATGTGAAAGTTTGGATGGATGGATGTTTGTTACTCAATCACGCCAGAACGGCTGAACGGATCTGGATGAAATTTGGCACAGAGATAGATTATAGTCTGGAATAGTACATAGGCTACTTTTTATCCTGGTAAAATGCGGTTTTTAATAGCTGGTAACACCGCGCGGCGCAGCTAGTTTAGAATAAAGGAATTCTTACATATCCTTATGAGCGAGTTTCATAGCGTTGGCCGCGTCGCGCATGGTGTTGAGCACCTGCGCATTGGTGGTGGCGCCCTCTAGCGCTTCCCGCTGCGCCTCTATCTGCGTGAGAGTCCCGTCGATCTGCGTCAGCTGCTTTTCATAGCGCTTCTTGCGCTTGAGTGCGGCGATTGCAGCTGTCAAATGTATTTAACAGTTTAGTTTTGTTAACTTTGCTATTACTCGCGAACTTCGAGGTCAGAGTCAATTATTATATTAAGAGCTATGCTGGGTCTTCTATTGATCGACCCTTTGTGTGACCAAGTCTGCAATGCTGATCAAAGAATTATCTTAATTAATTTTATTTAGTGAATTCATTCCCCTACTTTTAATTATAGTTGTTCTGCTATTCGGGACAGAGACAAATTCAAAATATCAAAGATCATAAAAATCGGTCCTGGGTGGACCGATTTTTATGATCTTTCTTGAGTTATAAATGGTGTAAGTAACATGACTTGGTTTCATATACCTAGATAGACAATATATTCAACTTAATTTATCACAAATGGACTAATGCTATTATTATATTTTTTTTAGATCTGCAGGCTTATTTGAAATCATTCGGAATCGACATCGGAAACGGATTTGAAACTTTCCGATGTTGGTGTCGCTCCCGACGATCTTTCCGACGGAGACTTTTTGAAAAAACGATTTGGTATTGTCATCAAGATACATCGAAGATAATCAAATTCGGAGATTTTAATAGCGATTGCGGTAATCCAGCTGGGAAGTTTTCGATTCCGTTTCCGATATTGATTTCGAATGGTTTAAAATAACCCTGCTGAGTATCATTAACCGTCCCTCCTCCTCTAACCGTCTCCACTCGGACCTGTAGCTCACTTTCCTCATCCACGTCTGTCTTCCTACTCTCATTACATCACCTTTCCATCATAATAAGACTTAAGTCATAATAAACAGTAAGTAATTATATATATTCATAGTACCTATCTACAATGCATAGGTAGTAACACAATAAAATTCAATTTCGAAAAAGAATAATTGCAGGGTTAGTGATTAATAAATGGTGTTATGCTTTATATGACAAACCTTGCTTGGAACGGCAAGCTAAGTATGTACATTCAAATTATTTCCTTTCTTCACATGATTCAAGACAATTTTGTTTACATGTGCATATTCAAATGTGTATTATGTATTTTTGCCACTATTATTTATATACTTAATTTTCTTTATCAAGTTTTCTCGTCATAATATGACAAATAACAGAGGAGTAGTAGTGACATTTATAATTTATACTGATTATGTATAGGTCCCATCATATTAGAGGCCAAATATGTACCTATACAGCTAAGCTTTGTTATTACTTACAGACTTGATTTTTCTAGCTATCCCCCCCCCCCCCTACCCCTACTACTCACTTCATTAAGAAATTAATTGTGAAACAAGGTCATGACATATCAACAAAGAAATAAAATCACATCACATGGGAAGTACAAAGTGGTACACTGATTTTGAGTACGAAAAATGTGATTTTAAATTACCTCTCTTGTTCTTAGTGCCATTTTTCCTGGCTGTTTGGATCTCTAATTCGATCTTTTTTTCTAGAAAGTCCTGTTTTTTCACAAGCAATTCCTCTGTTTCACGCAATTTCTGTATCGCTTCGTGTGTCGTAGGGCCCTTCTCTTCTTTCTTCCCGCCGAATAATTTCCCCAGAAAACTCATTTTTAACGTTCAATAACACAAATGAAAGCTATTTAAACAGCTTGATGCGTAGATTCACTATGTTATGCGTAGGAAACACGAAATAATTCATTAACCATAGGTCTTTTACGAGATATGCGTCATCCAGATGATATAGTGACAATCGAAAACTATTTTGAATTGAGATAGTAAATTATTTTCTTGTCGTAATATTAAAAAATTATTAAAATTGAAATTCAAAAATATCTTGCACTGATTGCTTTTTATATAAAAATATAATTCACGATCTGATTCACTAGATCTGAAATACAATTTGCAATAAGAAGTTGGTTACAATAGCCATGATTCAGAACCAGTTCATGAATTACTCTATGTTCAGAGCGCACCATGACACAAGCTGTTTTCTGTCAAAGTCAGAAGTATACTTCGACATACCGTAGAAGTATTGCGCGGGGCAACTTATCTGCAATACATAGGCCGTCACAATTTCGTAGGGTTACACTCGTTCGAATAGCACCAATCACCAATCTGAAATGTCCAAAATCTTATTTTTTCAAGTTAATAAACAAACGTGTAATTATAAAGGTATAGGTAAACATTTACGTAGGCATATTTAATCATTGTAATGAGTCATTTTGTGAAATAAAATACAAACACTTAAGGATTTATTTACACATGTATTATTACTATATTACAACATTGTATCAGAACGGATCCATCACTTTTAAATTTCGTTTGACATTTCATTGTTTTCATTCATTTTCATTTCGGTTCATGTGTGCCTCATGCGAAATTATCAATAAATATCTCTATAATTACTATAATCCATTCATAAAATCTGTGTTAAACCTTTAGAATAAACTATAAAAATGGTTCGTGTGATAACTCAGGAGACTTACGACGAAGTTGTCAAGGAAAATATAGATGAATTCGACATGTCTCCAGAGGAAGCTATAAATGAGGCCGTAGCTCAATTTGAAGCTCAAGTTCGTTGTGTTTTTATTCTTATTCATCCTAGATCCGTACTATAGGCTTTTTTTAAATAGTAAACAATGTTTTTACTTGTATTTCATTAGTTCTGTTTATCGTCCTAAGCCCCAAATTCTAAGGTCATCTAGGCCAAGTTTTAGTTGTTTTGTTCTAAGGATATAGTAGACTTCGAAAAATATAAATTATAGGAAGTCGAGTACTTTTATTGTTCTAATGCTTTAACTTGTTTAAATAAAATAGCTCTAACTGAATGATGTAACCATCTCTAATTACTAACATGATGTCATAAAATGTATTGTAAATAGACCTATACCTAGTCTATACTCCTGCCATGATACCCTACTCAAGTACTCAGTGGTGCCTTAAAAATAGTTTTATTTCAATGTGTAGTATTCGCGTAAATATAAGAAATCAATATCTATACATATAAATAAAATTGGAGTGTCTGTTTGTAATATTAAAATAACAGCTTTTTACTAATTGCATTTGGATGTATACACATTACCTATACCGAAACCACATTTTTTACAATTTTTGTCTGTCTGTCTGTCGGTTTGTTCCGGCTAATCTCTGAAATGGCTGGACCGATTTTGACGGGACTTTCACTGGCAGATAGCTGATGTAACAAGGAGTAAATTAGGCTACTTTTATTTAGAAAAAAAAAATAGGATTTCACGAAAAAAAATTAAAACCAATGTTGCAGCGCAGCGCCTGATTAAGTTTGATAGCAATAACCTGCAATGCGTCCCGCGGGCTCAGAATTGGCGAGCAGGCTGTTGTCAATGGTTGTCTTTGTTAAATACCACGCGTACGAAGTTGCGGGCAACAGCTAGTGTGAATATAAGAAATTAATCAATTATGTATATTTTTTTCAGGGTGTGGATCTATCAAACATAATAAAAGACCTGACTTTAGGAGCTGGTGACAACCACCTAGTATCGGATACTGTGATCAAATTAAAGGAACTCGGAACTGATGGTTGTAATATTGATGATGTGCTGAAAGAGCTGGAAGTCTTGAAGGTTAGCTTTATGTCCTGGTGTTGGAACTTGCTGTCCTGGTGTACTTCTACCAATACAATTTTTTTGTTCTGAATATTTCCATTTTTTTATTCCGCTAATCGGGGCAGGGATAAATTCAAAAATTCTAAGGTCATAAAAATCTGCCCACCTGTTCTTGAGTTATAAATGGTGTAACTAACACAACTGTGAATGCAGTTTCAGTTCTAAATTAGTTATGTTTTAACTTAAAATCATGTCAAGATCTATTATGTTCTATTATGATTTCATGCTAAAATACTTATTCATTGATTATACTGTAAAAAAGCGTATAACTAAGTTCAACGGAAAAATCAAACTTGGGGGGGGGGGGGGGTTCTAGAATCATGTTTTGTATGTTCGGTTTTCGTTACGAAGTCACTTACAACCTGTATATATATAATACAACCAAAGCTCGTAAGGTCGGACATGAAAGTGGTTTATCAGTTTTGACACAAAAACTCGTAGTTCATAAAAAATCTACTCGTATTTGTTATGTTCTTAGCTCGAATGACCTAAGAATAGGCCTTGCCATTCTACGATGTGCAAATGATATTCAACCTTAAGGTGATAGAGGAGGTTCTTGGTCAAATTTTAATCTATTAACGCTGATCACAATTTATTGTCATTATTAAAAATGTAAATTATTATTATTCCAGTCAGAATGCAACAAAGACTTGGCGCACAGAGTGCGAGCCGGCAAAGAAGGCGCATACAAGATACTCACAGATATTTTGAACTGTAAACAAGAGATGTTCACACAAGAGTTAAGCAACAAGGACATAACTTTGATTGTTAGTGTATTGGACACTTTGGCAGCCCTCATGGATACACAGCCCGATTTGCTGGATTGTAGGGGTATCGATTTGATTAAAACGTAAGTTCTTATCTATAAAGCCACGTCGTTGGTACTATACCAGAGCTATGTTTACGAGCAGAGTAGGGAGCGTTCCCCTCCCCCCCAATAAAACGTAAACTCTACGCGACCGTTCTGAAAGGTTAAAATAATGTTACGTAACGCGTAGTTCAAACCCCCCCCCCCCCCCATCCCGTCCCTGTAACGCATCGTAACGTTTCAGAAGACCCCCCCAAATTTGTTTCATATGACTTGAACACTCCCATAATCAAAAACATGAATCCACGCGCATGTTGGCGCAGCTAGAGTTTTATTAAAACTAATAAATTTATGAAAAAGAAAATGTATTCAATGTAGATGTATTTTGAACTAAACCTCATAAAGTTTATTCTGTCCTTGATCGAGTTCCGGCCTTAGTTTATCCATGCCTCACCAAATTTTATCGATATCCAAGCAAATTGAATCCATGGCCGACCCAAATAACCATGCCTGACCAAATTTTATAGATATCTAAACAAATTGAATCCATGGCCGACCCAAATAACCATGCCTGATCAAATTTTATCGATATCCAAACAAATTGAATCCATATCCGACTCAAATAACCATGCCTGACCAAATTTTATCTATATCCAAACAAATTGAATCCATGTCCGACTCAATAACCATGTCTGACCAAATTTTATCGATATCCAAACAAATTGAATCCATGTCCGATTCACATAACCATGCCTGATCAAATTTTATCCACATCTGTTCAAATGTTTTCAGAAAAGTATATTCTAATTAATTTCCCTTCTACAGTATCTTAGACAACGTTGAAAATGAAGACATATTAACATCAACATTGAAATGGACCACGGCGTGTTGTATAAAACATGAGATGAACAGACAAAAAATATTCTCTAAAAACATAACTGAAAATTTGAAATTGTTGTTAAAAGTTGCCGGTAATAATAAGGTGAGTAATGCTATGCTATGCGAACTTCGTACTGCCTCAGAACCGAATGTATAAGAAATTAATTATGTTTAGTATATTTTTTTTTTTGTGAATTTTCCCCATGCTTTAATAGTTATTTTGCTATTCGGGGCGGATTTCAAACAGTCGTAACAGATAAGTGCCAGGCCGTTGTGGGGGCTTACCACCGAGGTATGTCTAGGCCAGGCTTTTAAATAGTCTCAGGCTGTGTAAAGTCCTCAACTTAATTAAAACACATTTTATCTGTGAATCGTGGAATCTGCTTGGTAGCCATTTTTTTTTTTAGAAAATGTCCTCACCCTCCTTTGGGTAGGTATTTTTCCAACGTCAAGTGGAATAATTATTTTTCGATTTCGTTTTTAACGATCGCTCTATACAGTACATGTTGTGCACGGTATAGGGATCATAACTTCAAAACTTAACTCGTTTCGGAAAAGAAGTCTCGCGACTTTTAGGACCTAAACAACGGCCAGCTCACAGCCCTATATGATATTCAAGTCCTTAGGCGATGGCATTAACCCCAACTTATCCGTGCCCCGAGACCAAAATATGTTAACAATCGACTTATAATCAATTGGCAATCATTTTGACGGTTTCTGTAACGCCCGCACCACACCTGCGCCGAATACCGTCAATTGTCAATATCAATGCCGCGTTAATCGACATAAAATACTTTAATTAACGCGCGAATCGACATAACAACTTGTATGTCGATTCCCGCGTTAATCAACAGCAGTAGCAGGAGCGAATGACACATCATACGTAAATAATTCCAGCTCCTAAGTGAAACGTTACAAGTGATAAGGAAACTGACGCTCGACGATGATGTGCGAATGGAGTTCGGCAAGGCGCACGAGCACGCGCGCGAGCTCGGCGCACAGATGCTGGAGCCGCTCACGGACTTGCTGAAAGGTGAGATACCCTCGATGTGGGAAACCATTACCTTGTAATTATAATAATACCAGCCCTTTTTAATGTCCCACTGCTGGGCACGGGCCTCCCCTCAATGCGAGGGGGATTAGGACATGGTCCACCACGCTGGCGCAGTGCGGGTTGGCGGACTTCACACATCCTTCGAGGGGTTCGCTCGGACATGCAGGTTTCCTCGAGATGTTTTCCTTCACCGTTTAGCAAGTGATAATCGTGGTTGAAAATGAGATTCGCACATGAAATCCACAAATCCCAGAGGTGCGAGCCGGGGTTTGAACCTGCGATCCTCGTTACCGAGGCAAGCGTTCTATCAACTTGGCTTGGTAAGTAGGCCATTGTAACGATACTAAATAAAAATACTCAACCAGTACTTAATCTAGGAAGCCAGCTTAATGACGTGTGCACGTATCTCATTTAAATGTCCCATTGACAGAAAACACAAAACCGCCACTAGTGTCGGAACTAATGCTGACAATGGCGAGTCTGCTGGTACGCGACGAGCTATGCAAGATGGTGTCAGACTGCGGAGTGAGCGTGCTGTTCACTGTACTCACTGACAACTATGACAACGTCGCTGTGGTCATTCAGGCTGACAAACTGTGAGTGTCATTCCCAGTGGATGTGGATCTAGTGTTTTCAGTGGCGAGTCAGCTGGTGACTATCCAAAAATAATACCATTACCAACGCCACACAACTTTCAACAAGATGGTGGTAAATAGTGGAGAAGAGAAAAAACACAGAGAACATTATTTATAGAGCGAATGTTGCACATATTATTATCCAGATGGGTTGCTATTTTATCGCCAAACTTTATTCAATGCAAGTAAAAATTATACAGGGAAATAGTACAACTTGCTACAACATTTTCATGTGTTCCTGCATATTTTTTTAACTAAGTATTCATATTTAGTTGGGTAAATTAAACACAAAATTATACGACTACTTAATATATTTTTAATTATCTTGTTACACATACTTGCTAATATTATAAATAGGAAAAGTTTGTGAGTTTCTAAGACAAGATATAAAATTACATTTACTCTGATGGCAATTTTTTATCGATGTACCGCGGGTAGAAGCAAGTAACTTATATTTCGACAAAACAGTGTGAATGAAACAAATAACTTGAAAATGATTTTAAAACCCACACAATTTCTCAGCGCTCTGAAAGTGTGATCTCAAATACAAACACCTTTGGTTGTCAATAAACAGTGATTTCTTCTTCACAATGATCTCATTCTCCAATAGTGATCTTTCATGAATCAACGACGCCCTCAGCTTCTCCGTTTCCAATGACCTCTGCTGCAGCAAACTCATACTATCATTGAGATTCCTTACTTCTTCGATCAACGCAACCAATGACCCTTCCCTGCAATTCTCGACGTTCGGCCTACAGTTCTTAGTGTTCAATCTCGTTTGAGCTACTTGTATCCTTTGCGACACCTTTAGCATCTCCTCGTGCAGCATCTGCAGAATATTCTCCGTTTCTACGATCTTGTTTAAAGTCAATTTTAGTTGGTTCTCTAACTCTGTTTTTACTTGTTCAGTTCGCGCTATGCGTTCGCTCAGAGATTTGTTTACTTGGATGTCTTGGGAACGAAGATCTCGTGAGGTGTTGATGAGTACGGCGTCGACTTTGGCTCTCAATGCTTTGGACTTATCTATTGCGCTTTTGAATTCATTCAATGCGTTGATTGTGTGCTGCTCCCACGATGGTACACTGGATTGTCCTGGAAATTATATATTAAACCCTTAATTCGGATATTACTCACATGTTATATCTGAATTAAGGAAACGGTTGAATAGATTTGGAACAACTACTGTTAACCAATCCTCTAAAGTAGAGATCCCCAAAATATTTTGGGCAAGAGATCCCGTTTCCCACTTGAACTGATTCCTCAGAACCCTATAGGCAAATTAGTTTAAAAATCCTATCTAGATTTTTTCCTATTGATACGAAATAATTACAAAATAATAATTTCATGTTGTACGAACTTGATACTATGATACTTCCTACTAAAATATTAGTCATTCTTATTACAAGTTGGTAGACGTAACACATTATACAGTTTCTTGGATGTTTCAAATACGCACTTGTGTTAATTAATAGGGGTCGATTTTTAGCCTTCGTCGACCCCCAAAATCGTTTTCGTTTATGTCGACCCCTGGAAAACCGATATCGACCACATTGGGAAATGCCTGCTCTAAAGTTTATATTCTATGGTACATGGTGTTAATTTATATTATTATGCTTTTAACAACATCTATAGAGGGAAAGTGGTGCTATACTAAGCAGGAACGACCTAGTATTACGATTATCTACCTTCAGAAAGCCTCGTAGCGCCCGCCGAATCCTTAACATTATCAGCTTTAGTCTCCAAATCTGCATTCACACTCTCATACTTAAACGCCATATACTTATCGCTCCAATCCCTTTCCAGCCAAGTCTTCGCTGTTACATTAGTATCCAACTGATACTCCACATCCCTCAACATCTGTCTATGCAGCTTCTTAACGTTTTCTATTAAAGCTGATTCGGTGAATAAGTCCTCTTGCGGTTCGTCGTACACCAAGTCGGATTGCATTCTGTTCCTTCTTAAATTTAAACACTCTTCGTTTATATACTCCGGGATGTTTAAAGTGTCCATTGCATTCTTCAGCTGCTGCCTTTGAGCTTCCAAAACGTTAATCTCAGCATCCATGTCTCTTATAGCCCTTTCTAGTTCACATTTCCAGTAGTTAATGTGTCTGGTTCGATGTTTTAATTGGTCGGTACTATCGCTGTAATCCTCGCAAGATGTCTGATTGACTTTGACGATGCAGTTCTTTGTGATGGCTGTGTTATTATCTGTTGTATTTATGATGTCTCCCTTGAGGACCTTTAGGTTGTGTTCGTGCCAGTTCTTGACCGTCGATAGAGCGAAGTTGCGGTCTCCGAATGATAGGTAATCTCCCTTCTTTGCTGATGTCATCGTTGAATTTTCACTTTTATTTTGGTTCACGTCCTCCAGTTACTATTTGAGATATTATACTGTTGTTAAGAGTTGGTAGTGTTTCTATATTGTTTATTGGTTGCTTGGATACATTGATTTGCTGTCGTTTGATTTGTGTAAGTTTAGACTTATAAGCGCGCCAATAAATTGGTTGTTATAGTAACGACCTATATTCTGATTATAACATTATTGGAGCTCTCAAAACGTCTGGTGGAGACATCTGGTGACGAGAACGCTGGCACATATTTTGGCCAACACATCAGCATTGCCATTCAACGTGGCAATGCTGCCAGCGTTTTGGCCACCCTCCCGGCTGATGGTTGTGGGGATTTGTTGAGTGCATTTTGAAAGCAGCCTAATTTTGATTTCAGTAAATAAGTTAGTATATTGTATAGCTGTAGTTTCAATATACCTATATACTGTTTTCAGGATTACAGCATTGGCCGGCAATGATGACGTCAAGCGGGATCTTGTCAAAACTGGAATAGCCCCTATTATTGTCTCATTGCTGAACAGACATGCGGTATGTATGTCACTTGTTAGCCGCCTGAGTTTCTTGCGGAATATTTCTCAGTCTTAGTCGTAGTCGATCCGGTTGCAGAGATAGTAAAAATAAAAACCTCCTCCTTTATTTGATGTCGGTTAGTAATAAGGAAAAGGAAGAGTGCCCCCTATAAAAAAATCAAGGTAATAAGTCAGGGAGCGTTCAAGCATTACGTAACGCAATTTTTGGAGATTTTTGACCCCCTCCCCCCTCCCCCCCCCATGTAACGTGCCGTAACGGTTTTCTTTTTTTAAATTTATTTCTGGAATTCATGTGCGGATCTCATTTTCAACCATGATTATCACTTGCTAAACGGTGAAGGAAAACATCGCGAGGAAACCTGCAAATCTGAGAGACCCCTCGATAGGCGTGTTAAGTCCGCCAACCCGCACTGGGCCAGCGTGGTGTACTATGGCCTAATCCCCCTCGCATTGAGGGGAGGCCCGTGCCCAGCAGTATGACATTAAAAGGGCTGGTATTATTATTATTATTTCAGAGCAACGCCACAGCGACCGCTCTGACGTTAAAGTGTATAGCAGCCTTATCCCTTCGGGAGACAGATAACAGCCAGGCGTTTTTCGACACTGGAGCGCCCGAATCTATTATAGATTGCATGAATAAGCACCCTAATGACGCTAGCGTACAGGTAAATGAGTTTGCACTATAGTTGTATTGGAATAGAGTATAGTTTAAATTGCACGCTCAACAGATTATTTATACTGGTTTGTATGAATGATGGGAGGATTATACTAGGGTACAGGTAACTTTACCTACCATATTTAGCCATTTTCGTCTAATTTATACCGGCTTTACAACGTATTTTCGGGAGCAAATGTGTTGTAATTTCTGTTTTTTTTATGTTGTTGTAATGTCTATGAATTTGGTGGTTAAAATTAGGGATGGGCAGGACTAACTAGCCTAAACATTTTCGGCCAATTATTTGTTCATACTTAAGTATTTTTTTTATCGCTTTGGTAATTCAAAAAATCGGTTTATAAATGACTGAGTATTGAGGTAACAAACATAAAGAAACAATCGAATTAAGAACGTCCTTTTTTTAAAATTCGAATGATAAAAACAATTTGACAAAGAAATATTTCGATTTATTTCACAAAGAAAATATTCAAACAATCTCGGCAGTGGCGATTTTTCGATCCAGTACCTAGTCGGTATCATAAAAACCGATTGGTCAGCACATCTCTAATTTAAACTATAACAATTAACTAGTAGAGTTCAATTTACAACTACAGTGGTTAGTACGTAACTTGAGCGCTCGGCTCGGAATCGGTTTCTCGTCACGATCCAATCGCGTAATCAAAGTGGCACACAACCAAACAGACTTCAAACTTCACTTGAACGCTTCAGATGAAATCAAGCGCCCAAGTAACATGGCGGTCAAGCTTTTTCGATAGCGGAGCGCCCGAAGTTATACTGGATTGCATGAATAAGCACCCTAATGACGCTAGCGTACAGGTAAATGTGTACGCCCCTTAAAAGTACTTTGAATGTGTGTCAGTTAGCGAATCTAAGTGCAGGAATAGACGGAACAAAACAGATTATTCTTCAGTTACTGGTAAAAATAAATATCGGGCCTGCCTTATTCTGAAACCCTGGTATGCCACTGTGTCTACAGCAGACCTAGATTTTATGAAAAAAAACCAGTGTTTTTGTATGGAGAATAGCAACCCATGCTCCCTCTTAATTGACGTACACATAGGGGCCATTTTGAATTGTTGCTCAAATCGGTTAATTTAATAATCGGTACTTTACCGGTTTTTTTAAATAACCGATATTTTACCGGTTTTTAAATAACCGGTCTTTTTACCGGTTCGGAGCACTGGCTAATACAGCGTATTCTTTACAGAAGAACGCGTGCTGGGCGATTCGTAACATGGTGGCTCGGAGTCGAGAGCAAAACACGACTTACCACTCGCTAGGCGTCGCCGAATTACTCAACGCCGCGTACGATAAGTTCAACGAAGACTTCGGATTCGACATCAAGTCGGCTCTAAGAGACTTGGAGTGTGACGTTAAGTTGGAAGAGCAATGGACTGGGAAAGGGGTCCAGATGGAACAATGAAGCCCTTGAAGAATAACATTGCAAGCTAATGGAACATAATATAATTGGAGCTTTTTTTACAAGCATGGCTATCAAAGGCGCCGTGTTATAAATAATTACTGCTAATTCTAGATGTTGACTATTGAGATCGGTTCTTGTTTTATTTTTATATACACTAAATTATATTATTTCACAATTTTTTGTGCTTGATGAAGTCATTAGAGGAGGCCCTATGGCTACCAGTGGACATCTTTTGGCTGGTGGATGGAGTATCTATATATTGCTCCAGAGCTTAAACCAAGTTTGGATATGAAATACCGATTAAATGATCGCATCTTTCCATACATTTTACAACAATGCCTCTAGCAAAAACGTGCAACTATACTGATGTCCCACATTCGAATGCTAGTTCGATATTTGATTGATGATATAACACATACTAATGATCCTGCATATAAAATTGAATAATCATTCGTTACGTAATACTTGAACGCTCCCCCAATTGATAGTCCCTAAAATGTTTGAATTGAAGCCATCCGTCAAGTGACGTTGGCTCGAAAATGCGCGATTGCTATTGGTTGAACGATCGTTGAGCAATATAAAATTTTTCTTCATCACAATATCCAGAAATAATCGCTATAATACTTTGAATATTTAACGAATGCAGCCTACAACTGTACTTTACTGTCAATTCTTTATGGAATGGGGACGGTGGTTAAAATTCTAAGGCATTCAAAATGGAAGCGATCTAGAATGAACTACTTTTATAAACAGCTTATGGGCGAATGGTTTAATATTCTTAGCAGAGGGATACGCTTTTCGATGCCATATCCAGGATTATTGGTCTGAACTATGACAGTATTAATAAAATCCCATTTACAATGTGCTTTTAGGATTGACAAAAACAAGCTTTGAATTATAAAAAAATATTTATTTATAATAATTGTATTATTAACAATGACATTATTAATTAAATATACAACTGGGTAACATTTGTTCACTGAAATAACTAAATATTAAAAGAACCATTGACGTTTCATTTCTTAACACTAGCTGTGCACGCGACGTGGACTTTACTCTTTTGACTAAGTATATCCTTGGAACCTTTTCATTCCCGACATAAAAAAAACAATCCTAAATGGTTGTAGGGTACCCCCAAGTTTCACACAAATCTATACAGCATTTTATCGAGATGTGACTTAAGGCGGACAAAAAAAAAATATATTTTGTGACCAAAAATAGAATGGTTTGATACTTTTTTTAAATACGTACCCCCAAATATTATAGACGTTTTAAAACTTTATCAAACGTCATATAGTACTGCGTAAAGCAAAACTCTTGTGCGCAGTACTATATGGCGTTTGATAAAGTTATAATTCGTCTATAAATTTGGGGGTTAATGTACAAACACGACCGAGTATAGACTAACACTTTGTGTTACTTAGAGAGCGTCGTCGCTAGTCTATATAATACTGTCAAAAATAATGGCACTAAAGAACAAAATAAAACACTATATTTAACACAAGATTCTGTACCTCGATGAAAGATAGCCTATAGCAATCAGGGAAGCGATCCATTAGTGAAAGAATTTTCAGAATCAGATCAGAAGATCCGGAGATTACCCCCTACATCCAAACTGACAAAATTTTCATCTTTATCATATAACTTAGGAGGTAAAGTCGCGAGCTTTAATTTGGTACCCATTTAAGGTTCAATATCGAACAGCACTCGTATACCTTAAGAGCTATTTGGTTAAGGTTACTAGGGGCAACTGCTCTCAGATATACGACCTTATTGCATTATAAGTGTGATTCAATGTTCGCCGTCTTATAGACTGGCAATCTAGGATGGAGACGCCAATTTTTAAAAGTAGGTTACAGTTTATACTATCCTGTAGATAAGTGGGTATAAACAATTTGAAACCATAAATAGATCTTCAAGTTGAAAGTCCACCACCAAGGAAGCATTGGAATTGGAACCTAGCGGACTCTTCTCCAACAAAAGATTAGCATAGATTGATAAATGTTAACAATCTAATACTTCATGTGAATAGCATCTCGTGGTTTCTGCACCGCACAGAGCAATATCTACTCTAAAGGTGAGGGGATACGGCTAATTTTGACATTAACTATTCAAATTTAATTTGTGTACCAACAGCATTAGGCCCGTCTGTCTCGAGATTATATACAGTACGTAGACGATAAAAATATCTTACGAAAATAATATCGTAATTATTTAAATAGATAAAAATATTGATAAAATCGAACGATTATAAGGTCGATCATGAAAGTGCTTTATCAATTTTGACAAAAACTCCGTAAATAAAAAACCTATTAAGGTTCATATTTGATACGTTCTATGTTTAAATAAATAACAAATGACAAAAATAGGCCTTGCGATTCAACGATGTGCAAATGATATTCAACCTTAAGGCGATGAAGGAGTTTCTTGGACGACTTCACATACATAAAAGGCACTATATCCATCTATCACACAAATTCTTATTTACAAGAGATTTGATAAGGTCAAAACCATTGTATGCGTTACTAACTTCCATACTCAGACTAAACTGCTATTGATCGATGACATTGAACGTGTGTAGCACGACGATTGACGTCGATTATCAATACTTAATGTCGATGATTCCAGTCGACGTAAAACAATGACGGTCGATCAACATCTTATCTATTCGAACAATCAGTCGACTGAGTTAAAGGACGATCGACCGCGATTATTCTTGTCTATTATTATCGACAGTCGATTACAATCGACAGTCGATAATAATCGAGAGTCGACGTCAATCGACAGTCGATGTCAATTGACAGTCGATATCAATCGAAGACAGTTTACCTGCAGCTCAATTCGCTCAGGCAATCAACAAGCGACTTATTCCTTACGTGTAGCTATCCTAAGTATCTACACAATAGCTTAAATACAAACACATTGATAACAAGCGTCTAAGACAATAACATAGTAATATAACAGACACATAACAGATTTATTAAAGCTGTATGTTTAATAGCGACATCATAGCCAACGGAAATCTGAAATTGATGATTTTTGTAAATTCTACTAAGTACTTATTGCAACAATGATTTTGTTTATCATTCGGACTATATGTATGAATAGATTGAGACTTCATTCATCAAAATCGGATCAGCAGTTTAGGCGCTACGGTGGAACATACGTTAATACAAACATACATAGACCACATTTTGCCGTAGTCGGGCAAACACCTATAGGGCGACAAATGAGATGATGGATCAGATAAAAAAAAAACCTTAATTAAGTTTAAAAAAAGCAGTGAAAGCCAAGTTGGTAGAACGCTTGCCTCGGTATCGAGTATCGCCGCTTCAAGCCCCGGCTCGCACGTCTGTGATTTCTGGATTTCACGTGCGAATCTCATTTTCAGGCACGATTATCTCTTGCTAAACGATGAAGTGAGGAAACCTGCATATCAGTGAGAGCACCTCGAAAGACGTGTCAAGTCCGCCAACTCAGACTGTGCCAGCGTGATGGACTATGGCCTAATCCCCCTCGCATTGAGGGGAGGCCCGTGCCCGTGCAGTGGGACATTAAAAGGGCACATACGAATGAGATGAGATACTGAGCATTCTTGATATATTTCTTTTATCTATATGACTGAAACTAAAAAAAAAAAAGCAAACACTTAGGTGCTAAAATTAATTAAATAAATACCCATATTAAATTTTGTACTTGTACAGATAAAAAATAAAACATTATAACAATGGTGTCACATAACATAATTATGTGCCTTCTCTAAAAATTTAGTGTAATTCCATTTTTTGTAGTTCATAATCTTCGCGCCGTTCATGATTGTGTGAACCATTATTTTATCGTTGTATTCCAGGTTCGATAGTAGCTGGAAGATTAAAAAAAAAGTTAAAAAAAAAAATCTGAAATAAATTATTTGTGTCAATGAAAAGTTGCCGATATAGATATCAATTCAAATTGACGAACTGATCTGAGGGTCCCGGGTTCGAATCTTGGTAGGGGCAAACTTTGTGTGATGTTCACGAATGTTCGTCACGTCATAAAACAAAAATTGCTTAGTTTGGGACCGTACAGTTAGTTTGGTAGTCTGGCGATATTCACATCGACTCAAATAAGATTAAAAAACCATTAAAATAGTTCGAAATTTTGATCTGGCCCCAGAAAACTGTTTGGCTGTCAAAACTGTTAGTCACTTAACAGTTCTCAGTCAGTTAAGTAGTTCTGGCGATAATATAATTATTATTTAACGCCAGCGTGTGATTCTAAGGACGACCTTCAGACCAAGGCAAGGCCTAGTTAAATACATAAAAACCGTGCGAGTAACACACCACCCAGTACAAAATTTAATTTAGTATAATTTACTTCAACAGGTTCAGGTTCAAACCCGGGCTCGCACCACTGGCATTTTCTGTGCGAATCTCATTTTCTAAACGGTGAAGGAAAACATCGCGAGGAAACCTGCATGTCTGAGAGAACCCCTCGGAAGATGTGTGAAGTCCGCCAACCCGCACTGGGCCAGCGTGGTGGACTATGGCATAATCCCCCTCGCATGGAGGGAGGGCCCGTGCCTAGCAGTGGGACATTAAAAAGGGCTGGTATTATTAATATAATTTACTTACTTTAGGCGTAAGTAGAAAGTATTGGGCGTTTTCGTACTCCGTTGTGACTTTTACGAGTAACTCGAACATTTTGCGTTCGTTTATCGGGTCCATGCCTTGGTTTATCTCGTCAACGCATCTGTCAATGGAATAGGATATTAATATTAGTAGGAAATAATTTGGACATGCCAACAGCTGCCTTTAAACGACACGTTTTTATTAATGTTGAATTTTTCGCCCGCGATTTAAGTAATTTTTGAGATTTTTTCACCTCCTAATAGAATCGTGGAATCTTGACTGCCAGCCAATGATATTCTTTTGCAATAAAAGAAAAATTATAGCTCGTTTGAATCTAACTCTCGCGGCAACGCTGCGGCGATGATGTACGATAAAATCCGAAGAGTCCCGAGCGTCTTACATTAATTTTAATGAACGGTATCGGGTGGGTTATTTTAAATCATTCGGAATCGACAATTGGGTTATTTTAAATCAATCGGAAGGCGGCAGTAGATAGAGACGCTACATTCACTAGGCACATGCAGCGCAACTGATCTGACCCGCCATCCATGAATGGCAACACCGAACATCATGCCGGAACACGGCTAGGCCGCTTGGCGACATGGCTTTGTTCAGTGGGTGGTGACTAGCCACGGCCGAAGCCTACCACCAGTAGAGTTGTCACCTGGTTGGCACCACCCAGGGTCACGTGTAGGGTATCTCGAGGGTACTTAATTCTCCTACGGACGAAGGTGACTCGACCCCAAAATGTCGCTGCCGAGCTTTTCGACGGAATTCTTTTGAAATACGATTTGGTATTGTCATCAAGATGCATCGAAGATAATCACATTCGGAAATGTTAATAGTGATTGCGATAATCCAGTTCGGAAGTTTTCGGTTCCGTGTCCGATATCGATTTCGAATGGTTTAAAATATCTCCTCAGATGACACTTCTTATACAATCGTGGGCATGTTACATACATTTAAAAAGTTGTCCGTGAAATTGGGGCAAAACTCAAAGTGCCTTTTTCTACGGGATTTGGAGGGGACAACAGGTAGTTCGATATTTTTATATGTATCGACGATTTTATATAAAAACTAGCTGTTACCCGCGACTTCGTTCGCGTGGTATTTAACATAGACACAACCGTTGGCAACAGCCTGCTCGCGCGTTCTGAGCCCGCGGGGCGGATTGCAGGTTGTTGCTATCAAACTTAATCAGGCGCAACGCTGCAACATTGGTTTTAAATTTTTTACGTGAGATCCTATGTTTTTTTCTAAAATAAAAGTAGCCTAAGTTACTTGTTACATCAGCTATCTGCCAGTGAAAGTCCCGTCAAAATCGGTCCAGCCATTTCAGAGATTACCCGGAACAAACAGACAGACAGACAAAATTTAAAAAAAATGTTGTTTCGGTATAGGTACCGTGTATACATCCAAATGCACTTAGTAAAAAGCGGTTATTTTAATATTACAAACAGACACTCCAATTTTATTTATATGTATAGACGATTTGGTATTGCCATCAATATACATCGAAGTATCTTGATGACAATACCAAATCGTTTTTTCAAAAAGTTTCCGTCGGGAGCGACACCCACATTGGAAAGCTTCCAATCCGTTTCCGATGTGGATTCCGAATTATTTAACCCTTAGTAGCCTGATTTACGAAAGTGATTTACTTTTAATATTACTGTGTTTAATGTTACTGTGTTTAATAATAATGACATTTGATTTTTTTTTAAATTTCGTTGGAAAGAATATTATACAACAGTAAAATACGTACAGCCAACCTATAAAAAAAAACTAATAGTAATGTGAACATTCGGTTTAAAAGATTGGTATCAAAATTGAAACTCTAGGCTAGTAAGGGTTAAACTAGCCCACCTGAAGGGAACAGTGGTGAGGGTCTGCAGCGCCATGAGGTAGACGGCGGTGGAGAGCGCGCGCTCGCCGCCCGACTGCGCGTGGCGCGTCAGCTGCTGAAGATCCTCCGCGGCGCGGAAGCGAACCATTATCGATATACCGTACTTATCGTAGTCCTCCTGAACAGATAAGCATATATTTCTAAAAAAACATAAGGAGGCATACAGGAGGAGTCAACGGGGAACAAAGACGCCGGCAGCGTGTTCCATTCCTTGGCAGTTCGCACGATGAAAGTAGAAGCAAACCGCTTAGTACGTACCGAAGGGATGTGTACGGATGACACTTGTCCGTGCGTCTTGTTGACCGACGATAGAATGGAGGTGGTGAAATTAATTCATGTAATGACGTTTTATAAGTTTATCAATCGTCCTAAATTGATATAAAACATTTTTTTTTTCGGATTTTATCGCGTTTATTTGATCTGTTTTACGGTCCCATTACGTTTCGGGCCCAAGGATGATGTGTGAGGCCATTCAAATTTAAAAAAAACACCCTGATTTCAATAGGGAAGATGGCTGGGTGCTACCACCGACTTGGGATCCAGTAGTAAACATCATAAAATCGAACTCGAAACGCGCGAGCGGGCTATTGCTAACGGTTGTGACTTTGTTAAATACCACGCGAACGAAGTCGCGGGTAACAGCTAGTTATAAATAAAATATAGGATGTGACATGATGATATGAAAATGGCGATATCAAAGCCGTATTCAATAATGTCTAGTTATCTAAATGGCGTGACTCACTTCACTGCCTCTCTTCTCCAGTTTAATTTCACCGGCGCATCCCAGTTTGGAGAACATATCACCGAAACCTTTGTCGATTTGGCGTATCAAATTCTCCAAAGGTGGCAGCCATTTTGTCCTGTCAATTAATTTAAAATAGATTAGTAATATTCGATAAATATATTGGGTAGGAAACCTGCATGTCTGCGAGAACCCCTCGAAAGATGTGTGAAGTCCGCCAACCGGCTCCGGGCCAGCGTGGTGGACTATGGCCTCATCCCCCTCGCATTGAGGGGAGGCCCGTGCCCAGCAGTGGGACATTAAAAAGGGCTGGAATCATTATTATATTAGGTTCTAGTGGTCCCTTTAGGCCCTTTAACTGAACTAAAGTATGTGCGTAGTTGGAGCGGGTTCAATATAGTTTATATGGTGCGCGGGCGCGTGTATAGGGAGTTAATGTGTGTGTATCAGTGTATATTCCAGTATTGTGTGTGTTTTAGTGGGTATTTGTGTGTGGATTTTAGTGTGTACTTATGTATGCGTTAGTCACTTAGTGTCATGTGTGTGTGTTTTAGTGTATTGTTGTGTTTTAGATTGTTATTGTGTAGTGTACTAGTGTGTAGTTGTGCGTGCGCGTGTTCTAGTCTGTAGTTGTGTGTGTAGATTTTGTGTTTGTGTGTAGTTGTGTGTGTGTGCGTTAGTATGTAGTTGTGTGTGCTGGTGTGTAGTTGTGTGTGTTTTAGTATGCTGTTGTGTGTTAGTGTGCAGTTGCGTGTGTTGATGTATTTGTGGCTGTTATTTTTCCAAAAAAAAATGGGAATGAGTGACAGGTTTGCATGCAGTGTGGAAGCAAAAGATAGTGTAGGAAGATATTTGAGCGAGGACATCCAGGAAGATGACGAGGTCTTTGATTGAATTTGTGAGGTCACAGTACGTGTTTTAGTGTATCATTACCAATTATAATCCCCAGACACCTGTCAACCCATTTTAATTTCGTACCTGATTTTGTTCATCTTGATTTCCAGCAACTTGTTCGTGTCACTCGAAGTGTCCACTTCGGATTTCAATCTGTCGATCATTCTCTCTCTTTCCTCGTACTCTTTGATCACCTGCAAACGTTTCACTAATTAAGTCGCAGCCACGGATTAAAAACAAAGCAGGATATGCCCTAATTATGCACTGAAATTCCAGTCCATTCCAAACCTGACGCCATCATTGTGTGACTACAGAAATCAGGGTCACTGTGTTAATCTAGTCCAGGACTTCCCAACAGGTGGGGCGTGCCCCTCCCCCCCCGGGGCGGCGGGGGGGGGGGGCGGGGGGCGGGCGTAGAGACATCTTAGGGGGTGGCATGAAGTGTATGATTTGATGATAGCTCTATCAAAAACAGAACCTGATATCGACCAACTGGTTCAAAAAATGCAGGCGCAAACATCCCATAATAATAAATAATAAATCGTGTGAAATAAATATGTAGAAATAGCATGGTTCTACTTCTGCAGTACATATAGGAATGCGAAGATAGTGCTAACAAATAATAATAACTTTGTCTTGCTGGAAAAATATATAATCCTCTTCAACATTCAGCATTTTCATGAACAGAAAATAAAACAAAAGCAACTTCAACAACAAACGTCATGCTGACATAAATCGAAACCGGCCGTGAAGCGGCCAGCTACATTTCGCGGACATAGAACCTCCGCTACAAATATCGTAATAATAATTTGTGATTTTATTGAAACAATGAAGAAAAATATAGGGGGGCATGAAATTTTTTTTATAATCCGGGGGGGCACCATGCAAAAAAGGTTGGGAAACCCCGATCTTTTTTTTTTTATTACAATATAGGCAAGTATTTGATCTCGATCTCACCTGATGGTAAGTGACGATGAGATCCACGATGGAGCATACTTGCCTAGAAGGTACCTGTTCACTCTCGACTTGAAAACACCCAGATTATATTCAACGGGGAACAAAGACGCCAAATGAATCTAGTCAAATGGGCCGTGTTACCTGTTCATCCCCCTGCGTCATACAATCTATCCTGGTCTGCAGCTCGTAGCAGTGTTCCTGAAGGGCCGTGACGTCACTGGGCAGCACTGCGAAGTCCTCCTTGTACGGGAATCTGGGGTTTTCCGGCAGCATGTTGTTGCAGCTTCTTTTAGCTTCGGTCAGCTTCTCTTTGGCGTTCGATCTTGAACGATTCAGCAGGGTGTCTATGTTGTCTAGGGTCGCCTTTGAAAGAACCACATTGGCATTAATTGTAAAGTTCTGACAAGTATTTTTGATAGCCCAATAATAAGCTGGGATATATTTTTTTATTTACTACTAACCATGTTGCCATCGATGTTGCCTACATTGTTCTCAAATACATATAACAATGGATTGCTAAATAAAAATCGGTAAAAAAACTTTTAAGTTAAACGGTTTTATTTTATGTGCACTGAAAACTACAAAATAAATAAATAGTTACTTACCTATCAACCTACGTAGGTGATCTCGGTCATTAATATCTCTGATGGTAGTGGTTGTCATAACATGAACCATGTCAGCGGCCGAAAGGCAGTTCATGAAAGAACACTAACACCAGGGTTTGCTTGGTAGGTAAACTAAGCAGCCCACACTATAACAAGTAGGTATTTTGACCTTCTAGTTCAGAAATATTTTAGTACTAGGCAGAATAGCTTTTAGGCATATTAGACTAAAATAAAAACGTGGGGCCCATTAACTATTTCTGTATTACTTTCTACTATAAAGTGTGGATTGCATCGACTTATTATAATCGTCATCATCATCATCCTAGCTGTTTATCCCGGTCGCATCCGAAACCTCATAGCTCCGGAGTCCAGGGTCCGCTGAATCGACTTACTATAATCGTAACTGGAGGTTTTGACCATCAATAACCAGCCGTTACGGCTTCACCAGCGAACGCCGAGCTCATGATCTACCAAAGTATAAGATATGCTCTGCCATAGGTATGATTTCAGAGGGGCCCCACGTTTTTATTTTAGTCTAATATGCCTAAAAGCTATTCTGCCTAGTACTAAAATATTTCTGAACTAGAAGGTCAAAATACCTACTTGTTATAGTGTGGGCTGCTTAGTTTACCTACCAAGCAAACCCTGGTGTTAGTGTTCTTTCATGAACTGCCTTTCGGCCGCTGACATGGTTCATGTTATGACAACCACTACCATCAGAGATATTAATGACCGAGATCACCTACGTAGGTTGATAGGTAAGTAACTATTTATTTATTTTGTAGTTTTCAGTGCACATAAAATAAAACCGTTTAACGTAAAAGTTTTTTTACCGATTTTTATTTTCTTGTTTTTAGTATTTAGTGAAATTGTCTACCGAATATTCCTCATTCTATTTAATTCATTCAATCAATCAGCCGATAGACGTCCACTGCTGGACATAGGCCTCCCCCAACGACTTCCACACAACACGGTCCTCCGCCACTCGCATCCACCGGCTTCCTGCGACGCGTGTGATGTCATCAGTCCACCTTGTGGGGGGCCGTCCTACACTTCGTCTTCCGCTTCGTGGCCGCCATTCTAGAACCTTTCTGCCCCAACGGCCATCGGTTCTGTGAGCTATGTGCCCTGCCCACTGCCACTTCAACTTGGAAATTCTTTGAGCTATGTCGGTTACTCCAGTTCGTCTACGGATCTCTTCATTTCTGATTCTATCGCGTAGCGAAACCCCGAGCATAGCTCTCTCCATTGCGCGTTGAGCGATCTTGAGCCTTCTTATGCGGCCCATAGTCAGCGACCACGTCTCGGCACCATATGTCATCACTGGCAGCACACATTGGTTGTAAACCTTTGTCTTCAGACACTGAGGTAATTTGGACGAGAAGATATCATGCAATTTCCCGAACGCTGCCCATCCGAGTTGGATTCGACGGTCTGCCCTACAATCTGCCCTAGGTAAATGTACTTGTCCACAACTTCGAGAATAGAGCTCCCAACGGCTATTGTTCTGGGTTGAACATGAACGCTCGACATGATCTTTGTCTTGTCCATGTTCATTTTAAGACCCACCTGTTGGGAGACTCTATTGAGGTCTTCGAGCATTGAGCTTAGGTCCTCCAGCGACTCTGCTATGACTACGATATCGTCTGCAAATCGAAGGTGAGAGATATACTCGCCGTTAATATTGATGCCGGACCTTTTCCAGTCCAGAAGCTTGAAGACATCTTCCAGTGTTGACGTGCAGCGGTGAACAGTTTCGGAGATATGACGTCTCCCTGTCTCACACCTTTCTGCAACTGGATGGGATTCGAGCTCTGATCCTGGATCCGGACCGACATAGTGGCGTTTCTGTACAAACATCTCAGCACTTCGATATATCTGTAGTCAATATGGCAACGCTGGAGGGACTGTAGTACTGCCCATGTCTCGATCGAATCAAAGGCTTTCTCATAGTCCACAAACGCTAAGCACAGTGGCCGATTATACTCCTCGGTCTTCTGTATAACCTGCCGCAGCGTATGTATGTGGTCTATGGTACTGAAGCCTTTTCGGAACCCGGCTTGTTCGGGTGGCTGGAATTCGTCGAACCTGCGCGTGAGACGATTCGTGACGACTCTCGAAAACAACTTGTAAACATGGCTCAGAAGTGAGATGGGTCTATAGTTCTTCAATAGGGTGTTATCACCTTTTTTGAAGAACAGAACCACCACACATCTATTCCATGCTTCTGGCGTCGTACCTTCGTGTATGACGGAGTCAAATAGCCTCTGAAGGATTTTCAGAACTGGTGTTCCACCCGCCCTCAGAAGCTCTGTTGTGACTCCGTCATCACCTGGTGCCTTGTTGTTTTTAAGCTATTTGAGAGCCATCCTAATCTCATACAGGCTGACGTCCGGGATATATTCGGTATAGTGTCGGGTAAGTTTAGCCCTTGGGTCTTCGGCTAAACTGTCAACAGGGGCTTGTGATGACGTGTATAACTGTCCATAGAACTTCTCGACCTCTCTCAAAATCTCCGGCTTGGACGAAACGATGTTGCCACAGTCGGTCTTCAACCTGGTCAGCTGTCGCTGCCCAACAGACAATTCTCTCTCAAATACTTTTGATCCCTTATTCTTCGCTATAGCCTCTTTAATACTTTCCGTATTAAATCGGCGGATGTCGCGGGTCAGGGATTTGGAGATCCGTCTGTTGAGCTGCCGATATTCCGACAAATGTGTTGAAGACTGCAACCCCATTTCGTTGCGTTCTTGGATGAGTTTGAGAGTTTGGTCCGAGAGTTTTTTGGTTCTATCTGTACGTCGGGGCCGAAAGAACTTTGACCCTACCGTATGGACAGTTTCCACGAACCTGTCATTGATGTCGTTCACAGTTTCGCATATTTCTAGGCCTTCGAAGCGGTTTTGTAGCTCGTTTGATACCCATATTGAGGGGGTTAAGGAAAAATATGTAATCCGCCATTTTGTATCGGCGGCCATCTTAGATTTATAATGTTATTGATTTTATTATATTGTATTGTCATCTAAAATAAATGTGTGTACCAAATTTCTGATCAATCTGACAACGGGAAGGTGCTTAAATTTCAATTTCTAGTTTTGACCCAAATAAATAAATTCCGTACGGGTCGAGCTAAATAAAACCGTTTAAAAATGTAAAAGATCTTTTAAAAAAAAAGCGCAACCATGGAGTTTCTTGCCCGTTCTTCTCCATAGGAACGGCATTCCGAACGGGTGGTAAAGTATTTTGGTAACTTTTGACGATTCACAAGTACTGTACATAATGGTCTACGTGAATAAGAAATATTCTGATTCTGATGACATGTGGTACCGAGACGTGGTCGCTTACTACGCGCCTCATAAGAAAGCTCCAGGTCGCTCAACGCGCAATGGAGAGAGCTATGCTCGGGGTTTCGCTACGCGATAAAATCAGAAATGAGGAGATCCGAAGACGAACTAAAGTAACCGACATAGCTCAAAGAATTTCAAAGTTGAAGTGGCAGTGGACAGATCACATAGCTCGCAGAACCGATGGCCGTTGGGGCAGAAAGGTTCTAGAATGGCGACCACGAACCGGCAGACGTAGTGTAGGACGGCCCTTACAAGGTGGAGCGATGATATCACACGCGTCGCAGGAAGCCGGTGGATGCGAGTGGCGGAGGACCGGGATGTGTGGAAATCATTGGGGGAGGCCTATGTCCAGCAGTGGACGTCTTTAGGCTGATAGAATAGCCATATTCCCGAATGTAACCTAAAGAAAAATTTTCTTCATACAATGTTTGTGAGGGGTCAAACTTTTGACTTCCTTAGGAGTTAAGTTTACAAAAATCCTTGCTTAGTGCAACTCTAAGGTACTCAAGGAATATATCTCCATATTTCAAATCGAAGGCTGTTCGTCGTCTGTCAGTTGGTGTTGATAATTCCAGTAAATAGATAATATTCTTACCTGAACATTATTCAGTTCATTTCTGAGTTCTCTAAGTTGTGACTCTTGCTGTACAATCGCGTTTCTGCTGAAGTCCAGCTTCGCCTGTAACATAACACAGAATATGTTAGCACTGCTGAAATTCCACCACCAGTAATTAAGACCACCAGAATATTATGTTGTTATTCTTATCGCTCCTTTTCTTATAATTATGGATTAACAATCACATTTTTTTTTAATTGTTTTATTTATTACGTTCACATTATAGATACGATGGCTTCTTCCTTTTTTTTCCGTACCATAGTCTAAAAATTACACAGACAATCTTACACTTTTTCTTAAACATTCGTTCCGAAATCTAACAAACTACACACATTTGGCAATCTATACATATAAATAAAATTGGAGTGTCTGTTTGTAATATTAAAATAACCGCTTTTTACTAAGTGCATTTGGATGTATACACGTTACCTATACCGAAACAAAATTATTTACAATTTTTGTCTGTCTGTCTGTCTGTGCAATGCGTCCCGCGGGCTCAGAATGGGCGAGCAGGCTGTTGTCAACGGTTGTCTTTGTTAAATACCACGCGGACGAAGTCGCGGGCAACAGCTAGTATAACATATATTTTTTAGAAAATGGCCTTTCGGTAGGTATTTTGTCAACGTCAAGTGGAGTATTTTTTTATAAATATCAAACATGGGAGATTCTGTGCAGGCCTAAACCGTAGACGTGGCCTAATAAACCCTATCAGTAATGTTGAGGATACTTTATTGACAAATTACCGGACTTCTTGGGAGAACTGGAAAAGTATTTTTTTACTATTTAGTTTTATTTTCCTACACTCGTGCACGTTTATGAAGACATAACGGTTAATATTCATCATTTTTATTAAATACCAGCCCTTTTATTGTCCCGCGGTCGGGCACGGGCCTCCCCTCAATGCGAGGGGGATTAGACCATAGTCCTCCACGCTGGCCCAGTGTAGGTTGGCGGTCTTTCGAGGGGTTCTCTCAGACTTGCAGGTTTCCTCGCGATGTTTTCCTTCACAGTTTAGCAAGTGTTAATCATGGTTGAAAATGAGATTCGCACATGAAGCCCAGAAATCCCAGAGGTGCGAGTCGGGGTTTGAATCTTCGATCCACGTTACCGAGGCAAGCGCTCTACCAACTTGGCTATAACTGCTTAAACGGTTTTTTTGTATTATTTACCTTCCAAACTTCTCCATTCAAAATTTCTTCCTGCAATACAGCAACTATTCCCTTCAACTCCGCCTGCAACTTGCACTGTTTCAACACACTCTCTTTCTGTTTCTTCCGACATCTCTCCCTCTCATGCTGCATGTCGAATGCGGGCTCGTTCTCAATGTCTTGGACTTTCTTGTTTTGAAGGCGGATTTGAGCTGATATTGTTCGGACCTAGGGGTAAAATGGAGTTTTAGGGTATATCGAATACAGTAAGATGAGTCCCTGTGTAATATACACAAACGAAAAGGCGGAAAATAGACCTACATTTCTCAAACCAAAATCAACTAAGTCTGCAATCTGTGAACATGTACCTGCCATTATATAACATTTGATCAACCACAGATCCTCGTAAAAGAACACCGATTACGACCAAGGATGATACATGAGGCCATTGAAATGTAAAAACATCCCAATTTCAATATCGTGGAAAAATCTATAAAAAAATATTCGTCAATTAACATTAAATGTTGCCAGTAATTTCGAGGATAGGTAACTTTTTTTTTATTTTTTTATTACATTATAGGCAAGTATTTGATCTCGATCTCACCTGATGGTAAGTGACGATGAGATCTACGATGGAACATACTTGCCTAGAAGGTACCTGTTCACTCTCGACTTTCGTGCTTTCGTGCGTTTTCGTGCGTTATCGTGCGTTTCCGGACATCTCCGTGACACACGACAAGGTATTCAAAGTGTGCTAAGTGGGCTATGGGTTTCTACGTACCTTATCAACACCCTCGGATATAGCTTTCCGTCGCATGTTCAAGCTGTTCAAGTTGCCTTCCAGAGTAGCCACTTTGGCATCAAGCTCTTGCATTTTGATCCTGTGGCTTTGAGATGATTGCTCGAATCCTGACAGCCTGTGAAAAATATATAGTTTAACCAAAATTTTGTAAATTACCAATCAAATGATTTTTTTTTATATGAGCGAACTAGAACCGCGTTCAAACCCCGGCTCGCACCTCTGGGATTTCATGTGCGAATCTCATTTTCAACCATGATTATCACTTGCTGAACGGTAAAGGAAAACATCGCGAGGAAACCTGCATGTCTGAGAGAACCCCTCGATAGATGTGTGACGTCCGCCAGCCCGCACTGGTCCAGCGTGGAGGATTATGGCCTAATCCCCCTCGCATTGAGGGGAGGCTCGTGGCCAGTGGGGCATGAAGAAGGGCTGGTATTATTATATATATATTATAGAACCGTGTCAGTCAGTTGTTTTTTTTAATTTCTAACTTTGTCCAGCCGTTTTCGCGTGACGCTCAGTCAAACTGACGAATACATATTCCTGTTAATATTGTCGCCTCACCCCTTCCACACCACGTGAACTTATCTCGTTAATAGGATGTAAATGATAAGTTTTAGGCCTGGATGTAAATTGTATGGAAATAAGTGTACATAGTTGTGCCCCGAGTACATTTTACTTACTGTGTATTAAAATTGCTGATTTGTTCGACGTCCACTGTGTTCGCTAACAATTTGGCCGGTCGTATCTCGATCGTTGAGCTCGACTTTTCGCCGCTGTACGCTGATACACGCACTGAGAATCTGTGATTTTCTGTAACATTATATATACACACATTGCCTTTTTAGTGGCGTATAACCGTGGCTATTTAAGTGATTTGTGCCCGTTGCTATTTAAGTGGCGTGTGCCCTTTGCTGTTTAAGTGGCGTGTGCCCGTTGCTATTTAAGTGGAGTGTACCCGATGCTGTTTAAGTGGCGTGTGCCCGTTGCTATTTAAGTGGCGTTTGCCCGTTGCTATTAAAGTGGAGTGTGCCCGTTGCCATTTAAGTGGCGTATGCGCGTTGCTATTTAAGTGGCGTATGCGCGTTGCCATTTAAGTGGCGTATAACCGTTGCTATTTAAGTAGGGTATACCGGTTGCTATTTAAGTGGCGTGTGCCCGTTGCTGTTTAAGTGGCATGTGCTCGTTGCTATTTAAGTGGTGTGTGCCCGTTGCTATTTATGTGGCAGAAGGCCTGTTTTTTAGTACCGTATACACATTTCCTTTTTAATGGTGTTTACACGTGGAATGTGCTAGCTGTGTGTTATATATAATGATAATGTAATGTACTTCACAATGAGGGGTACAGGGTGATGGTGATAAGAGAAAAAAGTGGGAAAATGATAATAAAGGGGGGAACACGAGATAGCGAAGAGAACTGGAGTTATAGGGGGGTGGATAAGAGATAGTGAGGGAGAAATGACAGTGAGAAGAAAGGGGAGGATGAGACAACGAAATATGATCTTACCAGTGAAGAAGAATGTGATGTTAGCGGGCACGCTGTCACTGTTCTTGTATGTGTGTTCGTTGCCGATCGGTATACGGTGTATGTGGTACTGCTTGCACAGGTACCGGACGATCGGTTCCGGCGCGGATATCGTGTCCACTACGTAGGTATAGAAACCGAGGTACCTGGAACAAATGGAGCGATGGAATGGAAATTAATTAAAGTTGATAATGTTATCGTCACATCATCGAGAAACCTTCTTCTTCTTATAATAATAATACCAGCCCTTTTTTAATGTCCCAATGGTGGGAACGGGCCTCCCCTCAATGCGAGGGGGATTAGGCCATAGTCCACCACGCTGGCCCAGTGCGGGTTGGCGGACTTCACACGTCTTTCGAGGCGTTCTCTCAGACATGCAGGTTTCCTCGCGATGTTTTCCTTCACCGTTTAGTCAGTGATGATCGTGGTTGAAAATGAGATTCGCACATGAAATCCAGAAATATCAGGAGTGCGAGCCGGGGTTTGAAACTGCGATCCTCGGCACCGAGGCAAGCGTTCTACCAACTTGGCTATCACTGCTGCGCGCTTCTTAGCCTTTGTTATTCACATTTAATAAAACAGCTGATTCGGAAACGGTACACTAACCCCTAAACCTGCGACTATCGAGCGCATTTATAATCCCACTAATATTATAAATGTGAAAGTTTGGATTGATGTTTGTTACTCAATCACCCCAGAACGGCTGAACGGATCTGGATGAAATTTGGCACAGAGATAGATTATAGTCTGGAATAGCACATAGGTTTACTATTTATCCCAGTATAATGCCTATGTGCTCCGTTCTGGCGTGATTGAGTGACAAACATCCATCCATCCAAACTTTCATATTTATAATATTAGTGGGATTTATTGGATTGTACCTTGTAATGGATGGAATAAAATCTCACTCATTATCAGACAGTGGTATGACCGTGTTGGAACACGCTAACCTAACTAGTCCTAAAAACGCGCTGCTAGAAGCACATATATCTCACCTAAGCTGCTGTATATTAGTACTAGCGTACTCCCTCCCTCCCCCTTGACTGCATATAGCGTTGACTCGCTTCAACCCGCCCTGTACTCGCACTCGCTGCAGGAACAGGTTCATGTCGGAGCTGGACTCGAACGTGAAGGCGACCAGGTCGCGAGCCGACACCGTGGCTTCTAGGTAACGAGCGAATTTGGGGTCCGTGAATTTTATCTGAAATACATACGAAAATTTAAAATTTAAAAATAGTTTATTATTTTGCAAAGAGTATATAATTTTAAATCAGTGTTGGGACATCCTTTTATGTAAATATATACCTGTGCCAGGATGCCATCAAATACAAACTGATTGTGTTATCAATTCAGTGTGTTTAAGTACCTTAAATTATAGGATGTAGAAGAATCTCTGTTCTAGATTGAAAATTAGTATTGCAGTAGTATTCTCTCTCTCTATGGTCGGTCCCTCATGTCTTTTTTTTTATATACATTATAGGCATGTATTTGATCTCGATCTCACCTGATGGTAAGTGACGATGAGATCTACGATGGAGCATACTTGCCTAGGTAGGAAGGCGGCAGTAGATCGAGACGCTACATTCACTAGGCACATGCAGCGCAACTGATCTGACCCGCCATCCATGAATGGCAACACCGAACATCATGCCGGAACACGGCTAGGCCGCTTGGCGACATGGCTTTGTTCAGTGGGTGGTGACTAGCCACGGCCGAAGCCTACCACCAGTAGAGTTGTCACCTGGTTGGCACCACCCAGGGTCACGTGTAGGGTATCTCGAGGGTACTTAATTCTCCTACGGACGAAGGTGACTCGACCCCAAAAATTTCTGATGATCGCGATCATCGTTGGATAGTCCACACTTGGGTCGAACGATTAGCCTCCATCGGTCTCTGTTCGTGGCGCTTCCGACCACCGAGCTGAATGTGGTTGAAGATGAGTCCTTTACTTGATCGGTCCATCTGGTTGGGGACCGTCCTCGAGCTCTCTTGCCCTCGGTGTTCCCAACTACGATCAGCTTTTCGAGGTTCTCATCTCCTCTCCGTACGTCCGTCCATACGTTGATAGGTAGTAGTAGTATTAGCAGTTCCTACATTGTTCTCACATACCTATAACAATGTACTGCTCACAAATGTAAAAGATCTTTTTAAAAAAAGAGCAACCATGGAGTTTTTGGCCGTTCTTCTCCATAGGAACGGCAGTCCGAACGGTTGGTAAAGCAGTAGCATAGTATTTTGTAACTTTAGACGATTCATAAGTACTGTACATAATGGTCTACGTGAATAAAAAACATTCTGATTCTGATGCTGATATTGTATTGATCTGATAAGTGCAGTTGATAGGTAGGTAGGTAGGTGGATAGGTAGGTAGGTAGATAGGTAGGTAGACAGCTAGGTAGGTAGGTAGGTAGGTGGATAGGTAGGTAGGTAGATAGGTAGGTAGACAGCTAGGTAGGTAGGTAGGTAGATAGGTAGGTTGGTAGGTAGATAGGCAGGTAGGTAGGTAATCAAGGGTCAATACTCACCTCAAGCATCATAGGCTCGTAGACAGCATGTTGAAATAGCTCTCTGTTCTCTCTCAGCCACAGCACAGCTTTATAAGTGTCCTCACTATAGTTGCGCAGAGCTTCTAGACGCTTAACGTCTACGTCTTCTAGGTTACGAATTCTGGGAAAGTACCGTATATACTAGTATATATACTATATATATATATTGGTAGTTTGGCGTGTTGTTTGTTGTTGTGTAAGTTGTTTGAGACTATTACTATGATACCGGGCACACGGGATGGGGGTTCGAGCCGAGTGGTCCACCTCGCTGGCCCAGTCAATTATCATTGTTATAATATAAACAAGTATCGTATACTCTAAGTTATGTAATAAATTCACGGCTCACTTGTTCTGGTACAGTCTGATCTGCGGCATTATGTTGTTCTCCAAATCGTACTGCACTTCCAACTTCTGTTTCTTCAGGTTGTCGATCGCCGCATTCGTTCTCATTATGGGCTTCTGCAGCTCTGCCAAGTCCATTTTCACTTTGGTCTCTAAGTACAAGCAGTTTAATATAATAATACCAGCCCTTTTTAATGTCCCAGTGCTGGGCATGGGCCCCATAGTCCACCACGCTGGCCCAGTGCGGGTTGGCGGACTTCACACGTCTTTCGAGGGGTTCTCTCAGACATGCAGGTTGCGTCACAATGTAGTGTATGAATTCTTTGTAAAACCTTGTTTTGCATTCAATATGTAGCGACCACTTCAACTGCGCCACAAGCTACACAGTTAACGCTGCAGTCGTGCCTCAATACAATCCTGAAACGCGCTATGAGAGTTTTCGGAGCACGTACCATAAAACAGCAATTAATTATTATTTATATAGACAAGAATTTAGGTAAATATTTTAAGAAGAAGATTTTAGGTAAAGGTTGTTACATATTAGCCATTTAGTTGTGCTACCTAGCTTCTTCTGATTGTACTAAATCGGTATCTGGAGTTTAAGAGTTAACATATCAAAAATCTCTCACCATCTCCTACAGTCTCCACTAATCTACTCTTATCCAGCGTCAATTTCTCCAATTTCGCTTTAGACTCTTGCAGCTCTCTCTCCCTGTTCCTGTGCCTCTCCATCTTCTCTTGGAACGAGCCCTCGATCTCTTTGAGTTTGTATTCCAAGGCGTTCACAGCGTCCATCGTTTCCTTGGCTTGTTCTTTTGTTGAGTACACTTTTCTGTTCTAGAAATAAATAAAGTAAAGTAAATGTGGGAACCATGTAGCCCGCAAGGTCAGGGCGCGAAATTCAAAATGTCAATGGGTTTTATTTTTTTACGAAAAATTTGGACATCTTTACGATGTAATTTAGTATTTTGCGATATTAGCATTCTGCATTGGATGTCTCGATGTATTAAGTTTGCTTAAAAAAATACCTAAAACCATTGACATTTTGAATTTCGCGCCCTGACCTTGCGCTTCCCCCTTAACTGTAATTTTATACATAGTTAGTACTTTTTTTTGACCTGCTGCTAAAGTCTGATTAACCGTTCCTACATTGTTCTCACATACCTATAACAATGTACTGCTCAAAAATGTAAGATCTTTTTAAAGATCTTACCCGTTCTTCTCCATAGGAACGGCATACCGAACGGGTGGTAAAGTATTAGCATAGTATTTTGTAACTTTTGACGATTCATAAGTACCGTACAGTTGGCTCCGCTGGTGTTATTTATAGATCAATTAAAGTATATTCACAAGCATTAGGTATCGAGCAGCAGAGAAAATTCGATGGATGCGCCGGCGCAACTGTGGTGAAAATAATACTTACAGCCGCTAATTTCCTCTGCTCCAGCTGATTGATCTCACTCTTGGCTCCCGCTATCACACTCTCCAACGGGTCCACCTTCTTCCTGTGCTTCTCCACCAGCTTCGCGGCCTCCTTCTTGTCTCTCGTGTACTCCACAACCTTCAACCTCAACTCCTCGTACTCCAACCATAGTTTCTTTTTCTCGCACACATCTATTTGTTTCTCAATCTCCTTGCGTTGTTGCATCGCGTCTATGACTACTTTTAATCTGGAAAATATACAATGTGTTATTTTATTAACGCAAAACCTGCAATTAGTTGGTTCAGAACCAAGAATAAAAACAAGGGTTTGGTTAAAAGAAATAAACATTTTTTATTTTATTTATTTTTAACGGAGACTTGTTTAGAAGTTCAGACGTATGGTTGCCACTAGAAAAGTGAAGCGCCTTTTTAAATGCATTTGCAGTGGTAAATGTTACCACGTACAAAATGTTTAGCCTAGCATAGACTAGGAAGTTCTGGGCATAGTTTTTTTATGTGCGCGTGAGTGGTTTGCATGCTGGACTAGTTTTTTTTGCATGTTTTAAGTAATGCGAGGAGGATTAGTGTATAGTTCACCACGCTAGCCCAGTGCGAGTTGGCAGACTCCACACATCTTGCGATAGGTTCTATCAGACATGTAGGTTTCCTTACGATGTTTCCTTCACCGTTTAGCAAGTGATAATCATGGATAAAAATGAGCACATGAAATCCAGAGCCAGTGTTTGCAGCTATGATCCAGGGCCCCAAGTCTGCTAACACAATCGATTCATAATCGAACATCACCGCATAGTAACTGTCACTTTTGACATATATTGTATGGGATATCTGTCAAAAGTGACAGTTACTATGCGGTTGCTGTTCGATTATGAATCGATTGTGTTAGCAGACTTGGGGCCCTGGATACCGTGGAAGCGTCCTACCAACATGACTTCTCAGTATCATACCTCGCATTTAATCTGATTTGTTCTTGCATCAGCTGCGAATTGTTCTCCAGTCTCGTGGACAAGCCGCGCTGTTGTGACCTGCACTCTATCAGCTCGTCCAGCTGGCCCACGCTCGTCTGACCACCGACGGCGGAGAGGGTGCTGCGAAGCAGCTCCTGCGGGTCCATCTTCGAGAAGTCCTGTACGCGGTCTTGGGGCAGCAGTTGACAGAGGTTGTCGACCTGTTGAATCGGCTATTGTGACAGGGGCGGATACAGGGAGGGGGGGGGGGGGGTGAGCGGGCAATGGGTACTATTCCCGCCCCCCCCCCCCAAACTCATGACCGAAGTACTTTATTTTGAGAAATTTCAAGTATTTTTTTTCGAAAGATAGGTAAAATCACACAAAGTGCCCGCGCCTACATTCTGAGCGATAATCATGGCGATTTCAAATGAAACAGAAGCAACTTTGTTTCAGAGTTTGATTTTTTTTCTCTTAACATGGTATTGGGTTAAGTTGATAGAGGGAAGATGAGGTCTGTTAGATTTCGAAACGAATGTTTAAGAAAAAGTGTAAGTTTGTCTGTGTAATTTTTAGACTATGCGACGGAAAAAAGAAGAAGCCATGTCATCGCAACTGGCATTATATGTTAATTTTTATTTTATTTTCTCTGTGGTTTCTTATGTCATTGTTACATTACGTCACTTCCCTAACTGATTACTTCACTCACTTGCTGCATTAAATATGATAATATGATTAAAATATTAAAAACGAAGACAAGAAAAAACCTTTATTTTTACTGAAATCATCTGCACGAACATGTTCCTCCGAGCCACATAGCAGCCATCGAGCCAGCAAAATCAACAATTTAATCGATCAAGCAAACCCAAGCCGAAGAAGCCGCATTATTGCATCGGGACGGTAATAAGCGCAGCCGCAGCGACAAGACACGAAGAAGTGGCCAGGTCTGAGCTTCCTACCCAGTATCCCATCCTACAATTCGGTTTGTGTTAATATCGTGTTGTGATTTCAGTTGCAAGCCTACTACGCCTTAGTGAACAGCCGCCATTTTGACGTGATTTGGTACAATTTGCATAAAATTACCCGGAATATATGTGAGTACTCTTGTTTTTCCATAAGTCTACCAAAATGAGTGAATCTAAATTTTCTGAACTAATTAAGAAGAGAGGGGTCATTAAAGGAAGGTTAACATTATTCGATAAATTTGTAAAAAAGTTTAAGATGCCATTAAATGAACAACAAAGTATGGAATTAACTTTACGAATTGATAGTTGTGCAAACCTGATAGATAACTTTCATGACATTCAAAGTAGAATTGAAGATGAGGTGGATGATGATGAGGATATGTTAAAACAGATAGAGGAGAGAGAATCTTTTGAGGATCAGTTTTACAAAACCTTAGCTTCTGCCAAACTTATGTTGGTGAAAGATGTGTCAACCAGTTCCAAACCTAATAATAACTTCCACAGTGGTGTTCGATTGCCAGACATAAAGATACCTACCTTTGACGGCTCATATGATTGTTGGTTAGAGTTCAAGAATTCTTATGTGACAATGATCCATGATCGGGATGACTTAAACTCAATACAAAAGTTTCATTATCTAAAATCCTCTTTGACAGGGAACGCATCACAGGTCATAAGTGCTCTTGAATTCACACCCAGTAATTATTCTCATGCGTGGGATTTGTTAGAGAATCGCTTTAATAATAATAGGTTGTTGGTGCACAACCATGTGAAGTCATTGTTTACTATTTCTTCTCTTAATAAAGAATCTGCTCCGCTGATTAGAAAACTGATAGACACGGTCTTGAGGAACCTACGTGCGCTTCAAACATTAGGCGAACCAACAGATTCGTGGGATACCTTAATTATATTCATGATTGTTTCCAAATTGGATCAATCAACCGAACGAGAGTGGGAGCATTTTAAAAGTACAATTAATTCAACTTCACTGTCCAAGTCCAAGTCTGGTCTTAAACTAGATGATTTACTTAAGTTTCTTAAAGATAGGGCAGATATGTTGGAAATGATAAAGGTAAATACCAACAAGACCACACATGACAATAAACCTTGTCAAAACAAGCAAGTGATACAAAGTTATGTTGCTACTCATACAAATAACAATGGGAGCAACACAGGTGTTAAGCGTACTCGCATATGTACAATGTGTGGTGCCAACCATTCAATATATTCGTGTTCAAATTTCCTTAATTTATCTATACAAGATAGGTTGCAAGTAGTTAATAAGAAGAAATTGTGTAACAATTGCTTACGGGTAGGTCATGCGGTTACTGAGTGTTACTTTGGACCGTGTCGACTTTGTAATAAAAAACATAATAGTTTACTTCATGTTGAGAGTGGCAAGGAAAGCGCATCAGAAGCAGGTGGGGCAACACAATTGCAGCCTGCTATTGCCACGCCATCTGTGTCGACCACATTACATTCCACAACCCATCATAACAACTCACAAGTTGTCGAACAAACACAGTCATTACTTCCTGCTGTTTTGCTGTCCACAGCTTTAGTTGACATTGCTGACAGTAGTAATGATTATCATACAGTGCGTGTACTCCTGGATAATGGCAGTCAGCACTGCTTTATAACAAAAGCTTTATGTGATATATTAAACGTTCCAATGTTACAGTCCACATATCGAGTTACTGGAGTAGGACATAACCTCTCACAGTCTACACAACTATGCAAAGTAGGTATACGATCAAAGATAAATAACTTCTCTACAACTATAGATTGTTTAGTTTTACCACGCATTACAAATACATTACCTACATTTACTATAAACACAAATAACATGCACATTCCAGACAACATCCCATTAGCTGACCCCACATTTTACTCACCGGCGGATATCGATATACTGATCGGTGCGGATAAATTTTGGGATTTATTAAATGATGGTAGAATTAGGTTGTCTAACGGGCCATACCTTCAGAACACCAAGTTTGGGTGGGTTATGTCCGGACCTTTACATAATAATAATAAGAGCTTGCGCAAAAATCAAGTTCAATGCAATTATTCGCAAACGTTAGATACGCAATTAAAACAATTCTGGGAGCTTGAAGAGATCTCGAATGTAAAAAATATTCTTTCTACCGAGGAACAGGAATGTGAGAATATTTTTATGAACACTACCAAACGTACCGAAAATGGTAGATTTTCAGTACGTATACCACTAAAAGAGCCTGCCGAGGTGCTCGGCAACAGCTACAAAACAGCTGAGCGGCGCTTATTATCGCTTGAACGTAAATTCGAACGGCAACCAGACTTTAAAAAATTATATGTTAATTTTATGCATGAGTACGAGAGTCT
This sequence comes from Pheosia gnoma, assembly GCA_905404115.1. Lineage (NCBI taxonomy): Eukaryota > Metazoa > Arthropoda > Insecta > Lepidoptera > Notodontidae > Pheosia > Pheosia gnoma. The sequence continues at coordinate 5,333,873 of FR989918.1, read as the reverse complement.
CGGACACATGAGTCGCATAAGTACGTACGGGACCCCACACTATTTTTTACCGCATCATGGTGTCATAAACGAAAATAGTTCCACGACAAAATTACGCACAGTATTTGATGCGAGCGCAGCGACATCTACCGGCAAGTCGTTGAACCACATCCAATATATTGGGCCGCCTCTACAAAATGATATTTTCTCCATATTACTTCGCTTTAGGCAATATAAATACGTAGCTTGTGCCGATGTGGAGAAAATGTATCGGCAAATTTTAGTACAGGCTGACCAACGCTCTTTACAACTTATATTATGGCGGGACAACCCGACTGACTCAATAGGTGTATATCGTCTCAATACCGTGACGTATGGAACCGCGTCAGCACCCTTTTTAAGTCTTAGATGCTTAAAACAAGTCGCGTCAGAATGTAATGATGAATTAGTGGCTAGAGTGTTAAGAGATGACAGTTTTGTTGATGACGTCATATTTGGCAATGATAACCTAACTACTTTATTGCAAATCTGTGAAAACTTAACAAATACATTAAAATCAGCATGCTTTCCTTTACGAAAGTGGCTTTTTAATACGGATATCAATGTCCATGACATATCTAAAAAATTATCATTAGGAGATCATTGCCAAAATAAAACATTAGGGTTAGGTTGGTATAATAAAAGTGATGACCTCCATTTTACTACTAAGATTGATAGTCCTCATAATAACCAACTAACTAAACGCATAATGCTCTCTATAATTTCTCAAATTTATGATCCCTTAGGTATTTTAGCCCCAACAATAATAGTTGCAAAAATCATAATGCAAAAACTATGGTTGTGCAAAATCGGCTGGGACGATCCAGTTCCCAATGACGTCATAGTTGCATGGAACAGATTCATAAGTAATCTGCGGTACCTACCTGATCTGCGCATTCCACGTCATGTCTTAGGTCCACACACGCAGTATGTAGAACTGCACATATTCACAGACGCCTCACAAAGTGCATACGGAACCTGTGCCTATGTGCGTACCTATTCTGATAGTACACAGGTAACTACTAAATTATTATGCGCAAAGAGTAAAGTCGCACCTCTCAAGCCTGTAAGCATACCTAGGCTCGAACTGTGCGGAGCTCTACTTGGTGCACGTCTTTATAGGAAGATAACAGACTCATTACGCTTAAACATTCATAAAACTTACCTTTGGACGGATTCGACCATCGTTCTCGGATGGCTTCGGATGTCACCGCAAGCATTAAAAACATTCGTCCAGAATAGGGTCGTCGAAATCAATGAACTTACGAGTAATGTAGTATGGTCGCACATCGACGGTAAAAATAATCCAGCTGACCTAGTATCACGCGGTTGTAGTCTGGACGTACTCAGTACCTGTGATTTATGGTGGACTGGTCCAGCATTTTTACAGAATTCGGACTTCGCTCTGTTCCCTCAAAATTCGCCTAACACCTGTGAGTCAGTTCCACTAGATTTGCCAGAAGTTAAACCACAGACCACGAGCATGGTTTGTGGTATCACACAATATATTGTACAGTTCAATAGGTTTTCATCATTTGACCGTATGAAGCGGGCAACTGCTTATGTGTTGAGGTTTATTCGCAACGCACGCACTCAAACCCAAGCCCGCAATACGGGACCATTATCAGTAGCAGAATTGACAGCTTCACTGCAACTATTGACCCGTCTTGTACAAGTTGAAACGTTTCCCAATGAATATTCTAAATTAAAACTTAACTTACCCTTACCAAAAAAGGGCGCTACTTCTAGACTTAATATATTTCTAGATGAGAATGACATTATAAGAGTCGGTGGACGCTTAAGTAATTCGCCTAACTTTGAGTATGACAAACGTCATCCCATACTCTTATCTAGTAAACATTACTTCACATTGCTTCTGTTCCAGCAACAACATAAAACCCTTCTTCATGCTGGGCCCCAGTTGCTTTTGTCCACTTTGCGTGAGAATTGGTGGCCGCTGGGTGGCAGAAGCCTAGCACGACAAGTTGTACACGCATGTGTACAATGTACACGCATAAAGGGCATAACATTGACACCCATTATGGGTAATTTACCTGCTTCACGGTTAGAACCTGGGTTTGCTTTTATTCGGTGTGGTGTGGACTATGCTGGTCCATTGCTCGTTCTAAACCGTAAGGGTAGGGGCGCTAAGCTTCAAAAATGCTACATTTGCCTGTTTGTATGCTTTGCAACGCGTGCTATCCATTTGGAGCTTGTTGGCACTCTATCATCAGAAGATTACTTGCTAGCACTCAAAAGATTCATCTCTCGCCGCGGCAAACCGCTGCAGATATATTCAGATAATGGTAAAAATTTTGTAGGGGCAATGAAAGAGCTTTCTATAATGTTTACTTCAAATTCACAACAGATAATTGATACTCTTTCAAATGATAGTATTGAATTTAAATTCATTCCGCCTTATTCACCACATTTTGGAGGCTTGTGGGAAGCTGGAGTCAAATCTTGTAAACATCATCTCAGGCGTGTTGTAGGAACTGCAAACTTAACATACGGGGAGTTCAGCACGGTCTTGACACAGATCGAAGCCGTCCTGAACTCCCGTCCTATATCGCCTCTTTCCACAGACCCCCATGATCTTTGTCCGTTGACACCAGCTCATTTTCTCATCGGCCGGCCACTCACCTCACCAGCTGTCGCGGATGTGAAGGCAACGCCCATCAACCGGCTTACCCGCTTCAAGAGGATAGAGCAAATAAGGCAACATTTCTGGACAAGATGGACAAAGGAATATGTATCCGAATTACAAATCCGTTCCAAATGGAAGACGGATAGTCAAGACATAGCTTTATACACACTTGTACTCATCAAGGAAGATGGCCTGCCGCCCATGAGATGGCGCTTGGGCAGAGTTTTACAAGTGTTCGTCGGACGAGACGGCGTAACGCGGGTGGCGACTCTTCACACTTCAGCGGGACCTATCCAGCGGGCGTTCTCGAAAATTTGCCCTCTGCCCATTCCACCAGCTGCTGTTGAATGAGACCCCGACCACATCGACCTGACATCATTTCGGAAGCTGGCACTTCCAAGGCGGCCGGCATGTCATCGCAACTGGCATTATATGTTAATTTTTATTTTATTTTCTCTGTGGTTTCTTATGTCATTGTTACATTACGTCACTTCCCTAACTGATTACTTCACTCACTTGCTGCATTAAATATGATAATATGATTAAAATATTAAAAACGAAGACAAGAAAAAACCTTTATTTTTACTGAAATCATCTGCACGAACAAGCCATCATATCTATAATGTAACAGTAATAAAGAAACCAATAAAATAAAATGTGTTGGTTACTCCATAATTATTACAAAAGGAGCGATCAAATAACAACCATAACAAGGTCCTAGGAATCAAAATCAATGCAATTACCTTCAACTAGACATCAAGTGGATAAACTGACCTGTATATTCAAGGACGCGATCAGCTCCTGCACTTGTCTCTCTTTGACTGCTGTGTGGTCTATGCGCCATGTAGACGAGTCTGCTAGGTCGAAGGTCCGGGTGATAATCACATTCCTCTTGCCGCGCTGCTGGTACAACTCAATCTCTATTGCTGATTCCTCGCACCCGCTGCGTACATACTCTGATATCTGCAATAAATAAATCTATATATGTATAGATATTCGGGACCAATGAATCTGGGTCTCTATCTTAATATTTATAAACTAGCTGTTGCCCGCGACTTCGTCCGCGTGGTATTTAACAAAGACAACCGTTGACAACAGCCTGCTCGCCCATTCTGAGCCCGCGGGACGCATTGCAGGTTGTTGCTATCAAACTTAATCAGGCGCTGCGCTGCAACATTGGTTTTAATTTTTTTTCGTGAGATCCTATTTTTTTTTTTCTAAAATAAAAGTAGCCTAAGTTACTCCTTGTTACATCAGCTATCTGCCAGTGAAAGTCCCGTCAAAATCGGTCCAGCCATTTCAGAGATTAGCCGGAACAAACAGAAAGACAGATAGACAGACAGACAGACGGACAGACAGACAGACAGACAAAAATTGTAAAAGATGTTGTTTCGGTATAGGTAACGTGTATACATCCAAATGCACTTAGTAAAAAGCGGTTATTTTAATATTACAAACAGACACTCCAATTTTATTTATATGTATAGATGTATAGATTACGTGTCACGGTGTTTGTCCGCTATGGACTCCTAAACTACTAAACCGATTTAAATAAAATTTTGCACACTGTGTGCAGCTTTATTCAACTTGAAAGATAGGATAGTTTATATCTCAATTTATAATGGCAAATATTTAACTATAAAAATATTTCCTAGAAATAATGTATATGGCAAAACAACGTTTGCCGGGTCAGCTTGTATTTCTATAAAATATATCTTACAATCGGCTTTCGGTGCCATTATCAGATTGTTTATGGGCTGGCAACTGACAGGTGTGGTATGTTCTTTCAGCGGAGAATGCCTCTTATTTTATTTGTTTGTTATTTTTTCACTTATTAGGTGAGGTCTGTATGGTCACGTTTAAGCATTGTAATTGATGTTGGCTCACTAAAGGCTGTGGTCAAGCTGTAGTGCATGCTGTACATGTGAGTGCATGAATTCTTTGTAAAACCTTGTTCTGCATTCAATTTGTAGCGACCACTTTAACCGCGCCATAAGCTATACAGATAGCGCTGCAGTCGCATACAGAACAATAGACAATTCTCAATACAATCCTGAAACGCGCTATGGGAGTTTTCGGAGCACGTGACATATATACTAGATCCCGACAAGAACCTTGGGGAGTAGCGGCCGCCCCGCCAGGCATACCACCCGCCTGGCTGGAAGATCTACACTTTTCCGCCAAACATTTGTTCCTTAACTGTTTTATTGTGAAGATACAACATCTCAAACTATGGTTAACTATGTGTATGATTCATTCAAATTTAGAATTAAATAACAAATCTATTTATAAATGTGTTTTTAGTGGAATTTTTAGAGACGTTGACAGAACAGTTCAAAGGGTTTTAATAGTGATAACCTATATAATACGTAAAAACGCTCTTCCACCGTGAATTCTAGAACTATCAATAAATAAAATTGGAGTGTCTGTTTGTAATATTAAAATAACCGCTTTTTACTAAGTGCATTTGGATATATACACGTTACCTATACCGAAACAACTTTTTTTACAATTTTTGTCTGTCTGTCTGTTTGTTCCAGCTAATCTCTGAAATGGCTGGACCGATTTTGACGGGACTTTCACTGGCAGATAGCTTATGTAACAAGGAGTAACTTAGGCTACTTTTATTTTAGAAAAAAAAAATAGGATCTCACGAAAAAAAATTAAAAGCAATGTTGCAGCGCAGCACCTGATTAAGTTTGATAGCAACAACCTGCAATGCGTCCCGTGGGCTCAGAATGGGCGAGCAGGCTGTTGTCAACGGTTGTCTTTGTTAAATACCATGCGGACGAAGTCGCAGGCAACAGCTAGTTAATTCTTGTTTCTGTTATGGTCAACAGTTTAAAACATAGTTCAGATAATAAAGATATACATTGATTTGGTTCTCTTAAATCTAATATTAGTAGATGTCAACCACCTCAGACCTTTCGTGACCGTGGTTGCTGTAAAGCAGCCGAAACATGGTTAACAAAAAAAAGTATTTAATGCGATAAAATCCATAAGATTAGTTTATTTCAATTAGTAGAAGTTTTAAATATGTTCAACTCTAATATTTCAACTGTTCAGGTGGTCAAGGTGTATTATTGGGAGTTCTATGTAGTAGTAGTAGTCTCTGACCAATTTTTGGTAAAACTTTACTTATAATAACTATAATTTCTAGTTTGTTTATGGGTACTACACTCAGTAGCAATTAATCTGGGCTACCAACCAACACAAACCTTAATAAATCTATGAGAATTCAGGGTTTAAGTGAGTTGATTACGAAATTACTAGGATAACTTGTTTTTTGTGAACAATTAGAAACAAAAGCAAAAAAAAAGATAAAAACATACTAATATTGTAGCCTTTTTACTGGCATTTACACAATTACAGCAACTGTAGACTTTTAGTAATTTTATTTAGGTAGATAACATTAAATAGGTTATCTATGGAACACTTCATATTAGAATAAGTATTCTTATTTTCAGATATATTAAGGTTTATTTGGTGGGTGGGATACATTGCTCCCGGGTGTATTAATGAGCTCACCTTCTTGGCACGACCTATAACACTGGTCTTTCCGCACAGCCCAAGGATAATCGCACACACAAATGTAGACTTTCCAGTGCCGTTTGGACCAATTATCAAGTTCAAAGACTTTCCAGGATACAATTCCACCTTTTTGTATGTTCTATAAACAAAAGAAACATGTTTATTGTATACCAATTGTACTATCTTCCTTCAATAGCAAAGTGGCAAATTATAGTATCATTTATGTTATATCATAATATGTCTAGGACATCATGATTTTATAATGATGTGACCGGTAACATTTGACTGCTAATCGTATAGATTGTATAGATGTATGTCATATAAATACGGTACAGTAATATGCCCCTAAATAAGAGGTAAAGCAAACTTACACAAAGTTCTCTAGAGCGATTCTGTAGATACAGCCGGCTCTTACGCCTTCTGTATTCACGACTTTAGACATTTCTCACTTTAAAATATACACATAATCATATGGAGAGTATATAAATAATGGAAAAACAAATATTAACGGCTGAAAAACAAGTATTTGCCGCCATATATAATCAGTTCAGTACGTACGTATTACATACACGGTCGGTACGTACATATTCAATTCTTTGTATAGTGTTGTACAGCATGCAAAATCGGGTGTAGGTGAATAACAATATCGATTTTTATTCGTCTAATAAATAACATAGGACGGATAAACCCTATTACAAATGTTATATGTGAATAAGGCTAGCGCATCATGAAACGTGTCATGAAATTTATAAGGATTATATTTATCATAATTCTTAATAACAAATCTGTGGATCGTTCCTACTGCAGTAAGCTTGGCTATGGACTGTTCGCTCGATTGCTGTGAAATGTGTAAGTAAAAACAGTCGTCCAATTTCAGCCTGCACAGCGCAATACAGCCGGTTTGCAGTATTCTGACATCAACCGTCTAAAATTGAAATTTCAGGAACTCATTGGCCTTAAAATATTGAGGTTTTAAAAACCTAAAGAAATATGTTATTATAAAAAAATATTCATTCTTTACGAAATGCAATACGATGAAATAAAATGGATATGAAAATGGCCTCACCCACAACTAAGCGGGTATTTTGCCAATGTCAAGTAATTAATAGCAATAAAACATTCAATAAATACACATTATAAATAAAATAATGGATGTGACATGATGATATGAAAAAGGCAATACACAAAACTTTATATCGGCACAAGGCTTATATATCGATTAGAAAAAATGGACATCACTACTCCATGCGTATTTCTATCCACCCGAATGTCACTTTGACAAATAAACACATGGGTTGCTCACAATGAAATACAAATTAGCGCTCTACGTTCAGTTTTATGTTGGTTGACGACAATTTAGTTATAATACCTGTAGTAGTTAAGACTCTCAAAGTCAAGAATAAAAAACATTACACACCTTCTAAAAATATTCCCATGATCCCAGCAAAAATAAAGGTTATTCCAGGCTACGTTTTGTTATAATGCATGCATAAGCTTTTCTATATTTTTTAACAGTAGCAACCCGTGCTGCAAATCGACGAATCGCAGCCCCGTGTTGGGCGAACTTGAGCAAACTGACCGAACACCAACCAACCAAACGCACGAAACAAACCGATTTCGTTCGTCGGACTTCGACGTGTTCGTCTGTCGCCTTTCGATAGATAGATTGCCGCGTCTTGTGCATTATCTTTTATTCGGATGTTTGTGTATGAAAACTATTAAAAACATATAAAATCTTTAACGATTGTGCGCTCTAAAGGCTCATTTTAATTAAAAATCCTTGCGAAATTCGTATTTTCAGTGAAGTTCAAGTGCTAACATCGTTTTCCCCCTGTGCCTATTACATGTTTATAAATATTGATTTGTTGCATATTGTGTTTTCTAACGATCTGTTGTGTCTGAAATGTGAATTAAAATGTAGGTGATTGTAATTTTACATGACATAATATGTGGTGAAAACGAAAAATGCAACTGATACACAGCCAGCTTATGTTGACGCGATCGATGTAACGCCGTGTTTAGTTGGAGATATTTTTTCGTGTTTATTTTTTTATAATGGAGGGGACTACAGAGAAGGATTGTTCACCATTATGGAATCTATATCAGCAAGTCGTTTCGGATATGAAGGTATGTCTTATTTTTATATTTTCATTGTAAATTTTGTGTAACACGGTGTACTTATGGCAGATTTCGTTTCTCAGTATTCCCTCAAGGTGAATGCTATCATCTATATTAGAAGCTCCGATAATCACGACCAATTATTAGTTATCACATACCATAAGCTCACTGAAAATATTAGGGAATGTAGGTAGTTGTATAAACAAAGCTATACATAAATACTCTTAGCCCACTACTAAAGTTGTTTTAAATTCAATGTCTCATTATATTTACCTCATACATTTATTTTTAAATGATTACAAAATATTATTTTAGGCATTCCGTAGTTGACACAAGTAAATTTTCCTGCATTTCAAGTCGGACCATGCAGTATCATATTTAACTCTAATGTATTAATAATACCAGTAGTTCCAGCGTTATTGAAATTTTTAATCTATACAATAATATCTATACAAGTTATTATATACTTGGATCATCCTCCATCCTTTGTACTGTACCTATTCACAATAAACGCTTTGCTTATCTTAGGACCATACTGTTGGTGTTTGTCTGTTGATATATAATATTTAATTTAAGTAATTTAGATTCACAGCATGCAATACTAAGTCATCATCAAGTATGTTACTTTAAGTCGTAGTATGTTTAGCATTACTTAAGTAATTACTAAATATAAATGACCTACAGATGAGTTGGATATGAGTGGCATGCTTAATTACACTTAGCTAGCTTTTGTTGTTGGTTTTGCTTATATTATACTCTAGAATTCTTTCACTTACAATGTAAGGTTGTGATAAGTTATTATGCTAGAGCCATACGAAAATAATCTTAGTGTCCAGGCATTAATTCCCTAATAGTACCTTTGTGCTGGTAAATAGATATTAACTAGGATTCAATTGCTTATTATTTACTCTCCAATTTATAGAATGTTTAATCAGTTTTCAATTGCAGAACAACAGTAATTAAAATTTGGGATTCTGCTGTGTGAAGTTCACTTCATTTTGTAATAAAATATTTATGAAGCTTGTTCCTATATTACTTTTTTATTTTCTGGACATTGTTGCAAAACTTCACAGTCATATAGCTATCTACAATTTATTAACCACAGATTTTTTTGCTTAATATGTGAGAGTTAAACTCCAAAACTACTCAACCAAAACACATTATTAACTTGGCTCCTCAGTATTCTATTCAAACTACCTACCTAGCCATTTCAACTTGATAAAAAAAAACAACTTATTGAGTGCCCAAAAACAAGTCTATCGTGTCTGTAAACAATGTCCTTTGCCTGATCAGAATGCATAAAAAAATGCAGTCTGCATATTAATTATCTGTTTGATTGCTAATTCGTAATATTTCTAATGTCAGACACGTTTATTTTGCAACACATGTGTGTATAAAATATGCATTGACTTAAGATAAAATAAGTACAGTGGTGTTGTATTACTTAGATACTTGCCTGTCTATTCGCCTATTTATCTAATGAAGCCTAGAATAAAAAAACCATTGATCTACCTACGGTGATAGGCCATAGCCAAGGTTTGGTGGTTCCAAGCAGGGATGAACTCTGTACCTATGCGTTTTAAGAGGTTTCAAACACGCTCCACACCTTCCGATCCGATCCTAATTATCGGATGAAATCGGATAATGTGTAGGTTAGCTCGATGTCTTAAATTAGGATTTAGTTCTATGGCCAATACACATAAAGTTTTCGCAGAGGGTTAGGAAAGCAATGGAAAGCCAAGGCCTTCGGAAATTACAGGCGCGATGGTGTTATACCCCATTGGTCAGATTTTTTAATGACGAACACATGAACGATATATGCGGTCCTACACTGAGCCTCGCTAGTATTATGGGTACCATACAACGGACTGGGGGCGAACCGTGTATATATATATATAATACTAGCTGTTACCCGCGACTTCGTCCGCGTGGTATTTAACTAAGTCACAACCGTTAGCAATAGCCCGTTCGCGCGTTCTGATTACTAAAATGACTATTAAAAAATAGGGGTTGGTGATAGAAGGGTGAAAGTTTAAGGTAGTATTATATTTTTAATGCCACATTATAAAAAAAAAATGGCCAAAAAATTAAAAATAAATGTTAGGGGTGGACAACCCTTATCACTTAGGGGTATGAAAAATAGATAATAGCCGATTCTCAGACCTACTGAATATGTATATAAAATTTCATAAAAATCGGTCAAGCCGTTTCGGAGTAGTATGGTAACAAACATTGTGACACGAGAATTTTATATATAAGATTTGTATAGATATTAAACATCCATGAGTCGGGTACAATCATTCGTGCTCATCGCACAAAGTTCGTCCCTATCAGGATTCGGTCCCGGGCTCAGCGCCGGTATCCTCGATCAGGTTCTCAAAATTAATCATGCTAGCCACTTCATCCTTATGACGCTAGCTTTAAAAAAATATCATATAAGTGGCATGATGAAGTCAGAAAATTCTCATAAGTCATTTGCAATATTTTTATCATCACCACAAGGCTATCGCTAAGGTCAAGTTTATACAGCTTTTTAAGTATATTTTATATACCAATAGCACTCGTTATTATTGCGATAGCAGATGTGATGTCATTGTTTTATTTTGTCGATGATTGTACCGTACCTATAAGGCTCGTTTCACACACAAACGGTAACGTATACGGCACGGGCTCAATCTTCGAGCAAAACCGTTCTGTGATTGAAGTGTACTGAACGCATGGTTGGTACAGGCACCAGCGACCGTGGAAATGCGAAAGGTCTACGCCCGTGTGTGCAATCGGTCGCCGTTTATACAGAAACCGTGCGGGTGTGTGTATGAAATGGGTATAACGTATAACACCACCGTGGCCTCCAAGGGTACGTTAAGAATGCCTTCACATGAGACGATCTGAAGTTGTCTATAGGACTTTACGAAGGGCACAACTTGGGACCCAGTCTGTAAGGACGATTTGTAGGGTCCCTACCAATTTGCAAGTCAATGGCTATCTTGCCTCTTGACATACCCATTTGTAGGCGCCCTAGCAACTGGCTTCTGCATATTGGGCGCTAAGTTGTGACGTCCTTAGAGGCTTAAAGACAACTTCAGATTATTGTGACGCTTTTAACGTGCCCTCCAAGGCACGGAGGTGATCTAACATATAAGGAAAAAGTGTCTACTAGGTAGGGTAGTGAGAAGTCAGAAAAGATCGGATAGCTGGATAACCTAAGCATTACCTACAGTAGCGACAGCAATCATTTGAAGGGTAACATCACTCCAGTCAATTATTTTTAAGAAGCCATCAAAAACCCCGGTGGCTTGTTGGGGTGGTCGTTTGCATATTAGTGTGGACAAATCGACACTTATTTAAAAAAAAATATATTGCTCACATCGTAAACATTTCAGTAAGTATCTACTAATACCAGCCGATGCTAACGCTAGAATAACTATCGCTTCGTTAAATGACAGCTGTAGCGATGCCGGATATCTACTTCCCTTTGAATTTTAAATAGTTCGTTCATAATTAGAATCGACTTGCAACGGGTCCAATTTTTGACCATCATTAGTTTTTAAACGAACCTTCAATCGACGGTAAAGTGGTAATGATTTAGTAAAATCGTAGATCGAAAGACCAAGATCCCCTGCACACTACTCCTACTAGGTTTGAAAGTGAGAGTGAGATAGAACGATCGAACAATAAGAAGACTAACATCTTTATGCATTTAGTTGCTATCAACCTATGCACTCATACATCAGATGTCATAGCATAAGCATACCATGACACATCATAGCATAAGTTCTACCGCTAGCATATGCAAGACGCCATTTGCATATGCTAGCGGAAGGTGTGGAGCAGCGTCTGGAATCTGAATGCATAGAAAAAATAATGAGTTGGGCTTATTGTAAGCTTTGGTAAGACCTACGTTTAGTATATTGATGTATGAATGTGATATGTGCACTAGCTACTGAACAATAAAATCTATGCAAAATGCTCTATACATAATGTTCTCTATGGTTTTCTCTCTCTCATCTATGGCTTCTCCTCTACATAGTTGGTTTTGAAAAGTTTATTGAGTATTCAATTAAAATTATAATAATATTAATCACAAGAAGTCTATATTTTTCACCCCAGGGCCCTTGGTACCAGCCACATCAAATGTATAGGACTAGATAATCGTTTGGCTTAGTTGTAGTATATTCACGGAATATGTGCCAACTGCACATCGTCTGCTTTCTAATACAAACTGGAGTGTGAAATGCCGTGCATTTTCTACGTAGATTGTTTCAATTGAATCAGACTTCATGGCGAAGAACTGAATTGAAAAAACTTGAGATGTGACAAGGGACACCCGGATGGAACGAAGTTCCTTTATTATTTTTTATTATTTATTATGTACAAAAAATCAATAATTTTGGGAAACAAAAATATTTCGCCCGCTGGTGGGCTCGAACCACCAACCTTTCGGTTAACAGCCGAACGCGCTAGCCAATTGCGCCACGGAGGCACTTGTGCAATGTCTCGAAAATACTGACCATTATGTAAATGCAAACGACAAAGATAGCAAAAAGTGTCGTTACAACATTTCGTCTTAATTTTTTTTTAATTACATTATAGGCAAGTATTTGATCTCGATCTCACCTGATGGTAAGTGACGATGAGATCTACGATGGAGCATACTTGCCTAGGTAGGAAGGCGGCAGTAGATAGAGACGCTACATTCACTAGGCACATGCAGCGCAACTGATCTGACCCGCCATCCATGAATGGCAACACCGAACATCATGCCGGAACACGGCTAGGCCGCTTGGCGACATGGCTTTGTTCAGTGGGTGGTGACTAGCCACGGCCGAAGCCTACCACCAGTAGAGTTGTCACCTGGTTGGCACCACCCAGGGTCACGTGTAGGGTATCTCGAGGGTACTTAATTCTCCTACGGACGAAGGTGACTCGACTCCATTTTTTTCTGTCTCGCCCCCTTTCGTAACGCGCGATAAGGAACTTCGTTCCAAAAATTCGGAGTAACGGACATAAATACTTGCAAGGTTGCATAGGTTGGTTACGTAAACAATCATACTAAAATGGGTAGTTCCTTTTGATGCAAATAATTCTCTATTCTAACGAGGCAGTTTATTTAATCTTACACAACGAATACAAAAGATTTTACAGCCCGGTATTGTTCTTATTTAATGAATTAGCTTTGAAAATGTTATGTTAACAATTGTATCGTTTCGTGAGTAATATAAAATGTAATATATACAAACGTAAAGTTCAAATGCAGTGGCTGTAATCGAAAACGGCTGAAAGTCATGATATCGTAAAACTTGAGTATATTATGTGGCTTTGTTTTGCTGGAACTATGTCTTCGGACATAAATCAAAAATCATCGGTAACGTTATCTCTGAGTATATGTGAAACATCTATCGTTTTTATCGAAAACTTACTGTTACCTACCATTTTATATATTTAGATCACCGAGCAGCAGTTGCCACATGCATTGCTTACCAGAGAACAATTTGTGGGGCGCACGCTCTGTTAAGCGATGAAAAACTTCCTACGTTAAACGCACGAAACTGAACTTATTGCCGATGCGATGTATTACTGTTGAAACGGGTGTCATTAAAAAAAAACAAGTCGAACACGCGTGCGATTGGGTTCTGTTGAATAGCACTTTTAAAAGTGCAGGGACCAGAGATAAGATACCTAATTGAAACTCACTGGCTTTTTGATGGAATGATTGATTCAAGGAAGTGCGTGCAGTGTGAAACCTCAGGGAACGATAAAACCCTCTGATTTGATCTAATCATACAGGATGTTAAAAAAGGCAATTAGGTTAACTTGATTAAATCCATATAAAATGATAAACGTATGTGAAGTAATAAAATAAACTTTCAATACAATAATAATAATATTTTTCGGCATTATTCAAATCTTTTACAAACTTGAAGTCCGTATGTTCAAAATTCCGGTGAAGTACAAGACCGTCTTCTTTGACCCAGAATTTTTGCCTGCAGGAATCTTGTATTGTCGGAAAGCGGAGTCTATGAAAACAATTTCCCTAAAGAAGAGTGATATTATCTATGGGTCTATGTCGCCTTGTTATAAAGGGAGTATATATGAAATAACTTGTGCACCAACAGAATTACCATCAATATCCTTTTCTGATTCAATTAATTATGACCCAAAAGTAGTCGTGAACTCATTACAAACAGTGTACAAATAGAAGTAGCCTTAACTTTCCAGACGAGTTATACAAACTCCAAAAACGTCTCATTTTTTTCCTCCATTCGTCCAATCGTTATAACTTTAGTATTAAAAGCTTTTATTGCGAAAATATTTTTTTATCTAGTCACGTTGACCTTTGAAAGGTGACTCGTAAGCCGAAAGGTCACACAGCGCTTAGAGGGTCGAAGCTCGGGTAGTTTCTTGATCTATTGTGATTTGTGAAGCTTATTTTCATCAAAGATGGTATTACATATTTGCGAAGGCTTTTAATTATTGATGCATGAAATGGAATTTGAAAAGTATACGTCTAGCTTATACACCTACAACTTACTTTTTAGAATCTACAGGTTGAATACCTAAAAATGTATTTCTAATTTTAGATGTAAGAGTTGTCATTGCATATATTTTATGTACTTTCAGTCTCCTCAAATAAGATCTCATTGAGCCAGCTTCAAGCGTACACAACTTTCAGCAATATTTTCTTTAAATTTATATATGATCTGTTCTCGGGGTTGTTTCAGAGTATCTGTTGTCAGAATGTTGTTTATATGTTACGTCATCCGAAAACTCCTATAGCGCGGTTCAGGATTGTATGGAAAATTGTAAATTGTTCTGACAACTAATAGACAGTGGAATTATCTTAATAGTTCCACTATCTATTAGTTGTCTTAGAGAGAATTGAGGGAAAATTAATCCATCAAAAGGTCTGTGGTTTTATGTTAATTTGGAAATCTATCATTAAGTTTAACCACATCAAACACTCGGTTTTGCTTCCAACTTACAAAGACCCCACAGTGGAGTCTTAGCCCAAAAAAATATGACTCAACGCGAAGTTCAAAACTGGGATGTACGCTGTATCGTGCTATGTATCGCTAAGTACAAAAGGTCGATGCACAAAACTGAACACTCCCGGACTTTTTCCATCGCGATCATCTCATAATCCACACCTCTCCTCAGTACATCAGTTCGCTACTCTCGTATACGATTATTAAATGAGTTTGCAAGACTGCTTGAACCTGTTAGGGGACCTACTTAGCGCGTGCGAAGCACCGGTTTTCGCGTGGCCCGTATCTGGGACGCCTCCGCCGTGTCTACAGTAGACAATTGAAATAGGTTACTTCGTCTTTGGAGTTTCCTATACACCTATAGTCGTAAATCATAATTGGTAAGTACGGTAAGTTTATGAGTGTTTACCTTTTAAATAGGAATGCTTAGACCTTATTTTTTGGTAACAGACAATTTGACATGTACTGATGAGGAATCTATCCTGCGTGAAAATGTTAAAAATAATGTCATCTAGTCTAGTTATCATCGCGACCCCGACCACCAAAGGCTTAGTTCTATTGAGTTGAATTGATTTTAGACATCCTTTTTTAGCTATAAGTCGCTCCTAGGTGCATGTTGCAGCTTGAGTAGTAAAAACGAGCATACCGTTTCTATTAGATCGTCTATGAAGGAAGTTATAATGTGTAACACAACGTCTAAGAAAACAATTAGAGGACTGATTTATTACGGCAAAATCTCGAAAAATTAAGCAGGTAAGTTACTGTTTCACCATAAATTTATCAACGACCGGCCGGACGGTTATCGGAGCCTAACAACTGGGTATTCATACGCCCATGACTCGAATTAGACCCATCTTTTTGCTACCGAGTCTCGCATCACTTGCCACACTGTATGTAATGTGTTGCAAGATGTGTGTAATACAGTTAATTGGACCGTTTGCGAAAATCGACCTGACTTGTTTATAAGGTTTCGTGATTCAAAAACGCTTAAATATAGCATTACAGTGTTTTATGCCAGCCTATTTATTTGACCGAAAAGTGAGGAAATAGACATGATGGATACATTTAGTACTAATAACTATTTTATTATTGCGAATAGCAATCTCAAAAAAAAATAAAGGATAAAACAAGGATAGGGTTTGAGACAGTTACTTATTATTCATTCTATAATCACTCAAGGTATAAAATGCATGTAGACTCCGTCCGCGGATCGGTATCGGGCGCTTGCTGTACTCATCAGCTAATTCCAAAACCTGTTTTTTTAATTGGAATTATTTTTCAATTTATTAAAGATAAGCCGAACAAAGCATTTACGTCAGCGTTTGAAAGTCATGTCGGGTAACAAGTACATAATATATTATTTTGCTTAATTAATTTTCTGAAAGCACATTAGCTGTTAAATGGTCAGTAAACTCTGTGCTGATATCATCAGTTATATCTCCATGCGTTACTCGATTGTTGAGATTGTTTAGTGGGATTAGAGTGTGAAAGGAGATTGAAAACACGGTTTTTTTTTCTCAGATTATTTTTGTGGTGGAAGTTGTTCGTTTGGGGAATGAACTCAGATTGTAGACGGCTACATTCCTCCCACAGTGTATGTGTTGAAGTAGCTGCTGATAGCCTATCGACCTTACCATCAATGACGCTGCACACCTGAAACAATTCGTACTAGTCCAGTGCCATCTCTATTATAAATTCACCAAGAGTTTTACGGCCATCATAGTCAAGTCTATTGAACGCAATAATGTTACGACCCCCGTTTTGGGGTGAGATGTGCAGGGGTGCGTATTGATTTTCACTATACAAGGTTAGGGTTACGATTTCGACTCGGTATACGTGATCTGTTTGACGATTTGAATGTTTTTGTATCAGGATTTTGCGGTCATTACTTAGAGGATTAATGTTTTCTTCTTGATCCATTGCTCATAGAGGGATATCGATACAGTTATATGCATCACGTAAGATAAAAAAAATGTTGCACAAAACAAGTATTGTCCCTATGTAGAATAGCTGGCGATAATTCTGCTGAAGTCGCCATAGTGTTTTGCTGATCATGTTCATTACAATGTGCTCAGAAAGCGTGAAGCTTGCGATTAGTTTAACGTGCTTATTGTTATCATCAATATTGAAATTTAATGCATTAACTACCTTGATGCCTGACCTAAATAATAATTAAGTACCTACATTTAGTTTAGCCCATACTAATTAACCGACCGTAACGCATCTCCATCGACGATAGTAAAAGTCTCCGCACAAAATGTCCGGGGACTTTTTCTATTCTCAGAAAGTTCTTAGCATTACATTTCTACATTATCTTTTCTTAGTTCTACATTAAGCATACATGAAATTAGGAGCAATATTGTTGAGAATGTCTAAATAATTAGCATTTTGAAAGTAAGATCATATTACTTTCCGCTTGGTGTGTTTCCAGAGATATTATTTACTTTGTTTTCCATAAAATCTTGCGCTAACTAACATTCTTTACTTTCCCTCTTTGAAGATGTTAAGATAATTTTAAAATTTTCTAACCACACAACTCTCATCCATCATTGAAAACATAAAACATTGTACTCAGAAAAACAGTTCAACAAAATATTTCCGAGAAAGTCGGCTGTGACCACAGAAGTTTTGCCGGCGTGGTACAATATATTCCATGGCACGCATAATGAGGTATTACCATACATGTCGTACGTGGCGCGTTCTACGTCCCCTGGTGGTACGGTTCACAAAAGAAAGAGACTAAAGTTTTTGTACAAGATTTTGTGGGTCCAACTAATGGACTACTACTAATGGATTACTGGTGACTAGCAAAACCTTTAATCTTGTAGAATTATAGATTATAACGGAAGATAGGTGGCCCCAATAGAATTTTGTATCAGCACTTTCATAAGACGTTTGATTATTATTTTACTGGTTTGCACTAGCTACGAGCTAAATGGCCATTGTCTACCATTATACAGCGTAATAGTCACAAATTTCTAATCAAAACTAGCGTTTATTTTATAAATTAACATCTCAATAAGCAAAGGCATCTCAAATTTGATGGCAAATTAATTTTAACGCCTAATACGAAAAGTGCAAGGTGACAGTTGAAAGGAGTCAAAATACTTGAGCAGGGATTGCGTAAGAAGCTATAAAGGTGCAAGGAGGAGGTAACATAATAGAAGGGTATAGCATGAAATCTAATATGTTGCGTAAGGCGTTGATTTTGTCAATCACCTTTAGCCTTTCAATGCTCTTGAACAGAATTCAAAATTGGGTGAACCCTACCGCAACGTTACAATCCTTTTTGCATTGCTGGAACTGTCTTTCACTAATATTATAAGCGTGTGCCGCTCTAGCTATATAGAAAGTGCTCATACATAAGCGTTACAAAGAAAGTGTCATTATATTTACACGGCATGACATTAAGATAATGCCATAATAATAGGCTCATTGTGCAATGATTAAATTGAGAATAGATGGGCCTGTGTGCCCAACGTTACGATGGTCTTTGGATGATGAATGGAGCTCTGTGAACCATAAGTAATTATTGATGGAGATGTAAAAGTGAGTCCAAAAGTCCAAATGTGTATGTTAGTGGAAATGAAGAAACTATGGAACGGTTTATAGCAAAGTCTTCGTTCAAGTTTTGTCCACCCTTTAGATGATCATGGTCATCTAAAGGTTGGCAAGAATTTAACCATTTCGCCATTGACTTAGTAGATACAGACTATGTAGGCACTGTAGGTCTCGCTCCTGTCGCATTTGTCTCATTCTCACCTATGAATTAAGAAAAAGAAAGAGCGACTCGATGCGACATAATGCCAAGACGGCCTTGTTTTGTCCCGCGTATATCAAATAGCTTTACTTCTGTAAGCTATTGTGATGACCTTGTATCTTTATCGTCTATTTATTTTAGTCGTCTTATTGCTATCGGTCCAATTATTTTTGGCTACAAACAAGATTAGAACCCAAAGCCATGAGCAAAAAGTCAATTTCATAATAACTCGCAGTAACAACCGAACGAATTATAAAGCGGTTACATAATATTTTAAACAAGCATGAAGTGCAATAATATCGTTGTTCGAGTCAGCGACGATGACGGTCGACGATTTGCTGACATCAATGGCCTTATTTTGTTTAGGTCTTCGTTTTTTGTGCAATTATTTAGTTCGTTTGCTTTCTTTGTCGCTCTTGTTGGTAATTTCCATGAACGTGTTCGTGGATTTTTAAGTCGGTAATTACAAAACATATGTGATTAATAAAATAAAATAAAATTGAAAATCTAGAAAACGTTTTCAGTATTTTATGGAAGGAAACTGCTTTTTAAGGCCATTTTAAAATTGATTATTGTATTTCTGTCAGCTTTATAATTGTTACTTAAAGCAATTAGGGTTGATTCATATGTCTAGCCTTCATTAATCTATTATGGAAACTTGATTTAAGAAAGTTGTATATTTGGGCCTTGAATCATGTGACATTGGCGGTGCTCTTAAAATGTTCGTCGGTCGTTAATCTTTCCAAAAAAGTATACTTTATTGTTAAGCATTAGCTTAAAAGGCTAGCAACAAAGAACCATTTGGCTGGCCAGTGACCTTTGCTAAGGCGTATTTTAGATCCAATAAAAATAATAAAAAAATACCACAAGATAAAACCACGACCTGTTCGGTTCCAAACTAAGCGGCACTATTGTACCATGGTTACCACACAATCGACTGGAAGCGGTCCCAGTATCAAAGAACTAATATTAAACGTTCATCGCTCGGGTGCAAATATTCGTGCTCATCACTCAAAGCGTACCGCGTAAAAACCGGGACGTTCGGTACAGAAAGGAGGGTCTTTAGCTACTGAGCCAATTGGGACATCAGAATTATTTACTCCAAGCTGTCCTTAATTCAATTTTAATACACCTACGTATCGTCTACAATGGCTGACGGCCCCGTGGGATATCGGTCCACCGTTATCACACAAGAATTAATGAGAATGGGACCGTCTCTTAACAAACTAGATAAAACCACGACCTGTTCGGTTCCAAACTAAGCGGCACTATTGTACCATGGTTACCACACAATCGACTGGAAGCGGTCCCAGTATCAAAGAACTAATATTAAACGTTCATCGCTCGGGTGCAAATATTCGTGCTCATCACTCAAAGCGTACCGCGTAAAAACCGGGACGTTCGGTACAGAAAGGAGGGTCTTTAGCTACTGAGCCAATTGGGACATCAGAATTATTTACTCCAAGCTGTCCTTAATTCAATTTTAATACACCTACGTATCGTCTACAATGGCTGACGGCCCCGTGGGATATCGGTCCACCGTTATCACACAAGAATTAATGAGAATGGGACCGTTTCTTAACAAACTACTGTATTGTGAGTAACGGCGCTAGGATTCATTATTGGCCCCGGTATTTTCTTTAGCGTCATGTATTAAATGTGTTTATTGATTAATGACAATTAAGACATGAGCTGACAAATAGAAGGTGCTGATACTTATTCCCCTAAAGCTAAAGAATTTGCCACAATTGTATGTCGAGTATATTTATATAAGCGTGGAGATGAAAAAATATTGTGTGCACAATGTTAATATTAATAACTAGCTGTTGCCCGCGACTTCGTCCGCGTGGTATTTAACTAAGACACCCGTTGACAACAGCCTGCTCGCCCATTCTGAGCCCGCGGGACGCATTGCAGGTTGTTGCTATCAAACTTAATCAGGCGCTGCGCTGCAACATTGGTTTTAATTTTTTTTCGTGAGATCCTATTTTTTTTTTCTAAAATAAAAGTAGCCTAAGTTACTCCTTGTTACATCAGCTATCTACCAGTGAAAGTCCCGTCAAAATCGGTCCAGCCATTTCAGAGATTAGCCGGAACAAACAGACAGATAGACAGACAGACAGACAGACAGACAGACAGACAAAAATTGTAAAAAATGTTGTTTCGGTATAGGTAACGTGTATACATCCAAATGCACTTAGTAAAAAGCGGTTATTTTAATATTACAAACAGACACTCCAATTTTATTTATATGTATAGATATCGCCAGTGGAATACATCAACTATACGGTCACACACTGAGCTATGCTTGTATTATAGGTACCGTACGATGGACTGCCGGCGGACCCAGTATATAATACTTATATTTGATATTCACAAACATTTGTGCTCATCACACAAAGTTTGTCTCTACCAGGATTCGGACCAGGAACCGTCAGCGCAGAAGGCAGGGTCACTACCAAGTTAGCTTATAAAGTTGTCAAACATTTTAAACTAATGATTCAATATAAGGCTTTCCGGATTTCACCGCGTATTTAATCCCAAGCAAAAACTTAATTTAAAATTGTATTTAGTGAAATTAATTTATCCAGCACTAGGATACACTCACTTAAAGAAATACACGTGTTAATTATTGTGTGGGATGACATAATAGATCATTCAAAGCTTTAAAAAAATCTTTATATATGCTAATTGTATACATAATAGCTTTACTTCGGAATATAGCATATAGGTGTGAATTGATTGATACTCAAGGTTGCAAAAACTCGTTTGTCGAATGTTATTTTTAGGTTTTGTATTTAAAAATAAACCTAAGGAATACTTAATTGATTCCGAAGTATAAAATAAAGTAAGAAAACAATACTGTTGCTCGAAGCATACTGGTAGGCCAGCCAATGTTACGTATGACTCAGCAAATACTTGAGTGAAATCATTGCCAAACTGCCTGCACGGGCTACATATTGGACTCCACCCTACGCCAACTTGGATTTAAGCTTATTTCAAGCTTAGTAATAAAATCCATAACTTGTTGTAAAAAGTTAAACGTTAAATAACGACATATAGGCTACATACATTTGCTACACCTCGGTTTCAGCACAACAATAGTTTATATTGATGATTTCATTGATTTGACAACATAAACTTTCCCTTCCCAGTAATATGATTTAAAGCTATCGTAATGTCGTTTTAGGTTGACCAATTACGCAGCATTTATTTTTACTTGCGAGTTTATTAAAAAGACGGCAATTGACAATCGTTATCTAAACAGCATACAAGCTTATAATAAAATATTTTTCTACGACCCAAGTCCCGTTACTCCATGTTGCGGTAATTATCCACGCTTGTGGAATGGTTGCACGCACACGTCATTGAAAATGATACGTTGACATGTATCCAGCGTCCGGTAAAGCGTTGCTTATTTTCGGAGATAACTTGAACATAGCGAGATGACCAATGCGAGTTAATTTCTCAAAACAAATACGGTATATTACTATTTATGGGGTACGAATGGTTGGACGGAAATCATCGCATATGTTTGGTGGGCCTCAAGTTTACTTACACCATCGTCTAACGAGGGAATGACATTCGCATTGGAATTGTCTTGTATTCCACCGTCGACATTTCATTTCATTCATCATTGAAACCTCTTTAACACATTTTGTACATCTCTTATTTAATGTAATATAAAACAATCCAAATTCAATCCTAAATGCAAAGCGTTACCAAATCGATTACAATGTAATTTCTCTAATAACGTGGCATGGCGCCCTGATGAAGCCCTAGATTGGTTTATTATTGGGAGTTAAATTTAGTGTTCAAAACATGGGGATATTGTTACAGTTTTCGTTTAAATAAAATTAGGCCAGAATAGGGGGCCTTGAGCTAGGGAAAACTAAATATTATTTGAGCTAATAACTCCGGTTTAATAATTGTTGTTTGTATGTTTTCTGTGCGGTTCAAGTGCCTCTGTTCTCCTGCTTATCATAGGAAGAGGCTATTAACTATTGGCAGGATATTTGGGACAGATATTACTTAATTATTTTTTTATATCGGGCGAGTTTACCATCTACTCATACTTTCTACCACTAAACTGTATTATTTACCGTTCAATAAAAATAAATTCTGAGTTAATCATGTTATTATAATGTGGGTGTGAAAGGATGTGTTCATGGTAGGTATTATAGGCGGAAAAGCCGATAAGCGGTATATATAAATGAGATCAGCATTTGGTTTGGTCTTACCTATCAAATCAAGGTCAGACTCAGGAAGTGACAATTTAAATTGGTAATATATTTAAAATGACGCCTGAACTAAATCAATGTTTTTCTTTATTTTCTTCTACATTTATGTGTACTGATGGACCTAAATGGCCTTTCCCCATTGTGTGGATCAGTGAATAGAATGGTAATGGCATCGTGGTTGGGGTGGAAAGTTTCTTGAATTGCCACCACCAGGCAGGAGGCGTATAGTAGAAGGTCCTCCAACAGGGAGGGTGGCTTATGACAAGAGATTGTCAGAGGACCAAGATGTGCGGACGTCATTGGCGGAGGCCTATTTCCAGCTGCGGACATCTTCTGGCTAATGAATCCATGAATGGTACGCTGTCACTTGCAATTTGTCGACACTACCACAACCAATCTGTCTAGCGACATTTTTGAATCTTAAACCTAAACTTAAACCTAATCCCTTATAAAGCCCTCAAGGGATTCTTCACGAACGTAACCTATTACGAGATATCGCTCACCGTCGTGTTAGGCTCCTACGTCTCCGTGAACCGACTCAATAATAGCCCGGGTCGGTGCACTTGAAGTAGGTCGAGGGCCCGAAGGGATGGGGGTGCTGTCGTTTTCAGCTGATTCGGCAGTTACATTCGTGTAGCTGGAAAACTTTGCACGTTGCGTGCGTTCGACGTTTTGCTTCAGTTTACCGTCTTTAGTTTGAATTAGTGAATTGATTGATGCGATTCTAATATGTTTTGTTCGAGTTAACGAGTGATTACTCGTCTTTATCGGATGTGGGTTAAGTAAATAGGTACTCAGTTTTGTGTTTGATGACTTGACATAATTCAAAGCTGTTATCAAAGTATTAGAAAGTAAGTTGAAAGTAATGGATAAAAGTATCAGCAAAGGTAAAGATATCGCTAACCATAAACAAAGTTTTAAGTGATGTAAAATCAACATTGTAAGATATGGCTACAATGTTAAACATTGTTATCGTCATTTAATAAGTACGCTTGTACTTAATAATGAACATCAAACAAGTACCCCACGTATTAAATAATACACTACACTAAGATAGAACATGATCTGTAATTAAAACATCGTCCCCCTGGCTTAAGTCGCACGTCACTGTAAGCTCCTATTCTAATTGCCTCGTCACTCTACCTTGCAAATATCGTTCAAGGAATTGATGTTACAAACTTATTATATGAATCTGAAAGTTTTTCGTATCAATAATTAGAGTAATCAGTAATGCGAAGGTGTTTTTGAGTTATCTTTGTTGTATCTAGAAAAAGCAATAATTTATTTAAACATATATATAGTCATTATTGTAGTGATAGGATGGTTTATTAAGTCGATGATTTTGTTATATATGCCTATATTGAGTACTGCACAATTATTTGGCTCATCGTTAGCTTTGTCGTGACCTGATTTTTTAATATTAAAAAATCGATTGTGAACAATTATTTTGTAATTAACATTAATATGCTGGTTAATTTTAAAATATTGACTTGCCAGATTTTTCTTTATTGAAGTTGGATCAAATTTTCAAATAATCAAACTGTATTATGTGTAGGTTGTTCTGGATGCATGTTTGTTGGTGGGTGGCGGCTCGCTCCGAGACTGGAATTGCTTTATTATTGCGTTAGTTGAGCCGGGAGATGATTTAGTGTCACCACATTTAGTTGAACTCGGAACTGGGTTTGCATTAAGTATTCAATAGAAACGTTTGTTTTCAACAGTTATAACCTTGTGGAAATGCTAGTATCATTTAAATACTTATGGCTTAATTTGAACATTATTTGTCGTCTTTCGTATATCTGTCTTATTATCAGTCCCTCAAGCAATTTCCTTTTTACTTAGCGTTTCGGTACTTAAGCGTCGTCCATCAGTCTCCCACACCACATATTTCATAAATAAATGTGATAGTGACCGCATGTTTTCTCGATAACGTTACGATTACATTAGAAGATCCCGTTTACCCTACTGATGTAGATTAATCGAGTCACATAGTGAAGAATTGGCCGCTCTTCGTGTCTTCTTAAGCTATAAATCTGACTTTTCAGTTAAATTTTGCGATGAAACTTCGTTGGCAGCAAACCGTTTCAAAGTGGTAAGGTAAAATGTACTGCAAACGCCGTATGTGTACGGAAAAAGCCGGTGGAAAAACAAGCAAACGTCAAAAATTTTAATAACGTTAGTATTGTCCGCGTCATATGAATACCATACCATTTACCTTACCTACTTATAACAAAGCTTTTCTTTTAGAAGAGACGTACTTCACAATGCCCATGTAAAAATCAATATATTCAGGGGTAAGCATTCAACTAAACCTACTGAAAGCTTTTATACTAAGCTAACTCTGTAAATACACCCATTTCAATTAATAAGGTCGTCTGTATAAATTCCCGAACATTCTACACGTCGGTTTGAGCATAAAAATTTATGGCGATGTTAAGGTAGCCATGAAAGATGTTTATCAATTACGACAGCAACTCCTAGTTAGTCAAATTTTCACTAAGGCTGAGATTTGGAATGTTCTATGTTAAAATCTATACTAATATTATAAATGTGAAAGTTTGGATGGATGGATGGATGGATGTTTGTTACTCTTTCACGCCAGAACGGCTGAACGGATCTGGATGAAATTTGGCACAGAGATAGATTATAGTCTGGAATAGCACATAGGCTACTTTTTATCCTGGTAAAATGTATGGTTCCCGTGGGATAGATTTGTTTAATTTTTTCATAGAATACAAATAATAAATTCATTTTCTCATACATTTGGTTCTGGCGGTACAAAGTTCGCCGGGACAGCTAGTGAATAATAAACTCCGAAAATAGACCTTGTCATGCTATGATGTACGAGTTGTACTCGATCTTAATGTGGTAAATTCACTACTATACGTTGTTTATTATGAAAGGCGAAACTAAAAACATCAAAACTAGAGATACTTGCATAAGTCATAATAATGAGGGTAGGGTAAGATGTGGCAAGTTCCTAGTCCATCGCTTACAAGGACTCATTTCATCATCATCCTCATATTATTGAATAAGTGGTCCTATCTGTTGACAAGGCAGTTTACTGGACGGTCAACTATGGGAAGGTAAGGTTCCTGACTTCGCACTATGATTGGTTGGCGTTTTAACACTTGAATGCATAATGTTACTATTGCCTAAAATAATATTACGTGTAGTTTTTTTAATAAATATACCAATGGTATCGATCGTCCTTAACTAGCCGACGTATATTATAGGTACGCGTGTTATGGGTACCATTAGGGCACTGGGATGATTCCATTAACATTTTCCAAAATCAGTTTCAAAAATTAGCTCAACACGGCCGTCTACGGCACATCTAGGGTCAGAGTCATCTACAAATTAATGTTGCTGCATTTCACTGGTTTCTACTGTCAGCTTTTAGTTCATTTTCCCAGGACAGTTTTAATTACATTTATTATCACATTCCTTCTTCTCTCTTCTAAGATGTGTGCAATGGTATATTTTACATTATCTAGATGATTTTGTATTGATCCCAAAATCTTAACGTATTAAGACAAATTAAATTGAATGCAAAGCTCTGTTGTACAATATGTACGTTATACACTCGACTACATCAAAGTCAAGCCGAATCAGCTAACGAATCAAATAAATCTTATCGCAACGCAAGAGATTTACCGGAGGCATTTAAAAATCGTGATCAATAATCTAATCGAGGAGAACACAAAACACACTTACTATTTTTAGATCAACTCAAAAAGCGTATAAGTAAACACAACGTTTCGAGATTTCCGGAATACTACACATAAATAGGCATCGTTGAGGTAGATTTGGTGAAATAGAAAAGTTTTATGTTATAATTTATTTCAGATGGAATTCTTGATACATTTGTAAGGTTGGTCGGATATCTGCGGTGACCACTTTGTTCGAAGAAGAAAACTAGATCGCAACTCTAATGAAATGTTTAAAAACGCATATTGTAAGTTAGTTTGTAGCGTACTAGTTACATGTCTTCTTCTAACTAGCATAAACCTGTATAATAATAATTATTACAATATCAATGATGCTATTTTATTCCTAGAATATAATTACTTGATCCGCCAAACTTTGGCTTGTTATTACTTTCCCGCTAACTGGTATCTATTTGTGTTTGAGGGCCATTGTTTCTAGAGTGGGTTAATTGGATAAGTTCTGTTATAAACAAGCATTGTTTGTTTTATAAATATACGTATTTGATAATTAATTAGCTAAATAATATATACCGGTTTTTACAGAAACGTTGGTGTTTAAGTTGGGACCACTATATCCTTACTCAAATCAAATAGTCATTATGAGCTGCTGGGTAGACATACATTTTGAAAATAGTTATGCCGTTGATACGATAAGTAGCAATATCTATTTCGCTTCTATTTGTTGGAGGGATCTTGTTGGTTCTCTATACCAATATACCAAGTTAATAATAATAATAGCTCTTTTAATGTCCCACTTTTAGGCAAGCGCTACCCATCAATGCTAAGGAGATTAGGCCATACTACTCCACGCTGGCCCAGTGTGGGTTGGCGGTCTTCACACATCTTTTGAGGGGTTGGTTCTCTCAAACATGCAGATTTCCTCACAATGTTTTCCTTCACCGTTTAGCAAGTGATTATCATAGTTGATAATGAGATTCGCACACGAAATCTAGAAATCCCAGAGGTGCGAGCCAGGGTTTGAACCTGCGATCCTCGTTACCCAGCCAAGCGCTTTACCAACTTGGCTACAACTGCTTCGAAATTAATTACTTAGAATTTCTCATTCGCAGAAGTGGCACGAGACAAAGTGGCAATTTAGACGTAATTAAGATAATATTAAGGGTGGGGGCCTCAATTTTAGAAGCGTTGGTATAGGTGCTGCTGGAAAATGTAATGATAAATTAAATATATTAAGCATGTTCATGAAAGGGCAGCTTAATCGGGGACAAAGTTCAAGAACATAACGATTTTTGCTCTAAAAATGTGCGCAATTTATTGACCTGACCTTTTTGATAATTTGCTCTGGTCTAGATAGATGATCCTTGAATTGCCCTAATTACTAGCATTCTTGTGATAAAATTGCTGCATAATCATTGACCAAGCATCATCACGAAGACCTAGCGGCTACCTCAGATGAATTTCCTAATATTTTAATAATGTACGTGATAAATGCCACCTACGCACTTATCAATTACATCGAGTCATCATTTTTCATCGGATTTAATTATTGTTCCTTCTTTTTCAGGTAAAACATTTTCCATTGCTACGTTATCTTCGTGTGCAATAATGTGAGTCATATACCTATATGTATTTGGATTCATTGAGGATAAACAGCAAGAGGTAGCAGTATTTCTATTATCTACAAGTTCTTAATTTACAAACTGATTAATAGTTCGTTTGGTATGAATGTTAAACGATATGAGGTATTGTAGTAGGATATGTTGAGGCAGTAATAAAAGGAAGGTTGTACCGCTAACACGCGTACTTATTTACCACCACACGCCGGACCCCGCAGATATTGTCGTGTGTGAATAGCTCTGCAAGATGTTTCTAACCTTTTTAAAATATGAATGTCGTTATATTAAAAATGTCAGTTACATCTGGCAGGGCTGTTGCCTTGAAATCTTAACAGACTTGAAATGCATATATTTTCCAAATATTTGATTGTACTTTAACGCCAGGAGTATGTCTGTCATACTAGCTTCAGTTTATTAAATCATTTACCTTCTAAATTAATTTCCATAGTTGACATTAACTTTAAATATTGTCATTACGTGAACACGAAATCTCATCTGAATCAATGTCAACGGCACCAACTGTTTCCCACGGATGTTTTGATTTTGTTGGATTCTTCTAGCAATAAAAGTAAATTAGTCTGTCCCGGCCGACGTCTCATCTGAAACCTTTCCTATTACTGGTCACGAAGTAAGTGTACTTACTTTAAATTACATTAATGGTATAGTTCCTGGTGTTATTAGCTGGAATAACATTTTGTTTGTAGACCTCCTTTTCTGATGAGTGCTCAAACATGCCTGGTGGAGGAGGCCCTGAGATTATTCATGTTCCAAAAGAATCATCCCTTCTCTCTCACACACCTACTTTCGAAACCATGTCTTTGGTTACTTCTTATTTTTCTTCTGTATAATTGGTAAGGGCCCCTGACTTATCCTTGTATAAATATATCACTCCTATAAAATGAAACATTGCGGTGACACAAATATGTATTATAAACTAAAGCGATAGAACTTATATTCCCATAGCAACACCTTCGCCGAATATAAGACCCGTCTGGGAGCGTAGCCCACTTTCCTTGATTGGTAATTCGATCGGCGGACGGGGAAAGCGGTTAGTGAGGAAATGAATCCGATGACACGCTGGTAATGTGTCTTTAGCGGTAAATTGCTATTTACTCTGGGGGATTTATTTGACTCTAGGTGGCTATCAGAAGGTTATAAGAGCATCTATCAGCCGGTCTGATATTGATTGAGTATTTGATTAATTATTTATGGCAATAAATTTCAGATTTTCAAATGTACATATTTGGGTAATTGATGTTAGTCACGCGTTATTTATGCTTGTTATTGATGCAACAAAGGTATAACCTTAAATGATCTACAAATATATATAGGCTATGACTAGACCGACCGTGCAGATATGCGAGGCTAGCTCAGGCAGACGCCGCGCGCGAATCAAGATATCGCATAACCCCCTTAACTGCGATTGGAAAGTCAGGCAAATAACGGATGATAAAGACTTCCCAACATAGGGTTTTTAGCACCAAATTCGGAGCGGAAATGTGTAGATTTGACTTTTTTAGGATCCATAAATTTTACTAAAACGAGTGTAAATACACAATGTATTGTATTGCCCTATTTTGCGCCTTTTATGTAGAAGAAGCATATAATATTTTTTTTTTTTTTGGGAAATTGGTAACCGATCACTCGGTCGCCCAAGGCCCAAGACAATTGCTCGCGCTGCCCTCTGTAAATTGCCTTGGTGTGACACTACCCGTGGCATGTGCCCTAGCCAGTTTCGCGAGTTAATGCGTTTGGTCTGTACACGGTTATAGGCTCACGTTCTAAACGCGGATAGTGGAAAATTAATCGAACACAGAGTAACAGTAGTATGAAACTATTGACCCAAGTCTAAACCGCAAACCGCTAAAACACCACCGCGGACTTGGCACACACGTCATCCAACACCGAATTTGAAATTTAAATAAGTATAGATAAAGTAGGACAATTGTTTTTTTTTTTAGGAACCTGCATGTGACGTCATGTCAGACCTTATCCGTCGTATTTTCGACGCTGGTCGCTATGTTCAAAATGTATGGCCTGATAAAGGCTAAAAGTTAGTTTTTTTTAAATGGCTACGTCTTAGATGTCTGCGTCTGTGTACACCTCCTCCAGAAAAAAATTGTTATGGCTGAAAAGAACAATGGACATGGAACTATGGATCCATGTACTTAGTTCTAGGTATGTTTTTTTGTGGACACCTACAATACACGGAGTATTATTTTCTGGAAAAAAATGCGGGGTTTCGAGGTTTTAAAAATGTCTTCTACTACTTCTTCGAAATAATGCCTGGTTGCAGGCTACATTTATTAACATAAACACAAATTTTAATAATCTGTGATGCTTTAGGAATACGACTTTAATCGAACGTAGCTAAGGAGCGGGGATAATTGATGGACTTTGTATAGCTATGAAAATATCTTATTCGAAACCTACATTCCTTATGTGAATGGATTTAAAAAATAATTTTGATCTTGAAGCATGTTTCCTTTGTCCTTTAATTAGTAACCCTGACATCAAATATATGTTAGATCAAGGCCTTATTCAAATAACATACGCAATTATAAACTTGTAGAGCAGGATTGTATATAATTGTTTAAATATGTATTAATCCAAATAGCATTTATAAATAATAACTAAGCACACACGAAGTTAGAAAACAAAAACCGATCTATTTTTTTTTTATTTAACAACTTTTACAGCTACACATACAATACCCAGCTAATAGGCCATTTACATTATTTTAGGCGTTCCCGGCAAATTCTCCATCTACCGAACGCGAGAAAAAACAACGCTTACAAACAAACCATCTTTTGTTTGAATATCCGTTTGACCTTTATGAATTTCAACGAAAAATAACAAGACGATTTTGTTAAAGTAAGGAAATTGGATTGGCTTTTTATCAACGGAGACGCTATGGAAACAACAGAATATGTAGGCAAGCTGAAGCTGATTAAAACATTGTGAAGAGATTTGAAAATGTTTTACAATGTGGGTTTGGACACTTGCCATGATGAGATATGTATCATATGAATTCGTGCTTGTAGGTACTCGTAGTTTCAATTATTTGTAGGGGATTCCCCCTGATAATCTTTGGTTACAAGATCCCATTACAGTTAGTTAAGCACTTTTTATGTATATAGATAAAACAAAAATTTACGAAATTAAGATTGCGTAGTGTGCTAGTGACTCGATTTCAATGATCATAATTTCGTCATAGAGAGCTGACTTTTTTTTCTTACATTATAGGCAAGTATTTGATCTCGATCTCACCTGATGGTAAGTGACGATGAGATCTACGATGGAGCATACTTGCCTACAAGGTACCTGTTCACTCTCGACTTGAAAACACCCAGATTGTACTCAACGGGGAACAAAGACGCCGTAGCGTGTTCCATTCCTTGGCAGTTCGCACGATGAAAGTATGTACAAGCAAAACGCTTAGTAACTTAAACTCTAGACAGAGATCAAAGACGACTTAACAATACAGTAATTTGACAAAAACATTCATTACTACTAGCTCGAGGTTATCGACAAGCGTTGGCTTTGTAATAAAATTAACCCGGCGCCATTAATCTCATTACTCTCGAGTGAATGAACTCCAAACTATTTTGTTTGGAAACCATAACAATTTTCGTTACTGTTTTTATATCCATCGTCTGGTGTGTATTAGCGAATTTTGTACAGTTCTTAATAATTGTTTCTTTACGTTAACAGTCATTTATTGTATCGTTACAATTATTTAATTGTTGCATCAAAAGATTCTAGAATGTTGGCTTAATTGTTGGTACGCATAGCGGTCAAAATTAGTATCAAGTGTTTTTATTTGTCCTTTATCTCTATCGTATTACAGAGCTATGATCTCTGAACGGTTTTCTTACCCAGTTTTATTGGATGTTGACTTTGGATGTTTTGCATGATTAAGGTAGTGTTACTCAGGGTTATAATAGCTCCAGCTTGCTGCAGGAAACTGTTTTCTGTATCGTTCATGTAATATCTGTGACCTCTTTTATTATTCATCGCTGCTATAAATTCTACTTCAATTTACGACTCAGAAACATTGTCAAAACAATGAATATCGAATATATATATATATATATAATAGATAATCTTACGCCGTTCCTAATACCGCACAATGCGATTGCTTGTCACCATATAACCAATTGACCTCGGAGTGATTTGTCGACGTTCGCAGTATACATTGCTGGAGATTTACTCGCAATATCCAAGTGGTTTCTATTGTTGCTGGAGCGTGGATCGTGATCCGTTTCGAATTGTCGTTTGATGCAGACGAGAATAGATCGTTTAAGGAATTTATGATGGCAAGAGGAACGCGTTATTTGTTCTAGGGAGGGAATTCTTGATTGATTACTTTTTTTTCGCTATTTCGTTCAATAATCCGCCTTCCTCGGGTTCTGACTGCCTGATACTCGGGCCTAATTAGTACATATATTTGGCACAGTTGATAAGATCAGACTTTTGGGTCGATAAACATTGGGATAAAGATATGTACAAAGTTTAGTTCGATTATTGCCTGTCTTCAAACAATTACAGTGTGTTTAAGGAAGTTATGTTCGAAGATGTAAAGACGCAACACGTCTTAATACTCATAGGATGCTGCATCCCGTCATTGACAGGAAGCGAATAGGGTCGTTCGGCGCAAAAACTCTCGCTCGTGTCGACGACCCGGATAGCACGGTGGTTTGTAGTGATGCGCTATATTGGACGACGATATCGATAGTTTTTAAACGTTGGTTCAGTTCGGTGGTTGGTTTTATTTTGAAACAATATTGTAATTGTTTCATAGGTGCATTAGCTACTAATATACAGCATGTTAATGATGACTAAGTTCCGCCTGATGTTCAGTAGTAACTTTCATTTGATTTTAATACTGGAAACTTGGAAGCGTGACACAGAGAAGTGACAGAAAATTGTGTGACATTTATCGCGCTCAGCAAATGAGACACAAAAATAGACTTGACAATAATAAGTATTATCTCGCTAATATTTCTATTTTTAAATTATATTCAATAACGCCACATATCATTTTGGAGTTTATGTTATGCTATGTCATTTCGTCTCGCCAAGTCTGGTGATATATTTATCGATATTGATCGTTTATTATTTCTTAAACCCATCACTAGCGAAACGGCCGGTGCGTGACAGCACAACCCACGATCTCAACGCACTGGACTGTGTCCAGACACGGCACAATTCACACGTACTGGGGATTACGATGATAATTAACCGATTCGGCATTAATTAGGTTAACGATATTGCACAATATAGAAGCATAATTGTTTGGTTTTCTTGATTTGTTGGTCTATATTTAGCGTTTAGTCTACTTTAAAGATCCTTCTCTGTGGCAGAATTAATCTTGAAACGGTTGTGCTTATGCACTAACACACATACAGTTTCATTTCTAAAACTTTTTCCCATTAGTGCGTACTACTTGATTCTTCCTGGATTCCTTCCTGGATTTGGGCGCATTGATTTGTATGGTCAGACCTGTTGTCTGAATTTGGCAGGCTTATGAGTCCGACTTACCGACCGTAACAACTGCAAGAGATGCGTAAATGAAAAACGGGACTGCCAGCTGAACGTACCCATCGAAGCATAGCGCACTAAACATAAATATACATAGGTAGCTAGTGATAGCACACTCCCCATTCAATATCATTTCAACATACCCAAAAAGCTGTTCACAATATGAGAGAAAGCATAAGCGGGAGTGGCCCTTCCGAAAACATGTGATTCAAACTGCAGAGGGACAATACGGGGAACGCATGGGAATGCACCCTTTGTGCCGGTGCATTGGCCTGTACATAGACCTTTTGTTTTTTAAAAGAAAACATATATCGGGAGAGTCCTTTTGGTAGAATGTACGTGGGGATATCGAGAATATGAGAGTGTACTGTTTCGAGAGTATTCAGGAAAGTAAATGAATGTTTAAGCATACGAGAAAGTATAATAAGAAGAAGCGTCTATGTAAGTACGCTATTATATGCCATATGACTCATCTGATGTAAGATTGAAATTTTGTGAGGCGATATTAAATACTATGACATTATTTATTATTTTTAGATTGAAATAGAACTTTATTAACAGATTAATTTACCAATACATAAAAATAAAATAAAAAATCTTAAAAATAGTATGACAACAAACTATGTATCAAAAAGACCTTGTCCGCGTGGAATGGTGGCAAGAATGCTGGCTGCATTTCCTCGCTGTATAATCAAACTATTTTTTTGAGCGAGGAAAGAGCCCTCCTGTCACCTGTGGAGGCAATTTATTATTTTATTGATTCTTGGAATTGAATCGACATCATCTAGTACTCAAAGCATGAGGGAACAAATAAAAATAATCTTTTTGCTCTTGTGCACAAGGCTAAAAACGTTAGAGGTTCTTTTTCATATGCCAGACTAAAGTTTCAAGGTACAAAGCCGTTGGCTCCCACTAACCTCGATCAAGCGTCAAGTATCTTTTCGTCTTCAAAGGCGTGTGACGTCGGCATGCGAGCTTGGCAAGTAGTCAAATGGTAGCTAGAGGGTAATAGTACTCAGATTGTAAGCCAATATTTGTATGCTGGAGTTTGTTTTGGCTGTATCCGTAGGGTATGTTTCAGCGTTAGATTATGGTAGGTGTGTCTGTTAAGTGATCTGTCGTAGAAGCTGCATGATGCTGTAGCTTTATTGTTGCAACGTTTAATCAAATATTAATTTGAAGGTTGGACAAATTTACATAAAGTATTGAGGTTTATTTCAGTGAAACCGGATTTTGAGCCTTAATATCTTCGGTTACTAAGGTTTGTCATTGAACATGTTCTTTGGTAGCGGCGTGAGTTTAGTTCACAGAAAACTAGCCACTCTGATTTTCAAAATGCTTTTCGGTACCTCCGAAGGTACATGATCGATTAATGATCAAATAATCTGTGCCACGGAATTCAGAAGAAGACTATCACTTAAATGTTCCAGACTTTAACAATCGAGCCGGAACAGATCGTCGACCTACACCACGGTTCGTTCCAAACACCAAGTGCCATTACCTCCTCAAAGCGACGCGTGACGTCACACTCGCAATACACGACCCAACGACCCGGCGCCAACTTGGCAACATTTCAAACAGTAGTAAGGTGTTACGATGCAAATTTGGAGGGATTTGCTTTGGGGGTTTCGCGTTGGCGGGAAAGTGACATTTCAATTGAGTTGTATTTCAATGCTTGTAACCATATACATATAAGGTTTAAAAATGATAGTGTAAAATATTTTAACAGGACCAACAGTAGGCTATAAAGATAACATACCCAAAGAAATAAATCAAATTAGCCATTTCTAAAATGACCCTGTTCTGAGCGCATGGCCAAACGCTACTGGTTCACCTTGTTTAAGAAAACATCAGAATCAGTAAGTAATATATCTATTATGTATATATTACTTACCGATTCATCTGTTAAAACATTTTACACTATTATTGTTAAACCTGATATAACCATCTACCTGCTGCCTTCTTTCATATTAATTTCAAATATGAAGTCTATTCGACGGTTTAATAGAACATAGCCCCTAACGTACAACGTCCATTATGTCTGCTTTACGTCAAGATATGCAGTGTGTTTTTCTGTCGCGTCGTATCAATATACTAGCTGTCCCGGCGAACTTCATACCGCCTCAGAATCAAATGTATGAGAAAATGAATTTATTGGTATTCTATGCAAAATTTAAACAAATCTATCCCACGGGAACCATACATTTTACCGGGATAAAAAGTAGCCTATGTGCTATTCTAGACTATAATCTATCTCGGTGCCAAATTTCATCCAGATCCGTTTAGCCGTTCTGGCGTGAAAGAGTAACAAACATCCATCCATCCATCTATCCATCCATCCAAACTTTCACATTTATAATATTATATATATATATATATATATATATATATATATATATATATATATATATATATATATATATATATAATAATATATAGTATAGTATAGTATAGATTATATACTTTTTATCGTATTTTGTTGAACGTACTCATCATGCTGATTGGGCTCAAGCTAAGGTTGACAAATTATACTTTTTTTTTATATTTCGATGTATAAAGAATCGTCGTTCGCGGAATAAAAGCAGCTCGACTCCATGCAACAACACAGATATGATTATTCAACACAATCATACTTATAACATAAGACTATGAGTATAATCCCCTTGTATGCAGCTATACACAGGACCGTTCATCTCAACACACTGGCATACTGTCTACAAGTGAATTGTGTCATTCAACCATAGATAAAGGTCTATTAATGGGCAAGTACATCAATTTAGGTTAATTGCCACCAGCCGTGCCGTTCGAGGTCAATCGAGGTCGAGGTCTTCAGGTGAAATGTTTGGGTAATGTTTGTCACCTGATCGATAATCGTAAATAAAACCGATAGAACATTGATTACAAGGAATATTACAAACTTATTAATAAATTCGATTTTACTACTTCTTCAATTCTGCTTAAGCAGTCTATTATAGTAAAGTCACATTGAACTTGTTATATTGCAAAACTTGAAGGTCATTCCAAGTTCACACTGGTATTATAAGTCCACAAAGGTCTCCTCACTTCACATACCCCATATACAAAAGAACAGCTGTCGTGTTTTGCGCTCCCAAGTTCCATTCACGAGCCAATCTAAAGTTGAAAGGTGTCTGAGATGGGCACACAAAGGTCCAC
The DNA here is from genome assembly GCA_905404115.1 of Pheosia gnoma. Taxonomy (NCBI): domain Eukaryota; kingdom Metazoa; phylum Arthropoda; class Insecta; order Lepidoptera; family Notodontidae; genus Pheosia; species Pheosia gnoma. The sequence continues at coordinate 5,296,567 of FR989918.1, read as the reverse complement.
CGCGACAATACGAGTGCTTTATTGATCACATCACGAGCTAATACATTGGTTATAGTTTGAACACAAACTTTGTGTTTATGATAAGCAAAATAAATGCCTGATATCTGTGTACGATCATGGCTAGGTCTCAATGTAAGAGTTCAGCAGGGTTATTTTAAACCGTTTGAAATCGATATCGGAAACGGAATCGAAAACTTCCGATCTGGATTACCGCTATCGCTATTAAATTTCCGAATTTGATTATCTTCGATGTATCTTGGTGACAATGCCAAATCGTTTTTTCAAAAAGTCTCCGTCGGAAAGCTCGTCGGGAGCGACGACACCAACATCGGAAAGTTTCAAATCCGTTTCCGATGTCGATTCCGAATGATTTAAAATAACCCACAAGGTGTGATCAATTTACGACTTATGACTAGATGTTATACTAGATTATTGCGATGATGTTCCCATTTTGAAATCAGAGCTGATGGATATCATTGCTTTTTGTGTCCTCTGCTCCTTGATTCAGAACCTTCGGATACTGTTCCAATGACGTAAATCTCTTTTTGAGCCATTGAAAATTGTTGGATGTGCGTTAAATATATTTTGAGATTTGCATTCTGAGTAGCTTAATAGGAAGATACCGGTCGATAATGCCTTATTATCTTTATCTTATATATATACTACAATTTCGTGTTAGTTACAACATTTATAGCTCTAGAACGGGTATTTTGAATTTGTCTCCGCCCCGAATAGGAGATCAAACTCCGAAACATGGGGAAAAAACACTAAAAAATAATAATAAAGAAAAATCATTTTCTCATATATTTGATTCTGTGGCAGTAGGTATGAAGTTCGCCGGGACAGCTAATTTATCGATATAAATGAGTTTCGATTCGATATAGAATTCGGTAGGGTTGAATATGGATCGTTATTTTTCCAGGAATGTTAATGAACACTCATTCTTTTAAGTTCTGTACCCAAAATCTCTTCTGTTATCCCATTATCTCAATATAAGACAACGTCTTTAAAGAAAACATTGTATTTATAATAGTGTGTCCATGTAACCCTAAGTAGATCCCTTTGTCCATCATTTCACCGAAAGAAGTCGGTACGATGATAAAATACGAGACGAGCTTTTATGTTCCCTATGATAATGTGCATTTATTATTCAGACCACGCCACGACCCCACATTTGTCTTCATCGTGTCAGTAGGTTTTCGTTGTTGACTGTGCATGTGTATCTACTCGGTGGGATGGAGTGGAAAGACTTACTAACTTGCGTTTTGTTAATAACCAATCTGGTGTTAGTAGAATTTCTTAAGCCGCTTGGAGATCTCTGATCAAATCGGGAAAGAAATATTATGCTAAAGGATTCAATGTATGATGACTTGTATAGCCCTGTTATTTTTGTTGGCCTACCAACTAAGGTGTAAATATTCAGAAACTTGTTATAACAGCGGTGATTGACAATTTAGTTTCCTTACGCATTCTATTTCAGTTTATTATTCTAAGTATGATGTCTTAAATTTAAAGAGTAAATTAGATTACTTGAACTACTACCTACTCTGTAAGGGCTTCGATCGTCTGAGAGCTAATTGCTCGCCCCCAACTGTATTAGCCTTATGGTCAATCCATGTATAGGCACGTCGCAATTCTAACGGATCGAGCGAGAGCCATTTGAGATAGCTACTAGAATTTTATTTACTTTAAATGGCTTGCGTTCTTTTTAGCCTCTATTGACTGTATGTTTGGACTTGGCGTAGATATTTCTCTCATGAACTCGTCTTCGTGCTTCTGTAATGTAAAGAGGATCAAAATCCCCCGTATTGTATGTTAAAAATGTTATTCTGTGGATAATTATAATGTACTTCTTTTCCACGCGGGCAACAGCGAGTGTAACAATAAAATAACGTTTACAAATCAGTACTACCAATATCATGAAATATAAGACTCCAAAATAAAAGTGTAAAATACAACTGTGGAGTACAAACCACGACTACCGAGAGCCAAATAACTCTAAAATGAAATGGTTTTCGTTAATTTATTTTCCCTTTTTATCAAATACCTTTTCGCTTCGCTGCATTGTTAGAGAATCGCATGAACAGCTCCCATCACGAATACTGATTACAAAAACTTTATTGAAGCGCTTCAAGCGCTTGTTATACAAATAGATGTCGAAAGAGCTCATTTGGAACTTGCGCCGTCATATTGAATTGTAATTTTATAGGGGACGTTGACAGTAGGTTGTTTATTTCGTTTGACCTAAGAATCGATGTATTTATAAACAGAGCTTCTACACTATACAACGGTGATAGACAATAAAAATACCTTTACACATAACACATCAAAATTTCCTCGACTCGATAGACTGATTTTGTAGTTTAAACTTTTTAATGATGTGAATATTTCACGTGATTATCCACAGAGTCTTTAAAACCGGCCAAAGCTTATAACAAGGAATCAAATAGATCGAATACTTAACTTACAAGAATACGAACCGAAGATGGGTGAGTAGGTACACAAACGTTGTTAGGAGGGTTACAATTCACAGTTTAATTAGACAGCATAATACAAATCACGTCACGATTGATTGTGTAACCCCAAATCATTATAACTGTAACGGTACAGTTCGCATTATTATCGTCGCGCGACGGGCTGCGCAGGCGCCGGCGAGGCTAGCGTAGCGGTACCCTGACCCTTTCTGTGCGAACGCGGACCGAGTTGAGAGTGAAGGGCGGGCACGGCTGATAAAGTTGTTAAATTTTACTATACTATCTATTAACTGATTCGGTGTTGATTGGCTAGATAGCTGACGTTTGTAAGCGCACTGTTACTACCCACATAAATGTTAAGCTTGTTATGATTAAGGTGGAAGCGCTAGGTCAGGGCGCGAAATTCAAAATGTCAATGGTTTTTATTTTTTTACGAAAAATTTGGACATCTTTACGATGTAATTTAGTTTTTCGCGATATTAACATTCTGCATTGGATGTCTCGATGTATTAAGTTTGCTTAAAAAAATACCTAAAGCGATACAATAATCCAAGGTTTGTAAAAACCGCTACTTTTACTAACTTTGGAGTGTTGTATCGTTTAGGTTAAAACCATTGACATTTTGAATTTCGCGCCCTGACCTAGCGCTTCCACCTTAAATAGTTTGATGCTTAACTTCTGCTGGTAGCTTTTATTGTCAAGCTTGAATTTGTTATGACTGTTACTGTCTTAGTGCTGGATAAAGGCCTTCCTTACAGCCCTTTCTATTTGGACCAATTCATGAGATAAAAGTCCATTTCGTACACCCCGTCTCCTTCTGGATTTGTCGTGATGTCGTCTGGCATTGTCAGTGATATTTTCTGTAGTAATTTTTGCCCATATCTCTTCTGACATGCGGCCGATGTGTTCAAGCTGTTCTCATTTTAGCTTGGCGGATTTTTGAACTTCGTTAAATTTGTGTCATAGGGGCGCAGTCGCAGTATACTTATTTTTCAGCTTCCGTTCAGTTCAGATATTGTTTCCAAGTATATTCAGTGTACAGACACGAGGAAGTTTCAAAAGAAAACTTCTTATTGAAATAAAACTATTTTTAACCGACTTCAAAAAAAAGGAGGAGGTTCTCAATTCGGTTGTATTTTTTTTTTTATTTTTTTTTTTTTTTATGTTTGTTACCTCAGATCTCCGTCATTTATGAACCGATTTGGAAAATTATTTTTTTATATGAAAGGATATGCTTACAGATTGGTCCCATTTTTTTCAAAAAATTGTTCTGATCATGGGATCCATAAGGAATTGAGAGGACTCCTCAAATTTTATAGGCAAACCTATAGCAATTTTGGTATTTTCATCAAGAAGTCAAGCATTTGCATTCAGAAAGTATCATTTGCTGAAGTGAAAGTGATGAAGAAGACCACAAATGGCCACCGGAACATGTCAGTGATACGTATTTCACGGGTTGCGCCAAGATAATCTCGATTATGATCGTTAAGCGTCTACCTTGTCTAACTAAATCAAATATTTAACTAATCTGAAGTCGGTGCCAAATAAACTAACGATGAAGAATAACAAAAGTATACTCAGTAACGAGATGCGCGGACCAATTTGTAGGTATAGTCTTTGGCGCAGACCGGCAATATTCGACTCAGCTGTTTGTTTGGCACCGACTTCAGATTAGTTAAATATTTGATTTAGTTAGACAAGGTAGATTTCAAGATTAGATTATTTTTGGCTTTTTAGTTTTTTGAAGACGGTTTTTATTTTGTTAAAAAGTGTTTTATTAAGGATTTTATCGCGTTTATTTTTCGTTTTTACGTTCCCGACGTTTCGGCTGCTTTATATCAATAGTTTTAATTCAATGTGTAGTATTCGCGTAAATATAAGAAATCAATATGAAAACTTCTTAATTTAAAAAACAAAAGTTTATAACATACAATTTGGAGCTCGCTGTTAGTATCCGATTTGCACCAATCATAACGAACGTAATTGTACACAATTTGAGGTTTGGTAACGGCCGTTGCTTATTTTATTTTAATGTTCGTCATAAATACGAACACCGCTAATAAACTTGCTTTCTACGAATGTTTGTAGTGGGTACCGCGAAGTATGCCCGTCTTACGGCTCGAGGTTAACATTCTCCATGGAATTACAATAATAGAACCACTGAGTGTCATCGATGAAAGTACTAGACATTTTTTGGTTGTTACTATAGACATAATTCCTATTCCCAGTCATGAATATATTTAAACCATATCCATGAAATTATGAAAAATGGTAGACATGACACTGAAGATACTAGCGCACTCAAATATACTAGATTCTTGGCTTATGATGTATGTTCAGTGTATACAACGTATACGACTCAAGAAAGGACTCTCTCAGGGTATAGTAATTGGTCCTATCATTCATATGATTAATTAAATCAACATTTTGTAAGAAGTCTTCGATTATTTTCCACACATGATCCGATTAAAACACGTTTGTCAATGCGCATATCATTTACTTATTCACTTAATGGCCGTAATCGATGTTTCACATCCTATAATTGCAACGAATTTAAATTCGATGTAGCAATTTGTATGATTACGCTGACTGAACATCCTCACGTCATAGTTTCCTTTGAAGTATCAGTTTCGTCATAAAGGATGGTTTGTTTGTCTGTTCGTGTTGTAAGTTTCACTTTAGGTTTCTTCATTGCAAGAAATTGCTGGCAACTATTTGGTTTCTTCATTGCAAGAAATCGCTGGCAACTATTTGAGCTTTGATAAAATGGAGCGACGAACTGCAAGGTTGTATTCAGTGGTTAATAAAAGTTGCTCAATAAACACATTTGATGGTTCGTGTCTTGTAATTAGCTGAGTAAGACTGATGATAGATCTGTTTGTTTATCTGTAGGTATGCTATAGATCTTTCAAAATTGTTAAACACGAAACTTAACAGACTTTAGTAAGGCAGTAACAATTATTTCTACGTTGGTTGCACTTGAGCAAACAACCACAAAACGCAAGTGGAATAAAACAAATAGTTACTTGATTGTACCTACATATTGTGTTGCGGCTTGTATTTGGTCCATATCGGGAACCTATTTGAGATAAAGAAAGGTTTTCTAGATATTTGACGTTCTGAAAATACACGTTTAAAATCAATCAATGGATATATTCACTTTGATGCTTCTTTGCATATATACAACAAACAAAAATATAAAACTTGAGCAGTCAAATTTCATTATCATTTAATCTTACGTCATACCTAAAGTCGACCATTATTGGTATCACAATTGTTAATACAAACGTAAACCCCCACTGTCACCTGTGTGTGATACATCTGTATCAACAATTATAGTAACAATACCGCCCCAAATATGTTGTTCTTTATTCTGTATGGATGCGCCTGGAATACGAGAATATTTAGTTTTTTTAGAGTATACGACTTTTGACAGCGAAACATATACAGACTTCTTATAAGGAAGTGCTTACGTCCAGTATGCTTTATAACTTATGGTTGGGACTCGACTTGATCTATAGAATCAGCCTTTTATAACCCTTATAGAATTTTAGTTTACGGTGTATTAAAATTGTATCTCCTTTTTGTAGTCCATGTGCGTTCGATAACCTACAGGACCAAAATTTAACGGGACTTTTTGCCATATAACATATTATTTATTTAAACATGTGTTACTCCATTCCTTACCATCAAACTGCCAACAGTCCTTGGCGTCTTTGAGTCTTCATGGTCCACGTGTTTCAATTATATTTCCCATTCATCTGTGTCAAGGTTGCGACTTGTAATCATTTCAGTAGTGCGTAAGAATATTATTTGAATTACATTTGAAAGTCATCTTTGCGATTTCATTATTGGGACTGATTCCTTGATTAAATTTTTTAAAATTTAGTTGTTATTGTTTTTCTAAGCCGTGATTTGATTGAACAATGAATGTTCTATAAACGCTAAACATTAAGGTTTAGGTTATTTTATGTCAAATTGGTTCTAGTTTTAAACTGTTTAGATTAAAAGTCGTGTCGCATTCGTGTCGTATGTTTTAAGTTGTTCTACATTCTTTTGTTAAGTAGCCGCGTGGCATGTCGTTGAATATTCATGTGTACTTTTGACACCGTTGAACAAGTTTTACAGCTTCTTGTATGGAGACAATACACCCAGGACTATAGGGCTGGTATCTCAGAGTTAAGATTTTTTTGGATAAACCTCAGAGTATTATTAGTTTTTTGAATTATTAAAGTGTCAGCTTTGTCAATGCATTTTGGATAAAAGCACAGTTCTTTCCTGATTATTTTAAAATGTGACTAACATTTCCCGGCCTGGTTATATGATTTCAAAGCTAAATTGTGCATAAATTTCTCTTTACTTTATAGTTCCAGACACTGAATACTTAATGGATGCCAGTGTATCAGTTTCTGCTCTTTAAAATCCAGGCTTCAGACACTCAAACCAAAAGATTCATTTAAATCTCTTGGTTATACAATTCCAAAGTTATTTTGCTCCGACCTTGCATACCTGATTCACTTCGGTCAAATGACCGCCATTTATTAGATCATTCTTCTGAACGAGTCCTTTAGCCGTAATAAGACTATTAATCTGACGTCATTGAGTATTTATTTCCTATTGCTTTATGATCTTTGGCATTTCGATTACCTTCAGTCACCTTATGCTAGAGCTCTACTGCAGCAATTACTGACGTCATCATCCAGCACCAATCAGTGAATATGTAGACATCTGGAGAAAAATCAAAATTCTCTTATAACTTTAAACGGAGTAGAAATATAGAACAGGAGGGAAGAGTTACATTCTAACAAATCCCAGTAAACACGGAAACGATTACCTCCCAGATATAAATTCAAGTAATATATTAAGACCCCATCGTGTCTGCTTAAGGAATTTGCACCCAAAGTCTTGTTTAGTGGTAGAATCCAGACCGATCGGTAGCTCATTGATTAAATTCACCTCTTTCTATCACATGCACATAAATATGTAAATGATAAACTTTGTACTTAGGGAGCGTTCAAGTATTACGTAACGCATTTTTTGGAGATTACAACCACGTCGCTGCCAAAAAAACACGTTATTTAATGGGCTACAGCACGGGCCTATAATATCAACCAGGTCAAGACGTCCAAATTTATACTTCCTATACGGGACCTTGTGTCTGATAGATCTGGCAAAATGCCAACGGAAGAACAGGCGACGCTACACATAAATCATGGTGTTTTGGTCACTTTATATTTGGATAGACTATCCTTAAGTAATATGTATTTTACTGTGTTACTAGATGGTGTGTGACACCTTGTGGGTATTGAAATTTGACTCACGTAGGGGTAGATTTTTTTAAAATTCCTTCTTAGTGCACGTTTAAGGTATATATCATATCTCCTCCAAATTTTAAATGTCGAGGTGCACCGGTTAAATCTGTGCGTTTGCTGTGAGTCAGTCGCTCAGGTAAATAGAAGATTTGGCAATAATTATTCACACGGGTCCCCCTTAATGTGAGAGGGACCCAGGTCTCCCTGTGGCCCAGTCCGTGTTGTAGACTTCTACACGCCTTTCGACAATCACGATATTTGTCATTGATAATTATTGTTATAAATGACGATTTGCACATGACTTCCGATAATACCAGTGACGGGAGCCATGGTTTGAACCTACACATTATTTTCTAAAGCGAGGATCGATCAAATGACTATCACGTCCTTCGTTTTGAACCCAGTGTGTTTATGAACATAGCTGTCACTATGAATGGAGGCGATAGAAGCTCCGGCACTATCAGCGTTGGTGCGTTGGTGTCGCCAGAGCGCTCAAGGTCAACGCAGATGAATGAAAGTGGGTCGCTGATGTTGTTTCATAACATATTGATACGATTAGAGAGCTCGCGAGCGTGATGCAAAGTCTTGCACGTAATGCATGATTGGATGATAAGATTCGTAGGCTTGGCGAAGACATTGAATAGATAGAAGGGTTTATTTTCGACTAGTTTTCTGTATAAGAAGCAGTTCTGGAAAAGCTTAATGCAATGGCGAGTACGCGGCCGGATAAAATCTATTTTGATTGAAATTTTGTTGCCAGGTTTAATTAAAGTCTAATTTCTGAATATTGAGGTACAGTTTTTTTTAAAGTATCCAATCATGTTGATCTGCGTTATAAGCTATAACCATGCCAAGTTTAATCAAAATCTGTCTAGTACGTAGTTTTCCCGTGATTATTGCGGATAGGGTTTCAGTATCTGAAAGAATGGCAACTGCGTTTTTTTTTACGTAAATGCACACGACCAAGTTACACAGTAATTGTATGGAGATTAATTTGAATTTGAGTATAACTTGTTTACGAAGCTGGGAAACAAAAGTGGTGTAACCAGCCTATTTCACCCTGAAACATGTTCAATGTCCAGATGTTTAGAACGCCTTTATTATATAAACTTATCAGAAATTATAAATATCTTAAGCAGCTTTGCGGTTTCTTAATAATGGCCTATCGCGCGATCTATAAAGTATGGCCCTAATTTCACAATACGCGACCTACGCTCTCGTTGTAGGACGACTAGTGATGTTTCTCCATGGTAGAATCGTTTTATCGATTATCGATGGGAGATAGTTTATTATGTTGATTGGATTAGAATAGTTCTTGCAATCACTATGGTTAAGATTGGAATACTGACACTGTACTCCTTTTATAATATAAATGTAGAAAAGGTGTTTTTTTTTTGTGCACAGTAGATACTTTACTGGCGTGTCCCTTCTCGTGCTGCATATTTCACCACGATCGACGCTGATTATACTTGGTGGAATGTCAATGAATTAGTAATTTAACATTATTCCTACTACAATATTACCATTTGTATGTATGTAATTAAATAAACGCAGATACTTAAAGAAATGTATATGGACACACACACAATATGGGCTCGGTGGATTCCATTCCCATAAAAAAAAAACAAAAGATGTTTTCCAATAACCCAGATACGTGGCCCATTGTAAAACGAATTTGCCTTAATAATAAGGAAAATCCCCATTCCACACACGAAATACGTGCCATGCGGTATCTCCGAAACAAATGTCGCACATCGATACCCTGATCACGTTCACAACACTACCCACCACACCACCCCGGCCTACGTTTTATTCATTCCATGAATCATGCAAAGAATATTGGACTTTAATTTCAGTGACATCAAGATGTTTCTCCGTTAACTGTTACGAATGGATATTGGTTTCCATCAACCGCTAAAACGATTTCGATTCACGCCACGTGGAAAGTCTTGAACAATAATAGAACTTTTTAATTGGTTTTTGAAAGTGAAATTGGGAATATTTTGGGGGACGCCCAAGCGGGCCATGATCAAAGGGAACTTGGATTATGGTGATTGAGATAAAGGGAGAGGTTGTTATATCGTTTGTAAGGGGCTTCTGGAGAGTCAACGGTACTACCCTCAGTGCTTTTTGTCTGGGTCTTTCAGTAAAAAACTCAGTTAAACAAGTCATAGATCTGGCTACCACAATGAGAATCTCCAAATTAAGTGATATTTTTTTTTTCTACATAGCAATAGTAGTGTAACATTAAAGGGCTGATAATTATTTTAAAACTCCTGAGCACCCGTCTGTCCAATTTGTTACAGTTGACTGAGGAAAGGGGGTTACTATGTGACCTATGTACAAATATATTTGTTGTTGTATTGCTAATATTATCTACAGTTTGTTCCACGATTTCCAGTATAATTTCTGATTGATGTTAATTACTCCTTCACACAATAATTTCGTTGTAAAATGTCAATCCATCAGAATGTTCACCAGTCTCGTGTCCCAACTGTTTTTGTTTATAATTGAAGCGAAGGTTTCCCGTTTAAGTCGAGTGCCTCTCGTGGTATGAGGCCCAGCGGGATTAAATGTAAACGGTGGTTATGTTTTCACTGTCCACAAACGACATTTTTGATGTAGGTGCCAGGTGTTTTTGATGTTTCAAATGGGAATTCCGGGTTGTATTGTGGATAGCTTTGACATTCAACATGTTGGATAACAACTTCGTGTTTGCTTTGAAAATCTGATTTTGATTTTGGGTAGGAGATTGTGAACATCCATCGTTGACGAGGTGTTATTTCTAGGATATATCATAGTTACGAGCGTTACGAATACGCTATGTACAATCATGGTAATTCATAAATAATTAAATCTGTTTTTCTTAACTTATTTTTTAACTAGTTGTTAGACAAAGTCTGTTTTGTACTAGCAGTTAAAATCAAGCAATAAGCCCTCACTTTCTACTCTCAAGATGATTTTCCTGTGTTCATATTGAACTAGGCAATTTCAACATGTATTGTTTTAGTTATTTGTTTTAAGCCATTACTTTTAATGTTCTTATATTTAATATCGTTGTTGTGCGTTGTATTATTTGAAATACAGAGTGAATGACACACAACATGAATACAAATATGATACGTTCTTCAAACTTTTCTCCGTCCCTTCCTTTCTACTATATTATGCACTCTGCACAATATTTTTTAAATGACTCTAAACATACTCCAATGATAAAATTCCGCTTACATGTTCACAAAAGTAAATCTTGACTAAATCATCACTTGACGATTGAACTCAGAATCAACTCAATTATGTCAACGGACAAACAGAAACGTATGAATCTTTCCAGAATTTGTAGCTTTTATTATCACTGATTGAGATCACGAGATGTGTAATCTGATAGCATTGTGATCAATCCTACTGTGTTCCATTTCGCATACAATGAAGATTTTAGTTGTAAATCTTAAATTTTAATGGATTGCAATGGAATATTTCCATGTGAGCTTCCAAGAAGATAGTTTACAAGTTGATGTATTGACTACCAAAGCGTATTGTACTTTATCTTCACTACTACCGTTCTGATGTAAGGAACCACCTCTACATTTTGCACCATGAGGCCAGTTGTATTAGAACTGTCATGTCTGTAAGACGTGTCTTTGTAAGTTATTCTTCTTCTATTGCAGGTTCACTATATGAAACTTGCATACGCATTTACGGAAAATACATGATATTAAAAGTTGTTTAGTTCGTTATTCAAATATATAAATCATATGTAAGTTCTCTCAAATTGGCACAACATATTCGGTCAATGGGATTGGTTCAAAACACAGGAATTTGTAGGAAGTGTGCAGTTGACACAATTTTCCACTTTATCGCAAAGATAGGAAATGATGGAAAGCTGTTTCGTCCCATTTAAGCCGTTGCCAGCCGATTACGTCATGATTGCAGTGATAATGCATCTAAACAAACTGAGATATGCTACTGCATGTTGTATTAGTTGTGCTTTGCAAAGTGTGACGAGGATTGGGGTGGTAATAATAAAATTATATTTTGTGAATTATGTCTTTACTAGCTGCGCCCCGTGATGTTATTTGCGATTAAAAAGTATGTCCCTATGTCATTTTCTGACCCCTAAGCTACCACTACCTATGCAAAAAATCTTGTCGATCCTTTGCTCTATGAAAAATTAAAACAAATCGATCCCACGGGAGCCATACATTTTACGGGAATAAAAAGTAGCCTATGTGCTATTCCAGACTATAATCTATTTCTGTGCCAAATTTCATCCAGATCCGTTCAGCCGTTCTGGCGTGATTGAGTAACAAACATCCACCCATCCATCCAAACTTTCACATTTATAATATTAGTGGGATGTATTGGATATCATGTTTTCGTGTTACCTGTCTGGTCAGAAATTTGGCCAGCATGCTCCTCCACTCAATGCATAAGGGACTTTGGCCACACTGGCCCAGTGAGAGTTAGTTGACTTTACAGGTCTTTGGGGAACAATATGCGTGGCAAGGTTTCTTGGCCTGTTTCACTTTGTGCTGTGAAAACCCTGTCCACAACTTATGTAACAGGTGGCCAATACAAATTATCTCAAGTAAGTTGTGGATAGGGTGTATCAGCATGTAGTAAAAAAGACGAATAATATGTAAATTTGCTTTTAAAAAGTTTGTAATTCAAATGTTTTATAAGGATTGTCTAAAATAATGATACGTGTCTAATGAAACTACAGACTGCTTTTGTATATTCCTAATTTGGAAATACTTTGTAACGTAAAAAGCGTTTTTCACCGTTCTCTTTAACATTCCCTTCAACTCACACTGTTCGTCTATTTTAGTAGCCGCCTCTGATTGCGTCTTCATGATTGCTTTCGACGTCTGAGCTAATTATGTGCCTAAAATAGGACCAAAAAACCTCTAATTGTCTCCTCAAATGTTACTGGAACGTGATTTTTATGTTGATATACATTTTTAAATAAGTATCGGTCTTTCTCAGGGTATATTTCTAGGACCATTATTTTTTTTCGTTGACTTTGGTGTTATTCGTGAATTCTTTATGGTTGAAAGGTAAACAGAGGGATATGTACTTATGGTAATTGAATAACATGATGAATATGTAGTAGTGTAGAGGGCTGTGCATATAATTTAGCATTATATCATACGGCTCGCATGCTCCCGAATTTTCTGTCTTTCTAACCTGTCATGATTGTAATAATAACTAAGCACTATGCATCTGATAAGAGTTAACTGCGCTGTGTCACGCATACGTCACACTAGTTGCTCTATGTTTACGTGCCGGTTTCATTGATCTAATTTCTTGATCACTTCCACCAAATTGTTTCTGGACATGAAAGTGTTTCCGTAACTATATTTAATGAAATTGTCTGTTATTATTTTAGTGGCTTTTTCATTGTGCTAATTAAACATTCATTATATATAACAGATCAAATGTTTCATTAATAAACTCACGATAGGCTAGTTCGCTGAGTTTGTTGTGGGAGCTTCTCAGTTGAGGTCGCTTTCCGATCCTATAGGTATAAGTAAGTGCCCTTGTGGGGCTATTCAAAAGAAATATTATACTTTGATTTATCAACATTTACCGACATCAATCACATCAAAATTACTACAACTAGGTAGATGCTACATATGAAGAAGTCGTAGTATCTGTAACGATAAGGAGTTAATCTTTAAAAACTGTATCCAAGATATACTAAGTTCATACCTGAGCTGTGTTTTGAGCACTTCTGTAAGTCAGCAGATCGAGTAGGTACCCAAAATCGACAGTTTAAATGCAGATCATTATCAGTCGGCAGGACTTTTATTACACTACCATTAATTTGTACTATTGATTCAATAAAAAAATCGTAAAAATAATTCTATTGTTAACATCTAATAATAATTCACTACACACATACTTTTCCTTTTAAATATACGAAACGATTAGATCAATAAACCGTTGATTGAGCCATTGTCCGCTCATGACCGGTGTTATAAACAAGGCGCACGCGCAGCTAATCTTGCATCGTTCTATCAACGCGCATGTAGTAATCCGTTTTTATAACGTCTAGTTTGTGTATCTACATCGGTCAAGTTGTAGGGTTAGCCAACGGTCTCGTTACTCCGTTTTGAAGTTTATTTGGTGTTTAACACAATTTTCGCAATAGTTCATGTAATCGTTTAGTTTTAGTGTCGTTATTTTGTTCTAAGATGGTCAGTTGCATTTCTGACTGATGTAACATTAAATATTTCATTAATTGCTTTATGAAATCGTCAGAATTAATCTCTATTGAATGTAAATTTTATCAATATTCTGAACAGTTTCTGACTGTGCCTTTCAAATGTCTTGTTTAGCAACACCTACTTTCATACAAAGTACGTTTGATGATGGTACAAGTTCAATAAATTCGAGCGACTCTTTTCTTTTATCATGAAAAAAAAAACGTAACTTCGACGCGGTTTTATGGTTTCCTTAAAAGCTTTTTAAATTTATATCCTTTTTCCGAAGCCCAGTTTACATTTGCTTTTGCACATAAACATCCTAAGTTACAGCATAATATCAATTCAATAGTGGATTTGTTTTTCGTTTTTTTTTCTTTATAATGTTTATATATACTTAACGGTCATGCAATCTTGCGAAGTTTACTTTTATTTCTATTCAATTGGTTATCATCTTTTCTTTTTAATTCAGTAGTGTAAGCAGGAACCCATAAGATTATAGTAACGTCATCGAGAAAGCATACTGTCACTGTGATAATTATTTATGAATTTGCGGCGTGAGCAGTATCCCAAGCTCAATCTTTTTTACGTGTCGTTTCGGTAACGTAAGCGTCTTCCACCTCTCACGCATCACAGATTTCATATTTCTTACCATCAGGTGAGATCGAGATCAAATACTTGCCTATAATGTAATAAAAAAAAAATAAAAAAATATATAAGTATGAGAGTGACCCCATGCTTTCTAGATGTCGTTGCGATTACATTAGAAGTTCCTCCTTGCCCTATTGGTCGCTTACGTTACTGTAACGCCTCGTAAACAAATTTTGCTTGACCAACAGTTCCTTTTCTTTTTTTGTCTTCAATCCTAGTTTCTTGATAATTAAATTTATACCATTTGTATTTACAACCTTCTTTATACGTATCTAGTGCGTGTATTCTTTGATTGTATCCAACAAGTACCCCAATTCAACTCCCACAATGTAGTTGCTTCTTCGCACAGCCCTACATTTTAGTTTACGTTAAGAAGCGGAGTTCCTGGTCTGTTGGTATTATTGTCACGTCACAGAGCAGGGTTGAATGAACACGTGTTTATATCACGCGTAATGTTATAAACACGAATGCTGCGTGTTATGACGTCGATAAGGCCCTAAGGGAACTCCTCTACATTTTAAATTAATAAATTGAATTCTTAAATCCTGCGTAGGTATAGCTTTTTGTCAGATTGATAGAGTAGAAGAAATGAGAGTATATGTCGCAAGTAGAATGTAAAGACTGTCTAGCATTAACAAAATTGATTGAAATGGTCTATGTGAAATGACAATATCGGTTTTTACCTTTTCTACCTAAAAGAAGTAACATGGGGCGATACAACGCATATTAAAAATGATTTATCTCTTAAAAGAGAGTGATACAACGGCTATCTGAATGTAATAACAAAACATGGGCTAACTGTCTCAGTCATTAGTTATCACATTGTAAATATGACTCTGAAAATTCTGTTTGCTCAAATATAGCTCGTAATGAGGTAGCAAGCAATTACCGCGTGTTAATTCAATACGCACGACTCGGTACTTGACCGTTTACCAAAACATTGGTTACTCGGCACTATACCGATTACAGAATATTAAACAGTGGGACTAATTACACTCAAAGAAGGAAGAAAGGAAGAGCTACTGGCAGTGCATTATAACTCGACATGATTCAATTGTAAAAATATATTTAATGACCATCGGGATTTAAGGCCGTCAACTTCAAGGTTGATACTCGACTCCAAAAATAGTGTCTCAGATACTCGACTCCAAAAATAGTGGCTCAGATACACGACTCCAAAAATGAAGCATGAATCTATAGGAATGGGTGTTATGCAGGATCCAATTGGGTACTACATTTTTTTTAAGAGTTCGAGTGTTCGAAGTGAAAGTCAGGTCACATTTCAAAAGTCCGAATGGAATCGCCGGTTTGTGTTGTATCTGTGATATACCCTAGGATATAGTAAACCCAAATTTACCTCGGTGTCACATATGAACTAGGAAAATATTCCAGCAATATCGCATTATCTTGAACATACCTTTCGAAGGTGCTTCGGGCATTGCGATAATAATTCCGGTGCCGAACAAGGAACATCCAATTACGTCCATGTTACAATTATTACTCTACAAAACATGGGTTACTCAATTTCCAAGTCGCTCAACATCAAAGTCTTGCTGCTTGCGCTATGTATACCATACAGCAGCGTATGAAAGAGGTCAGTACGAAATATTTACCGGGTTTTATATAGCCAGTTCATAAAATCATTTACTGGGCCGCGTTAACCGTTAAATGGAGCGGTGTGGCGATGCGGTCGGATGTTTGGGCAAATATTTGGAAATGCGGAATTTACCTTTCCATATTGGTTTTGACACGATGGCAATTTATGACCACGTATTGGGATTAAATTGGAGTCAGGAGCATAAACATTCTATGCGGTGGATAAGTGTTTAGGGACAGTAGTGAAGTTGCGGTTAAACCCTCAGTACGTGTGAAATTATTCGTATACTGTATAGTTTATGTATTTAGACACATTGTGTGGCATATTGAACAGCGGCTCTAGCGGACGGTATTTAAAACTCTTAATTCTTCATATAATGTGCCTAAATACGGTAGACTATGAAGTATACGGTGAGCTTACGAATAATCTCGCACTTGACGACCTCAACCCTTCGTAAGATCTGTTTGAAAACACGAAAGCTTTCCGTTATGAGGACTTGCACAAGATGGACGATGACAGTAAATTAACTAACGTGACGTCATGTTCTTTAGATTTGCGGAAGACAAAACCATATCGTAAGTAACCCCTAATAAATCATGTCCACAACACGATTCGCTTAGGCCTCTGCCTCGAATTTTGCGGGCAGGGGGGCGGCGGCGGTGGTGGCAGAAGCCTTAAAAGCTTACCCTGTCAAAATAGGCCTTATATCGTCTTATGCGCTCTCGTTTCCCGGTGCCCTGGGCACACAGATTTCCCTAATAAGGTTTCGCATGGGTCGTTGATTTTTAGTATGGCTATATGGTACGACATCGTGGCGATATTGTTACGAGTTGGGCTGTTAGTCCCACTAGTTGGGTCTCTCAGTTCAGAGGGCAATCGGTCCGTATTAATGTCGGTAAACATCCAAATTAATAAAGTAATGGCATAAGGACTTGGAAGAAAATACTTTTGCGATTTGACAAATAAGATCCACGAAGTTGTCTCTGTACTGTTATAGAAACTAAACGTGAATGGACTTATTAATGATTAGGAATGTTAAATTCGAAATGTGTATAATAGTAAATTGTTAAGTGAAATTTAAAGTGTTGTGCTCGTGCAACCTTGCCCGACCACTGTCATCTGTCTTTTGCTGAGTTGTTAGCTAGCACAGAGCACGTGCCTAAACCAGGCTTGCTAGTCAGTGTGATCATTATTGACACAGCCATTTACTTAAATCATTAGGCGATATATTTTTTTGTAGCATTGTGGTCGTCACGTCATCATTAACTAAGGTTTCATGTCACGTAGACATTATCACGCTCGGCAGATTATTGACGGGCACGGAATTTCGACCCAAAGTTCTCGGGGCGTCAAGTCGTTTGGGGTTGGAACGGTACACCCCTCTGGCGTTGAGTGGCTTAATTGCACGGGCTAAAAATAGAATGGTTTTTTGACAGAGTAGAGTTAAGGGTGTAATGTTTCTGGCACCTGTTATACTGGCAGTAAGCTGTGTCTATTTCTCAGTCAGGTTTCGTCTGAGGATGAGAAAATTATTGATCCACTTGAACTTGAACAAACACACTTGCTAGCAGTGTCGATAAGATTTCATTTTCGCTGTTCGGTACAGCCTAAACAGCGACGGACGGCAGGCCGTACAGGCCGTACAGGCCGGCCACCACAACGGACCCTGATTCGTCATGAATCTTTTAACGTTTACGAAGGTTAGGTTATCAAACATTGAAATCAATCAGCAAACATGCCATAGATAACGTCAGACTACTCAATACTACCATATTTACGTTTCCCAAGAGGTTCACATGACCATCTGTTGTCAGTGTCGGTCACCTTACGGGGCTCAGCAAATCATGCTGCTGACATGTTAAAACACATTTTTTATGTCAGTGTAAAATGACATATGTTGCACCTTATGTTACATTACCAAAGCTACCGTATTACCTGAGGAGATTATTTATACATATTAAACAAAGTTGTGTGTAGTGACACCATTTATACTCAAGAACGGGTGGGCCGATTTTTATCATCTTTGATTTTTGATTTCGTCTCCGCCCCGAATAGCAGAATAACTATTAAAACATGGGGAAATTTCACCAAAGAAATATTAATAATGATAATTAATTTTCTCATACATTTGATTCTGAGGCGGTACGCCGTCCGCCGGGACAGCTAGTGTTGAATAAATTTGTTAACCTTAGATTTGTATAATGGCCTCTGTGTGGTCTTTGAGTATCTCGTTTTAAGTCACAACTCACCTTATAATTATCAGTTTTATCAATAATATCATTCCAGTAAAGGATAACATTTAAATGGGTAAGTTGAAGTCCGTGATGGCACCATTACTACATTAGGAGTGGACGACTTCCAACTGATATATTTATGGAAAATAGCCATTTATTGCCACGTACTGATCCTGGCACAAGCGATACCAACAAGGAAATGGGCTAAGAGTCAGATTCGCCAATAACAGATTGGTGAGCAAATTTATTTTTGCCTTACCATTGCTATGTATTGGTTGATATTATTCTTTTGTGTGCGTACATAATTAGCAATGATTTTCCACATACTTAATGGCTCAGTCTCAATTACTGCACAAAAAAATACTGGTCCAGAGGCATTACTTTAACGTAACAAATTCTTAAGTGCTTTGGTCTACAATATAACGGTCGCAATCAATTCATTATCTCGCCAATTTGCTTTAATATTTCCTTGCGAGGTCATTACTATTCATTTGTTGTAATTCAATCATTATTTACGAAATTGCCAGCGGCGCTGACCGGTATTGTTTGGTTCGTCTTCGTTAAAGTGATACGCGAAATTGATTGCGGCCATTCGTTCGTTATGTGATAAACAAATTCATTAAAACGTGACTGGATTCGTCAATGATCACGTCACCTTGTTATTTGAATTTTAATTTAGCGTTAGACTTCAATTAGCTTAATGAATTTATTGTTATTTCTCATTGATCATTATCGTTGTTGATCCTTGTTTTCTACCACTAAACGATTACTTCCTTTTCGGCTTTCTAAGAATTTAAAATCAGCTTTGTATCATCTTAATAGCTATGTAAGTTGTGTAAAGCAGTGATAGCCAAGTTGGTGGAACGCTTGCCTCGGTAACGAGGATTGCAGGTTCAAACCCCGGCTCGCACCTCTGGGATTTCTGGATTTCAGGTGCGAATCTCATTTTCAACCACGATTATCACCTGCTAAACGGTGAAGGAAAATATCGTGAGGAAACCCGCATGTCCGAGAGAACCCCTCGAAAGATGGGTGAAGTCCACCAACCCGCACTGGGCCAGCGTGGTGGACTATGGCCTAATCCACCTCGCATTGAGGGGAGTCCCGTGCCCAGCAGAGGGGCATTAAAAGGGCTGGTATTATTATAAGTTGTGTATAATTCTGCGGTCCTCTATGTTGATGATTTAGTTTTGACAAAAAGATCAGTGGCGTTGTTGAAAGCGAACGATATTTTCCCGATTATTATTCGGCATAGATCGAAAAAACCTATTTTTAATTTAACTGACATTGAATGTGCTTAAAATACTCACAAATTGGCATTGAAATTAGCTACAGCACTAAACGAGTCCATCCTTCATGATGAACAATCACACTTATTCGTTCACCTGTACTTTACAAATATCTAACAAATTGCCGCCGTCCGTCTGTTGCTCGTGCATCGTCCACCTTGAGACATTGCTCGCTTCTTTTGTGTGCGACAGCTGTAGGATTATCGTCTTTAAAATCCAAACCAGAACAATCAGTTTCAGATGTGAAGTAGTTTTTAGGTCTATGGTGTGTCATTGATATGCCAATTTGAATAGTATAAAGGTGGCTATATACTATAATTGTTATGATTGTGGTCTTACATATTTCTTTATATGTATATTACGCTTTTGTGTGGCTAAATCCGCCGTTGGTTTAATCAATAGAATATGCAAACTAAAGATTTGTGTTCAGAGAAAATGATTTCATTATTCACTACATATTTTTTTTTCTAAACCTACACAGCGTCACAATAGTTATTACTTGTGATTGTCAAACACTATTAGGCAAGCTTTCGATCAAAATGATCCAAAGATATGTTTTAGGCAGGCTTCTAAAATAACATTCTGAACCTTAAATTTAAGTTTGATTTCCATCTCCTATAACAAATTGGAATTTAAGGGCTCATAATAATACTCAATCTTCTTTTATTTACAGAACAGCACGCCGATGTGGGAGGAGTTTATATCGAAGGCGACGAAACTCCACTCGGCGCTAAAGTAAGTTAGACAATATTTGCAACAATTACTCTTACGGTACCTCCTCATAGATGGTCCTTTATAGCGATGTCCACTCTCTTACACTCCTGAGCCAAGAATTTCTTCTCCCGACGCGACATGTCCTTTTCCATCTATGTCCGTAGCCAAGCTAAGATTTTTTTTTAATTTCGTTGCGTTCAGTTTGAAGCGTTCCTTATAAACAGAACGCAATCGAAAAGACTTCAATGTGTGTATTCATAATTTACGTATACTACGCATTTCGGAACGGTATTTTGGTTTCCATATTTAAAAGTTTTTATTTTTCCTCTCCCGAGTTTAAAAAGAAGCGGGCTGTTTGATGTCATTACAGAATGAATAGGAAACTTATGTTGGGCTTGACAGTGTGCAGTGTAAACACATTCCAACGTCTGTATCGCGACACCCGAGCGACGGTTGTCGTTAGAGGACAATTGAGTTGGCTATTGACTCGAAAATTGACTCTGATACCCCATTGTATTGTGCCGTGTGTTAAATTAATACAATTCCGCCATCGAAGATTGAAATTGTTATGTACAATTCCTTTTCATTACACCATGGTGAACATAGCCGTCATTAGATAAACTGTCGTCAATGAATTCTATTAGTATGAATATAGTAACGAATTTTTCGTCAGGATTCTTTGCCACACTGATATTGGAAGATTGATTTTTAGCAACTTTTTGAAAAGATCATGAAACTAACTTAGAAATAGGCCATGAATATATATAAGCTATTTCCATTGTATGTTGTTATCAAGAAGGGATAAGAATGAAGACGGAATATGAATGGGTATTATAACAATGAATGAAGTTATTCCGATTGATTACCAAACAAAAAGTAAAAGAAAACAATAACTGACTAAAGTTGTATAATTTTGATGACAGTTGAAAATAATTTGATTCCAGAATCAATAGTCCCTTCAGTATCTGCTTAATGTAACCTCTCTGCAAACTCGGTAACATACTACGTTATTCGTTTTGCAGGTCAGCGCTAGTGGCGATAGCTGCATTTCTGGACGCGTTCCAGAAGATTGCAGACGCAGCCACCAACGCCAGGGGTGAGTGAACTGCTCTTCTTTTTTTAAAATCATCTCTGAACGTATTACTTAATAGTAGGGATGAGGTCTTCTTACAAAAATCAATACAAGGGCTACCAAGTGCGAGCATGTAAAAATACCAGGTTTTAAAATACTTGAAAGCATTAGGCGGGTACTTGCTAGTCGCGCGTGAGCCCCGCCTTCAAGCGTTGATAATACCTGCATTGGAAATAGATCCTTATTTTCATGTAAATAATTAACAGAACGTATATAAGATACGCATACTTGGAAGTACATGTTTTTTTTTACGTAAACAAGATTGTTCTCGTTATTTATATGAAGAAAAGGATCGATTTTCAACTGAAGGTATTCAAAACCCGGAGCTCGCGCGCGACTAGCAAGTCCTTGCATACCTGCTAGTATTACCCACCCGTACCTACCCCGCCCTACTTCGAAGCGAAGGACTAAATGTAACACCTGGTAGCCTAAATACGTCTCACCCTTTCTTAATGGTAAAAACATCTTGATTGACTTCAGAATATTTTATTGTGGCAAGCACAGAAACTCGGTTCAGAAAATATTTCTTAGCCTACCAATTTGACTGGCCTCGTTAGAAGCTTTGAATCGTTATCAATTTGCCCAATACGCCAAATGGACTTTTAACTACACAATACTTAGATTTAAACTTTTTTTAAATCTGTATCCTGAGCTAGGTCATTTAAAATCTTATTATTAACGGATTAAGGTTTAATATTACTCAATATCCAATCTTTGTAGTCGAATACTTTTGTGTATATCCCGGGTACACCGTCCGTCCCACATAATGTCGGACCGAAGCTGACCACGCCGATGGCTTCATAGAACCTTGTGTGTTCGAACATCAGAGGGCCTCCAAAGTCTCCTTTGCAAGAATCTTTGCCTTTGTCACCTCCGGCGCACACCTGTTTATCCCATAATTGTATCTTTCGGCCTGGCGCGTCGTATGCCACTTGACATTGCTGTAATTTTAAATGTTTTATTTAAGCACATTTTTTCACGTTAATCATTGATTTCGTAGTAAAATTGTCGTGTCAAAGTTGTTTATCATTAAAATCCATTGTAAAGCCATGGTTTATGAGCCTACAACTTAGTTGCGTCTGCGAAACTTGTTTTTGGAATGAACTTATCGTAGGTAAAGGACATAATTTTCGACACAAAGTCCAAGTCCACTACTTTTTTTATATTTTTTGTAAGTCTATCCGAAACTCGTCTTTGGAAATTAATTGAATACATTTTAATGGAACTTAGCACAGTCATTCGATTGGTTTCGATACCCAAGAAAAAACTATCGTAAAATCCAATAAGCGTATCTTCCTGAAATTTGGTATCAGTCAATATATTCCGGGAATTGGAACGGTTCCACCGTGATACTCAAATAAAGTCCACGGGTGCGAAGTCGTGGGCACTGCTAGTGGATAATCAATAGAATGATGATCTAATATTTACCTCTGCACTGACAAATGGCAAAACCACGTGTACTTTTACATCGCTGCTGGAATGTGTCGTGTTGAGTCCCCAGCCGGCTACAACCAAGTAGTCGTTAGATGTAAAGTTCAGCGTCAGGTCGACTTGCGGCAGACAGATGGGCTTGATGAAATCTGGAATGAACGTGTAGCGACCACTTTAGCCACACCACAAGCTACGCAGATGGCACTGCAGACACGCATTCATTCCAAGATATCGACCTCCGGTCGTGGGGGGGAGTACTGTAGCGACTACTTCAACCGCACCACAAGCTACGCAGATGGCACTACAGACGCATTCAGAACAATAGACAAGTGACGTCACAAATCTGATTCGCGCTATCAGAGTTTTCGGTGCAAGTAACATATATACAAGATCCCGACAATAACCGTCGGGGCATAGCGGCCGCCCCGCCAGGCATACCACACGCCTGGCTGGAAGATCTTCCCTTTTCCGCTAAAAACGTATTCAAGAGTTTGTTAATCATTGATGTCACAATGTTGGGCACGGGCTTCCTTTCAATTCACAGGGGATTCAGGCTATAGTTTTCGAAAGATGATCGGCAACCAGCCCTGGACCGATTACTAGTTCAGTAACCCGCACAATGTATGTCAAGTGTTAATTAAAAGATTTATTCAGACATTCTCCATTCTAAAAAGTTTCCAAGGTTGAGCCACTGTTGCCAGTATCCTCCTTGTTGATCGGGTAGTATTTGGTTAGGTATGCAGCCTAGTTCCTGGCAACAGTGATCCGGGTAACTGGCGGAATTTTTCATCACGACGCCGAGGTGGCTCGTCAGTTCCGGTGGATCCGGCATCACTAAACAATTAAAGGATCCGGTACCAATATACCGGATCCGGTAATGCCAATTACCATGCGTGTGCGTGCGAGTCGATCCACGCTGAAAGTGGCTACCAATTTAAAATTTAAACCGTTGATTCAATTTGTTGAATTCGAGGTTGCCCGTACCACCATTATACTTCCAAAGTATCAAAATTATTATGGATCCGGCCGGATTGAAAATGACACTGGAATTTAATCCCAAGTCGGTTCCCACGATCCAAAGAAAACAGATCTACCACTAGCTGGCCACTCAACTGGTGTTTAGGAACTTGTCCAGGTGCTATAAGCATTTAGTCCCCCTAATGATGATGATAATGATAGAACGAGATACCCCTAATATTAACTCTACGTACCGGTGTAAGGAGCCAAGTTCTTTAGTCGTATTAGAGCAATGTCATTCCTTCTCCATGGACTATCTGGTTCGTATTCCGGGTGCGGTGTGATACTTTCGATCGGGATGTTTAATACGTCATCAGTGCAGTCCAACCCACCGCTATAGTCTGCCACGCAGTCGGGTCCATCCCGGCTTACATCGAACTCGCCAAGACGGACGATACGACTGGAAACAATATTGGAAATTCAGTAGGCCCAAACCCTATTGTTATAAACATTGCAATGACGATCCCATTGCGACAATTGGTATTGTTCCTGATTTCTGTAACCAGGGTACTGGTCTCGACCCTGGAGAGGCAATCATTGTGTGATGAGCACGAATAATTGTATTTGAATCATGGATGTTTAATAGTTATATGAGTAATTATACGCTAGGCCCCCCTAGTCCATTGTACGGTACTCATGAGCGTTGCTTAATTTGGGACCGTGCAGTAGGTGTGTTCGACTCATCAACAACCCTAAAACATAGTAATGAGCCATTTTGATGTCGTACTGTTGGAAACAGGCCTTCTCCTTAAGCGAGAGGCAAAATTAAGATTGGCCGTTAAGTACAGGTTGATTAAAATAGTCGTATACTCATCAATCTGTGATTTTTTTTAGTAAGCCACATGATCTGATGAACTACATTATGATGAAATACGTGATCTGAGACCATAATAGAGATAGCGGGTTATTGGTTTTTTATATATTGGCATGTTAGGCATTTTTTTTATTACATTATAGACAAGTATTTGATCTCGATCTCACCTGATGGTAAGTGACGATGAGATCTACGATGGAGCATACTTGCCTGGAAGGCAAGCCATTATGTAAGAAAAAACGATTACTTATAGAGAGCTATCTGATTCAGATCGGCTATAGGGTTTGATGGTGCCATATGTTAAACTATTATCACACACGGTCTTGTTCAAGTTAGCGATTCCACAAGACCGTATCGCCAAAATTGAGGCCCGCCAAAAAATAACTCAAAATCCTTACGGTGTGCCATGTTGTAAAATGATCCCAATAACGCAGTGAGCGGCGGTGAGAACGTATCTACCGCTTATCAGGACTCCGCCGCACAGATGCTTGTCGACGCCATCCTTGTGGTAGTCGATGAGGACCAACCACGGGTACCAATCTATATCCGTCACGGCACCACCTGGAATATAATAAAAAAAAAATATTAATAAAAACCTTTTAACAAAATAAAAACCGTCTTCAAAAAACTAAAAAGCAAAAATAATCTAATATTGAAATCTACCTTGTCTAACTAAATCAAATATTTAATTAATCTGAAGTCGGTGCCAAACAAAGAACTGAGTCGAGTATTGTCGGTCCGCGCCAAAGACTATACCTACAAATTGGTCCGCGCATCTCCTTACTGAGTATAACCTCCTCCTTTTTGAAGTCGGTTAAAAAAAAACGTTCATGCACGTAGCTGTTAGCCACAACTCGGCGCCCACGATATACCAGGTTCGAATTTTGAAACATTTGTCCTGGTTAGAATCAAGAGCCCAAGAGTATGATAAAGTTCCTACATGTTCGTAGGTCTTTTCTGGCGATTTCATAATAAATGAAATGAATGAAATGAAAAAAGTTTATTCGACACAGACACGAAGATACACAAATGAGTGCATTTACATGAAAAAGTAGAAGTAAAGAACACACAAAGGTACACAAATAGGCACATACATTAAAAAGTGAGGAACATGAAGTAGGTATTGTGGATCTCAGTGTGAGCTGTGCCGAAAGGCGTTTGGCTCAGCATGAGCTGGTGGGGAACGGATTCTCCTCCAGCGCTGATTTTCAGCCAAAGCCTCCTCAGTAGGACATTAAATCAGTAAGATAATAGATGTATAATATGTGGAGTATGAGTTGTCTGTTGGAGACCATCCTCATGGTGCACGGTACACGGTACCGAGCCCTATGATTGAACTTACAAATTCCTCTCATACTGCAATTTGGCAGGTGCGTTGCATTGAAATAAAACTTATTTTACATATTTTAACGCGTTTATTTTTATGTTTTTACGTTCCCGTTCATGTAGATCGGACCGCAAGCAACAACTAAATATGAGGGTACCCCAGTACAACTATGATACAAGGATGCCAAACACCTCAGTCCTCCCGTGACCATGGTTGCTGTAAAGCAGCCGAAACGTCGGGAACGTAAAAACATAAAATAAACGCGATAAAACCTGTAAAATTAGTTTTATTTCAATGTGTCGTATTCGCGTAAAAATAAGAAATCAATAGGTGCATTGCATTCAGGATGCAGACTGTCTGTCACCCTCCCATATTACCGTAGATGATACGTTTATTGTTGATTTGAGAGTCCACGCCGCAGCATCCAGTCGATGGGTCTGGCGGGTAAGCCGAGATCGTGTTCTTGCAGCCTCCACGTCCCTGTGTGCTCATCCAGCCGCTTGGAGCTGTACCGCAGCATACGCTGTACTCTGCTGGACCTGAACATCTGTATAAAGAATAGAAGATTTAAATAAAACAAATTTTACGGATTTTATCGCGTTTATTTTTGGAACGAATATCCTTATCGCGCGTTGCGAAAGGGGGCTAGACGGAAAAAATTAAGACGAAAAGTTGTAACGACACTTTTGGCTATCTTTGTCGTTTGCATTTACATAATGGTCAGTATTTTCGAGACATTGCACAAGTGCCTCCGTGGAGCAATTGGCTAGCGCGTTCGGCTGTTAACCGAAAGGTTGGTGGTTCGAGCCCACCAGGGGGCGATATATTTTTGTTTCCCAAAATTATTGATTTTTTGTATATATAATAATATAAATAATAAAGGAACTTCGTTCCATCCGGGTGTCCCTTGACACCTCTCAAGTTTTTTTGTTTTTTACGTTCCCGACGTCTCGGCCACTTTACAGCAACCATAGTCACGGGAGGACTGAAGTGGTTGACGTCTTGGTGTCATAGTTTGAAACGGGGCACCCTCATATTTGATTGTTGCTCGTGGTCCGATCTACGCAGAAAGTGCTCACAGTGTCTTGAGGTCTTGCAATTGTACGCTTGGTTTTGGATTTAATAATATTAATTACTGGTTCCCAAGTAACATATCTTGTTTATATAACTCGCATTTATGTCTGTTTTTTAATGTTCGTAGGTCCTAACAAAAATATAGTTTAATATAAAATCGCATACATCTAATGAATTCGAATGTTATCTAAACCGGATTCGAGAATCAAACAGGTTTCCTATCTGCTGCAGGATTCTTATATTTATTAGCAGTAGCTGTTTCCTTATGCAATCTTCCTAACAAGTCATGTGACTGACGTAATTACTTGGCATTGGTTTCTCCCAGATCCTCCGAGATGGTTCCTGAGATTCTTATTGAGTTATTGCCGTTGAAAAACCCCAAGACAATAATATCCAATTAGCGTGTCCTTAGTCTTAAAATATTTATTTTGGACAGTGGCATGCTAATCAAAATAGAATGAAAACGGGGTTTAAATCTTGTTACAGTCCTTAAGTAAGTGTGTTTGGCTCGCAATATTATATTAAAGTAGACTTCCGTAAGATTAATATTTTTAAGACTAAGATGGTTTTTCTCACTTGACTGTATTAACCATTAAAAAAAACATACTTATATTGTTATTACTTGCTAAACAGCATTCCCCAGTGCATTTTTACATATGCGTTATTTAAAAAAAAAGTACCAAGAAAAATATGTCAGTACGGCCGAGGTGGAGTTAGGTTGCGAAATTTGTGAACTTACCTAGACTTTTGAATGAAACTCTTATTCTCCGGTGACAAAGGTTCTTTTAGCATTTCTATGATATGGCTGCACTGGTGGATTTCAATGCATTTAGCAGATTCACCGTGGGGTGTGGTGCAGTCGTTCTGTGCGGCTTTGTCGCTCTCTGGTTGACTGACGCTCTCCACCGGACAGCACACCTAAAGATTTATTTCGCATTACCATCTGGCTAATTTTAGATATTTTGAACAAGAGCCTGCAGAAGGTGTCGCAGATTGAAATCTGGGCTTGTCTTGTCTGTTTCTAGTAGTATCTAGTTTTCAGCATGATTATTACACTTGTTTAACAGTGCAGAACACAAAGAAAACCTACATGTCTGAGAGAATCTATTAAGTTTTGGAGTGCCGCGTTCTGCTCCAGGTGGTGTTCAGTCATCCATCCTTTAGTTTCATGATGTTTTCCTTATTTTATTAATACACGCTTTGATAACCATTGGACAAAACCTTGAACCCTTTTGAATTTTGTGGCACTTTAATTTTACAGGTTAATTGGTATTTTAAAACACTTTGATGGCGTGCCATTGTTTGATCTTTAATGTATTTTTCTTAGCATCTGCATGCCCCATGTAATGTTCTCGTGTTTATATAATTAAACTAGCTGCGCCCCGCGGTGTTATCCGCGATTAAAAATTATGTCTATTCCATAGGAACCGTGCATTTTTCCGGGATAAAAATTAGCCCATGTTATTTTATGACCCCTAAATATGCAAAAAAATCATGTCGATCCTTGGCTCTATGAAAAATTAAAACAAATCTATCCCACGGGAACCATACATTTTACCGGGATAAAAAGTAGCCTATGTGCTATTCCAGACTATAATCTATCTCTGTGTCAAATTTCATCCAGATCCGTTCAGCCGTTCTGGCGTGATTGAGTAACAAACATCCATCCATCCATCCAAACTTTCACATTTATAATATTAGTGGGATAGTGGGATTAGTGGGATTCTCCATTATCTTAAACTTACTACGGGTGTGGTCCCTTCAAATCCGCACTGTGACTTCCGCAAAAACTCCACTTCTGTGAACGTCCTGTTCTTCTTATTCACAACAGCTAGAAGTGGTTTGCAGTTATATATAGATTTACATGATCCTGCAACTCCGTCTGGGGTATAACACGACAATTCTGTGAAGATTAAAAAAATGATGTTATCTTATCTAATGCTGTTTGTTTTCTATTAGAAAATTTTAATGGCTGCTATTTCATAGACTGGAATTTCTTGAAAATTGACAAATATCTGATCTTGCTGTACAGCCTCCGGTTTCTATCACGTAATAGATAATGCACATTGATTGGATGCTTACACATAACACAACGCATTCGCGTTAAACGCGATTAAACAATGTATTGAAGTACTAGCTTCTGCCCGCGGCTCCGCCCACGGTACTCGATAAAAAATAACCTACATTTTTGGAGATTTTTGACCCATTTTGATTTTGGCCCATTCTGAGCCCGCGGGACGCATTGCAGGTTGTTGCTATCAAACTTAATCAGGCGCTGCGCTGCAACATTGGTTTTAATTTTTTTTCGTGAGATCCTTATTTTTTTTCTAAAATAAAAGTAGCCTAAGTTACTCCTTGTTACATCAGCTATCTGCCAGTGAAAGTCCCGTCAAAATCGGTTCAGCCATTTCAGAGATTAGCCGGAACAAACAGACAGACAGACAGACAGACAAAAATTTTAAAAAATGTTGTTTCGGTATAGGTAACGTGTATACATCCAAATGAACTTAGTAAAAAGCGGTTATTTTAATATTACAAACAGACACTCCAATTTTATTTATATGTATAGATGTATAGATATACTCACGGCCTTCAACAAAATGCGCGTAAATCGCAAATACAAGCGATACAAAAGTTAAACAATTCATTTTTATTATTTCTTATTATATGTATCACAACATGTTATACTAGATACTGAGGTTGTTAAACGCGTGTGGAACTGGCCGGACCAGTCCGCTCTGATCGGAGTCCGGTCGAACAATGATCAATGTTGTACTGCTCTTCGAAAGAGGAAGGAATGCAGGGAATGGAACACGCTACCGGCGTCTTTGTTCCCCGTTGACTTCAATCTGGGTGTTTTCAAGTCGAGAGTGAACAGGTACCTTCTAGGCAAGTATGCTCCATCGTAGATCTCATCGTCACTTACCATCAGGTGAGATCGAGATCAAATACTTGCCTATAATGTAATAACAAAAAAAAGACAGAACCGATAACCAGATGAAATTCTCAAGATATTTTTTGGAAAAAAAAATTGTTGTGTTGGTACATGTCGCGAACCGGTATCTCGGGTGATATCATTTTGTTTTTATTTTACCCCAGTCTATGCAGTATTATTTTATTTTTCCCCATTAGTCATCTATACATCAATACATACAAATAAATAAAATGGGAGTGTCTGTTTGTAATATTAAAATAACCGCTTTTTACTAAGTGCATTTGGATGTATACACGGTACATATACCAAAACAACATTTTTTACAATTTTTGTCTGTCTGTTTGTTTGTTCCGGCTAATCTCTGAAATGGCTGGACCGATTTTGACGGGACTTTCACGGGCAGATAGCTGATGTAACAAGGAGTAACTTAGGCTACTTTTTATTTTAGACTAACTGTTACCCGCGTCTTCGTCCGCTTTTTATTCAACACCACGCGGACGAAGTCGCGGGTAACAGCTAGTTATCTAATAAGGCTTCAAGGCTTGGCGTGCTAAGCCTTGAAGTTGCGTTAATTTAGCGCATTTGTATTCATTATGTGAAGTACAATTTTTGATATGCTGTTTTAAAAAATGTGTTCCCAACAATATAAATAAATAAAATAAATATCGCCATACGAACACACCAACTATACGGTCCCATTTTAAGCTTAACGCTTGTGTTATGGGTATCGTACAATGGACTGAGGGTGAACTCAGCATATAATACTTATATACATATTAAACATCGATGACTCGGGTACAAACATTCGTGCTCATCACACAAAGCTTGTGTCCCTACCAGGATTCGAACCCGGGACCCTCGGCACAGAAAGCAGTCACTACCACTGCGCTAATCGGCCGTCCTAATATGTATGTGAATTGTGATTTTTATGATCATTTTTTTTTATAATAAGCTAATAGTAGGTAGGTAAGGTAATAGCTTAGTAACCAGGGTCGGGATAGAACCCGGCAACTCTCGGTTTCAATGGCAGCCGACTATGAACACTTAAGTTATTGATACTTCATCAAAATCAAGCAGGGATTTGTATATAAAAAAGTGCAGTAAAAAGGAAGATATTTATTTAGGTTTAGGTATATGTTCACAGTTGATACATAAATTCATTCAAAATCAAAACTCCCAAAAAAAAATACTTATTTAAAGTTCTAAGGTTTTATATTACTTAATATCCAATCCTTGTAATCGATAACTTTGGTGAATACTTCTGGAGTGTTCCTGTTGCCGCATGGAACGGGGCCAAAGTTGAACACGCCTATCGCCTCGAACACCCGTTCGTTATCGTACGCCAAAGGGCTGCCCGCGCCGCCGACGCAAGAGTCTGCTTTGCCGCCGGCGCACATTTGCTTGTTCGACAATTGGATCCCGCCTGGCTTTCCGTAAGCCATTTTACAATCCTGGAAGCAATTGATTTCTTATATTAACGGGAATACTACTACACATTGAAATTAAACGAATTTTAACGTGTTTATGTTTTGTGCTTTCCGTTCGCGACGTTTCGGCTGCTTTACAGCGAAAATGGTCACGGGAGAACTGAGGTTTTGGACGTCCTAGTGTTATAGTTTTAACTGGGTTACCCTCATATTTAGTTGTTGTTAGATAGCAGAAAGTGCTCTCAGTGTGTTGAGATCGAGGTAAGGTTTCTGTAAAGCAACCGAAACGTCGGGAACGTAAATAATCTATACATCTATACATATAAATAAAATTGGAGTGTCTGTTTGTAATATTAAAATAACCGCTTTTTACTAAGTGTATTTGGATGTATACACCTTACCTATACCGAAACAACATTTTTTACAATTTTTGTCTGTCTGTCTGTTTATTCCGGCTAATCTCTGAAATGGCTGAACCGATTTTGACGGGACTTTCACTGGCAGATAGCTGATGTAACAAGGAGTAACTTAGGCTACTTTTATTTTAGAAAAAAAAATAGGATCTCACGAAAAAAAATTAAAACCAATGTTGCAGCGCAGGGCCTGATTAAGTTTGATAGCAACAACCTGCAATGCGTCCCGCGGGCTCAGAACATGCGAGCAGGCTGTTGTCAACGGTTGTCTTTGTTAAATACCACGCGGACGAAGTCGCGGGCAACAGCTAGTAGAAAATAAACGCGACATTTGTTTTATTTAAATCCTGGAGGTAAGTTAAACATTGTTTCCAGTAAGTTCCACCCGTTCTGGTAAATAATAGGCTTATGAATTGCGACTCGTGTCTGTATAGTCAGGGGGCTACAGAATAGACTGTAGTATACTGACAGTACCCACCCCGAAACCAACCCCGGTGGATCTTCGAATTCCATTGATCACTCGAGATTTATTTATTTATTTTGACAACCAACAAGGCATACTCCGAAATCATTCCGTATGTATAAAGAGTAATAGTGTCATTCCACAGTACCGACTCACTTAAAAGAAGCATATTATACAAAGAAAGGAACAAGAAGTGTCGCATCGAGATCAGTCCATTGCAACCGCCAGCGACTCACAAATACAAGCGTTTTTTTCTTAATTTGGGACCATACAGTTGGTATGTTTGTCAGGTAATATTTATGTACATACCTTCGGTTTCACATACGGCAAATTGGCTTTCGATCTAACAGCAAGAGATATATCATTGGGCTCGTTGTTTTTGTCGTTGTACCAGCCAGCTGAGACCATTTTGAAGTCCACCGGTGGGTTTAGGGTGATGTCCGTTTGTGGCAGGCATATTGGACGGATGTGTTCTGGAAAAGAAATGTGAAGGTACTTGTCAAAAGTCTCATGGTCTATTCGTGTTGGAATACATTACTCATTACATCTGTTTGCATAATATCGACGGCGGTAGTGACCCTGCTTTCCGTGCCAAGGGTCATTGCCTCGAATCTTGGTTGGGGCAAACTTTGTGTGATGAGCACGACGAATCGTGATTAGTAAGTTCGTGGCTTAGGTTGAGACTGGACAGTTGTGTATTCGTCTGGTTATTATTCATATTCTGATCTCTTCTATGTTTACGAGGGCACATTAAGCTAGTGGTCCCAGCTTTTACTGTATAGTAAAGTTCATGCTAGCAAAACCCAAGATTTCTGTCAATTTTAAGTAAGCGAGTATAACCAGTTGGGTTTTGGAATAAATACGACAGTATTCAGATATTAGTAGTCGAATCAGGGTAGACTGGGAAGCATCTCCAATGAATTTGGCACAAAGGCTAGAAATAAATTTGGACATACACTCAAGCTCACCCTATAATTTGTATACATTGTTTAAAATCAATCTTTCTCCGCCAATCGGTGACCTTGTGAGACCTTTAACTTAACATAAATGGTTTCAAACCTCCCGAAATCTGACGTACCAGTGTAAGGAGCCCAGTTCCAAAGTCGAATCAGGGCGATGTCGTTCCTTTGCACAGTTTTGTTGGAATTGTATTCCGGGTGCGGTATGATGCTCTCTATTGGTATTCTCAACACGGTGTCTGTGCAATTTCCACCGACGGCCTTGGCCGCAGCGCAATCCACCCTCTCCTTTGTCAAGAAGTTTTCGCTCAGTATGACCTTACGACTGAAAATAATTTAGTGTAAGCCAAGTATCTTAAAAAGTTAATGGTGTTTCATTGATATGTTTTACAGGTAACTTTCGTGCCTACGAGAATTGTGTAATTTGACAAAAAAACCTACAAGTTTTATAGTAAAAAAAAATCAACTTTGCATTGAAATAAAACTAATTTTTCGGAGACGATACGATAAAATCCGTAAAATTAGTTTTATTTCAATGTGTAGTGTTCGCGTAAATATAAAAAAATCAATATATCAACTTTGCACTTAAACCTGATTGGGGTCGAGTCACCTTCGTCCGTAGGAGATTAAGTACCCTCGAGATACCCTACACGTGACCCTGGGTGGTGCCAACTCTACTGGTGGTAGGCTTCGGCCGTGGCTAGTCACCACCCACTGAACAAAGCCATGTCGCCAAGCGGCCTAGCCGTGTTCCGGCATGATGTTCGGTGTTGCCATTCATGGATGGCGGGTCAGATCAGTTGCGCTGCATGTGCCTCTATCTACTGCCGCCTTCCTACCTAGGCAAGTATGCTCCATCGTAGATCTCATCGTCACTTACCATCAGGTGAGATCGAGATCAAATACTTGCCTATAATGTAATAAAAAAAAAAAAAAAGGTATGACCTACTCGTTAACATTTAAAATAATGTTAATTTTTAGTATATTAGCTATAGACCTTACCAGCTGACCCCGCAAAATTCGCTCCACCCGAAATCAAATGTATAAGAAAATGAATTGTCTTTAATATATTTTTTTGTGTTTATTTTTCAGTATCTCAAATTTAAAAAAATCAAAGATCATAAATATCTGACCCCTCGTTCTTGATTTATAAATGATATAACTTACACGACTTTGTTTCATATATATAGAAGATATAGCTAGAAGAAGATATATTTGTAATGTTAGTTTTTTTTTACTAACCTAATTCATTAACCATTCCTTTTGCGATCCACCGCTTACGACGTCGCAGGCACTGCTAAGCTAATATTCACTGCTTAGTTACATACCGTCATTTGGAAGATCAGAGTGTTCAATGGAGCAATTGCTGGTTCTCAAACGGAATAAGATAAAGACTCACGGCGTGGCATATTTGACAATGTCCCCGGCGACACAGTGGGCGGCGGTGAGCAAGTATCTGCCGCTGATCAGCGCTCCGCTGCAGAGATGCTTCTTAGCGCCGTCCTTTTGATATTCTATAAGTGCCAGCCAGGGGTACTGGTTGGCTCTCGTCGCGGTACCACCTGGAATAATTATGCAATCGTTTAGAAAGTCCTATCATATGGGTACCTGAACTGGGATCCATTCATCCGGATCTTCACTCTGATGGATGGATGTTTTCACGTCCACTGCTAGATATAGGTCCATCTCAGGAAACTACACACATAGCACGGCCTTTCTCTACTGCTGTCTGTTTCATCCTCATGGACACCATTAATATATAAGCATCACAACGTAGTGACTTTCGCAGTCTGGTTGCACGGCTGTGCCTCCGTCAAGGTCAGCCTAAAAGCGGTGAGCTCTTTTACTCTAAGCAATATCGAGTTTCATTAAACTCATATAACGTCGGTATGGGTAGAGATTCTGGTTTCTGAACCTCTTTAAATCTGTCAGTCTATAAAAAAAAATCACAGATTAACGTAAAACCTCATACACTGGTCACGGGTACTTCAAATATTCAATATTCATTTTCCAATTGATCTACGTGTCGCCATTTTTTTTAAAAAAGGACATGGAAGTAGGACCATCTCGTAGGGTTTGAGTCGTTAAGAGTCTGACATAACCCGCTTGCCTCCTCCGGAGCTTGGGGGCCGATCAGTCGGACCCAACCAATTGGCATGTCAATTACTAACCAACTTACCTATTGACATGCCAATTCGTTTGGATCCAATTTGACTTCCAAGTCAGACTGTTCTGTTCGTTGAGGCTTTAATAAAAATATATCTCCTTAAGATTGTTCAAAAGACTTGCAAAAGAAAATATTTCATCATTTACCTATGTTGTCATCCGTGCTGACTACACCGCAGCATTCGGTCGAAGGATCTGGCGGATAAGCCGAAACTGTCATTTTGCAGATGTTATCATTGTATGAACCACAGCAGACGCTGTATTGAGCCTTGCCGTTACATCTGAAAATAATGGAATCATCTATATAGAAGCAGTTTTTGTGTAATCCATGTGTAAATAAAATACCTATATTATATGGAAATAGTACTATAAACTTATTATTACAGCAACAACGTAAGTGACAGACATAGTTTATACACATTTTGCCGCGTCTCCTGCTAAAACACATACACATTTATTTTCGATGGAAACGATGATTGTAATGTTATGTAAACCTCTACACGAGTGCGGAGGAATGCTTGGATGTGTTTGTGTAGACTGTAGAGCAAAACACGGTCTGGCGACTAGTCTTAAGACAGATCTACTTGCAAACTACACTTAAGACATACTTGTAATGCTTTGTTTGTATTAACCGCATTTTTATGCCGACATTGCCGGCAACACGTTCGTCATTCTACAAGTACCCTTATCCTTGCAAGTATGCAATAAACTTTATTCCGTCCGTAGTCTGAACGTTTTAGGTGTTGTATTTAGAATATCTAAGTAGGCACAGTTTTTGAAAACCGGATCAAATAATGCGTCATTACTTGCCACCGGTGTGTCTGTATAAGCGTCCATATCATCTGCTTGTACACTTACTTTGAGTTTTTTATGAACGTCAGTCTGTCTTGGGAGATGGGTGGGATGAGCAACTGGGAGATATGTCTACATTTGTAGATATCGATGCATTTTCCCATGTTGCCGTCTGGAGTCGTGCATACGCCTCGGTCAGTGTTGGACGAGGTCCCCAAGTATGGCGGACAGCACACCTGAGGTAATAAAATTGCCGTTAGTATCGTCAATCCAAATAATAATACGAAGACGTTGGTTTACGGTCTCAGATTGAGCAACAATTATAGAGGAGCTAATGTTGCAAACATAACTCGAAGAATCGCCAAGTTATTATGACAGAGGGCGAGTCATACAGCTTACAGAACTGACAGTCGATAAGGCAGAAATGCTTTAGAATGGTAACCAGTGGAAGTGGAACAAACAAGGCTGAGTGGTGACCTCACACGCGTGTCAGGAAGTCAGTGAATCCAAGTCGCGAAGGACCGTGATATCTGAAAGTCTTTGAGGCAGGTCTATCTCCAGCAAACAGTGGACATCTTTCGGCTTGAAATCATTAAAACACAAGCCGAGACATTAACTAGTTAAAAGGCGCATAGTTATGCGCGTTGGATAATACATCATCATCGTCATAAAGACTTTATTCTTCTTAAATGCCTAACCCGTAAACATATTTCAGTGTTACAATTAGCTTGCTAGATTTATTACGAGTATAAGAACGTTGAATATGAGAATCACGAGATTTTGTTCCTATTCACAAGTGTTTGATGCGATGAACATAACAATCCCTAACAACATTTTCCTTATATTAAACTTTGCAGCAAACTTATGAAAACAAGTTTGCTAGCAGCTAAAAAAACATGTATTTATCATGGCTCCATTCTGCAAAACTTATTAAGGCATGCATACAACAGATCATGTCGTCTGCTTTAGGCCTATAATTCACCTAAGTGGAGATGGGCGCAGACCACTGGAAGTCGCCGCTAGGTGGCGCTTAAGAGCTAGAAATCTTTTTCTATCATTTGAAGTCTGTCTAAATCACCAATCATATTAAGTAATTTAGAAATACTCACATGACGTTTTGTTTGGACTTGGATTGGCACCGATTTCAAATTATTGGAAACGCTTCAAGGTGTTTTGAAGTTGGCTTTAACATTTTTTACCTGAATTTTTGGTGTCATCCCAGACGTTTGACGACCTTTTTACTTTTTCTTATTAATCAAATTTTTTTTGTTGAACTTTTTATGTCTTCACCCGCAGACTAAATGCCAGTTCTTAACAAATGCTTATTCTTTGCAATTTGGGCAGCGCTAGTAAGTGATAACCGACTTGGCTATCGAAACAAGTATCGCCGGTTCAAACCCTAAGTCGTACCTCGGGTATTTCCGGATTTGATGTCCGAATCTTTTTTTCAACGATGATATCACTTGCTAAACGGTGTAGGGAAACATCGTGACGAATTCTGCATGTTTAAAAGAACCCCTCGAAAGTCATCCTCCAACCAGCGTGGTGGACCTTGGGTTAATACCCCTCACATTGAGGGGAGACCCGTGCTCAACTGTGGGACGGTAAACAGGGGGCTAGCATTATTATTATTATTTTCTTAACAACTTACTGTCGGTGTGGTATGCTGCGATAAGCACTGAGTTGTGTTCAGGAACTCCATTTCTGAATCAGTGATAAAATTCTTGTGGACCAAATTCAACAGGGACTTGCACTGATGAAGAGGTTTGCATGTTCCGGGAATCCCATTTGGCGCTATACACGATGATTCTGTAAAGTTTAAAGTTTACATTTTTTTCTGTACTTCGGAGTTTACTATGTACCCAGCCGATTCTGTTGTTTACAATAATTTACAAAATGTTACGTGGTGAATGGATGCTTCCATGTGACACACAAGTCAATGCAACCTTAAGTACTTAAGTATAGTCCGGGTGTATTTATCGGATCATAAAACTGGTCTAGCAATATGCTGGTATGATAATATTACAGTTAGCTATGCGACTTTATATTGATAATTACATTGGAAGCCGTATTGACACTTCCATTATAAATAACGCCGAATAGTTTTGAGAAATCAATGACTAGGAGCGCTCCTCAAGTTCAATTTAGCAGACGCACAACCTTGTCTTCAAACAAACATAGTTTTGCTATTAATATGTGGTTAAACCTGTTCGATTCACGGTCCCTCACGATTCGAGTCAACACCTAAATTAGAAATAAAATAAAGCTCCGAATCAATTCGCGTCAAATGTTTTTTTTTTATTTGTTACCATTAATCGTCTTTCACGACACGCATGGAAAGAAGAGGCTGGGTCATTTACGGTCACTTAACTTCATTTATACATCTGAATAAATGTATACAGCCATTATTGCCATCCCTTTTACGAACTTGTATAAAAAATACTTACCCCCTTCGACAAAGCACACGTAGATCGCAATTACAGCCAACTTTAAAATGAAATGACGCATTTTTTTATAAATATATCACAGAATATTAAGAATGTATACACATCGCCACTATATTTTTTAATTTCCCAATAGCTACGTTTGGTCACGTCCGTTGCGATCAGAGTTAGGTTGAACTATGGTATATGACCGGCGTGGGCGCGGAACCAAACTATACATGTACAGTCGCGAACTGAAAAGGTTCGTCACCTTAA
This sequence comes from Pheosia gnoma, assembly GCA_905404115.1. NCBI lineage: Eukaryota > Metazoa > Arthropoda > Insecta > Lepidoptera > Notodontidae > Pheosia > Pheosia gnoma. The sequence goes on along the minus strand of FR989918.1, from coordinate 5,257,444 downwards.
AGTCGACTTTTGCTTGCAAGAGTCCAGGAACAGTAATGCCAACATTCCAGTGCAAGAAACAGTACTGCTAACATATTAATATGGTTCTCTGTCAACGATGCTAAGCGTTTTGACGCGTTTACTTTAAAATCTATGGAAGAAAGATTTTGCTTACTCCATTCTGTCAATCGTAAAATATTGAATAAAATCGACACTGGCAGAAGTGGCTCTATTTGTAGCAGATTGCCAGCCTAAAAAAAATATGAATAGAAGAAGAATGCAATGATGACATCAACAGACACTGGGACCATTCGTTTTATTTAATCATCATAAACAAAGAGGATATAAACACTACGTTTATCTATCTATATAATAAAAATCAATTGCTGTTCGTTTGTCTCGCTAAAACTCGAGAACGGCTGGGCCGATTTAGCTGATTTTGGTTTTGAAATGTTTGTCGTAGTGCAGGGAAGGTTTAAACGGTGAGAAAATATGGAAAAGTTGCGAGGACGAAAAATAAGTTTTTATTGTGCTTTATTTTTTCTGACTGTCAGTTGGTCTGTCCACAGTGAGACGAAAGGTAATCTGTCATTCTGTCATCGTTATACGTTAGGTGCGGTAGACTCGGGTCTACTCGAATTGAGAAAGAAGAAGAAGAAGCACGATCAACATTTTCAGCCATTTTAGCGAAGGGAGAGTTTTAATGTCGTTAGGATAGGTGGTACGGAGTACACCGGGTCATCTAGTATTTAAATATAAATGGCAGGTCAAACCATTAGACAAGAAAAAAATAAACAAGTTTGATTAAATTTGAACTATGTTGAACAGTTCAACATTATTTTCCGTGCAATAGTTTTTTCTGTGGCACAGGTTAAAAAGGTAACATGTGTGCTCGCGAATATTAATTGAATTGATTTGAAAACTGACTAACCTTTTCATTCTGCTGCTGTTCCTAGTAAGACTATTAGGGAAAATATTGTAGACGACACAATTTTCGATACAGAAGGTCGAATCGGCCATTAACATTTTGCTCTGTCTAAATGCGCATCACAGATGAACTACTGTACGGATTTCGATATAACTTGGTCATGGTGGTAGCTGATAACCCATGTGTACTATAAATAGGATAGTCAAAATCTTAAGGTCATGCGTATACACAAATTTGTGAGTCCAATTAGCACCTATACCAATATTGAAAGGAGCCCATTGCTAGTGCATTAAAAAATAGGAACTTACATGACTTCCTACCGTATTATTTATGTTGATGATTTTGTTGATGGTAAATGCCCATTGCAATATTTTTTCATTTCGTTTTATTTTTAAGGGTTACGATTAAACGGGATGTTGAACTGTGAAATTGTCAATTTTGTTTTCCTTTACAAAAATGTGTTTCTTTGATAAATGGTGTGTAAGTAATAATCGTGGGATATTAACCATTGCGTGTTCATTGACGTGCACGAGTGAAGGAAATTGAAAATAAATAGTATAACCTACCAAGGTCTCGCAAGATGTCCGGTATTTTTTTTTGATAAGTATCCACAGCTATACTGATAGGGGTAGATGATTCATTTCATCATCTTCGTCCCCATTATAATTAGGAGTACTTATAATTTTGTAAGTAATACTGAAATACACTGGCAAAAATGACACTATTTTGTAGCCGATCGCCAACCTAAAAAACAATAACATGAAAAACCGGTCTCAATGGGAGTCGGGCTCACAGAATGATGGTTTTGGTTTTTTTAGGAACGGCTATGTAGGTCTACTTACCTAAAGAAACACCAAAAATAGCAGCTAAGACCCGATGACGGGCCAGAAGAGAGATCTCTGGTGATGGACGATTAGGGGAGCCCACCTCAAATAGATATGGAGAGGGTTAGAAGACAAAGCAGCGTATTTCTTTTGTGCGCTTTTTTCATGTGTCTCACTTTTTCATGTGCATGAGTATTGAACAACCTATACTAATTAATATATTAACATTTGCACATCTTTTCATAAAACATTCCAAATCAATTTAATGCAATCGTACTGTGATAGCCCTGAGCTGAATATTCACAAAAAGTAGGTGCTTAACAAGTTTAAACCATCGTTTCTATACGAGTCGAGAATCACCAAGATCATTGGCCACACAAATAAGTTTTTAGAATTATAGTATTAAAAAAAAAATTGCCAGTGTCTAAGGCAGTGTTGGATAGACAAAGAGATGCTTGAGTCATCTTTCAAGGGTCCTATGTTTTAAGGAGCCGTCAATGTATAATAATATGTTTAAATATGGGGTGCATAAAATTTCACCTCACCTGAGGCGTTTAGGTAGTTGTAGAAATAAAAGTTAAGACTGCAGCAATCAAGGCACCTGTTATATTTTAATAATCTCAATGGATATTAACTTATAACTATGCAGATATAGATCAGCCTTGGGATCATCACGTTGTAGCATTGAGTACTTAGTTCAGAGGAACCTAAACATTGCCTAGCACAATACTTTTTATGTACCTTTTACCGGTACGTAAGCTTCGTCCATCCTTCTCATACTTCAGATTTCATAAATAAGTATGACAGTGACAGCATGTTCTCGCCATGACAATACGATTACATTAGAAGTTCCTGCTGACTCTACTGTTCATCTGGAAATGTTGACGGATAAAAGCGTTGGCACAAATCGATACGGTATGGTGTATAGGATTGAGATCTGCTAGCTGGTAAAAGGAGTATTTGGAGAACTCAATGAGCATTGGGGCGAAGGGGAGTACAAATCATACCTTAAGCTTGAAGTGCGCTTAAGGCATGGTTTTGGAATTGGACTTTGAATTTGAACATGGAATTTTTCAAAATCCGAAACTATAGGTAATACCGAAAAATGCTTAATGGAATCTCGAAACGGTTCCATTCCTAGCTAGGGAAATTGTTTTTTCAAAAATCGAATGATGCTGTTTTAGTTTTCATCAATATCGGTCTCGAGAGTCCTTGTTAAGCATTTTTCGAAAGTCTATAGTTTCGGATTTGGCCATCTACTCACACTTGAAATAGTATTTCTGAATATTCACTCAATCTACTTATAATGTATGACACCCATCGATCTATAAAAACGTTTGTACGGCTAGGCGTTTAATTATCTTTTGTTGGTTTAAAATGAAATCATCATCCATGGTCTTTATAAAAACAAATTGATACTTCAGCAACATTTATTCAGTCAGATCAAGTGATATCTTATTCTAAACATATCATGGTTTAATATTGCTCAATATCCAGTCTTTGTATTGTATTACTTTGGTGTAAACTGCGGGGGTATTCTCCGTTCCACATATTCTCAGGCCGAAGCTGACCACGCCGATGGCTTCGAAGTACTTTCCATTCTCGTACATCAGAGGCCCGCCCGAGTCTCCTTTGCAGGAGTCCTTGTCTTTGACACCTCCAGCGCATAACTGCTTGTCCCATAATAATGGTGCTCGTCCGGGCTGAGTGTATTTCACTTGGCATTGCTGTAAATTGAGAATATTTAGACTTTTTTCCCCCATTATGTGGGAAGTCAGCGCAGTATGTCTTTTCATTTCGATCATCAAGTTTTTTACTCTTAATTTAATTCACCCATATTTTCTAGGACCTCTCTGGTGTTCTGTATCTATCCAAATTCACACTCTGAACTTTTTTGGTGATGCTTACTTCTAGTAAAATTTAAAAATATAGCAAAACTATTATTACCTCCAGACCTACAAAGGGTAACTCCACATGCAGCTTCACAGCGCTTGTAGACTGTCTCAGGTTGACCGCCCCCCATCCCGCAGCGTACAAGGAGAAGTTGGCCGGAGGATTCAACGTCAGATCGATTTGCGGCAGGCAAATGGGACGAATGAAATCTGTAATAGAATTATAGAAGATTCGTCAAAGCCCCTGATTCATTTCGTATCCTAACAGAAATTTCTAAATTAATCCAAACGTTATCGAGAAAGCATGCTGTCACTGTCATTTATTCTTATATAGTTAGTGGTGTGAGCGGGACGGAAGAGACTTACGTTACCAGAACACTAGTAAAAAGATCACGCCTGAGCTGCAGTTCTTCATCCAATTAACTTATCACATTATGTAATGTGGTAAAAAACCTGTACGTCAATTACGAGATTATTCGTAAGCTAACCGTATACTTTATAGTCTGGTCGCGTTTTCGTTTAAAGGTATGTAACCATCTGTTAACAAGAAACTCATTTATAATGATCATGGAGCATACCAGTGTATGGTGCCGTGTTTCTAAGCCGAATCAAGGCAATGTCGTTCCTATTATCAGAATTAGGGCGGTAATCCTCGTGCAGTACGGTGCTTTCTATCGGGATCCTCATTACGCCTTCCGTGCAGTCCATGCCCCCGGCCTCGACCTGAGTGCAGTCCGGCCCCTCGTTTGATGTGTCGTATTCACCCAGACGAACCATACGACTGGAAATTATATTTGAAACTCAAAATTAATAGGTTCACATTGACGTGCATGGCAGTGGGACACCAAAGGACTAATTACTATCTGAGATTTAATATATTATTTTTGTTGTTAAACAAGCAAGCTACATTGTTATGTATATTATTGAGACTTGATTCATCATCGTCGGCTCATTCATCCATCAGCTGGAAGACTCACTGTTGGACATATACCTCCTCTAAAGACTCTCACTCCTCATAGGCCTTTGGCTTCGCATCCTGCTACGCGAATGAGGAGATTCGATTTTTATAGGGAATCCGGCCCACACTGTCCTAAATTACTTGTACCTTTCTGCCCTAATGGCCGTTTGAGTGTTACAGAATGGCAAAAGTTCTTGAGGATGGGCGACGGATATTTTACGACGAAGAACAAGACACACTGGGCCGACTTAACACTAATATTGATCTCTACCAGGCAAACATTGAGACCGTTTAAGATGTTAGATAGTTTGTGGGAACTCACGGTGTACCAAGTTTGAGAAAGGGTCCAATAAGGCAATGGGCGGCAGTGAGTACGTATCTACCGCTTATGAGGGCTCCGCCGCACACAATTTTAGGCATCTCCACGCCATTCTTGTAGTAGTTAATAAGAGCCAGCCATGGGTACTGGTCTATTCTGGTCTCGGTGCCGCCTGGAATAGTTCCATTAAATGTGCTTAATTTTACAAATGTGTTAAAACCTATTATAATATCTCAACGCTTGGTGTAAGCTTCTCTAGTGTGATTTAGATTTATGTGGAAAATTAACATTTTTATAGAAGTAATTAGCTGCGCCCCGCGGTGTTACCCGCGATTAAAAATATTTAGCCTATGTCTTTTTCTGACCCCTACTACCTACCATTACCTATGCAAAAACTCATGTCAATCTTTTGCTCTATGAAAAATTAAAACAAATCTATCCCATGGGAACCATACATTTTACCGGGATAAAAAGTAGCCTATGTGCTATTCCAGACTATAATCTACCTCAGTGCCAAATTTCATCCAGATCCCTTCAGCCGTTCTGGCGTGATTGAGTAACAAACATCCATCCATCCATTCACATTTATAATATTAGAGGGATTTTAGAAATTTATTGAGCGCCATCTGTCGAGGCGCGTAATAACTGCGTCTCGTGAAAATGGCTGAATACATTTAAATGGAAATTACAGAGTTAGTGTAATTCTTTCTTCCTTACCTACGATTTTATTGCCAGCCACGCTATCTATGCCACAGCATTCAGTCGATGGATCTGGCGGGTAGGCCGAGACAGTGTCCTGACATCTTTGAGGGCCCGGAGCAGTCAACTTGGTGACCGGCGGTGGTCCACAGCACACACTATATTGTGTTGGGCCTGGACACCTGAGGATAAACAAAAGGGTATTATGAGTTGAGGATTCTATAGAAAATTATAGGTAATCCGATTCCTTGTCGCCGAAGGTTGAGGCTCGGTAACATCGTTAGCCAACTGTTTTTCTGAACAGGAATAACACTACTGGAAGTGCACGGCCAAGTCCCAAATATACTATGGGTATATTTGGGTAGTGTAGTTACATCAAATATGCTGAGTTATGCGAACTTACTGTGAATTTTGAATAGTATTAATGTTCTGCTGTGAAACGGGTGGGTTCAGCAATGCAGCAATGTGACTGCACTGGTAGATGTCGACGCATTTGCCTAAACTACCTTCGGGTGTGTAGCAACTGTTTTGTGGAGCTGTGACCGGATTCTGTGGAGAATTGTTTGGGATTATTTTATAAAATCTATTGACTTGTAAGTACAGTAGGTTAAGCAGGAACTTCTAATGTAATCGTACTCGTAACGTTATCGAGAAAACATCCCGTCACTGTCATACTTGTTTATGAAATCTGTGGTATGAGAGCGATGGAAGACGTTACGTTACCGAAACGTTGGGTACAAGGGAATGTGCTTGAGGTACTGGACAGTGGTAAAATCTAAATTGAAGAATATACTTATTACGGTTTTACACGAGGACGGCAAGCAAGAACCAAGTGTCCGCATGCAACTCGGCAACCACGTAGTTGATATTTGTCCGGAATAGATTCCAATTCATTTCTAAGTTGTCTATGTGCTACTTGCAGACTGCCTTCGTGTGAATCGCGCATTGTTAGAATGTTGCGATTCAAATCGTTTTACCACAATCGCGATTCATTGTATTAAATTAATTTTGCCTAAATTTGTTTTATTACTTGGCTGGTTGGCGCTGGTCCGCAGCATACGCTGTATTGTGATGGTCCCGGGCATCTGAAAAAAAAGTAATAAAAATGAACATTCAAGTCAATATTTAGTAAATTTTGGCTTAGATAACTTATTTATGTATGTAGGCCAATGGAGCAGTTCTGCACACTTAAGGCTGTGTCCCCAGTCGGCAAACTGTTAGCGGCCGACTGAGTTAGCGGCGTATCGGTTTAGTACGCCCTTACATATATTTTAAATGGAGTGTTCACAGTTTGCTAGTTTGCGCTCACTCTACGCAGTTTGCTGTGTTGCGCGCGCCGATTGATTCAGTGAGCGGCCGACTCACAGCAAAACCGGTTCCAGTCGGCGGGGCAGCGATATGCTTGTTCGCCGGGCGTAGTGAGTCCGTGAGCCGCAAACTGTCATGTGGACAGTTGACAGTGAAAATTCAGTCGGTCGGTTGACCTAAATAAGCGGCTAACACATAACAGTTTGCTTGCGACGCACGCAAATTGATCTGAGTTTGCAGCTAACTCGAATTTCAGTTCGCCACAAATTTGTGGCTCACTCAGTCGGCCGCTGACAGTTTGCCGACTGGGGACACAGCCTTAGAATACAGATACTTGTAAAAATTTCGTCATATTAAATCAGAATGTCATAAATTATTTTTAAATGAAAATAATATTTAAAATAACATTGGTGACTTCAAGATAATTAGCTACAGAAATTTGAATTTTATTAATAATTAGGTGTCTTCTTCTCGCCTATTGGAGGAACCCAACGTCCAGTGTGTCTGAGTTCAAAAAAACCTCATTAGAGACCCGGTTTTTAATTGGCTAAACGATCTGACTGTATGTTTTTTTGCAATAATTTAAACGTTATAAACGTAAACTTAAGAGGAAAACCTAGAATATATATATATGGTGACGATATAATTAGTTATATAGTTACTATAAAGAATATTTTTTAAGGCAGAGAGTTTTAAAAAGCTCTCTGCCTTAGTTTATGGTCAATCCAAAGCGCTTAGACCATTTGTTATGAGTATTTAAAGTGAAACAATGTTTGTTGTAAATCTAAAAAAATACATATATACAGCCGATCTGATAAAAAAAGGAAAAGCATACATTGGCGTGTCAAGTGACGTCATCGCCATTATTAAGTATTGGTGCGACAGAGAAACAGCACGGGCCACTCTCTCACACACAAATTGATTTTGCTAAACTAGCCAATATTTATATACTGATCATAATTATTTTTATCACCAATATGTCATAAAGGAATTAAGTTCTTATGATTTCATTTAACAAATATAAAAAAAATATCTTATACGCAAAATATTCCAATCACAATATATAAAAAACACCGCTCAGTAACGAGCGGAAGATTTTAAACAATCTGATTGGTCCATTTCTCTCCGCTTTGGTAGAAGCTGGGCCTTAGACCACCCACCCACTGCGACCATTAAATGAAGCTTTTTTAATCACTGCAATTAATCATGTGAGAAAAATAATACCTAACTATTTAAATAGCCCCTTAGAGTATCATCTTCATTAGTCCTTGGCATTCCAAACAGGTTACATAATAATGTTTCCTGCATTGATGCTTGTGCATAAAGATTTCCTCATAATAAACGCTTGTATTACTTGCTACACTTAGACGTATTAGGAGCTACGTAATTACTAGACAAAGAATTATCCCCATTGTATGTCACTAAACAAGCTTTAATAGTTTATATATTGAAACCCCCGAATTTATAGACGTTTTTTAAAGTTATAAAACGTTTATAAATTTGGGGGTAAGTTGAGTGTAGCGACCTCCTCAACTTCGCTACAAGTAACTTGAATCACAACGCAACGATACACAGATGGCGCTGACGATTCTACATACAATCCTGAAACGCGCTATGAGAGTCCTAGACACGTAGTTGCGCCAAGCAGCCGCCCTTGCAACCATTGATCCTACTCTGCATTTGGGCTCTAAGACATATATAGTCTCGTACTGCTGGCTGACTCGGAGGAGTTCTATATCATTTAAAGGCATTTTAGTCTAGCGTTACTTACCGACTTGGAGGAATTATGTATCATTTCATGACATTTTAGTCTAGCATCGCTTATCGACTCGGAGAAATTATGTATCATTTCATGACATTACGCCTAGCATCGCTTATCGACTCGGAGAAATTATGTATCATATCATGACATTTTAGTCTAGCATTGCTAGTCGACTCGGAGGAATTATGTTTCATTTCATGACATTTTAGTCTAGCATTGCTAGTCGATTCGGAGGAATATATACCTAAGATTAGAATAAATATACTTAAAAGGCCGGCTTTGCAAACTTACTGTGAATTTTGAATTATCTGGATGTTCTGCTGTGACACAGGTGGGTTCAGCAGGTCAGCGATATGCTTGCATTGATAAATATCGATGCACTTGCCCGAGGCACCGTCGGGAGTGAAGCAGTTGTTCTGTGATGCACCATTATTGTCTACTGGACAGCATACCTGAGAAATTTGCATAAACTGTTAAGTTGGACTTGGCTTTTTTGACGTTAAAACTTTTTCTCGCTTCACGCTCATCAGACTTGGCACGTAAATGCTTTTGCCCGAGGCTCCGCCTGCGCAATCATTGACTTTGCTCTGCTGCTTCAGCACAAATGCTCACAGCGTGTTGGTACCACCCCTTCTTTACAGCGTGATACTAAAAGGGTATACTAACCCTTACATCGATGCTTCTTTAGCGCACTCGTAATCATTATGTGAAGTCAGAATTTCGACATGTATTTTATTTTTTAAATTTGCTCCCAGTTTTATAATTGTCATTCTGTTGCAGATATAAGTCAAAGTCAAATCATTTATTTCGTATAGACCTACGGCGGCACTTACAAATTGCCATTACATTTTTTCCTTAACTCTAAAACCGGATCGGAACGCGACCTAAGGGTTACTAGTATACCCTTTTGGTATCACGCTGTAAAAAAAGAGTAGTACTATCATGGAGTTGTGTGTAAAACAGCCAAGTCACATAATGTCCTTTACGTGTTAAATGTGAAGTTGGAAATGGATGAAGATGCAAGATACAAGATTGATTAAAGTACTGCTGGAGTCTTGGTGATAAATGCGATTTAGTTTAAAATTCAACAACAAGATAACCTATTCCAGGTTATCTTTTGCATATCTTATTTGTCGTTAAAAATCAATTTAGTTCTTGATAATGTGCATCCATTGAATACATAATAATGATCGACCATAATAGCTATTTAAATATTTGGAATTGTTAATATTTATCACCCATCTGTGTATGGTTTGCGACCATAGCTGCCATTAGTTTGCCTGTATAAGTACTAACAACGTTTTCCTTATGGCAAACTTGTTTGATAAATACTTTGTTTGTCTCTCTTTTACACACATCTAGTGAAGATGCGTGCCGTGTGACATTATCTTAACATATTTTTTTGTCATCTATATCTATATATACTAAAACGAAGTCGTGTTGGGTACAATATGTATAACGAAAGAACAGGTGGGATTGTTTAATGTCTCCCGCCCCGAAAAGCAGAATAACTATCAAAACATGGAAAAAATCACTACAAAGCTACGTTCATTTTCTCATAAATTTGATTCTGAGCCGGTACCAAGTTCGCCGGGACATATTAAGCTGGTTAAGAATAGAAGATTAAAGATGAAATTAAATTAAATTAGTGTCTATCAAAAAGCACCCAACAAACCCACCCACCACTATGGAGGGGGAAAATTTGTAAAACAATTTGAATTATCACTGCGATAAGGTGTAACAACAATAGTGTTAAATATTTTAACAAGGCCGACGGTAGGTTATAAAAGTAACATCCCCAATAAATCAAATTTTTGACGTTTAAAAAATTACACCCCGTACCGAGCGCACGGCCAAAAGCTACTGGAGCGCCTTTTTAAAAACAAATTTAATATAATTTACACAATTATTTTATGCTTCAGTCAGCGGGATCCACTTACTGATGCGTCGCTTAAAATATTTTACACATATTTTGTTACGAGGTGACAATGTAAGGTACATTGTCACCTCGTTGTCACATTGATCACACAAGAAGCAGCACAGCAAAACGAAATAGGCCTCTTGATCCTATGATGTGCCAATGACATTTGATATATATTGATTGAGGCTCATTCGTAGCCCAGCAGTCCTGAGGATGCCTCGTTTAGAGGCGAAACACGTGTCGAATACTTTTTTAGATACGCTTAGTGTCGCGGAGAATTCCATCTTATTTGAGGTCCCGTCACTCGTGATAGATGGTTTCTCGATTAACATCTTAGAGCAGTTCGGTGTTGCTGGCTTCTTTCATTATCGATCAAACTTGTTTGGTTTATAATCGAAAAAGTTGACAAGCCGAGGGTCAGTGGTGGCTCTTTCCCCATTAGGTAATGATATTTGATCTCAAGTTGGTGATGCACTTTGTCGGTCGACTCTACTTTGTTGAACTTACAGTCGGGGTGGTCCCACGGAACCCGCATTGCGAATTCTTCAGAAATTCCACATCTGCTGGACTTCTGTTATTGCTGTTCACTATGGCAGCCAGAGGGGGGCATTCGTACACACCCTTGCATGTACCGGCCACTCTATTCGGAGTTGTACACGTTTCTGTAAATAAGTATATAAAAATAATATAATTCCACTATTAATTATTATTATTATTAATAATTAATATTATAAATGTGAAAGTTTGGATGGATGGATGTTTGTTACTCAATCACGCCAGAACGGATGAACGGATTTCGATGAAATTTGGCACAGAGATAGATTATAGTGAGGAATAGCACATAGGCTACATTGTATGCCGGTAAAATTTATGGTTCGCGCGGGATAAATTTGTTTTACCTTTTCATAGAGTAGTGGTAGTTTAGGGGTCAGAAAATGACAGGACATAGAGGGAAAGGACATACTTTTTAATCGCGGGTGACACCGCGGGGCGCAGCTTGTCAGTTACGGTATAACTTGCACGACTTTGTTTTATATATATATACTAGCTGTTGCCCGCGACTTCGTCCGCGTGGTATTTAACAAAGACTCAGCCGTTGGCAACAGCCTGCTCGCGTTCTGATCCCGCGGGACGCATTGCAGATTGTTGCTATCAAACTTTAATCAGGCATAGCGCTGCAACATTGGTTTTAATTTTTTTTCGAGAGATCCAATTTTTTTTTCTAAAATAAAAGTAGCCTATGTTATGTTATGTGTGTTTCGGTATAGGTAACGTGTGTACATCCAAATGCACTTAGTAAAAAGCGGTTATTTTAATATTACAAACAGACACTCCAATTTTATTTATATGTATATATAGATTAGTTAATAGTGTTAAGTGTAGCTGTAGATCTGTAGATGTACCTTCCTGAAAAAGATCTAGCCAGAGAATAACATAAATACGAGACATTTATTTTTAATTTATTTTGTTATTACATTATAGGCAAGTATTTGATCTCGAAGTGACGATGATATCTACGATGGAGCATACTTGCCTAGAAGGTACCTGTTCACTCTCGAATTGACATATTGTGTGAGTGTGAACAGGTAGGAAGGCGGCAGTAGATCGAGACGCTACATTCACTGGGCACATGCAGCGCAACTGATCTGACCCGCCATCTATGAATGGCAACACCGAACATCATGCCGGAACACGGCTAGGCCGCTTGGCGACATGGCTTTGTTCAGTGGGTGGTGACTAACCACGGTCGAAGCCTACCACCAGTAAAAATTTTTACTTCTACTAATCTAATTTCTACTTCAAGAATATGCAATAAGTATACTAATTTATTATTATGACCCAATCTTTGAATTTTTGAAGGCGATGCATCGAAATAATTGTAAGCCAAACATTGTACCTATACTTATTTTATTCGGACACAATGTTAATATTATTTTTAATGCAATCAGGTAGAAATATGATCAAAAGGGTAAAGTACCTAACACTAAATATCCTAAAAATGCATAAACATAAAGCTAAGTTTTTATGTCAAATGATATGTGTTTTCCTTATATGAATTGGTTGAATGATTTGATGATACGGCTCGTTAATTAAGGAAAATAAGGATAAGATCACTCGCCCGTAGGTATGGTCTCCAATCTGGTCCATCTGACTGTCACAGCTTATTTGCGGAAACGACTTTGCGTTTAATAAACATACCAAGCGCTCTACACTGGTGAAAACATTAAAATTGACACAGCAAGTATGCTCTCATTCCGTTGACATTGACATTATTTCCATTAAACGTATGGAATAATGTGATTTCGATGTAGAGAAAGGACACGCCATTTTCATATCATCATGTCACATCCATTATTTTATTTATAATGTGTATTTATTGAATGTGTTATTGATATTAATTACTTGACATTGTGCAAAATAATGTTTCCAATAGCATCAAAAGTTGTTCAGACTATTATAATAATTCCAGCCCTCTTTAATTTCCCACTGCTGGGCACGGGCCTCCCCTCAATGCGAGGGGGATTAGGCCATAGTCCACCACGCTGGCCTAGTGCGGGTTGGCGGACTTCACACATCTTTCGAGGGGTTCTCTCAGGCATGCAGGTTTCCGCACGATGTTTTTCCTTCGCCGTTTAGCAAGTGATAATCGTGGTTGATAGTGAGATCCGCACATGAAATTAAATCCCAGAGGTGCGAGCCGGGGTTTCAACCTGCAATCCTCGTTACCTTAACTTGGCTATCACTGCTATTCAAACTATTAGTAGAACAATAAATACTTACGGCCGTTAGCATAGCACAAATAAGTCGCGAATACAACTGATGCAAATATTAAAGAATGCATTTTTTTTTTATTAAAAACAATATCACATCATTACACTTAATCACTAAGATTGTCGTACACGTATCACGCGTCCACTTCGGCCAGTGCTCGGTCGAACTGTGAGCGCTGGGGCCAATACACGGCAATCTTAAATGACCAATCCTGTTCATGTTATTATAAACAAACCTCGAGCCCATATAGGGTATTAAAATAGAAATGTAATAAACAAAAATCCCATCCTGATATCATCTTTCAATAATCTTACGTATATTCCGAATTGCTGGGTTTTTTAAATGGTTTACCGTTGGCTGTGATGAGCTAGGCACTTACTTTAAAGGAGTTGTGCTTTCATATGTACAACATCAGAAGCGACGAAGCGGTTCGGTGGAATTTTGATGGATGTATATCTAAGCGTTTTTTAGTTCTTTGAACTTAACCTCGAGCGCAATTAGTTTGCTTTTTAAAATTCATCATAGGCTAGTATTTGACCTCACTATCACTTGATGGTAAGTGACGACGATCGAAAGATACCTGTACCTACATTAGCCTACAATCCTTTTTACGTAGCTTTTCGGTACGTAAGCGTCGTCCTTCCTTCTCACGCAACAGATGGTATAAATTAGTATGACAGTGATGGCTTGTTTTCTCGGAGACGTAACGATTACTTTAGGAGTTCCTGCTTTACCCTACTGTTCACTTTTCTAGACTGCAATATTGTAGGTCTTGGGGAACAGACAACGGAAATTCTTTAACATTTCGATAGTTGGATATCCCGTGGGAAACATTATTTTTCCGAGATAAAAAGTTTATTCAGACCAGATATTTATTATAAGTCATGATCATGCATGACGTGATGTGACAACCTGATTGACGCAGTTGGAAATTATTGCTTTCTGTGCCGAGAGTCCTGGGTTCGAATCTTGGCAGGGACAAACTTTGTGTGATGAGCATAACTGTTTGTGCCCGAGTCATGAATGTTTAATATCTATAAATTACTAGCTGTTGCCCGCTACTTCGTCCGCGTGGTATTTAACAAAGACTCAGCCGTTGGCAACAGCCTGCTCGCGTTCTGATCCCGCGGGACGCATTGCAGATTGTTGCTATCAAACTTTAATCAGGCGCAGCGCTGCAACATTGGTTTTAATTTTTTTTCGAGAGATCCAATTTTTTTTTTCTAAAATAAAAGTAGCCTATGTTACTCCTTGTTACATCAGCTATCTGCCAGTGAAATTCCCGTCAAAATCGGTCCAGCCATTTCAGAGATTACCCGGAACAAACAGACAGACAGACAGACGGACAGACAGACAGACAGACAGACAAAAATTGTAAAAAATGTTGTTTCGGTATAGGTAACGTGTATACATCCAAATGCACTTAGTAAAAAGCGGTTATTTTAATATTACAAACAGACACTCCAATTTTATTTATATGTATAGATAAGTATTATACGAGTATATTGAGTTAGTCCTCAGTCCATTGTACGATACCCATAATACTAGCGATTGCTTAGTGCGGGACCGCATAGTTGGTGTGTTCGTCTGGTCTCACCAGACGGGCTATTGCTGATTTTTGGAAGGCTTGCGCAGGGACATGGGTCCAACACGTGGAAGCCCTTTTTGAAAATGTTAATGTTATGTTAGCCACCTGCTAGGGTCAACTGCTGAAAATGATAGCATAAACAGCGAATTGACCACAGCAGGTGGAGGATCTATTGCAGGAATATGGAAAGACAATTGAGACTATGGATTGAGTCTTGGATGGACATGAGATAGGACTTTTGGAAGGCTATATTATTATTATATGCCAAGTTTAATTAGAAATCAGTGAGACACAAGTTGGGCAGGTACAAAAAAAAACAAAAATGTTAGTTTTGGCACGACCCCGTTAAACCTTTATTATGAGTAAACATGATTGTAGATGTTAAAGGTTAGATTCGTAATAAATATTGGAAACTTGTTTCTGCAAACCAGTATCTCAAGTTCTCGAATGACTTCATTAAATACCTATTTAGGTTTTTGTCGAAATTTAAACTTCACTTTAATTAGTTATGAATTGAAGTAGTGATAGCCAAGTTGGTAGAGCGCTTGCCTCGGTAACGAGGATTGCAGGTTCAAACCCCGGCTCGCACCTCTGGGATTTTTCATGTGCGAATCTCATTTTCAACCATGATTATCACTTGCTAAACGGTGAAGGAAAACATCGTGAGGAAACCTGCATGTCTGAGGGAACCCCTCGAAAGATGTGTGAAGTCCGCCAATCCGCACTGGGCCAGCGTGGTGGACTATGGCCTAATCCCCCTCGCATTGAGGGGAGGCCCGTGCCCAGCAGTGGGACATTAAAAAAAGGGCTGGAAATATTATAAAATTTTGATTTATGAATTATCCGTGTACGCGACGTCATACGAGTACGTGTAGTCTTTTTTATATGTCCTGAGTAATGTTTTTACATTTGCTATATACTCCGGGTCATTGTATCCAACGAAAGGCATCACACCAAAGCAATCATTCTCCAAATCTATCATGTTGTAGGTTGTATATCTTTTGACGGCCTGATTAGCGCAGCTGGTAGCGACTCTGCTTTCTGTATCGATGGTCTCGGGTTCGACAACCTTTTGTGTGATGAGCGCGGATGTTTGTACCCAAGTCATGGATGTTTAATATTTATATATATTATCCTTACCCAAGACCATTGCACGGTACCCATAATACAAGCGTTGCTTAGTGTGGGATCGTATAGTTGGTGTGTTCGTTTAGCCATATTTATCTATACTATCTATACTCTATACTAATATTATAAATGTGAAAGTTTGGATGGATGGATGGATGGATGGATGGATGGATGGATGTTTGTTCCTCTTTCACGCCCGAACGGCTGAACGGATCTGGATGAAATTTGGCACAGAGTTAGATTATAGTCTGGAATCACACATAGGCTACTTTTTATCCCGGTAAAATGTATGGTTCCCGTGGGATAGATGTTTTAATTTTTCATACTTTTTATCGCGGGTAACACCGCCGGGCGCAGCTAGTTTATTTATAAATCTATCATCTTCTACTTTCCTACCTGAGTCAATCCACTACTGGGTATAGCCTCTCCTCTTCCACGCCACGCTAACACGCGCCGGCTACCTTCCTGATATCTTCGGACCATCTGTCTGGTAATCAGCCTCTTTTTACAACCCCTTCTAGACCCCTACTTGGTTACCGACCTGGGTCATTTGTCGTCGCCTCATCAAGTGCCCTGCTTATTTCTACTTTAGTCTCGGTAACTGCACCTCGTCATCCACCAGTTCGCAAGGGAGAAGGGTGGGGTCGAGTCACCTTCGTCCGTAGGAGAATTAAGTACCCTCGAGATACCCTACACGTGACCCTGGGTGGTGCCAACTAGGTGACAACTCTACTGGTGGTAGGCTTCGGCCGTGGCTAGTCACCACCCACTGAACAAAGCCATGTCGCCAAGCGGCCTCGCCGTGTTCCGGCATGATGTTCGGTGTTGCCATTCATGGATGGCGGGTCAGATCAGTTGCGCTGCATGTGCCTAGTGAATGTAGCGTTTCGATCTACTGCCGCCTTCCTACCTAGGCAAGTATGCTCCATCGTAGATCTCATCGTCACTTACCATCAGGTGAGATCGAGATCAAATACTTGCCTATACTGCAATAAAAAAAAAAAAAAAAAAAAAAGATACCGACGAGGCAGTCTTGGGTCAATCACGTGACCTCGCTGTCACGGCAAGTGATTACCTGCCGTAGCATATAATTATACCATGTAGGTATATACATTTCCATGCACGTCAACGCCATTTGATATAAATTTAGAAGCTGTCCCGGCGTGAAATACCGCCTGACCTTCCCCAGGATGCCCAACTTCATAGCAGCTAGTTTGGCTTTGGACTCAATGAAGGAACCGAAATTGAGCTTGGAACTGAGAGTCACACCCAGTAGCTCTAGGTGGTCCTTCACGGGCACAGATACATTACGGAAAGTCGGAGTCAGGTGAAATGGACTCCGTTTCGCGGAGAACAGACACGCTTGGGTCTTAGAAGCATTGAATTTGACCAGGTTGGCATCGCCCCATTCGGAGACTGCCTGCAAGGACAAATTCAAGCTGTCGACCATGGTCTCTCGATTGGACTGTATCAGCGCTGCTCCGGCACGTGCATCAGACATGTATCTCTCTGATACTGTGCTGTCATCTGCATACCCAAAGATACCGGGTCCAAGCAGGTCGTTTATATGCAGCAAGAAAAGAGTTGCAGAGAGACCTTCGACCAATCAGCGGTTTTAATCATATAGAAGACTAGCTGCGCCCCGCGGTGTTACCCGCGATTCAAAAGTATGTCCCTATGTCATTTCTGACCCCTAAACTACCACTACCTATGCAAAAAATCATGTCGATCATTTGCTCTATGAAAATTAAAACAAATCTATCCCACGAGAACCATATATTTTACCGGTAAAAAAAGTAGCCTATGTGCTATTCCAGACTATAATCTATCTCTGTGCCAAATTTCATCCAGATCCGTTCAACCGTTCTGGCGTGATTGAGTAACAAAAATCCTTCCATCCATCTAAACTTTCACATTTATAATATTAATATACCATAGTATAGTATTAGTATAGAAGTATAGATGTTACTCAATCAAAGCGAATCACTGTCACCCAAACCACTGGTAGATGCGCATAGTCTTTGGCCATCGATAGAAGAGAAAATCTAGCGTAGCATATCTGGCGTGGTATAATAACCGCGTACTCTTATACCGGCTATTTTTTTTTAGAGATTTACCACTAAAATCTTTGCCGGTTCTCGTAGTGGAACGAACGTTCCGGTAGTTGATTCTGATTATCATTAATTGCTTTTAAGCCATCTTATGTGCCAAGTTAAATTGAAATACTATCAGTGTATATGCTGTGCGTGTTCACATATACTGTCAGGTATAAATTCCCGAAGATTGTTTTCCATCGACATGATTTTTTGCATAGGCAGTGGTAGTTTAGGGGTCAGAAAATGACATAGGCACATTTTTATCCCGGAAAATGCACGGTTCCTATGGGATAGCATACAGAAACCGTGCATTTGCAAAAGGACATAGAGGATAAAGAAATTCTTTTTAATCACGGGTAACATCGTGGGGCACAGGTAGTGTAACATATAGGCTACTCCTTATCCTCGAATCGTACACCGGCAGCGTGGTGGATACAACGACTATTTATTCTAGCAGTCCTCATAGGTGAATCCGCAGTAGATCTTAAATTACTTATCTGTATATAACCTCTTTACGCGTTCGGAAATACAAATGTGATTGTAATAGTAGAAATAAAAGAAAGAATTGTAAAAATGGACACATTTTAATAATCTCTCTTAACTTAAGTTTAACTCTCTCTTCTCTCGCTCTCTCGTCTCTTAACTTAACTAAAGGTAAGTATAACTATTTAGATTTAAATGAGATGTGAGATCTCAACATCATGGTGATTATGTCGGAAAATCACTTGAAATTTTAATAGTTGAATTTGGTTAACTGGCCATTTAGATTAGGAAATCTAGCTGATAGTGAACCGCTCCTCTGCAAATGGAAATTAGAGGTTACTTACTATGAAACACTGCATATATTTGCACTAATAATATTGAATTTTATCATTGTTGCGTGCGTTATTTTCGATAACATTCGTCGTTATATTTATAGAATTAAAAAACGAAGAAAACGCAAGCGGCGGTGGAAATGGAGCGAACTTATTAATGATCAACAAGCAAGTCTTAACAAAAATTTATTCTTCGAAAACATGGTTTTTTAGAGGGTGTCTAAAAATATTGGAACGATATACAATCTGCAACTTACTTCTCATTTTGCGCCGCTACACGATTCAGAACAATTTGAATAACATCTTATTTTAAATGATCTAAGGTTTAATATTACTCATTATCCAATCTTTGTAATCGACTACTTTGGTGTACACTCCCGGAATGTCCGCTTTCCCACATGGATTCGGGCCGAAGCTGACCACGCCGATGGCTTCGAAGATCCTTCCATTCTCGTACATCAGAGGCCCGCCCGAGTCTCCTTTGCAGGAGTCCTTGTCTTTATCACCTCCGGCGCATAGCTGCTTGTTCCACAATTCCGTCCTGAGACCAGGCTGGGTGTAGACAACTTGGCATTGCTGTAAAAAAAGTACACGCGTAAATATTATTTAATACTTTCATCCATCTTGTAGATAGCAGTTGTGTTGATCCAATTTTCTATGTACTAGAGTTGAATAGTTACATTCTAATATATAACTTGTTTGAAGAGAAGATGGTAGAAAATTCAACAACTTCTGCTGAGCGTAAATATGAACCTGTCTGGTCATGACATCCAGCTATTCTTGATTCAATTGTTATATACTTCTAACAATTGTATCACCCTACCTTTAAGAGCAAATCGGTATAATTTTGCTCCTTAAATGTAGGCAATTTATTATTTTCTTCAGCCTGTATTGTCCTACTGCTGGGCAATGGCCACCTTTTGCTTTCAAAGCTCCTCGGTGTTCATGCCTATTATGATACTATTATTAATTATGTCGAAGACTATCTTTTACGTTATCTACTTCTTGTCATGCCGTTTGGCTAATTGGATATGGGACCCCAATTGGAATAGAGTACTTGAGAAGTAGCTGAAGTTGTTTGTAGACAAGCTATGAAAAATATATGTAGTTGGCAACCGTAACCTTGTCATCTTGAGGGCATGAATATTGACAAGCCGAGGGTGGGTGGGTTCCTCTTCCCCCATTTGTTTAACAACGGATTTCCGCCAAGTATCTCATACCATACCATTGCTGGGAGAGTTTGTAAAGATACTTCTCGATGCTGATATTTACCTGTGCATTCACAAATGGTACTTCTACGTGTAGCTTCACAGCACTGCTTGACTGCCTCGAGTTGACTGCCCCCCATCCGGCCACGAACATCGTGAAGGTAACAGGTGGCGCTAATGTCAGATCCGTTCGCGGTAGGCAGATGGGGCGAATGAAATCTGGAATAATCAAGTTTAGAAATTCATTAAGAATCATGACTCATTCTGACAAGCTTAGTAGATTGTACAGGGTTCATTAAAAATACTGTACTATAAACTCTTAAAACTAAATTCCATAAAACATTACCAATGACTTAGTTCTGAGACTTTAGTTATTAATTCACACCAAAAATAATTTTAATGTAGAGAGTAGCCTGTCTAGGTATATAGTCTACATGGATGATATAATAATTCTATATGGATCCTAATTCAAGTGTTTCAGTATCTTTTTAAGTTAGCTTATATTATTCTACTGTTGGATGTACAGCTCACTCAAGATCGATTGCATTCTTATTTTACTATCCATCTGCCCTTATGATATCAAGTCAACCTGATGTGATCCAAAAAAAATGTATGAAGTCATTATGCTATTCCAGACTATAATCTATATCTGTGCCAAATTTCATCGAAATCCGTTCAGCCGTTCTAGCGTGATTGAGCAACAAACATCCATCCATACATCCATCTATCCATCCATCCAAGCGTTCACAATTATAATATCATGAGTTTTACTAACCAGTGAAAGGAGCCAAGTTCCTAAGCCGGATCAACGCGATGTCGTTCCTCCTCAGTGAGTTGCTGGGGTTGTATCCGGGATGAGGTAAAGTGCTTTCAATGGGGATCCTCAGTACATCTTCCGTGCAGTCCATGCCCCCGGCCTCGACTTGAGCGCAGTCCGGCCCATCCTTTGATACGTCGTACTCGCCCAGACGAACGATACGGCTGCATGTAATATTACAAATAAGATCAATTCCGATTTGACGATACGATGGTTCTACATATGTAGCTTAGGCTGATTCCTGGAGGTGGTTTCCTTGTATAATTTATATGTGTTTTGCATTCATAATTAGAACTGCTTCTGCTAAACTCCTAGGAACTCTGCAAAATTTCATTCGTAACTGCTGAGAAACTTTTACAAAGAAAAATCCTTGCAGATCATAAGATAAAATGTGTGCAGTTAATATTAACTCACGGTGTTCCCAGCTTCAGAACGTCGCCGATGACACAATGAGCGGCAGTAAGTACGTATCTGCCGCTGATCAAACCTCCACCGCACAGATGCTTCTCAACGCCATCCTTGTAATAGTCGATGAGAGCCAACCACGGATACTGGTCTACTCTGGTTGCTGTCCCACCTGGAAAATAATTATTACTAAGAGCTAGAAGACTTTGCTAGGGAATACATTGTTAGCGTTTAATCAACTTTCTAAATCTTATTATCTATTCGCACAGGACGCGCTATAGACTTTTGGACGTATATCCGACACTGCATTCAATACTTTTTATGAACCTTTAATAGTTCTGTCGTCCTTACCTACAATTTTGTTGCCAACTATACTGTCTACGCCGCAACACTCCGTCGCAGGATCGGGCGGGTAAGCTGAGACCATGGTCTTACAGCTAGCAGCGCCCAGCACAGTTACTGTCTTGGTTGGCGCTGGACCGCAGCAAACACTGTATTGTGTTGGGCCCAAACATCTGTAAACATCAAATGACAACAGATACAGATTATGGAACGATAAGGGAAGACTGGAGATCCAAGCTCCAAGAAAAATCTGGCACCTAAAATATGTTAGCAACTTTACGAGATTTCAATGTTTCTATATCTTAAGTAGGTTCTTATATTGTAAATGGCCAGGCATTGTGTCTAAACACCATCTTATTGAAACAGCGTTCTATTTTCCTCAACCGCACAAAAAATAATTAATTTGTCTGTCCAGAAATGATCTTATCATTTACCTTATAGCTACATACAGTGTTCTTAGGCGAAATAATTACAATTATTATATGAATTAAGCAACCGTATAACGCAAAAAATCGAATATAATCTAAACCAGCTCTAGAGTAGTATCATTAGTTCCAAGTCCTTGACATTCTGGGTACAGGTTACCTTAACGGGTTTCCTGTACAGGCGCTAGTTCACTGAGATTTCCTTGTATTCTAAATTGTATAACATTGTATGGATGGAACATTGTATGGGTGTTACGTCATCGCTTGACAAAGACTTCTCTAGATGGCATTACAATAACCATTTTCATATCGTCATCCATTTATTATTTTCTAATGTGTTTTTATTGAATATGTTATTGCTACTCAAACACTTTACGCTCGCAAAATATGCACAAATTTGGGGGTAAGCCATATCTCATCTTATTCCGTTTCATGATATTGCATTTCCTTTTTATAAAGAAAGAAGGAGCTAAGATTTTTATCACGAAAAAAAACTTCATATAATTTCCTACGGCACGCTGCTCAGTAGTGGAATAAAAAATATTGCTTTAAGTCTACTAAGTTTTAAGATGTTAAATTGAGATGTTTAAGAGTTAGACGGTTCCCTGTTTAGGTAGTAATTATATCAGCCCAATTACTTTTATTATTCGGATTACGCTCATCCCCTTATGCCTTACGGCACTGGCTGGAGCAACGGAAGAAAAAAAAAGTACTTATCCTATCTTTCCGAGATTTAGCGAACTTACTTTGAATTTTGAATGAAAGTGATTTGCTCCTGTGGAACTGGCGGGCTCAGCATATCGGAGAGGTGCTTGCATTGGTAGATGTCGACGCATTTTCCTGAATTACCGTCAGGTGTGGTGCAGCCGTTGGATGTGGATATATTGTCTTCAAGTGGACAACATACCTAGGGAAATAAAATGATCTTAGTACTAGCCTTTTCCAGCGGGTCGGCCGCGGCACCTCAATAAACCCACCTATAACCTATAAAAAGTAGTCTATGTGCTATTCCAGACTATAATCTATTTCCGTGCTAAATTTCATCCAGATCCGTTCAGCCGTTCTGGCGTGATTGAGTAACAATCATCCATCTATCCATCCATCCAAACTTTCACATTTATAATAGTGGAGATAGTGGGATTACATGTCTAAATATGTGGTGTACATATTTAAATTCTAACTTTTAATACTATATCAGCTAGGTACAAAAGGTGACCGACATTTATTAGGTTTGAATGCGATGCGATAAAGTTACATTAAATCTTGGAGAAATTAAGACCCTTGTAAGATTGACTTGGACTTTTCTGATAATTGCACGACCGAGACATATAATTACTCATACAAAATGGAGATTGTGGCCTGAATAGTCATGTTTTGATGAACCCTTTTTGCCATTATTATACATCGATATTTTACCTTAAAATATAAGACAAGGTACATAACATTCAAGAAAAGGGACTTTAGATGAGATGTCATATCCTAGTTTGCAAAAACGCCTTATAAAGCGTTGTAAGTCGTTTGTAATTAGAAGGGTACGTTAATCTAGCGGTTCTAATTATCGTTCTAGCATCTTTGACAGTCGTTACAAGCAGTCTGAAGCCTTTAAAACTTCTTAAAAATGGTATTACCCGCAGGTTATCGTTAGTTACACTAGTTGGGTCCCTAGGTCCAATCAAGTCAGGGGAAACTGTTAGGTGAACACAGTTACTATTAACGGGGAAAGAGCTATGAAGAAGAAAACGCAAGACAAGGGAAGGTAGACTAACTTACTTTTGGTACAGTCCCATCGAATCCACACTTAGACTTCTGCAGAAACTCCACTTCCGTAGGTGATTTGGATTCATTGTTCACTATATCCAATAGGGCTTTGCAGTCAAATATCGATTTGCACGTTCCAGCAACTTTGTTTGGATTAGTACATGCCGATTCTGTAAAGATAAAAAAACAGGGTCATTTGTGTCATTCATTATGTACATCGTGATGATGGCATTGCAAACAGTTGGAAGGGCTTCTGCTCTTACGCTTGTAATTTTGATTTAAAGTTTGACCGCATTTCCCGAATATATAAACCTGTCCTATACAAGCGTCTTTTTTATCAGAATATTTAGCACAAATCTGATTATAAAGGTCAAGTTCTTGGATTTAAAAAAGGTTAGATTTTTTTGCTTTTTTACGTGCGACCAATTGAGCAAGATATTTTGTTTGATTCGTTGCAAATAAGTATGTATGTTGGCGAAGCCTGCAGCAATGGGCTGAGATAGGCCGATGATGTTGGTGCTGGTATTATTTTTTATATATTCATTTATATTGAACTAGAAAAGCCAATAATTACAGTTGCGATTTGCAAAAGCCTAACCCCCCAATTTATGGACGTTCTATAACAAACATCCTAAAGTACAGCGCAAAGCGAAACCCTTATGCGCATAAATAGTAGTAACACGAAATTATGCCAGTGCGAATGTCTGTAAACGAAATGCGATAACATAAAAGTGGATTATAGAATTAAGCTACATCTTATGCATCATGGATGTCACTCTGGGAGTCATATGTCCAGCAGTGGATATCTGCCGGCGGGATAGACGAAAGGATGAAAGGCAAAAAACGAATATGAAAGAAAATATGCGGAAAAAATATTCAATGCGATTGGCAAACTATTCCAAAAATTGCAATAAATTACAAGAATAACTTTGCTATCACAAGACAAAGCTAATCTCAATCAGGCCCATTGTGATTATTAGCAAAATTAAACTCTGCTCTAAACGATGATTCTGTATTTCCCACTTGTCTAGGCTCTGTCGCTACATCATTACTCTTTAATTGATCTAGGATATACGATGAAGAGACACTGATATCTGGACCTATAATAAAAGAGAGAAATGACCAATCACCAATTACTTTCAATCTCCGGTCTCTCCTCTCAGCTTTAATATGGATAAGATGTCCTGTCCTTGTTTTTGCTCACCTACGACTGCAGCTTGTATCGCATTTTATTTATGAGTGTTGTTATCTCGTTCGTGTTTGTAAACATTGACCTGACTTCGTTATTCGATAAAAGCATTGGGTGGCTTTGGCGATGATCTTATTTATACTCGTTTATATTAATTGTTATAACTTGA
The DNA here is from genome assembly GCA_905404115.1 of Pheosia gnoma. NCBI lineage: Eukaryota > Metazoa > Arthropoda > Insecta > Lepidoptera > Notodontidae > Pheosia > Pheosia gnoma. The sequence continues at coordinate 5,232,142 of FR989918.1, read as the reverse complement.
ATCATTAATATATTTAAACCTTTGTTGTCTTCTTTCTTTACGATATGAAATGGATATGATAATAGCCTCACCCACAACTTAGCGAGTATTTTGCCAATGTCACGTAATTAATAGCAATAACACATTATATATAAAACAATGGATGTGACATGAAGATAGGAAAATGGCGACCTCAACCTTTGTTTTGTAAGCGGTTCAATAAGTCATTTGAATGTTACCTTCAAAGTAAGTCATCGACAAATATCTATATCTGTCAATAAGATTTTCACCTTATGCATCGAAAGGGCAAAGATATTAAGCTTGTGACCAGTGTCGTCTTTTAAAGGTTGAATCAGGGTCGCAATACCATTCTTGGAAACGATTTTTACAGCAATTGTTAATGGCCTCTTTAAAACTATTGTCACCTTATGAATTGGCGTGCTGTTCATAAGCTTTTCAAGCTTTAGTGTATGCTAAGCAGATTAATAGTCAGACATCAAACATTTTAGCAAGAATTATATCCTTCTCCATCTAGAATTACAGGGTTTTTAAGGACGATGAAGGTCTTAAAGTATGAATACTCCTAGCATTTTACATGTTACCGTAAATATTCATTGTAAATGTATGCATCAGCGTTGTCAATGCAAATTGAATTCTATTATCGCTATAAAGGAAAACATTGTGAGGTTACCTACGTACAGTACCTCAGTAAACCAAGCCGGTTCTTGAAAGACGTGTCAAGTTCGACAACCCTCGCTAGGCCAGCGTGGAAACACATAATATTATAAACTTAAGGTAGGTACACATATCGAAAGAGTCGGTGCACAGTTGCACAAAGTAAGTATAGAGTACATTCTGTTTTCTACTGAAATTCTCTGAACCATATCATGCAAAATATTCCTAGCGAAATAAAATATTCCTAAGCGAAAATGGTATGCCAGGATCGTAGCATGTGGCAATCAGTGGTCTCTGCCTACCCCCATGGGATACAGGCGTGAGTATATGTATGTATGTAATTAAGTACCTGTTTTGTTGTAAACACTTGACTCATAATACCTTCAATGTCGAATTGTTTAAGTTTCCGTTACACCGCATTAGGTATAAACAAAATCAGTCATATTCATAAACTTCTAAATGTTCGTTCTAAGCTGATTCTCATAAACAGGATTTGTATTTTAAAAATCAATACAATAACAAGTAAAAAGGTCAAAGTGGTTTTATTTATTTTATCCATAAAAGCTTGTCTAGTATGGCGGTTTTCTTAAGAAACGACTGTAAACGCTTAGTAATGGGACAACAATACGGCCTAGGACAAAACATTAGGGCACTAACCATCTCCAAATTCATAGATGACCAATAATACGTTCACATCATACCAAAAAGTGGTTTAGTATTGTCCAGAAAAAAAACGATCAAATTTTAATGGCATATGCCGTTGTAGAAGTATAATGTAATAAGAAGTCATCAACACCTGAACATAATATAATTATAAAGCAAACTGGTTTATGTTATGTCGTCATCAAACTAATGATCATATTCTGAAGTAATTAAGAAATCAGAATGAACCTACCTATAGTAAGATCATAATAAAGTAATTTCTGTACTTCTAACCGATCATTGATATAAAAGTTTTTTGATATAGTAGGTAATGCTGGTTTTTGGTTCAAAGAATATGGAAGCCAGTTGTATATTATTATACATGCACATTATTTCCCTTTTGATAATTGTCCCTACAGCATGTTTTATGAAGTTGGCGTAACGCATAGTTAGGTGTTCCCCAGGGAGATCCTTTTGGTCCACTTTTATTGATTATTGTTTCTATAGCTTTGAATATTCATAAAAATTAACAACAAATATACGAATTCTGCTAAACTACTTTTTCCATGACCTGCTATTTCATAAACATTCTTCCCACATAAACCCCTTGCGGGTTTATTAGCAAACAAAACAACGGTCGGAGGTTAAGCTCAAACAATGTCTTCTACATAAAATTGATTTTAACATAACCTTCATTTTTAATAGTATCTTAAACGCTAGCAAAGTCCTTAACAAAAAGAGTATAAAAAAACTTACGTCCTTCAACAAAGCAAACGTAAGTCGCAAATACAGCCGATGCGAATATTAAATAATGCATTTTTTTTATTTATTATCACAGCATGTTACACTTAAACACTAACGTTTTATATACGTATACGTCCGCTCCGGTCAGAGTCCGGTCGAACTATGAACGCCGGGACCAATGCTCGATATGTTTATTAACAAATTCTGAACATCAGTACAAGTGACCGTGTCAACGCCACACATCCCTCTTACGATAATGTAGACTTTATGTTGATACCTTTATGGCCATTATCGTTTGTTTGTTTGTATTGAAAAAATGCAATATGTTTCGGCACAGAACTGGTGTCTCGTTTAGTGAATTCATTTTGTTTCTTGGAATGCCACCGTCTAGTATTATTATACCTAATGTTTATGGTCTGATCGGGTCACTTTTTCAATTCATGTCATAAGGTGAGTAGATGATTGATTGCTGTTTGAATTATTTTAGTATCGTTTTTGCATTTAAATATTTTGTTATGATGCACTATAATTGTTGCATTGGGGTCTTTTGTCCTTCGTATTTTTTTCCACCCTGACTATTTATTTATTCAAAGCAGCTACATAAAGGCCACCTATCGCATCCAAGCGTCCATTGCTCCTCATGTTGTGGCCATTTTGATAGGTGTGTATGTGAGTGGTTATCTATTGATAGATTGCTAAGCATATTGATTTCTTATATTTACGCGAATACTACACATTGAAATAAAACAAATTTTTAGGATTTTATCGCGTTTATATTCTGATTTTGCGTTCCCGACGTTTCGGCTGCTTTACAGCAACCATAGTCACGGGAGGACTGAGGTGGTTGACGTCCTAGTGTCATAGTTTGACGGGGGTACCCTCATATTTAGTTGTTCTCCTAAAAATTAGTTTTATTTCAAGATTGCTAAGCATTCAGATTTTACGTGTTTTCACTCAACATTTCTAATTCATTCGGCTGTTAAGTGGTTCATTTTATGCTATCATTTTCTCCCATTCCTTATTATATACAATTTCTGTTTCAAGATACAGTATTGTTATCCGATTGCCAACCAAGCCATCGTGCATTTGATTTGAGTATGCTCTTTAAAATGAGTTGCGGTTTTCATCAGATATTTAACAAAATAACATTCTGAAGTAAATTTACAGCTTTTGAACGATAACTAACTATAGTTGGTATAAGAGTTTGAATATGCATTTATTTTTTTTGCAAGATTTTTAAGGAGTGACTTGTAGAGGGTATTTTTGATGATTGACCTCAGAATAAGGAAAAATTAAGGACCTACGTCGCTAGCAAGACTTTGAAGCATAGTAACCTTGCATGCAATTTACAAATCTGCGTAGGTTACGCAAATTAAATCCTTTTTTGTAGGTACATCAAAATGTTGGTAACATTTATTTGGTTTATGTTTTTGATAGTCTAGACTATCGACGCAGGAATTTGGTGTGTAGATGATGTTGTAACACTTATCCCACAGAACATATGTGACTAAATTAAGTTTAGTGCAATTGCATTGTACTTGCATATTCAACACGTACTGATTCGGTAGCGTGACGTCTCCCATACCACTCACACCACAGATTCCATAAATAAGTGTAACAGTGACAGCACGTTTTCTTGATGACGTTACGATTACAATAGAAGTTCCTGGTTATCCTGCTGTACTAGAACCCCTCCTTTCGGTTATGTAAACTCATACATTGCTCTTATAATGCATATGATAACAGTTATTTAACATCTCACAATAAAGAGGAAATAATTAATTTCACTATCTATACTTAATATTATCTATACTAATACAGTGGACCCCCGGTAATCCGACAAACGCTTTGCAGGGCAGTGTCGAACTATCGAATTTGTCGGATTATAGAGTTCTGCCTAAGACCCCCTATAGTCCGGATTTTTTTAACAAAAGAGTACCTTGTAATCCGACAAATTACAGATCCAATGATAAAATTCTATGTGTTATATTCTGAAGTTCAAATCATACTTCATTATGTGTCGAGTTGTAATTGTATGTATGTCGAAAACAAAACAATACCTACGCGTCGAGTACAATAGTGGTGGCGCGTACAAGTTGTAACCTGTTCATGGTGCATTATCTACATTAGCGAAGATTATCAGAAAAATATTCAATAATAATAGACATGTCGGATTACAGGGGGTGCCGGATTAGACAGGGGCCGGATTACCGGGAGTCCACTGTATTATAAATGTGAAAGTTTGGATGGATGGATGGATAGATGGATGGATGGATGGATGTTTGTTACTCTTTCACGCCCGAACGGCTGAACGGATCTGGATGAAATTTGGCAGAGAGATAGATTATAGTCTGGAATAGCACATAGGCTACTTTTTATCCCGGTAAAATGTATGGTTCCCGTGGGATAGATGTTTTAATTTTTCATACTTTTTATCGCGGGTAACACCGCCGGGCGCAGCTAGTAATATTATAAATGTGAAAGTTTGGATGGATAGATGGATGGATGTTTGTTACTCTTTCACGCCCGAACGGCTGAACGGATCTGGATGAAATTTGGCATAGAGATAGATTATAGTCTGGAATAGCACATAGGCTACTTTTTATCCCGGTAAAATGTATGGTTCCCGTGGGATAGATGTTTTAATTTTTCATACTTTTTATCGCGGGTAACACCGCCGGGCGCAGCTAGTAATATTATAAATGTGAAAGTTTGGATGGATAGATGGATGGATGTTTGTTACTCTTTCACGCCCGAACGGCTGAACGGATCTGGATGAAATTTGGCATAGAGATAGATTATAGTCTGGAATAGCACATAGGCTACTTTTTATCCCGGTAAAATGTATGGTTCCCGTGGGATAGATGTTTTAATTTTTCATACTTTTTATCGCGGGTAACACCGCCGGGCGCAGCTAGTTTCATAATACGGGAGTTATGCCATTAAAATTGATTCCAAAGGTGGCATTCCTGTTACGTGGAGCAGGTTACTCGACTCCTGCATTATATCTATTCAGCTAATCAAAGGTTTCTTTGCTCCGCGTGTTTGCTCACATGCATTAGGACTTGATACATGTAAAGCTGGAATCAGATGTGACTCGCTGCTAATGTCTGATTAGCCGTTCCTAAATTGTTATCACACACCTATAACAATGTTTTGCTCAAAAATGTAAAAGATCTTTATAAAGAAAAGAGCAACCATGGAGTTTCTTGCCCGTTCTTCTCCATAGGAACGGCATTCCGAACGGGTGGTAAAGTAGTAGCATAGTATTTTGTAACTTTTGACGATTCATAAGTACTGTACTTAATGGTCTACGTGAATAAAAAATATTCTGATTCTGATTCTGACTCGACACCAGATTCCCTTTTTTGAAGACATTTAACAGAGTAGTAGTAGTAGTAGAATATAGGTAGGTACTTCTATTTTGACGACCTTTTTCCGTGTGTGTATTAGTGCCTAATTGTGAGGCTGAAACTTGAGTGGAGAAGGTCGTAAAGACATGCACTTACTCGTAGGGCTATCACTCATTTAAAAAATTATTTAGCTTGGTCATGTACCGCGATTACCTAACTTGTATCATTAATGTTATTACCTAAATACTATACTCTAGAAGATGAATTACCAAAGAACACATCCCTAACACTTTGCACGCTGCTGTTTGATTTTTCCTCATCGCCTATTGATGACCAATATGTATTTCACTTACTGTAGAATTTACGCATCCTTGCTCAACACAACAGCAAAACTGTATTTTCCTTTTAATATCTCAAGCGTGAATTCACGCCATAATGTCGGAAATCACGGTACTTCAAATGCTTAAGGTAAATATTTGCAAAATAAATAATGTAGTAGCTACTGCCAGCAGCTTCATCCGCGGTACCTCGATGAAGTAGCCTATAGCACTCACAGATAATTGCTTGATAATCCCATTAATATTATAAATGTGAAAATTTGGATGGATGGATGTTTGTTACTTAATCACGCTAGAACAGCTGAACGGATCTGGATGAAATTTGGCACAGATAGATTATAGTCTGGAATAGCACATATCCCGTTAAAATGTATGATTCCCGTGAGATAGATTAATATGGTAGCACACATACGTCTTAATCGCGGGTAACACCGCGGAGCTAGTGGTGAAATATTTGTTTAGAATCGAATCTGTAAATCCGGAGATTACCCCCTGCATCCAAACACACAAACCAACAAACTTTACCCCTTTATAATATATGTATATGGAGCAAACGTTACAAGAAAAACATTGCTTCATTATCTGTGAAGGTGTTTCAGGTCTAGGTTCTAAGATTCATAACACCTAATCATATCTGAAAAGAGATTGAAAAAAATCTGCTACCACCGACTTTGAAACCAGTAATTATTATAATTATATCCAAAACTAAGCGCACCATTGCAAGACCTCAAGACACTGAGCACTTTCTGCGTAGATCGGACTGATAGCAACAACTAAATATGACCTGTTCAAACTATGACACTAGGACGTCAACCACCTCAGTCCTCCCCCCGTGACCATGGCTGCTTTAAAGCAGCCGAAACTTCGGGAACGTAAAAAGGTAAAATTGTTTTATTTCATTGTGTTTTAATATAGCCTCTACGTCGGTAAAGACCCTTCCTCATATTAATAAGGTTTCCTAAGAATTTTCGCGACAATAATTGCATACACACCGTCATTATAATTCTTAGTCACGCAATTGCATTGCCTATACAACCTGTTGTAACTTGAAGCTACTTGTTCCAACAGGTTATTCCCCAGTGTTGATCTCCTTGTCTTGCAATGTCATTTTTTTTATGACCTTGTTAAATGTTGATGTAAGGCCCGATGAGTTTCTTTTTTGGAGAGACAATATAGTCAAAGAAGATGAGGTCACCGCCTTGTTAAAAGGAAACGAAAACTGGTTCGTTGAAAACAGAAAAAACGTTTTTTTTTTTAATTAACAAAGATACGGCAGCGTTGCACTTCCCAAATTCATAAAATCAGGCAGAGCCGCAGAAATGCGATCTTAACCTATTTTATTTCATGCTACTTATACCTCAGAATCCCTCTATACAACAATGCATTCGCCATTAATAAGTCATTAATAAGTCTTTATAGTTAAAACCCAAAAAAAGATTGGAGATTTTTGGGTTTTTTGATTTCACAGTTTATCACGCAGATAATACATCGCATATTTACTTATCCTTAAACTATGAATAAATCAAGTTAAAAGCAAGCATCATAGCTAAAGATGCAGATCAATTTTATATTTTGGAAAATCCGTGCGGGAATTCTCTATGCCCACGTAATCCAACATACAAATGGCGTCTATCGCCTCCTACCAAGCTATTAAGAATAACTACCAGTCTATAAACACCGAGTCTGGAAAAAAAAACAGGTTATAGTATTTTAATTGGTCTACTACAGTGTAATAATAATGTTATCTTGATGGACAGTGAATAGATCCTTTGTTCTACAGTGGACTAGTAAGTCCTATGTAGTAATTTTTTTATAATATGTATTTATATAATCTGTTGTCGCTGTTAATTACTTGACATTGGCGAAATACCTACTAAGTTGTATGTGAGGCCCTATTCACGTCCATTTTACTTCATTGTATTAGATTTCGTAAAGAAAGTAGAACTCTTATGTACCTTATTATCGAAATAGCTGAGGCTGTAGAAATAGCGGTTCGGTAGCGATTAGACGTTGTAATAATGGAAATCGTTAGGGCTGTAAACTTGGGATTCTGTAGCGTTTAGGCGTTGTTCTAATGTAAATGGCCGGGGCTGTAAAAATTGATATTTGGTAGCGACTAGTCACTCATTTCTGCAAAATAAGATTGTACACTAGATATAGGATATGCTTTTAATACTTCCGTATGACTAATCAACTGAACAAAAAAACATAAGTTAAATTTATATTTGTGTTTTTTTTTCGTTTTTAAATATCCTATTTTGTGTCCCACTGCTTGGCAAAGGCCTCCCCATTCTTTCTCCATTAAACCCCGTCCTGGGCTTGTTTTAGCCACGTTTTACCAACAAAGGCGTCCAAATCGTGGCACAATCTACGCCTCGTTCTACCACAACGATATTTATTTTATATGATATTTGTGCTTACATTAAAAATATACTTTCATATCCTTGACATTAGTTTTATTTCAACACATTATTGACACTGGCAAAAATGGGTCTATCTTTTAGCCAATTGCCAACCTAAAAAAAGACGAAGAAGACAATAGCCTTTTGACAGCTCGTTGGTAGCGACATCTACATCGGAATGTTTTCGAATCTGTTTTCGATGTTATATTGATGTCGAAAGATTTAAAATAACCCCGCTGGGCATGTTATATGACTCATATACGACCAATCTTAACGGGCTTTTTTACCGCTCACGTAAGTATACATAATGATAGTTCAATTTCCTTGTTGCAGGTGCTACTAAGGAGATCGGTACCGCTCTGACGCGAGTCTGCTTGCGGCATAGAGCTATTGAGACCAGAGTGAAGACATTCCTCAGGTTAGTCGTATAGTAAAACAGCTTTAGCCCTAATAAAGAGGTTTCTGATCAAAGAGTAAGGGAGCATTTAGTAAGGGGGGTCTTCTGTAACATTACGATGCGTTACAGAGGCGGGAGGGGGTTGGTTGAACTACGCGTTTCGTAACATTGTTTTAACACTTCAGAACGGTCGCGTAGTGATTTTAAGTTTTACTGGGGGGAGGGGGGGGGCTGGTAATGAAAACCGTTATGGCACGTTACATGGGGGGGAGGGGGGGGGGGGGTCAAAAATCTCCATGCGTTACGTAATACTTGAACGCTCCCTAATTAATATTAGCCCTGCCTAGACTGATCGACCACGCTTGCGATTCTGCCTATATGCCGGACGCGGCTGCTGCTGGTTTGCTCCTACTAAACTTTTTTTTGGAAAGAAAGAAAGAATGTCGTTTTTATTCCATTAAATGGCCTCACCCTCCTAGACACAGCAGTGACCCCATCAGTAGCTATTAAGTGATAAAAATATATTGTAGTAAAATAGATAAGTATGATGGAATCACGATTGCAATCGTTTCACGTGAAGTTGACATATATGTTGACAATGATAGTGAAGCAAATTATAAATGACAACGCTCGGGTGAGGGAGTACGAATGCCTCTGCTGAGCCAGATAACGACTGAGCGTCGAAGGGCTTCTCGGTCAGCCTACACATGTCCTATAGCCGGATCCAGACTAGACTCGTTTAGGCGCACCACGAGCGTGTCGCAGGTGAGAGCGCTCGAGCGAGGCTGTGCAGTCGGTCCGGATCCGGCTAATGACGCATTTCGTCTCGTCGGATGAAGCTTGAAAGCGTTGAAACCTTTAATTAATACCCACTCGCCTTGGTCTGATTATATTCTGGTCTGATTTTGGGGTCGAGTCACCTTCGTCCGTAGGAGAATTAAGTACCCTCGAGATACCCTACACGTGACCCTGGGTGGTGCCAACTAGGTGACAACTCTACTGGTGGTAGGCTTCGGCCGTGGCTAGTCACCACCCACTGAACAAGTCCATGTCGCCACGCGGCCTAGCCGTGTTCCGGCATGATGTTCGGTGTAGCCATTCATGGATGGCGGGTCAGATCAGTTGCGCTGCATGTGCCTAGTGAATGTAGCGTCTCGATCTACTGCCGCCTTCCTACCTAGGCAAGTATGATCCATCGTAGATCTCATCGTCACTTACCATCAGGTGAGATCGAGATCAAATACTTGCCTATAATGTATAAAAAAAAAATACGTCAGTACCATACCTACTACATTTGCAGCAATGGCCTATAAACATATGAATCACATAATTGGGACACGTAAAATGGTCTCAAAACCGCAAATTCGCTAATAAACCGCACACGGGACAGACTCGTGCCGACAACGGATACATGTAAACAAATACTTGATACTTAAGTTTTCCTTACAAGAGAAATATTTCTAAGGTGATTGCTAAATGTTGTACCAGTACTGTTGATAATACTGCAATAGGGCGTTGTACTATTATTGATAATAGATTTGTTATAGTGAAGGCTGGTTTTAAAATGTTTCTTTCAAATAAGTTGCAGATATCACATTGTGTTACAGGCCCTCAATAGTAATTCAAATTAGGTATTTTATGACGTACATACTGAGAAGGAATTTTCGAAATACCAAATATAACCCAATTGCATCTTTTAATGGTGAAATTTTATTCAAAACCCATTGAAAGTTACACATTTTTGTTCTTCTTTTATTTTATGTATGTAATAATCTACAAAAAAATAAAATCGTATTGAACCCAACGGGTGCTCAATTCAGTTCATATTCAGTTATTCCTTTCTGGGTACAAACGAAACCTCGAACTTCTAATGCGCATCTGTGTTGTGACATCATCGTCTTTAAGGTCCTATCGACCTCGCGACCTCGGGCCGTTGTTGAAAGACGGCAACATATAAAAATATGTGACGTTATGTCTCTTGTGATGTCTACAATCATTTTTATTGCAGGTATCTGGATTCGTATGAACCGAGATAACCTTTTTTATTACTCAACGACAATCTGACTTTTGCTTTTAATAACTTGTCCATTAAATTATGCACCAAATTTTGCCAGTGTAAATTCCCAAAGATTATAATTAGCCTCAATATAAGAAATGATGTAATGTAATAAAGTGATCCGACTGAATGTCACGGGAGAAACTAGATTTGTATATTTCGTAGCGTGCATGGTTTTGCCCCCAGGCTTTAATACTTGGACTTTACATTTTTACTATCCCGGGATAATGCTTTTGTGTTCTAGAACACGTGTGCTACGTATGTGTAGCTGAACTATTTATGCGTTAAAGGAAACAACCGTCTTACTTGAGCACTGGTTTATTACTGCCGGTCACTGTACATACACTCCAGTAGCTCATCACCTAAGACAAAATTGAGGGACAGCCCTGTAGCAGAAGGCGAAACTATCGGTTAAAATAACGTTTATAACTGGTTTAGCTAGAATACCACCACCTCCTTGTTTCGTGCAGCGACTTCTGTAGATAAAACGGCGTAGGAATTCGGTGTTCGCGTTTACAGACACACATGCATACAGACAGACATAGCCCTCAAACTTATAACTTCCACGACGCTCCCATCGGTGGTTAAATAGTCATGATGCTGTTCGACCTCTGACAGGAAAGAAATTAGAAGAAGTGGAATGTATTTTCTACAGGCCATTATCAAGTCATCTATGTAAATATCTACATAGATGATCTGATGTTACATTTGGGCCAAAATCTAGTTGCTAAAATGTAATAATTTATTTTTCCAGCGCACTAATGGACACGCTAGTAACACCGCTTTCGGAACGTGCCGACGAGTGGCGTCGTGGTTCGTGCACCACGGGCGCATTGAGCCGCGAGCACGCGCGCGAATGCAAGCGAGCACGAGCCGAACTCAGGCGAAGGGTGACGGAGGCACAGAGACATGCCAGGAAGGCCAGGAGAGCACCGCCTGATGCTAAACGACGTGTCGATGTTTGCATGCAGGTACGAACTTTAGGAGTGAACTTGAATATACTCCTATGGTGTCGTTAGATATGTTAAGGCCTGAACACACTGAAGTAGATTCTGTATTTAAATTAACGCGGAATGCAGAACATGGAACGCAATCGCTGAATGCCTTCCGTCTGTTTGGGTTTTTAAGAAGGCCATCAAGAGACTTGAGGGCGATTGATATAACCGCGCCCCTATTTCATTGCGATACAACATATTACATTCCTCCGATAAAATATTGCAGTACGGGCTACAAACAAAAAAGCCTAATAATTAAGAAGAGAAGCTCGGTTATTGAACTTAAATGACATACGAACGAAATGAACGTACATGACGTATTCGCGTAGAACACAAAAGGTGGTCAGACTCACAAAGAGAATCAGCAGGTATCATGTACGTATAACTTTGCGCCCCCAGGATATTCAGGAGCGCAAACAACAGCTGGAGGAGATGGAAGAGAAGGCGGTGAAGGCCGCACTCATCGAGGAGCGGAGCCGCTTCTGCCACTTCGTGTCGCTGCTCAACCCTGTGGTGGTAAGTGCCACCTGACCGTCCCAGTCTATCCAAACCAACTACAACTTTCGAATTACAGGTTCAAAGTCGAGCATGCGGTAACATGGTGAGCCTGATAATGCTATAAAAAAATGATAGCAGCTTGAATGGACGAGTGCAATTTTCGGAAGTTTTGACGCGTGTATAAATTTAATTTTAATGAGGGAGGTTTTCGCTTTGATAACACTTTATAATTACCTGTAACCTTGTTGTTAATATTTTACAAGTTTAACTTTAATTGCTCAGTGATATCGACCATGTCTTATCCGCCATCGTCTCAAAAACGAGTCCGCCCTCTATGACTTCCTCATTATACCAAAGAAAGTTAAACCAAAGGGGCTAAGAGGAACCCACCACTGACCCTCGGCTTGTCAACGTTTCCAATTATAAACACCGAACTCCTCTAAGATGTTAGTCGAGAACATCAGCAAGCATAGCTGCCCAGGCGAAGTTTTATCAATTATACCAAAGAAAGTGTTTGGTCGCAGACACCAGCGATGGACCACCCACTTGCTTACTAACTTTTCTATCACCCTAATGTTCTTTACACATCTATTATCAATATTGTCAGAGACATAAAGACCGTTCACTTGCACACGCAATGGTTCTCCGTCTCCCGAAGAACCACCCAAAATAGAGTTCTGATAGGACCTGTGCATGGTTTGTTCCAGGAGTGTGAAGTGGCAATGCTAGCGGAGGTGGGACACCTGCAGGAAGGCAGCGAGCAGCTTATGCGGCATACTGCTGAGCCCAGGACATTACCTGCTGCCAGTCTACAGGTACCGTACTATTACACTGTGATGACTTTATGCCATCTGAAGCGTTGTCGTATAGATTCGTTGTTACATTTAATCTACATATCCTAATGTTATAAAGAGTTAAAGATTGTTAGTCGGATGGAGGACGTGCTTTCACTTATAGGAAGTTATATTATCCCTTAGTGTTGTTATGTTTCATATAGGAACAGCGGCCAGAGGCTAATCCCACTAATATTATAAATGTCAAAGTTTGGAAGGATGGATGGATGGATGTTTGTTACTCAATCACGCCAGAACGGCTGAACGGATATGGATGAAATTTGGCACAGAGATAGAATATAGTCTGGAATAGCACATAGGTTACTTTTTATGCCGGTAAAATGTATGGTTCCCGTGGGATAGATTTGTTTTAATTTTTCATATGGCAAAGGATCGACATAATTTTTTGCATAGGTAGTGGTAGTTTAGGGGTCAGACAATGACATAGGCTAATTTTTATCCCGAAAAAATGCACGGTTCCTATGGGATACCATACAGGAACCGTGTTTTTTTTAACTTAGCTTTTTAATCGCGGGTAACACCGTGGGGCGCAGCCAGTAGTTTTATATTTCGTGCGCCTTGGGTTTATGATGTGTGTATATTCGCAGGTGATCTGCGACGTCAAGTCGTGCTACAGCGGCTGGGCAGAGGATGGGTCGGCGCCACACTCACCGGCCGCGTCGCGACTCGGCAGCCGCAAGTCCTCGCTCACATCCATCTCCTCGCTCAACAGCCAGTGTTCGGACAACCAGCACGGTCAGTACTGGTACTTTAACAAACCACACGAAAATGAACGACAGTGCCTTCCAGGCCGATTGAACAACTCCTTCAGGGGAGTGATTCTAATTCACTCAGTATTATTTCGTATCGGTAACCAAAGTTTCCTTTTGAGTTAAAAACCTTTTTCGAGAAATTCATAAAAAATACATCATAGTTCCTATCGGATGGAGACGATAAATAACTTTTTTTAAGAACCTATTCCCGAAAACCCTGGGCAATCCTGGAATAAAAACTATCTAATTTCTCTACTCTACTCTACTCTATCAATCGAAAGACCACAGCTGGACATAGGCCTCACCCAATGATTTCTACACATCACGGTCCTCCACCACTAACTAATTTAGTATCACTATATTATTATTAGGTAGGGCTTATTTTTTTATTACAATATAGGCAAGTATTTGATCTCGATCTCACCTGATGGTAAGTGACGATGAGATGTACGATGTAGCATACTTGCCTAGAAGACTTGTGGTTTTAAAATGCTGTATTTTTTTTTATAGACGCCTAAGTAGGCGTGCACTACTTGAGTCAATTTTATTGCTCGCCAGTGTATATCTACATAGATTTGATATTAATTATAGGTGTGTCCGGCTCTACCGTGAGCTGCTCTACGCCGATATCCAACGCGTCCTCCGCCGGCACCATCCCTGCGCCCGGCAACGACTCGCAGCACTCGCAGGTACGTGCCAATATAGACTATGTACACCTACACATACGACCAGTTTTGTGTTGTGCCGTAGAACTTGCAGGCTACGGGAAAATAATGTTTAATGTCCTGCGGGGTTCGGAAATATTCCGATGTTGATATTGGTCCCCATGACCTGTCAATAAGCTATTTTAAATAACGATCAAATGTTAGCTTGTAAAATTGCGTTCGTGGAAAAAAAATAGTATAATCCGTATCGGGATGTTTTCGATTCCGTTTTCGATAGCGATTATAGATTTCGAATATTTATTTTTTTATTTAAAATAATTTGGAGTGAAGATAGCTCTATCATTGTCAGTTAGAAATGAGATCCAGTCGTGTGTATAGCTTTTTATTTTTGACTTTTTATGTTATATTGCTTTTTTTGTTTAGTTATTTTGGCTTATTATTTTATATATTTTATTTTATCTCAAACAGTCGGCGTGCCGTCTGTCAAGTGTGTGCAGCGCCGACTCTGGTTTCCGTTCACAGGACGCGTTGCACTTGCGCCGCTCGCTCTACGTTGACAATGTAAACTTTTATTTTTTTGCTTTTTATTTTTTTCAAGCCAGTACTAAATATTATTACAAATTAATTAAATTAATCTAAGGCCACAGTATAGTGTAGCTATAGTTATTATACGATGCACGCTGTTAGTAGCACAATTTATGATTGGGTTTCTAGCGACCACTTCAGCCTCGCTACAAGCTACACAGATGGCGCTGCAAACAACATTTCAGAACAAATGACGATTGCTCATAAAATACTGAAACGCGCTATGAGAGTTTTCGGAGCACGTAACATATATACAAAGACCCCGGCAATGACCATCAGGGCATAGCAGCCGCCCTGCTAGGCATACCACCCGCCTGGCTGAAAGATTTTCCCTTTACCGCTTAAGCTTCATATGCTATTCCTGTTGTCGCGTACAGTAATAGTGAAAATAATTAAACACTTACTCACTCGGGGTGTCGCCAGGGCCCCGCGATCCGTGGGGCCCCTTGCTAGGTCACCGACCGATTTTACCGATAAATAAATATGTATATTCCAAAAATCAAACCGTAATTATCCTCAAGTGTCGAGGGCCTCCAATAGGTTAAAGACAGCCCCTAGGTGTATGGAACGTTCTTTGAATTTTAAAAATATATATAAAAACTGGTAGATAAAGATAAATGGCTCAATTTGTAAAAAAAATAATGAAATAAATATCGCTAGGCGAACATACCAACTTAACGGTCCCATACTGAGCAACACTTGTTTTATAGGTACCGTACAATAGACATGGGTTGATCCCAGTGTATAATCTTATATATATACTAGCTGTTGCCCGCGACTTCGTCCGCGTGGTATTTAACAAAGGCAACCGTTGACAACAGCCTGCTCGCCCATTCTGAGCCCGCGGGACGCATTGCAGGTTGTTGCTATCAAACTTAATCAGGCGCTGCGCTGCAACATTGGTTTTAATTTTTTTTCGTGAGATCCTATGTTTTTTTCTAAAATAAAAGTAGCCTAAGTTACTCCTTGTTCCATCAGCTATCTGCCAGTGAAAGTCCCGTCAAAATCGGTCCAGCCATTTCAGAGATTAGCCGGAACAAACAGACAGACAGACAGACAAAAATTTAAAAAAATGTTGTTTCGGTATAGGTAACGTGTATACATCCAAATGCACTTAGTAAAAAGCGGTTATTTTAATATTACAAACAGACACTCCAATTTTATTTATATGTATAGATGTATTGATAAAATAAACTCGTGTCAGTTACACCATTTATAACTCAAGAACGCGTGCGCGGATTTGTATGATATTTGTTTTTTTGAATTTGTCTCTGCCTTAATTAGTAGAATAAATTAAAAACATGAGCAAAATTTCACAAAAAAATAATTATAAAGATAATTCATTTTCTCATACATTTGATTCTGAGGCGGTACGAAGTACGCCGGGACAGCTAGTTATTTATATAAGATACTAAACGTTCGTGGCTCGGGTACAAACTAAGCTTGCTACCGGGCTACGAAGCTACGGGCTACGGACCCGGGCTACGGACCCTCAGTGTAGAAGCAGGGTCACTACCAACTATGCTAGCTGGGTCGTCGAGATCTAACCCATGATTGAATTGTCACTTGTAATCTGTATACGCGAAGTACTGTACATAATGGTGTACGTGAATATAAAAATATTGTGATTCCGATTCTGAATGTCCCAGGGTTCGGACAACCAGAGCGTGAGCAGCGAGTGCGTGACGCCGGCGAAGAGCATCGTCGAGGACGAAAACTCAGATGACTCTCATGACGTGATCGGCAAAGGAAACGCCGGTGAGTACCACAAGAATAATACAACACTATGTTAATTAGATAAAAGCTGTTTACGGCAGCTGTCCGCAGCCCTTCCAATATTCCCATCCCATATCCATCCAATCCTCACTCCATAATCCCATCTCATTCCAGAATTCAGGCCTCATAGATTCAAATATCAAACTCTAACCCCCGAATTTATAGACGTTTTATAACTTTATCAAACGTCACATAGCAATGCACACAAGAGTTTGCTATGGGCACAATTATATGACGTTTGATAAAGATATAAAACGTCTATAAATTCGGGGATTAAAGTTTTATATTTGAATCCATAAAGCCTGAATTCATAATCTTAAAGCTGATGATAAAAAGAAAAACCTATTTATAACAAAGCTGGACACATAAAGAAATATCCCTGTTTCTCACACTTTTGTGGTTATATCTCGAAAACTCTGAGATATTGTAAGTCTCGCTATCTCAATCACGCTACGATGCGCAGTTGGAGTCTTAACTTTCGAGCAGAAATGTTATGTAATATAACTAATGAAAATGTCAGACAATTGTGGGAATTGTTTATTGGTTAAAAATCGAGCTTTCATATGTTCGTCTTGTCATCTCAGTCTTATCTCATTACAGCATCAGCGACATGGCCTGATCTGAAGGACACAGCGCAATTTGAAAGAGCCGCGACCGCCATCATGGGTGGTAGACCCCACACCATATCTGCAGGTCAGTATAACCATGGAACAGGTGGATGTGTAGACTTCTAACAACCCCTATATACCCCTTACTCGGATATAAATTATCTTATATTTCGGGCTATCACCATGCCAAGTTTCAATAAAAAAAAACTCGTACATTTTTGGTGATGAGCGAAGAGTGAAAGAGAGACAAAATTAAAAAAAAACTGGCGGATGCTGGTTGTTGTGTTCATGTGTAATGATAATACCAGCCCTTTTTAATGTCCCACTGCTGGGCACGGACCTGCCCTCAATGCGAGGGGGATTAGGCCATAGTCCACCACGCTGGCCCAGTACGGGTTGGCGGACTTCACACATCTTTCGAGGGGTTCTCTCAGACATGCAGGTTTCCTCACGATGTTTTCCTTCACCGTTTAGCAAGTGATAATCGTGGATGAAAATGAGATTCGCACATGAAATCCAGAAATCCCAGAGGTGCGAGCCGGGGTTTGACCCTGCGATCCTCGTTACCGGGGCAAGTGTTTTACCAACTTGGCTATCACTGTTTTTTAGTGTTCATCTGTATCAATCCCAAATATGTCTGGCGTACTCCGCGCTTTAGGTGCTAAGCTACAAGTATATCGGCGGGCTATTCAGTGGTTGCCGCGAATAATATTATTTTATTTACAAGTTAGGATATAATTGGACGGCCTGTTTAGCGCAGTTGGTAGTGACCCTGCTGCCCGGGTTCGAATCCTGGTAGGGGCAAACTTTGTGTGATGAGCTGTACCGGTGAACTTCGTACCGCTTCAGATGTATCAGATGTATAAGAGAATCCATATGTTTTTTTACATGTTCTGCCATTCGGGGACATTAAAAAAACTCAAATTTAAAATCGGTCCACCCGTTCTTGAGTTATAAATGATGTAACTATCACGACGAGTATATATTATTCTGAGTTCGACCCCAGTGCATTGTACGGTACGCGTTGCCTAGTGTGGTACCGTACAGTCGGTGTGTTGGTCTGGTCGGCGATATGACGATGCTAGCTGTTGCGCGCAGCGTACGAGCGCGGGCACCCGCGGCCGGCGCTGAGCGCGCTCACGTTCTCGGCCGCGCAGCTGGACGCGGCGCCGCGCGACGCCGGCATATACGCGCGCCCGCCGCTGCCCACCGTGAGTACACCTGACAAGTGAAAAAATGAATCGCAACGGACAAGTGGAAAATGAATCGCAACGGACAAGTGACAAAACGAATCGCAACAAAAATTTTACATGAAGTTTTACGGGCAGGTTTTCAAATTGGACATTTGGACAGTACATTAACAATCTGCCCCGTTGAAGTTTTAGAAGTGAAACTTCATATACTGTATACTACTGTATGTCCCAGCACACATTTTTCGCATGTTTACTGCAATGCTTTTCAAATATCCAAAAAAATATTTCAACAAAAAAATATTTCGACAAAAAATATAAAAACAACTTGAGAGGTGTCAAGGGGCACCCGGATGGAACGAAGTTCCTTTATTATTTTTTATTATTTATTATGTACAAAAAATCAATAATTTTGGGAAACAAAAATATATCGCCCCCGGGCGGGCTCGAACCACCAACATTTCGATTAACAGCCGAACGCGCTAGCCAATTGCCCCACGGATGCACTTGTGCAATGTTTCGAAAATACTGACTATTATGTAAATGCAAACGACAAAGATAGCAAACTGGCATGTTTTTGAACTAGGTATCGTTATGTTTTTGGGTTTTATATAGTAAACTATACTTTCGTTTATTTATGTTTATTTTTGTCAGCGATAGATGTCGCTAACATGTTTTTGAACGAGGTATCGTTATGTTTTTGGGTTTTATATACTATACTATACTATCGTTTATTTATGTTTAATTTTGTCAGCGATAGATGTCGCTAGCATGTTTTTGAACGAGGTATCGTTATGTTTATGGGTTTTATATAGTAAACTATACTTTCGTTTATAAAATTGCTTCCAATTGGTCGTTACAACTTTTCTGCTTAATTTTTATGCTTAATTTTTCGTATGAATTTTTTCCGTCTAGCCCCCTTTCGTAACGCGCGATAAGGAACTTCGTTCCAAAAACATTTTTTTTCTCTCCCTCCGCCGCTGCCGCCTCTCACCACGCGATATATCGTCTACCCGCTCACGCGGCCGTTATGCTTTTTCATGACAGACAAAATCATAAAACTCCCATATAGGTATACTCGTTGAAGTTTAACTTCAAATAAAAAACTTTTTAACAAAATAAAATCGTCTTCAAAAAACTAAAAAGCAAAAAATAATCTTATCTTGTAATCTAACGTGTCTAACTAAATGTGTGGCCGTGTGTGGTGTGGTGGCGTTAGGTGGGCCCCCTGAAAAGGCCGTCATATGAAACGATAAGGGGCAACATTAAAATTATTACACCATATATAATGTTTAACCCTTAGTAGCCTGATTTACGAAAGTGATTTATTTTTAATATTACTGTGTTTAATATTACTGTGTTTAATAATAATGACATTTGATTTTTTTTTTAATTTCGTTGGAAAGAATATTATACAACAGTAAAATACGTACGACCAACCTATAAAAAAAAATTGGTATTGGTATCAAAATTGAAACTCTAGGCTATTAAGGGTTTTTTTTTTAATTTGGAATAACAAACAATTACATAATTAGGCTAAGGATTACATTGTTTCGTATAGACAATTAAATTATTATGTAACCAGCACCGTTATCCACAGAGTAAACTAAATAGAAAAAGAACACTACAAATTATATGTATCATAAGACAGAGAGCAAATCACTTAGTTTAAAATTAGTAATGGGATATTAACTATTGTGTGATTACAAACGTGCACGAGGCAAGGAAATTAAAAATAAACAGTAGTTATAGCTTGATTTTTCGATTTTTCAGTAAAGTATCCACAGCAGTACTGGTAGCCGTAGGGGTTGATTTCATCATTACCATCCTCATAATCATTATTAAAATTGTTCCGTTGGTAGTGGCCTTTAGCTGTGACTGCGCCGCCAAATATTCGTTCGTTTGCAATGTTTATAATCGTGTGTACTCGTCTCGGCAGCGGTGCTCGTCGCTGGAGCGACCGGCGGTGCCGCTGAAGGCGAACGCCAACACGAGCCAGCACGAGCACAAGCCGGCCAAACCTTCCTGTTTGCCGCACCATCTCACTAAAGGTACTTACTGTTTCCACACCTACCTTCGTACTTACTTCAAATGAGTGTTCAAAGAATGTGGTCTCAAACTAAATAGATTCTGGTCAATTTAAGGAATTAAAAACGACAATGTGCCGCCGTAGGAATACGAAGTAAATGATTTATTTGACTTAGAAAAGGTCACGATTCCACCCGTAAAACCCGTATCTATCAGACGAATTAGCCTGGATTTGGCTTCCCGAGGTGTACCCATCTTCCCTAGTCTTATAGATAAGTCAAAGTCAAATGATTTATTTCGTATAGGCCTACGGGGGCAGTTCCAAATGGTCATTTACATTTTTTTCTTAACCCTACAACCGGTTCGGAACACGACCTCAAATTGAGAAGATCCGGCGAGAAACTCAGCGGGCTTGACTTTTTTACATTTTTCTTATAACCATGTTAAAAATAAGCTCCAGTGTGTAGGCGCACACACGCTACACTTTGAAATCATAAATATAAGCGTATATAGTCATACGCGTTATTTCAAACTACTGATTGTGTGTAGGTTTCTCCTTAGTATGTGTGTGTGAGTGTGTGTGTAGACATGTTTTTACGAGTGTTCACCGCCCCTCTCTGGAGAACGGGCACAAA
This sequence comes from Pheosia gnoma, assembly GCA_905404115.1. Lineage (NCBI taxonomy): Eukaryota > Metazoa > Arthropoda > Insecta > Lepidoptera > Notodontidae > Pheosia > Pheosia gnoma. Next base: position 5,210,970 of record FR989918.1, on the reverse strand, counting down.
AATATCTCTCAACAACTCTATTGCTAGATACTCAAAGACTATAATGTCGTGCAGAAATGCCACAAGCGCTGTACGTGAACATGTCGGAGCTGGCGACGCTGGCGGCGTCGCGCGCGCAGCACCAGCACGGCGCCGACCACCCGCAACAAGAGAAGGTATGTACTGCTTAAAGCACTCCACCACAGCAAGAGTTTATTATGATACACATTATTTGACTCTGCGATTTTAGAAAGTAGGTCGGTTGTTTGTGTAACACATTTATATAAAACACACACTCACTCTTACTCAAACACACATTCACTCAAACACTCACTCACACACACACACACACACATTCACTCAAACACACACACACACACACACACACACACACACACACACATACACACACACACACACACTCTCTCTCTCACATACCCACGGAAGGTAGTGTAATAGTATAAAATCACCGCTCACATAGTACATATATATATTATTATTTTTGAATTGATTTTTTGGGAATGTGTTCTTTATGTGATTGGTCATAAGTTGCAGAGAGACAAATCACGGCTCACGCTAAAATGCGATAGCTTTGAGCAGGATCAATATAGTAGGTAAGTTAGGGTTTGGTATCATTCGATAAAATTATAAAATTATTTGTAAAAATAATTTATTCCCCATCACACATAATACTAATTAATTACACATCAGTCAAAATTTATACACAAAATGATGAACACAGCGGGACAATCTTCATTTATCTATCAACAAGCCACTATCTCATAGTACCTACTTATAAATATCACACATTATTTGAGTTTTATTTCGGAAATCCATTGTGAAATAAATGGGGGAAGAGCGATAATTAAGGGGGAAGCTCAGGGTCAGGGCACGAAATTCAAAATTTCAATGGTTTTTATTTTTTTACGAAAAATTTTGACATTTTGAATTTCGCGCCCTGACCCTGAGCTTCCACCTTAAAGAAGCCAGCAACACCGAACTCCTCTGAGATGTCAGTCGAGAATATGTCTGTCGGGACCCTAATTAATATGCCATTCTCCGCGTAACTAAATTATTGTAAAAATAACAGGATAGTGTCTACATTTTTAAAATTATCTTTTGTGTTTCTGTTTGTATGTAAAAAAAACACTAGAACGATTATAAAATCCTGTCGTTGGGCTCGAAAGACAGAAATCTTTATAATGAAAATCGAAGGGCGGAGTCGCGCACAAAACATAGCTTAAATATTTATGTTCTATAAATAGATGTAGTTAGTTAACCGGTCCAAAATAACTATGAAAAAGTTTAATCTAACTTAAATATCCTCATGTTGGTAGTTTTATCGAAGACGTAAGTCGGTCCCTCTCGTCTTTGCCGGTTCGCTCTGTAAAAAAAAATATTAAACTTTTTTATCTATACATACAAATAAATAAAATTGGAGTGTCTGTTTGGAATATTAAAATAACCGCTTATTACTAAGTGCATTTGGATTATGTACACGGTACATATACCAGAACAACATTCTTTACAATTTTTGTCTGTCTGTCTGTCTGTTTGTTCCGGCTAATCTCCGGAATGGCTGGGCCGATTTTGACGGGACTTTCACTGGCAGATAGCTGATGTAACAAGGAGTAACATAGGCTACTTTTATTCTAGAACGCCCCCCCCCCCCCCAACCCTCGCCAACGACGTAATATCACAAAGGCTGCCGGTCGCGGGCTAAGAACGCGCGAGCGGGCTATTGCTAACGGTAGTCTTTGTTAAATACCACGCGGACGAAGTCGCGGGTAACAGCTAGTTTAAAAATAATGATGTAAATTTAGGTGTGCGTCTTCTAATGTATGCCCGTTTAGTCCATTACAATGATATCGCCAGACGAACACACCAACTATACGGTTCCAGACAAAGAGACGCATAGTGGGTACCTCGCAATGGACTATGGGCTATGGAATTAATACTCACAGTGCATTCCTAATCCATTAAATTGATCTACACTCGGGAGCAATTAACCCAGGTCCCCTCACCAAATAAAACTTAATATCTCGAAAACTTTAAAAATACTAGCTTGTTAACATATTTTTTATAGACTATTTAATTCTAATTCACAAAAAAAAACATAAAATAATTTTGTTGTTATTAAGAAATGCCAATAAAAAGACGTGCGAAAATAATATTAGAAGCCTATTCCCGACATTCAATATTCATTAATGATGTGGTCATTTTTCCAATTACCCCATTTTCAATTAAACCAAAAGAATGATCGAGAATTCTCACTGTTAATGTCGGTGGTCCGGATTCATTGCTACCCAGTATATTTCAGGTTACCGCACTTTGACAACATTTTTTATAGTATAACCTTACAATTTCTCCCAATGGAATTTGGCCGCCAGCGTCTCGGATATCTGGCCCTCCTTCACTTGTTTCTTGACCGCTCGCTCCACCAGCCGAAGCGATGAGAACATGTTCTGCACGTTGGAAGGCTGCCGGTTGCGGGATGTCTGTAATAATAGGTGTGTTTTCAAGTCGAGAGTGAACAGGTACCTTCTAGGCAAGTATGCTACATCGTAGATCTCATCGCCACTTACCATCAGGTGAGATCAAGATCAAATACTTGCCTATATTGCAAGAAAAAATAATAATAATAGGGATAATTTCATCTTGTACGAACTTGTGTACGCTTGTCGACTTATTGAGTTTTTTAAAAGTACAGCAATGATACTTCCTACTAAAATATTAGTCATTCTTATAACAAGTTGGTACACGCAACTTATACGGACAGTATCTTGAAAGTTTCAAATAAGAACGAGTGTTAATTAATAGGCGTCGATTTTTAGACCAAAAAAATATTTTTTTTGACAAAAAACTCTCCTATAACAGCTCTAACAGCTTATCTTGGAACAGTGATAGTCTCATCTGTATGTTATCGAGAATGTTTCGAGGGCACGGGGCCAAATCTTGGTCAACTAGATCCCGAGTCTAATCCAAAATTGAGATCGGAGCTTCCTTTAAAATATAGTATTACTAGCTGCGCCCCACGGTGTTATCCGCGATTAAAAAACACGGTTTCTGTATGCTAACCCATGGAACCGTGCTTTTTTCCGTGATAAAAAGTAGCCTATGTGCTATTCCAGACTATAATCTATCTCTGTGCAAAATTTCACTCAGATCCTTACAGCCGTTCTGGCGTGATTGAATAACAAACATCTATCCATCCATCCAAACTTTCACATTTAAAATATTAGTGGGATTACAAGGAAGTGCTCAGATATATTAACTCACCATAATCTCCACAGCACTCAACAGCTTGCTTAGCTCTTTTCTCTCTCTCTCATTGAGCGAAGGGTCGTCCCAGTTGAATATTCCCCTCTCTCTCAGGCGCGCTTTGATTTTGTCAAGCGTTATTGGCATCGTCTGGTCTGGAATCTCGCCTGATTTGTACGCGGCTTTCTCGTCCTCTCCGTCTATTGGGCTGAAAATTAATATTCTAATACAATATACGTAATGAAGATGTATTTTAATGTTGGAAGATTCCATCCATGTCATTTAGAAGCTGAAAGGCCTCCCCTAATGACTTCCACACACCACGGTTCTCTGCTGCTCACATTCACCGGCTTCCAGTGACGCGTGTGATATCATCGGTCCACTTTGTAGAACCCACAGAGCCTGGAACACCGACGTAGGGTTGCCAGCCTATCAGTCTTCTACAGAATATATTTGCGAGAGTGTGCGATGGAATTAATTCCCCCATCTCCATTCTATCGTCGGTCGACAAGACGCACGGACAAGTGTCATCCGTACACTGTGGACATTCCTTCGGTACGTACTTAGCGTTTTGCTTCTACTTTTATCGTGCGAACTGCCAAGGAATGGAACACGCTACGGCGTCTTTGTTCTCCGTTGACTACAATCTTGGTGTTTTCAAGTCGAGAGTGAACAGGTACCTTCTAGGCAAATATGCTCCATCGTAGATCTCATCGCCACTTACCATCAGGTGAGATCGAGATCAAATACTTGCCTATAATGTAATAAAAAAAAAAGAAAAAACCCTAATCTACGTCTTCCGGGCTATAGTCTCCATCCTAGAATCATTCTATGAGCCCCGCCCGATGCCACTACAACATTTCAATTCTTAGAGCTGTCACTTACTATTGTTCGTCTACGGATTTCCTCATTTCTGATTCTATCACATAGCAAATCCCCGAAAGTAGCTCTCTCCATGGCGCGTTGAGTGTTCGTTGTCTTTGAGGCCCAAAATAAATGATCACGACTGTCATTTGTTTTTTGAAGTTATTTTTTTGTGAAAGCTATGGCTTTACCTTTTGAGTTTCCTTATGCTACAGTTTGAGCACTGTTCGGAATATAAGCGCCTTTAAGACAAGCTTCATGTCAGTGTGAAGCGAGCATAGTGGGGTATGGAAAACTTGAATATCTTTATGAATTAAGGGTAAGGCGTACTCACCATTGCGTACAATATTGAACGTGTACAGCTATTCTGAAATTATAAGATAACATTTATGATTTAAATTGTTTTGATGAAGAGGTTATAACTTGGTCGCGCGCAGGCCGATAGGTTATAGCATGCCGGACGATCCAGGACTTTAATGACATGTAGAAAATCTATTTATAAGATTTGTCCTCATCCGGGCTTTGACGCAAACTAGCCTTTCTGTAATTTTCTTTGCGTCTTACTTCAAGTCTAGCTTGAGTTTGTTGACTAGGGTGATTTTCGTTTGCCGTCCGACACCCATTTATTAGGACTTACGAAAATCTAAAGGTATGACTTTAGCTGCCAAACTATAGCCCCAATCTAATAACATACACTTTTTATTGGTATTTCTAATTAGCATAAATAATTATTTCTCCGTCATAGTTTATCGTATGGATCAATAAATACGCGTAGAAATACGATTTTCGTGGAATCTAACCGTGCGATAACTACATTATGCTAGTTTACGAAAGAACACATAATAGTATTATAATCTTGGTATTTCTGTGTACATTAAAATGTCTATATAAATAGTTTCCGTCCGCTTGCTTGAGTTTGTAATAGTTTTTCCGTATTATTTCATTGACTCGTTGTTACTCGCCTGTTGTTTGATACGTAACCAATAGGACAACAGGTTACCTAAGGAGGCTAAGAAACCCTTATAATAAACTGTCAAAGAGCCTGTATCTATATGACTGACTGACTGAAAACACACAGCTGAAATCGCTGGACGTAGAGATTAGAAATTTGGAGAATGTATGTATATTCCTGCGAGGTTATTTTAAACCATTCGTAATCGATATGGGAAACGATCGAAATCGAATCGAATCGAAACGAATTGATACCTCAATAGCTATTAAAATTTCCGAATTTGATTATCTTCGATGTTACTCGATGGCAATACCAAATGGTTTTTTCAAAATGTTTCCGTCGGAAAGCTCGTCGAGAGCGACACCAACATCGGAAAGATTCATATCCGTTTCCAATATCGATTCCGAATCATTTAAAATAACCCACTTGGAGTACTCTAGAGATGTACTGAGGAGAGTTATTTGGAATTCAACGTCTAACGGATCAAAGTTTGTATGAAGAAACATTTTTTTTTAAAGATACGATCGGGCGCACGGCTATTATTAAATAATACCTACAGCACACCAATCAATGTTATCATAGCTGACACCATTGTTATTTTCACTATCAAAACACTACGCGACCTGTTCACTGCTCGGCTTGTACAGCGCGACTGTTAATACATTCGTTACGTGTCGTTAAATGTACGTCGATCGCCCATTGATCGACGAAGTATACGTGGCATGAAATATCTTGATACTGTAAAATGATTATTGGCTACTAGCTGCGCCCCGCGGTGTTACCCGCGATTAAAAAGTATGAAAAATTAAAACACATCTATCCTACGGAAACCGTACATTTAACCGGGATAAAAAGCGCCTATGTGATATTCCAGAATATAATCTATCTCTGTGCCAAATTTCATGTAGATCCGTTGAGTCGTTCTGGCGTGATTGAGTAACAAACATCCATCGATCCATCCAAACTTTCACATTTATAATATTAGTGGGATAACTCCCGAGACGCTAAAATAGTTGAGCACCAGAAACCTTGCGTCTGACCAGCGATTTGATTTGCTAGCTAGATTCATACTACATTAGCGGTTGATTTTTTTTCCTTTTAGTTACAACCATGTTGGTAGAGCGTTCGCCTCGGAAACGAGGGTCGCAAGTTCAAACCCCATTCCCTTTTCATGTGCGAATCATATTTCAACCATGATTATCACATGCGTACATACCCATAACAATGTAGGCACTGCTCAAAAATGTTACGGATCTTTTTAAAAAGAGCAACCATGGAGTTTCTTGCCCCGTCTTCTCCATAAGAAAGGCATTCCGAACGGGTGGTAAAGTTGTAGCTTAGCATTTTTTACCTGTTTTGTGGATTCATACGTAATGCACTTAATGGTTTACATGAATAATAATTTCTCTGATTCTGATTCTTCTTGTCTCGGAAGCTTAAGGCCGTCGGTCCTGCGCCTGATTTCTTTTTGATCGTGTCGGATTGCCGTCACATTAGAAAGTGCACCTGTGCTATGTCACACACATTTGCACTATAATATCGCCTGCGTAGTTGGTTAGTCTCCGTTGAGATTGACCGCCATGACCGAAACTCGGTCAAGACATTTTTTTTTTGGAACGAAGTTCCTTATCGCGCTTTACGAAAAGGGGCTAGACGGAAAAAATTAAGACGAAAAGTTGTAACGACACTTTGCTATCTTTGTCGTTTGCATTTATATAATGGTCAGTATTTTCGAGACATTGCACAAGTGCCTCCGTGGCGCAATTGGCTAGCGCGTTCGGCTGTTAACCGAAAGGTTGGTGGTTCGAGCCCACCAGGGGGCGATATATTTTTGTTTCGACAGTATTGTTTTTTGTGTAGACATTCGTTATGGAGAATTGAAAGTTTTAAATACCGTCCGCTAGAGGCGCTTATAAAGTATATGGTAAGCTTACGAATAATCTCGCACTTGACGTACTAGTTTGTACATATAAATTGGGTTGGGCTACTTTTATCACCGCAAGTATCAAAACTTGTGATCACTCCACACGACGCAATACAATATACACAGTCCATTGTTCGCACAATGTAACGCTAAGCTTGATACGTGGGTTCACACAATATCCGAAACATTCACATGGACATTTTGTTACACAATATTATTACGTTGCGTTTGTTTATATAACTGTTTATGTGAAACAATATTGTCTTTGCCGTTAATATTTGCAAAGAAAGAACTGAATATATTTTTGGGGTCGAGTCACCTTCGTCCGTAGGAGAATTAAATACCCTCGAGATACCCTACACGTGACCCCGGGTGGTGCCAACTAGGTGACAACTCTACTGGTGGTAGGCTTCGGCCGTGGTTAGTCACCACCCACTGAACAAAGCCATGTCGCCAAGCGGCCTAGCCGTGTTCCGGCATGATGTTTGGTGTTGCCATTCATGGATGGCGGGTCAGATCAGTTGCGCTGCATGTGCGTAGTGAATGCAGCGATCTACTGCCGCCTTCCTACCTAGGCAAGTATGCTCCATCGTAGATCTCATCATCACTTACCATCAGGTGAGATCGAGATCAAATACTTGCCTATAATGTAATAAAAAAAAAATATACAGTTATCTATAATTCTACATTTCGCCTGCATCTTCATGCGCGATGCATACTTATACTACAATCTTTTTCATCCCTTTCTGCTTTGAAATAAACTTGATTTTTTTACGTTCCCGCTGCTTTACAGCAACTAGTCACGGGAGGACTGCGGTGTGTGACGTCGACGATGGCGATGAAATAAACGCGATAAAATTTGTAAAATCAAGTTTTATTTTCAATGTGTAGTATTAACGTAAAATAAAGGCGATAAAATCTGCAAAAAAAACTTGAGAGGTGTCAAGGGACACCCGGATGGAACGAAGTTCCTTTCGATTAATTAGTGAAGGAATTGTAATATTTTTTTTTTTTTTAAGTTATTTATTATTTATTATGTACAAAAAAAATCTGTATACACTCAACAAAAATAATCGTCGCGACACACTGTTCAATGCGAAATAGAAAGACGAAACGAAAATATCTGGCTTGCTTTCTATAAGAGAGAGAGAGACAGACAGAGAAACATGCGCACGCCGCACGGCTTACAAATAGTGTCGTTACAACTTTTCGTCTTAAATTTTTCGTCTTTCGCAACGCGCGATAAGGAACTTCGTTCCAATTAGTTTTATTTCAATCTCCACGTGTGTTTGTTTGTAGGTGTGTTCTGAGAGCAGTGCGAGCGAATCTTCCCTGGAGTCGTCCAGCGGATACGGAAGTCAGGGCGCTTTCGCGGCCGAGGATCACGCGCACCAGCACCATGTCCAACACCCTGATGGTAAGTGAGATCAGACTTAATTCTGTTGTCGTTAGAGAATTATTTAGATTGATGTGTGTTGTATAGAAGTTTGTAGCGTAACTCTTGAGATGACTTAAATTAAACTCTGTATTGGTATAGTTAAAGTTAAATTTAGATTGATTTATGTGTTGTTTAAGATTTGTATGGTAGATGTTTGTAGCATTAAAGTTCAACGTCCCTTATGAATTTGGACTCTATCGTATTGTTTTACGGTGTGATTTTGTTTCTTAAATGCATGTAAGTGATTTCAATACATTCCAAGCACTTCAATGCGACAACATTTTGTCACTCCGAGTCGCTCGTTCTCATTCTTAATTCCTATACAGGTTCATTCAGAAATGGTATACTAAACTTGACCCTACGCCTCTTTAATCAATATGTGAAGTCAGAATTTGGATATGTTGTTTTTTTTCAATATTTTTTGTTGCCAACAAAATGACATTGGTGATTTTTTGACCAAAATTATTTTTTTTAAATCGACTTTGAAATTCTGTCTTTCACATAGTGTTTACGCTAAAGAAGCCCCTGGGCTTCGGCTGAGGTCTGAGGCTTAGGTCTGAGGCTTAGGTCTGAGGCTTAGGTCTGAGGCTTAGGTCTGAGGCTGAGGACTCTGAGGCTTAGTATACTCTTTCTGAATCAGTCTATAGAGTTGGTTTGATTATTGGCTGCAGTCCGCAACCCAAAGACACGCTATTCACACTTTTTGTTTTGTGTTTTATCGTTAGCTTTTTGTGTTATCTGTTTAACGCTTTGCATGCATTTGTTTCGCGTGCCCCACACGTACAGTCGAGTCCGAAATCGTGACGCTGCGGCGCGACAGTGACGCGTCCGTCGCCGCCGCCCGCGAGAACTTCTCCCTATCGCTGGGCAGTCTGGAGGAGGCGGTGCGGTCGCTCGACGAGGCGACCGAAACGCCGGCGTTCGCGACCATCGGCAAGAAGCCGGCCGTGCCAAAGCGAAGGCCGGTGTCGATGACCGGTAAGACCGTGGTGATGGGATCGACGTACGGAAGTGAAAAGTCTCTGAAAAGTGCCTTAATTACTTTAATAGCAACGTTGTTTGAACGATGGATTTTGCGTCATGACGAATGTAGGAGAGCTCGATTTGGAATAATGTTTTATTTTTCTTATTTTTTTTATACGGGCCCACACTAAGCAACGCATGTGTTATGGGTACGATAAAATGATGTGGTTGCCTGTCATTAGAGTTACAATTACCTAATATCACTCATATTTTTATTTTTACTATATCACATGTAACATTGTAAACTCTGTTGGCAATCCTAAATAAATAAATAAATGTACTGGGGGCTATCTCAGTATATATTATGTAACTAGATATTAAACGTCCATGATTCGGGTGTAAAGATTTCCGGTTCATCACGCAAAGTCTCTCCCTACCAGGATTCGAATCCGGGAACCTTTTGATGATGAGTTAGGTTGGAAACAAAGTACATAAGTCTTTTGTCACTAATGAGGACAAATTCTAGATATTGTATAATGTGTAGCGGCCTATTACTGAAACAGTTTTCAGAATCCGTTCAAATTGAGTTGAATAATAGTAGAATATTATAGTTAATTTTTAATTTCCCGTATATTGAGCTTCGCTTTCTATTGTATTTTATTTTCAATGTACAGTTAATAATGTTGTCTGCTTTGAATGCTGTAAACAGTCATAATAGGACTAAAGGTTAACAAGTAGCATATCGTGGATGGCAATGCTTAGCGATACTAAATCTCTGTAGCACTTAAATAAAATAACATAAATCAATTTAACGCCCTACATCCAAGCTAACAATCTAACAAACTTAACCTATTTATAATAAAACTATACAAGGTGTAACAGTAATAGTGTAAAATATTTCAACAAGGCCTACAGTTGGGTGGGTGGGAATAACGTTCCGAAAGATATATATTAAGTTATTTGACATTAAAATATTAACACCCAGTACTGAGCGCACGGCAGAGCGCTACTGCTTCGCCTTATTAAAAAATAAACTAAAATTATTTACACAATGGGGATTGTCCATTTTTTTAAAACCGTTTTGATTGAAAAACCATTTCGAGGAATAGGGCTACTAATGTCGTATATGTAGTTAAAATTTAAAAATACTTTCACATTTCTAAGATTTATGGAAAAATATGTTTGACCTTTATTTCACCTTCAGTGACGTCATCACTTGGATTATAATGCCATTCCATTGCATTAAATAAAAAAAAAGTAGTCTGTTCAGCGCAAGTGTCAATGTCAAAACAAAAACATAACCTTTCTCTGTTCGTTTCTGTTAAATTAGAAGAGCCGGCCATATTTTTTTATTAGGATTTAGCGCAGGTATTATGTATTAAGAGTAATAAAGATCGATAGAGCACTTATCACGTGGTGATTATAAAAATACCAAGGTAAAAGCTAAGGGTAAGAAAGAATTTTGACATTGACAGACGATTGACGGATATGAGTTTTTTTTTCATTTTTAGTAAGCAAACGAATAACTTTTGGTCGCCGACGATGACGTCATCACCTTCAAAATTTAACATCTAAATATAAAAAAAATAGGCAATAGAATACAAACATATTTAAATTAGTTCCTTAAAATACACTATATTTCCTAAAAAAAATATAAAATCTGGGGGTAAACATTTCTAGACAATGCCCATTATTTTATGCATCCAAAAGATTCATATAACTTACTGATTCATTTTTAAATATTTTACCCTTTTTTTGTTACATGATACTAGTTTTTTTTTTACAGGATAATTCAGATAGTGTATTACCTACACCTGAGATTATTTTGCGCATTCGTAATAATTATGTAGAGCCACGATTTCGATGGGGCCATTTAAAGAGGGCTAAAATTATTATTATTGAAATAAAACTAATTTTGCGGATTTTATAGCGTTTATGTATATACTAGCTGTTACCCGCGACTTCGTCGCCGTGGTATTTAACAAAGAGACAACCGATGGCAACAGCCTGCTCGCGCGTTCTGAGCCCGCGGGACGCATTGCAGGTTGTTGCTATCAAACTTAATCAGGCACAGCGCTGCAACGTTGGTTTTAATTTTTTTTTCGTTAGATCCTTATTTTTTTTCTAAAATAAAAGTAGCCTAAGTTACTCCTTGTTACATCAGCTATCTGCCAGTGAAAATCCCGTCCCGTCAAAATCGGCCCAGCCATTTCAGAGATTAGCCGGAACAAACAGACAGACAAAAATTGTAAAAAATGTTGTTTTGGTATAGGTACCGTGTATACATCCAAATGCACTTAGTAAAAAGCGGTTATTTTAATATTACAAACACACACAAGAGACACTCCAATTTTATTTGATACCCTTTATGAATGTGCCCGTATATGTCGAGTGTTGTTTGTCAAGCAGCGGCAGTGTGGTCCCGCCGCGGCTCGTCCAGCTCGCTGGGCAAGCCGCCGCCGCCGGTGCGCCGCTCCTCCTCCATATCGAGACCGCAGCGTCCCGCCTACGGACAGGTGAGTACCCCATCGTGGGCGCACACTTGCTATAGTGTGACCACTACCGCTGCACCGGGCGTGGGTATGCGCGGGGGGGGGGGGGGTATCGGTATAGGCCGTCAATCCCCCCCCCCCCTACGCCTCGCTTTTCTAGTGCGCGGCACAGCGGTAGTGGTCTAACTATAGCACGTTCAGACACGTGCGCTACAAGTGGGGCCTTGAAATCCCTGGTGCATTAAAAACTATGCTCGGAACTTTTTAGTAAATACATCATCAAATCAACATCGGAAAGTTTCCAATCTGTTTCCGATGTCGATTCCAAATGATTTCAAAATAGCCTGCTAGTCGCACTTTTTCAATGGTTGTTTAAAAATATTATTTGCTATAAAACGAAATTATTGTTGTAGACCAACTCTCAGAGCCCACAGATGGGACCGACAGACGCCGACAATTTGCCGCCGCCGCCAGCCTTTCTACTGCAACCAGACAACGAGACGATGGCTAATCCAGGTATATAGTACACTAGCTTGTGTCCGCGGCTCCGCCCGCGGTACCTCAATGAAACATAGCCTGTAGCACTCAGGAATAATGTAGCTTCGTATTAGTGAAATAATTTTCGGTATCGGATCAGTAGATCCAGAGATTAACCCCTACATCCAAACTGTATCTCTTCTTGAAATAAAACTAATTTTAAGGATTTTATCGCGTTTATATTATGATTTTTACGTTCCCGACATTTCGGCTGCTTTACAGCAACCATGGTCACGGGAGGACTGAGGTGGTTGACGTCCTAGTGTCATAGTTTGACGGGGGTACCGTCATATTTAGTTTTTGCTTGCGGTCCGATCTACACTATAAGATCTACGCTAAATATGAGGGTACCCCAGTCAAACTATGACACTAGGACGTCAACCACCTCAGTCCTCCCGTGACCATGGTTGCTGTAAAGCAGCCGAAACATCGGGAACGTAAAACTTATAATATAAACGCGATAAAATCCTTAAAATTAGTTGTATTTCAATGTGTAGTATTCGCGTAAATACAAGAAATCAATATGTACCTCTTCTATAATATTTCTAAGTCATAATCATGTGTATCAAGTATCATATTAATGCCAGGCCACCAAACGAACGTAGCGGAAACCGTCAAACAGCTAACAGAGCTGAAGCACATGCCCGCGTCCCCCGGCCTCGTCCGCCGCAGCCTGCAGCAGCTGCAGAACGTCAACAGCCCACCCGTGGGCGCGCAGCCGGCCTTGTCCAGCTTCCAGCAAGCCAAGAGCAACTATTCCTCCACCACCAGCTTGAACAGCTCGAATCTGAACCCTATTTATGCGCACGCGATGCACAATAACAGCGTGCACTCGGATATATACAGGGAGACTGGTGAGTGCGAGCTAATATGTTTCTGTTCTAACTTTTTGTAACCCCCGACGCAAATGAAGGGGCTTTTAAGCGGTCTTGTGTGTTCTATGTGATTGTAGCTCTCCAACGGGTATTCTTGTCTATTTGAATACGATTTTGGGAATGACCTGGCGGCAGCCGTTGCAGGATGACTAAGGAAAACACCGCTGCTACTATACGCTATTTATTTTAAGTCGTAATAAGCTGGCGCTATTATAGTTTACACTTTTCTGCCATCAGTCCAACCGACCTGCTATAATAATCTAAGACAGAATCCTTTTCTGACACCTCCCCAAATTCAAAACATATTATCTTCTTAAGTACTAATAAAAAAATAATCCCACTAATATTATAAATGTGAAAGTTTGGATGGATGGATGTTTGTTACTCAATCGCGCCAGAACAGCTGAACGGATCTGGATGAAATTGGCACAGAGATAGATTATAGTCTGGAATAGCACATAGGCTACATTTTATCCCGGTAAAATGTATGGTTCCCGTGGGATAGATTTGTTTTAATTATTCATAGAGCAAAGGATCGACATGATTTTTTGCATAGGTTTTTGCATAGTGGTATTTTAGGGGAAAGGATATAGACGAAAAGGACATACTTTTTAATCGCGGGTAACACCGCGGGGCGCAGATAGTCTACCATAAAGTTATAAAGGCGGTCGCTCTTGAAGCCATACTTTTTTTTGTTTAATCGAGATGGTTCTTAGCCACATTTGATGGTAATCGACTTACCTGGTGGGTTTTGATGAAATTTCGCACGTTGATACTCTGTGAGTCTATTAGATTAATATCTATAATACAATATTCGGCTTTGATCACCATATGAAAAATTCACCCTGTATACCCAGATAGTAAACATCCATGATTCTGGTTCTACTCATCTCACCATGTTTGCCCCTAACGGGATTCGAACGCGGGACCATCTGTATAGAAAGCACACATGGATGTTTAACATCTATATAAGTATTATATATTGAGTTCGCCCTCAGTCCATTGTACGGTACCCATATAATACAAGCGTTGATTAGTTCGCGACCGTATAGTTGGTGTGTTCGTCTGGCGATATTATATAATGAGGAACTTTACTTTTTTTTAAAACATCATTAATAATTATATTGATTTATTATATTTCCGCGAATACTACACATTGAAATAAAACTTATTTTTATTTATTTATTTTATTTTTACATTTAGGTCTACCAACGACTGTTACAATAAAACTTACAAGCTAACATTAAATAAGATATCTTGCTAATTGCACAGCCAATTAAAGGTAAACACCACTTGCATTGTTATTCTGCGAATACAAAACTAAAACTAACTAAGTAAAAAATGCTATATAATGCTAGTATGGTTTGGGTAAAATTGCTGCAAAAATCAGAATGATAAGAATGAAGGGATAAATATTATAAGTATGAGTATGAATTTTAATTTTAAATAGGTACTTACTTACATACAGTAAGTAAGTACCTATTTAAAATTAAAATTAATCCTTTGTGACAGTGAGATATGTAGTTATAAATTATAATCATGTTTAATAGCTATCGCGATTAGTCTGATACATTCTCGATCAAGTGCCTGCGGAAACCGCTGATATTTGTTGATAGGACGTCCATCGAAACAGTGTGCTTATTTAATAGGCTAGACATTCTCGGGATAGGGGAGTTGCTGCCCAGGACAGTTGTTCGAAATGGGGGAACTAGTAAAGTTCCAGGGTATCGGGGACACCTTCTAGGGACCCTGAAGTTCAATCCCGTTAATAGCCTTGGACAGTCAATGAAGTTGTGTAAAATTTTATATAGAAAACTCAAATCTATAATTGTTCTACGCTTCTCCAGAGATGAAATTTTGAAGTAGGCCAATCTTTGTAAGTAAGGTAACTTCTTGCTCAATTTGGATGAGTTAACTAAGTGCCAAAGGAAACGTTTCTGGATTCGCTCTATTCTCAAAATGTGTGTTGCATAATGTGGACGCCAAACAGTGGAACCGTATTCCAGTATGCTGCGGACCATAGTGTTGTATAACAATATTTTGGTGCTCGGGTTTTTGAAGATCTTAGCATTTCTGATAATAAAACCTAACATATTGGAAGCTCGTTTGATAACGTTATCCATGTGGGGAATGAAGGTCAGTTTTTTATCTATAAGCACTCCAAGATCCCTAACACAGTCTACTTCACGGATTGATTGACCCCCTAGGTGGTATTTAGAGTTAATGTCGTTATGTTTACGTGTAAATTTAATGTGATAACACTTCCCAATATTTAGGGTCATACTATTATTACAGCACCACTGATGTAGATTGTTTAGGTCACCTTACAGAAGAGTAACGTCTAAGTCCAAATTAATTTCTCTAACAATTTTTAGATCATCTGCAAAAAGATACGGAGTAGAATATTGAAAACAATTTGGGATGTCATTAATAAATATGTTAAAAAGTATGGGCCCTAGATGGGACCCTTGGGGGACTCCTGATGCTATTGGGTATAACTCAGACCTGTACTTGTTGACAACCACGAAAAAAGATCGATCAACCAAGTATGAACTCAGCCACTTAGCAAAGCCTCCGGCGAATCCATAGATTGCGAGTTTTTTTATTAATATGCAGTGGTTTACTTTGTCGAAAGCCTTGCTGAAGTCTGTGTATATGACATCAACTTGTTTCTTTCTATCAATAGCGTCAGCCAGTTCCTCGACAGAAGTTACAAGATTGGTAGTAATCGACCTAGCTTTAACAAATACATGTCGATGGTTGGTTAAGTATTTTTGGAAATGATTGCAAATGAATGGACAGACAAAAGACTCAAAGATTTTTGCCACTGTGGACAAGATTGAAATCGGTCTATAATTCTGAGCAATACTTTTGTCACCTGCTTTATGTATGGGTATAACTTTTGCAATCTTCCATTCATGTGGAAAAATACCAGAAGTAAGGGATTCATTGTATATCATATGTAGTGGTGAAGCCAGGTGAGTCGCACACTTTTGAATGAATATTGGTGGAATTCCATCCGGCCCTGCACCCTTGGACGTGTCTAGGGTTTCAAGTTTCTTGTATATTTCTTCATAACGTATGTTTTACACATTTTATCGCGTTTACTTTATGTGTTTACGTTCCCGACGTTTCGGCTGCTTAACAGCAACCATGGTCACGGGGTAACATAAAATAAACGCGACAAAATCTGTAAAATAAGTTTTATTTCAATCATTGATATTGTCAACAGGCAGCATATACGGTGACAGCAAGATGTCCCCGCACGGCTCGAGTCCGTCCACGCCCAGCTACGGCGAGAACAGTTCCTTCTCCAGCTTCGGGCCGAGAGTGTCTAACGAATCACATTACGGACAGACCGGTGAGTGATACATATCCAACGTGTACTGCCCACTTCCCAAAACTCGTACCAAGCCCCCTTCTTAACGTGAGGAACGTGCACTTTAATAGAAACACCATTTTAGTACACAGCTAATATACGAGCGTGTAAAATTATGTACTATACCTATTTGGATTACTAAAGAGTTCCTTTTTTGAATGTGTTATTGTTTCTTTAATATTATTTTGTTACTGACCAGTTGTAAAAACTTTCAGTGTCACCCTCGTATAAAAATGATGCTTGGTAAAAATTTCATGTCATTTTTTTGGGATGAAAAATATTTTTCATTTTCAGTTCACATAGTGATTACAAATGCGCTATGGCAGCGCCAATTCAAGGCTTAGCATACCCTTTCTGAATCAGCCTGTATTAATGACGCAGGTTTCAAGCTGCAGCAAGACAAGAAGTACTCGCAGAGCACGATATACGCGCAGCCGTCGGAGATCATCGCGGGGTTCAACAGCATGGCGCGGCCCGGCGCGCGCAGCCCGCTGGCGCTGCGCCGGGACAGCGCGGCGCGCGCGCACAGCGCCGACCGCCGCCACGCCGACCGTGAGTACCCGCCGCCGCCGGCTCTACTTGTGTACATCGCGGGGTTCAACAGCGCACAGCGCCGACCGCCGCCACGCCGACCGTGAGTACCCGCCGCCGCCGGCTCTACTTGTGTACATCGCGGGGTTCAACAGCGCACAGCGCCGACCGCCGCCACGCCGACCGTGAGTACCCGCCGCCGCCGGCTCTACTTGTGTACATCGCGGGGTTCAACAGCGCACAGCGCCGACCGCCGCCACGCCGACCGTGAGTACCCGCCGCCGCCGGCTCTACTTGTGTACATCGCGGGGTTCAACAGCGCACAGCGCCGACCGCCGCCACGCCGACCGTGAGTACCCGCCGCCGCCGGCTCTACTTGTGTACATCGCGGGGTTCAACAGCGCACAGCGCCGACCGCCGCCACGCCGACCGTGAGTACCCGCCGCCGCCGGCTCTACTTGTGTACATCGCGGGGTTCAACAGCGCACAGCGCCGACCGCCGCCACGCCGACCGTGAGTACCCGCCGCCGCCGGCTCTACTTGTGTACATCGCGGGGTTCAACAGCGCACAGCGCCGACCGCCGCCACGCCGACCGTGAGTACCCGCCGCCGCCGGCTCTACTTGTGTACATCGCGGGGTTCAACAGCGCACAGCGCCGACCGCCGCCACGCCGACCGTGAGTACCCGCCGCCGCCGGCTCTACTTGTGTACATCGCGGGGTTCAACAGCGCACAGCGCCGACCGCCGCCACGCCGACCGTGAGTACCCGCCGCCGCCGGCTCTACTTGTGTACATCGCGGGGTTCAACAGCGCACAGCGCCGACCGCCGCCACGCCGACCGTGAGTACCCGCCGCCGCCGGCTCTACTTGTGTACATCGCGGGGTTCAACAGCGCACAGCGCCGACCGCCGCCACGCCGACCGTGAGTACCCGCCGCCGCCGGCTCTACTTGTGTACATCGCGGGGTTCAACAGCGCACAGCGCCGACCGCCGCCACGCCGACCGTGAGTACCCGCCGCCGCCGGCTCTACTTGTGTACATCGCGGGGTTCAACAGCGCACAGCGCCGACCGCCGCCACGCCGACCGTGAGTACCCGCCGCCGCCGGCTCTACTTGTGTACATCGCGGGGTTCAACAGCGCACAGCGCCGACCGCCGCCACGCCGACCGTGAGTACCCGCCGCCGCCGGCTCTACTTGTGTACATCGCGGGGTTCAACAGCGCACAGCGCCGACCGCCGCCACGCCGACCGTGAGTACCCGCCGCCGCCGGCTCTACTTGTGTACATCGCGGGGTTCAACAGCGCACAGCGCCGACCGCCGCCACGCCGACCGTGAGTACCCGCCGCCGCCGGCTCTACTTGTGTACATCGCGGGGTTCAACAGCGCACAGCGCCGACCGCCGCCACGCCGACCGTGAGTACCCGCCGCCGCCGGCTCTACTTGTGTACATCGCGGGGTTCAACAGCGCACAGCGCCGACCGCCGCCACGCCGACCGTGAGTACCCGCCGCCGCCGGCTCTACTTGTGTACATCGCGGGGTTCAACAGCGCACAGCGCCGACCGCCGCCACGCCGACCGTGAGTACCCGCCGCCGCCGTCTCTACTACTCTCTCATCTCTACTTCATCTCTACTTGTGTCTTCTTATTTTTTTAGGTTGGCAATCGACTACAAAATAGAGCCATTTTATACCGGGGTCGAGTAGTTTTTGATAATTGTTATAAAAATATAAGTGACTGCTGATAATCATGATAATGATCATGAAATTAATCCCCTACCCCTATTGGTAAAGCTGTGGTTACTTTATTGAGTTTTTGAACTCTGTTTCATGATAGTGAAGGCTCAAATTTTATTACAGAACGCGGTCTCATAGCGAGTTTGAGCGCCAAGCTAGCGCCTCAGCTGTCGCCGCGTACGGCTAGGCGAGCTATATCCACAATCACACCGGCCGACTCACCGCCTAAAGGAAAAGGTACCTTATATCAATCATGCTATAGTGGAAACTCATGTGAATACCCAGGGTTGTTGCCAACGTCTGACTTCTGGCGAGTATAAAAATGTGATTAACCAAACATTTATCTCTGTACAGCGTGATCCTGAAAGAGTATTCTAAACTTTGAACCTACAGTTCTATAACGTATTTTCATTATATTGTGAAGTCAGAATTTCGATGGGACAATTTAAAATGAAAATATAACAAAAAATCACAATTATCACGCCCAGTCCCAGTCCAGTATACGGTACATTCCCAGTTCCTTGTACGGTACCCATAAAACACGTGTTGCTTAGTTTGGAACCGTACAGTTGTGTGTTCGTCTGGCGATATTATTATTATTATGTGTCTCACCACTCGTTGGAAGGCTTGCGCGGGGACATGGGTCCAACACGCAGAGAGCCGTTGTGAGACTTTGTTGTTTGATATTATGTTATTATATAACCGATTAATATTTTTATTTTTTCAAAAATTGTACAATAATTTATTATCCTGAATTATTATTATAGATTTTTTTAGTGTTCTCCTGCGAGTGGGACGAGTTGTAGTACAGGGAATATGGTTCAACTTTTTAGTTGTACCGTTTGCCTATTTGCAATTTTTTATAGACTTAAAAAAAGAGGGGTTCTCAATTCGATTGTATATTTTTATATTATACTAGCTGCCTTCTCACTCAAGCAGTTTCTATGATGCTTCATTCACCGTAGAGGCTGTCCGCCTATGGAACTCCCTGCCCGTCCCAATCAGACTCGCTCCTTCCTTGCACATCTTCAAAGATCGGGTAAAGTCGTTTTACCTCACGGCATAACTGCAACTTGTTTGCTCACTATTTATTTATCTTGTGTAACATAGGTACCTAGGATATTTATTATTTATATAGAGTATTTATGTATGTATTTGTAAGTATGTATCTGTTATTAAGTACACCCCCGTCGTAAAAATGTATTTAAAATCCTCTCCATCCAAAGGTTGCCTGGTAGAGATCGCTATTAGTGATAAGGCCACCCATTGTGACACTCTCTGTATAAGTTAAGTTTTTGTAATTTTGTATTCATTTTATATATCTATCTAGCTGTTACACGCGACTTCGTTCGCGTGGTATTTAACAAAAAGCGGACGAAGTCGCGGTTAACAGCTAGTCTAAAATAAAAGTAGCCTAAGTTACTCCTGGTTTCATCAGCTGTCTGCCAGTGAAAGTCCCGTCAAAATCGGGCCAGCCATTTCAGAGATTAGCTGGAACAAACAGACAGACAAAATTTTTAAAAAATGCTGTTTTGGTATATTTACGATGTATACATCCAAATGCACTTAGTAAAAAGCGGTTATTTAAATATTACAAACAGACACTGCAATTTTGTTTATTTGTATACATTATAATTATAACCGACTTCAAAAAGGAGGGGGTTCCCAATTCGATTGTATATTTTTTTATATTATACTAGCTGTTGCCCGCGACTTCGTCCGCGTGGTATTTAACAAAGACAACCGTTGACAACAGCCTGCTCGCACATTCTGAGCCCGCGGGACGCATTGCAGGTTATTGCTATCAAACTTAATCAGGCGCTGCGCTGCAACATTGGTTTTAATTTTTTTTCGTGAGATCCTATCTTTTTTTTCTAAATAAAAGTAGCCTAAGTTACTCCTTGTTACATCAGCTATCTGCCAGTGAAAGTCCCGTCAAAATCGGTCCGGCCATTTCAGAGATTAGCCGGAACAAACAGACAGACAGACAAAAATTGTAAAAAATGTTGTTTCGGTATAGGTAACGTGTATACATCCAAATGCACTTAGTAAAAAGCGGTTATTTTAATATTACAAACAGACACTCCAATTTTATTTATATGTATTAGATTATTTCGGCACAGGTGTCATGCCGACGGCCGTCCAACCGGGGTTCTTAGACAAGCTGTCGGCGACTATACAGCAGCAGCGGCGGCAGCTCGACTCGCCGCGCGCCAGCTCGGTGCGCGACATCATCAATGCGCACGCGCAGGTGAGGACAGCATTCTATTCTAATAGCGTTTGAAGTGGATATTCTAATAGCGTTTGAAATGGATACCGGAAACGGAATCGATACGATTTCCGAGACGGATTTCCGCAATTCCGCTATTATGAGTGCACACCATCTTTACGCGATCCAAAGTCTTCGAACTTTTATATGTTTTCTATGATAATTGTAATTGTTTTGTGTTACCATGTTATACAATATGGTTCAGAAAAGGTATGCTAACCATTGAACCTGCGTTCTTTAACGCATTTGTAAACATTATGTGATCTCGAAATAACGAAATGTCGATTTAAAAAAAATATTTTTTGTCCATAATAATTGTAAGCCTTTTGTGGGTTCTTTTTTTAAATTGACATTATGAAATTCACGAATACAATGGCGCTAAACAAGCGTAGGTTCAAATGTAAGTATACCATTTCTGAATCGCTTTGTATATTTTGTAACTGTACTATTTTGGTCACAGCCGGACCCCCGGGTGGGCCACACATCGCTGATGGAGCAGATCAAGCGAGGCGCAACACTGCGCCGCAATAAGCACTGCAACGACCGATCAGCACCTAAGATACGCTAATTATGACAACTCGATTGACTTAGTATTGATTTTGAGCAATCATTACACCATACAGGGCAGTTTTAGGTCTATAATTGTTTTATGTTAATTACTTTGTTATGTTAATTAATTCAGTTTTCGTTACGAAGCCATTTGCAGCCTGTGTAAGTTATTAAAAAAAATAGTGTAATATATTTTCAGTGGTTAACAACTAGGACATGGTTAACAACTTTTTACGTACTGAAACGGTAGGTAAGCGTCGTCCATCCCTCTCACACCACAGACTTCATATATAAGTATGACAGTGACGGCATGTTTTCTCGATGACGCTATGATTGCATTAGAAGTTTCTGCTTACCCTACTGATCACGTTTAAGTATAAAATAAATGTGCGAATGGTTTTTTTTTTTTTTAAAGTAACGTTTCAATGTGACTTAGTATGTGGTGTTATTATTTTAAATTCTCAATAATTTGATTACTTGATCTTCGAAGGAGCTCTTTAAACATTGTAAACTCAATCGATGTCATAGGTATATGATATGATAAGTAATTTAAAATACCCACAAGTAAGTACATTTTTCATGTTGACGCAATTACTCGTAATAAAACTATAATTAGGTAATGACAAATCGGAAACTACCACTGCTTATAAATTTCATCGTTATCTGTCCAGTCATTCCTATAGAAAAATACCTAAAACGGTGAACAACTTTCATAATACAACTAACGTTTTGCAACAACAAGTCTACCATCAAGAAAGTTGCACAGCAAATTTAACTTAAAACATTTGCGGGTAAAGTTGTTATTGAAATGTCACAGTGACAACTGGTGACGTATGTAGGGTGTATGCGTTTAATTCAACATTAAATTATTTCCATGTTTATTTATAGCCCTTTTATAGTATATTGACGCGTGTGAATTTTCCGTATTTTTACTATTTGTAGCGGGTATTCCCATTGTGATATATATCCACTGTATAAACCTATCCCCAGCAACTGGTTGGTCCATTTTAAAAAAAAAAGAACCCTGTCGGTAATATACAATATACAATAATCCAAATCGGTCCAGCCGTTCTCGAGTGATGCGCTTGCCAACTAACAACATTAAATTTTTATTTATATAGATAACTAGCTGTCTCGTACTGCCTCAGAATCAAATGAATGAAAATAATGTTATTTCCCACGCTTTAATAGTTATTCTGCTATTCGGGGCGAAGAGAAACTCAAAAATCAAAGATCACCCGGTCAACTCACGAACTATACGGTCCCACACTAAGCAACGCTTGTATTATGGGTACCGTACAATGGACCGAGGGCGAACTCTGTATATAATACTTATATAGATACTAGCTGCGCCCCGCGGTGTTACCCGCAATTTAAAAGTAAGTCCTTTTTACCGGGATAAAAAGCAGCCTATGATATATTCCAGACTATAATCTCTGTGCTAAATTTCATCCAGATCCGTTTAGCCGTTCTGGCGTGATTGAGTAACAAACATCCATCCATCCAAACTCACATTTATAATATTACTAGATGCGCCCGGCGGTGTTACCCGCGATAAAAAGTATGAAAAATTAAAACATCTATCCCACGGGAACCATACATTTTACCGGGATAAAAAGTAGCCTATGTGTTATTCCAGACTATAATCTATCTCTGTGCCAAATTTCATCCAGATCCGTTCAGCCGTTCGGGCGTGAAAGAGTAACAAACATCCATCCATCTATCCATCCATCCATCCATCCATCCATCCATCCATCCATCCATCCATCCAAACTTTCACATTTATAATATTAGTATAGATAGTGTGATTAAACATCCATGATTTGGTTACAAACATTCGTGCTCACCACACAAAGTATTTTCCTTACCAGGATTCGAACCCGGGACCCTCGGCACCGGAAGCAGGCTCACTACCAACTGCGCTAATCAAACCGTCATATTATATTGATATTGCTGCCATTGGCTCGCGATCTCTGGTATAGGGAATGTTTTTTAAAACATATGGTTACAGGTAAAGTTTGGAATGCGGTTTGTGTTTTATGTCGCTGACGTAATCGGAAATTCACGTTTATCTCATGGCCTCGTCATCACGATTGTAAAGCCAAACTCTACGGTGGGCTTGAAGAACGCCCAGATTTTATCTTTTTTAATTAAAAAAATAAAACGCAAATATGTTAAAAAAAATAATCAATACGTAAAATCGTAATTAAAACAACTTTGAATAATGTTGAATGACAAATTAAATCAAAAAGTCGTGCCAAGTTTGTTTGCTAAGTCCGTAGAGTATGAAAAATAAGGTTTACACTACAAAGGTACTTTACAAATGGCGGGTGCGAAAAAGTTGTTTTTTTTTTGGGTACCATATACGGCCAAATAATGCAAAGTCAGATTTGTATTTCCAACCACCTTATTCTTGAATCTTGTACCGTTAGAACTATAAGTTTAGCTAGGTACTATTTATAGCAATAATAGCGCCTACTAATTATATGATCCCCAGACGAACACACCAACTAGGCCCCAAGTCTGCTAACACAATCGATTCATAATAAAACAACAACCGCATAGTAACATTCACTTTTGACAGATATTGTATGGGATATCTATCAAAAGTGACAGTTACTATGCGGTTGCTGTTCAATTATGAATCGATTGTGTTAGCAGACTTGGGGCCCTGTACGGTCCCAATCAGCGATTGTATTATCTTAGATATCTAGTTGCGAAAAAAATTATAAATTTGCACTAGTAATATGAGTAAGTACCCAACATTGTAGTTCCAAATTCAATCAAACACCGACAGTTTTGAGACTAAGGGGGCAGATCTGGCAACACTGTGCATGATTGGAGTTAACTTAATTGACGCAGTTATTTGTTTTTTTTTGATGTGTGTTTTTTTATGTTATTTGTCCTTATTTAAATTTATTTTAGACCCGCAAAATCACACTAATCACACTTATATTATAAATGTGAAAGTTTGGATGGATGGATGGATGTTTGTTACTCAATCACGCTAGAACGGCTGAACGGATCTGGATGAAATTTGGCACAGAGATAGATTATAGTCTGGAATAGCACATAGGCTACTTTTTATCCCGGTATAAATGAGGACATACTTTTTAATCGCGGGTAACACCGCGGGGCGCAGCTAGTGTAAAGTAATTCTCGCAAAGATATTAAGGTTTTTGTTAGTGATCCAGATTCATTGCTACCCTGTATATATCAATGTACTCTTTATGAGTTGCCCATTGTTGGATCAATATTGGGATTACCGGATGTTATCATAGTTGTTTTGATTGTCTGATTTAACGTCACATTTCGTCCAATAGGAATGGTCGTTATAACGCGGCATTCAGAAAGGGTAAACCTACTAACATTTGAGCCTACGCTTCTTTAGTGCTTTTGTAAACATTATAACGTTATGATGTTACAATTTCAATGACAATTAAAAAAACAAAAAAATATTGATTTCTTATATTTACCCGAATACTCCACATTGTAATTAAACTAATTTTACGGATTTTATCGCGTTTATTTTATGTTTTTTTTTTTTTACGTTCCCGACGTTTCGGCTGCTTTACAGCAACCATTGTCACGGGAGGACTGAGGTGGTTGACGTCCTGGTGTCATAGTTTGCAACAGGGTACCCTCATATTTAATTGTTGCTTGTGGGGCTTGTGTAAAATAAACGCGATAAAATCCGTAAAATTAGTTTTATTTCAACAAACAATATGAAAATTTAAATTTATGGTGCGAATTTGAAAAAAATGACTTATTTTCAAAATTCTGATTTCACATAATGCTTAAGTACTAAGTAAGCGAGGGTTATAGGTAAGTAAACCTTTTCTGAATCACGATGTATGCTAGTAGGCACCTATGGCGCTTACGTTACGTAGGTAAACGTCTAGACAATTAAATACAAAAATAATTTGTTGCAACAAATTCCCACTGATGCAATTATATTAAGTTTATAATTAACCGCGGCATTTTTTTGCAATGAATGTGTATCCAAGTACCTACCTACTAGTGACAAAGCAGCAGGCAGTAACTACTCGTAAGTTGTTAAACTTCATTATGGTTTATCCGGTCTGTGACTTAGTACACGCGAACTTTACTTTTTGGCTATTCCGGGGCAATATTCCATTTTTGGGGACAAATGCATTCCTTGAAGGTTATCGCTGTTATAAGTTTCCGCCATGTCGCGTTTATCTGATGGATTTTTATAGGTATAGCTTTTTTGCCTATCCCAATTAAAAGCCGGAAAAGTGTCATTTATATTGATCCGGGCCCTAAACTATCTCCCTGCTAAGTTTGATAGAAATTTTCCAATACCGCAATGCGCGATTAGACAGACACACGGACACAAATTTTACAAATGGCGGACTCCGTTTTTCAAATAGCGGACTGAGTTTCAAAAAATGGCGGACTCAGTTTCTAAAATGGCGGATTCAGTTTCTAAAATGGCGGACTCAGTTTCTAAAATGGCGGACATTTTTTTTTTAAATTCTACGACTATTTTTCTCCAAAAATGTTCTACATACAGACACGACCATGTTAAAAATCTGATTAGATGAATTGATTTAAAATACTGAAAAGCTGACTAAGTTACGCACCACGGATGGTACATCCTATTCGAATATCTGAATTATCCGGAATTCCTATTTATCCGGACATCCGTTGAATTTATTGTCCGGATATTATTCGTTTTACTATCCAGATAGAACGACTAATATGGATATTTACTTCATCAATATAGCGCAGTTATTTCATCTTGGAAATTTAATTACATCATTCTATAACTTATCCCTTTAATAATTATCTTAATATATATAAATTACGTGTCACGGTGTTTGTCCGCTATGGACTCTTAAACTACTAAACCGATTTTAATAAAATTTTGCACACTGTGTGGAGTTTTATCCAACTTGAAAGATAGGATAGTTTATATCTCAATTTATTTTATATGGCAAAACAACGTTTGCCGGGTCAGCTAGAAACATCTATGTAGGTTGGCAACAATTTCATTAATTAACCAATTCACTTACTACATATACACATCAATGTATACATATTAATGAACGTAACGATACCATATAAAACACTCATAACAATTGTATAAAATCATCATGTAGTAGGTAGGTAGAGGTTTCATTCAAATATAGTTTTGTTCATTAACTTCAATGAATACAATGAAATTTGACGTTAGAGTTTGTTTTAGGTTACGGAAAGATTTTTTTTATTTTTTCAACACGTTGTATTTGCGTCAATAGGTGGTCAGATAACGATGGAATTTTCCAACACGTGTAGTATTTAACCTATATTTAAACAAAGCTACGAAATGGTTGCTACAACGACAGGCGACGGCTAAATGTGACAGACAGGTCTGGGCAAGTTTACTTATGTACGAGCTAGCATCTAAAATAATATGAACTGGTATTGTCGCTGTCCCCAAATCACACTCGTCCCCGTCGCCTTTCTTAGTAACATATAGCTGTAGCGAGCGGAATGCTACATAAACCCAAACGGAATTAAATTAAGAAACTTTATAGACATGCACGTACTCCTGTAAATCAAGTGCGAGATTATTTGTAAGCTAACCGTATACTTTGTAGTCTACCGTATTGTAGACATTTCGTATGGAGAATTGAAAGTTTTAAATACCGTCCGCTAGTGGAGCTTTTCAATTCTCCATACAAAATGTCTAAATACGGTAGACTATAAAGTATACGGCTAGCTCGCACTTGACGTGCTTAGCTTTTGACTAATAGTTGTAGGTGGGTAAATAATTACAAGACGTTTGTAAACTTAATACAATGCTACAAACTGATACGAGAGTCGTTCATTTTAACAGCTATAGTCAAATGAAAGTTTGTAGGCTATTTGGTATAGCTTGGTCGCCGTGTGACGTCACAGCTAATACGACACGCGACTGTGTTTCAATTCGAAATTTGAAATTCGTCCGTTCTATTACGTCATAATGTAAATTGGTTCGGTATTTAAATTATCGTAAGTATATATTACATTGAGATCTGTGCACTTCGCGATCATTTGATTGGTCAATATGCACCATGTGGATAATGGGCTTACTCTTATATTGTATTAGGTATAGGTCAATATGTTTATCGATGTATTAGAATAACTTACTGTACGTTATCGATCGATTATACCCGAAAATCTGTTTTTTTTTACGATTTTTCTATTGTTCTAAGGCCGTCCATGTGATAATTCATTGGAGTGCTTTACACTCAATAATGACAATACTGATAAGATTGACAATTAAACAATCAATCTGTGGCTTGCAGAGACAACATGACATTTGTTGTGTATCAAAACCTATGTCACGGATTATGTATTTCGTAAATCATACGAGGGAAAGAGACAGAGTCGATGTGTCTCACATTTTGTGTTGTCATAGCCGGCTGAGCTAATACTAATGCTGTCCTTTCGATGGTCCGAGACTTCGTCACGATCAGTCCTGTCATTAATTGGCAGTCAGTCAATGAGAAATAACAACTGTCATTGGTCGAAGATGGTCGATGACGTAGTCTCGAGCCAATCACGTGACCTAGCTGTCACGCAATAGAATATATATATATATATATATATACTTACCTGTATTTTTATTGAATAATGTACTTTAATACTACTTATGTACAGAACTGTGTTGCATTGACAAACAACATGTTGCAGTGAATAGAAATTTGTTCAAAAATAATTCAGATTCCCGGCGTACGAACGAGAGAAACAATTAAACATGTTGTAAAACTTGTTTTTGCAACATAATACAAATATCATGTTTCTGGTCAACTCTGATACCATTGATGACTAGCGATCAGTAGGTAATGTACGCATTAAAATGACGAAAGGGAATGCTAAAAGATGCCTAATTTGGAGGTGTTTGAAGTTATTTTATAATAACCAAGTTATTAATCCTGCTAAATTAGGATTTAAAAGTCCCATTAGGTATACTATGGTCGTTTGCCTGCTCATCGGCCGTCGACCCGTTAGACAGTCATAATACACGGACAAAATAGCATGTAAGATTTGTCGAAACATAAAATTTATAGTTTTTAAAGATAAATAATATCCATTGTTATAAAAAAAAAGTATGTGTAAACACGTTTTGTTTTTAAGCAAATGAAACGTTCTAAATCTACTGGTTTGATAGGATTAACTTAATTCGTTGGATGTGTAAATGTTTAAAATAGCCGAGGCATTAATTTTTATTGTCAATTTATATTAGCGTCGATAAGTGTCTATTTCAGATGGCACCGATTACCGATGCATCATAAGTGACAATGTTTGCCATTGTCAAAATAATTGACAATCAAAATTGGCGCTCTTAAATGTGTCAATATTTCTAAAATGTTTGTAGTAGGTGTAAGTATACTGTGAATTCTTCGACAAAAATACACTTGTAAACATATCTTTTAACTCATATCGATTATTTAAGGTTTGGTTCCCTAAATCCGACTTATCGACAACTCAATGCGGCCGGGCATTTGATGTTACATGCCACAACTTAAAATAATAAAATTGTCCTGACCATTGCTTGTTATTAAACAAATTATACTTGTAATTTCATAGTTTGAATAATTTCCAATAAGTACCATTAATGAAGATATGGATAGACTATGGTGGTAACACATGAAATATTCCCTGCAATGCTCGCCCATCCCACTATCCCACTTCTCACTAATATTATAAATGTTGCTCAATCACGCCTGAACGGCTGAACGGATCTGGCTGAAATTTGGCACATACGTAGATTATATACTTTATATCCCGGTAATATGTATGGTTTTCGTGGGATAGATTTGTTTTTTTTTTTTTCATAGAGTACCAATAAATTCATTTTCTCATACATTTGATTCTGAGGCGGTACGAAGTGCGCCCGGACCGCTAGTATTATATAAGGCCTTAATACCATCAGCACAATGTGGGTGCATAATGGTGCACCCACATTTGTTGATATATTCAAATTATTTATGATAACTTTTCCACCTTTTCTACATTCTGTGTCCACGAAGCACTTGTTTCAATATCCCGTCTACGATTTTAGTGCAGTACTTAGTAAAGAGTCTATTTTCTTGTCTTACTTTCTCGTCCATGTGTAACTATCTCATATCTCTCTCTATTTCTTGCTCTAACTCATTCTCACTTGCTACTCTCTTCTGCCTGCACTCGTACGACTTAGTAAATAGCAATATGACGTCTAAGGACAGTTAAAAAAATATATTCACCATGGCATTACAAGTTAAATTAAATAACTAATTTAATATTTAATAGTTTTGGCAGTCGACGTGTATAAGTTATTAATTAGTCGCACTAAGTGAACCAAACCTTAATGCATGAATTTACATAAAGTTTCAATTCACTTTTAATGGCTATACTTACGAAGC
Source organism: Pheosia gnoma (assembly GCA_905404115.1). NCBI lineage: Eukaryota > Metazoa > Arthropoda > Insecta > Lepidoptera > Notodontidae > Pheosia > Pheosia gnoma. Next base: position 5,180,826 of record FR989918.1, on the reverse strand, counting down.
ATTTTTCAGAAGAAAAGTGTTTTGTAAATCCGTTTAAAATGGTTGTAAACTTTTAATTAATTTAGGGATTAGTCGCCGATATCTTTGCATACATATTATAATGATTATAATATATATTTAAATATATATATCTAGCATTTTTATAGTTCAATATTGTAGCGGAGATAGCTAGGTAAATACTGAGGCTATTTTTTTATTTTATTGAAAAATTAAAAATAGATTTATATATCATCCTTTCTTAGATGACTACGATATATGCTCGTTATTTTTTAATAGTATCTTTTCATTGTCTGTTTTGCAACGAGCGGTACTGAGCGCTAGGTAATATAAGTATACTTATATATATAAAAAAAATAGTACTAAGTGTGTTTATAGATGTAGTTTGTAGGTGTTCTTGCATATCTGATATTAATCTTGATACTAAACGTGCATGGATGTCCATTGAATGTTGCCGAATTAACCTAACCTACCCTGCATATTCTCAGTGGAAATTACTAAAGTTCAGCACAGTTACCCAGCAAGACACACAACATTAATATATCGATTATTTATCATTTGAAATTGGACCTAACTGCATAGTAATAAGGAAGACCACTATTGATCGAACTAAATTTAAATACTAACGGTCTTTACACAAAATAAACATGTGTTGCGCATGCGCATACAACGTTTCTTACTACAAAATTATGATTACGGTCACTCTTTAGATCTTAACTTCATAGTGATAAAATAGTATTAGACACTGTTTATAACTAACCAGGGATTCGAACCTGTTTAACTCTTATTTGTGGTAAGACTGTCATTATTCGTGTTTTCGAAAATAAACAAAGTCTGCCGAAGCGCATAGTTTTGTACTACAGCACCACCAACTAATAATATGGCCTCTGAATTTATTCGTTTTGAAGCTTTTACCAACTTTCTTTTTCATCTTGCATCGCTCGGGACTTCTGTCATTTTTTTAACGCCCACATGCTGCAACCTTATTTTCACTTAATTCGGTAAAAACAACAAAATTCAAATCGATCGATTTTGTAAATTTTCCTGTAACCAACATGTAGCGCCCTCTAGATGTAACTAATTGACAAGTTGTCTTCCCAATTTAACAGACATACAACCCCACTACTGACAGCGGAGGAGCTTATGAACTATATAAAAAAATACTTATAAGCATTAATAGGCTATCAGTTCAAAAGCGGTTACCGCGACAGTTCACAGGTTACAATTCCACCTAACAATATTGTATTTACGAGAGCCCACTCCTAGTAAAAGCGTTCATAAGACAAATTATTTTAGTAATTTCCACTAAACCGTTATCCACTAGAGACTTCCGATTTACTAAACTATTAAGTTAAGCAGAGAATGCGTATTGTAATGTAATGATTAATAAATGGTGAAAATTAAATCGATATGTCCTCATATGATGGTGGTTTTAATTAATCCTAGTTCCTAAGCTCCTAATTATAATACTAGCCTGCTTTCTTTTTAATATCCCACTGTTGGGCACGGCCTTCCCTCAATGCGAGGGGGATTAGGCCATAGTCCACCACGCTGGGAGCGCTGGCTGGTATCTTTCGAGGAGTTCTCTCAAATATGCAGGGTGCCTCACGATGTTTCCCTGCACCGTATAGCAAGTGATAATCAGCAAATGAGATTCGTACATGAGGGTTTGAACGTGCGGTCCTCGTTACAGACGCAAGTGTTCTACCAACATGGCTATTATTGCTTCTTGATGAGTTCATGGTGAGCCCTAGATGTATAATTGCAACTGTTATAGATAATAACAGCCATATAATGTGCCCCAAATATGGCGTAAGCTGTAAAAATATAGATAAAATAAATTATACCTTAAAAAAAAGTATTGACATACATTGAGCAAGATAGCGATATAATTAACCAACCATTTAGTATTGATGCGCCTTCATACCATAGTCACCAACGAGATTTTATATAAATTACTAGCTGCGCCCCGCGGTGTTACCCGCGATTCATTTTCTGACCCCTAAACTACCTATGCAAAAAATCATGTTGATCCATAATCTATCTCTGTGCCAAATTTCATCCAAAACCGTTCAGCCGTTCTGGCGTGATTGAGTAACAAACATCCATCCATCCAAACATTGACATTTATAATATGTATTAGTTAGATTCGTAGACAGTCACCGGTCTACCAACTGAACAAAGTCACATCGAGCGATTCCGATGACCTAATGGCGGAAAGTGGGCGCCATTTTCATACCTTCATGTCACATCCATTATTTTATTTATAAAGTGTAAATATATATTCATTTGTTATTGTTATTAATTACTTGACATTGGCAAAATACCCCACTAAGTTGTGGATGAGGCCATATTCATATCCAATTTATTTATAATAATAATAATATCAGCCCTTTTTAATGTCCCACTGCTGGGCACGGGCCTCCCCTCAATGCGAGGGGGATTACGCCATAGTCCACCACGCTGGCCCAGTGCGGGTTGGCGGACTTCACACATCTTTCGAGGGGTTCTCTCAGACATGCAGTATCCCTCACGATGTTTTCCTTCACCGTTTAGCAAGTCATAATCGTGGTTGAAAATGAGATTCGCACATGAGATCCAGAAGTCCCAGAGGTGCGAGGCGGGGTTTGAACCTGCGATTTTGCGACCATTTTAATTAATCACATTTAATTTCTAACAGAATGAAGCGTGAAAGTCATTGTTACGACATACTTTAAAAATGCGTTGTTACCTACAATGATGTCATTATGAAAACCCATGCAGATAAGGTTTCGAATTTACCTTAAAGCTAAATACTGTCACCACATGATAGGTACCAACTTGTTATAAGAATGACTAATATTTTAGTAGGAAGTATCAGAAATTAAGAGATCGTAGACGAACTGGAGTAACCGACATAGCTCAAAGAATTTCCAAGTTGAAGTGGCAGTGGGCAGGGCACTTAGCTCGCAGAACCGATGGACGTTGGGGCAGAAAGGTTCTAGAATGGCGACCACGAATCGGAAAACGAAGTGTAGGACGGCTCCCCACAAGGTGGAGCGATGATATCACACGCGTCGCAGGAAGCCGGTGGATGCGAGTGGCGGAGGACCGGGATTTGTGGAAGTCGTTGGGGGAGGCCTATGTCCAGCTGTGGACGTCTATCGGCTGATAGATTAGGTTAGAAGTATTGTACTTTTAAAAAAGTCGTAAGCGTGCACAAGTTCGTACGAGATGAAATTATTATTTTGCGTCAATAGTTTAGCGGAAAAGGGAAGATCTTCCAGCCAGGCGGGTGGTATGCCTGGCGGGGCGGCCGCTATGCCCCGACGGTTATTGTCGGGTTCTTGTATATATGTTACGTGCTCCGAAAAAACTAGAGATAGGTTTTTTTTTGTAATTTGGCTATGGGGATCTGAGATATCAGTTCATATCGGAAAAGGGGTATCTTGCCCGAAATAGTTTGGGAATCCCTGATCTAGCGTTTCAAGCTTATCTATACAAACAAATAAAATTGGAGTGTCTGTTTGTAATATTAACATTACCGCTTTTTACTAAGTGCATTTGGATGTATACACGGTAAATATACCAAAACATTTTTTTTACAATTTTTGTCTGTCTGTTTGTTTCGGCTAATCTCTGAAATGGCTGGACCGATTTTGACGGGACTTTCACTGGCAGATAGCCGATAGACAAGGAGTAACTTAGGCTACTTCTATTTTAGAAAAACTTTTTGTCAAATACAACGCGGACAAAGTCGCGGGTAACAGCTAGTTGCAAAATATATTTAGTGCCCACGTTGGACGGAGGTAACCAAAAATAATGGATTTAAAAAAAAACGACAAGCCCGCTGAGTTTTTTGCCGGATCTTCTCAGTTGAGGTCGCGTTCCGATCCGGTTGTAGAGTCAAGAAAAAAAAAATGAAATGACAATTTGTAAGTGCCCCCGTAGGCCTATACGAAATAAACGCTTTGACTTTGAATACGTACCCAAGTTAATTATACCACATGTAATATATCACGTATACTATTTTGTAATGATGAAATGGCAGGTAATTTATAATTATTCAATTATGTACTGTGACACGTATGGCGTCACCTATGACGAAATGATGACGTACCGCTCAGCTGTATGTTATTACGTCATCAATGTAGTCAGTCGCTCGTATGAGGCAAATTATTCACAATTGAGCTCGCACCGGGGGCAGAGCTTTAAGATAACGAAGCGGTGACGGACAAGGTCAGAGTATGGAGTGGTGACGGCGTTTTCTATAGGTACTTGACCCAGTAAGGGACATGGCTTATGGGCATATGGACACACTTACATACACACATGACGTGAGCGATCATTATTTTTCAAATTATTTTTTATTTCTATTCTCTTATGTAATTCTATAGACGGGCGTCGGGGGGGGGGGGGGGGGGGGTTTCTTAAATATGTTCAGTGAAAGTCCCCTCAAAATCGGTCCAGCCATTTCAGAGATTAGCTGGAACAAATAGACAGACAGACAGACAAAAAATTGTAAAAAATGTTGTTTTGGTATAGGTACCGTGTATACATCCAAATGCACAAAGTAAAAAGTGGTTATTTTAATTTTACAAAAAGACACTCCAATGTTATTTATTTGTATAGATTATGTCTCGCACCCCACGGGCTTTACCCGGATCTTTGGAAGGCTTGCACGGGGACATAGGTCCAACACGCAGAGGCCCTTTTTGACAATTTTAATGTTATGTTAGCCACCTGCTGGGGTCAGCTGCTGAAAATGATATCATAAACAGCGAATTGACCTCAGCAGGCGGAGGAAGTTTTTTTTTTTTTTTTTTTTATTACATTATAGGCAAGTATTTGATCTCGATCTCACCTGATGGTAAGTGACGATGAGATCTACGATGGAGCATACTTGCCTAGGTAGGAAGGCGGCAGTAGATAGAGACGCTACATTCACTAGGCACATGCAGCGCAACTGATCTGACCCGCCATCCATGAATGGCAACACCGAACATCATGCCGGAACACGGCTAGGCCGCTTGGCGACATGGCTTTGTTCAGTGGGTGGTGACTAGCCACGGCCGAAGCCTACCACCAGTAGAAGTATTGGAGGAATATGGAAAGATAATTGTAACTATGGATTGAGGTTTGGATGGATATGCGATGGGAATATTGGAAGGGTTGCGGACACCTGCCATAATCAGCTTTTATCTAATTACTATTGGCAGGTGGCGACTCGCCGCTCTTTAGGTGGGCCCCTTAAAAAGGCCGTCATATAAGACGATAAGAAGCAACTCTGGCTTCAGCGGCTCAGGGGTGTAGAGAGGTGTGCTGTGCTTTCTCCGTGGTTACTCGCGGCGCTATGGCCTTTAACACTTCCACCCCTGGAGCATATAGCTCTAACGAGGGGTCGTTAGAGAAGGGTCTCTGGACAGCTAATTAAGGCAAGACAGAGCTGAGAGTCCGGCCCCCGTGTCGGTTTCCACTCGACCGACGAAGGCACGCAGAGGTGGGGGCCCTGACCGACTCTCTGGGCACTCGGGTCCGTGGTGTCGCTACTCACCAACAGCTCGCCACAAGCTGCCCTGCGGTTATTATTATTATTCTTTGCGGTTAATATTTTAAGGATTTCCATATTTATTCAACCTCAACACCTGGTATGCGTCGTCAGTATCATTCGTCATTGGCGCTTAATGAAAGTAGGCATTCTAACCATCTACAATCCCCGGTTCGTCACTGTTTAAATTGAAGTCGACGGTCCGTACGTACATATAGACATTGCACACTAGTTGTTACCCGCGACTTCTTCCGCGTGGTATTTGACAGAAAAGTTTTTAGTAGCCTAAGTTACTCCTTGTTACATCAGCTATCTGCCAGTGAAAGTCCCGTCAAAATCGGTCCAGCCATATGTGATAACAATGTAGGAACGGCTAGGCAGACTTTAGCAGCTGGTCAAAAAATAGTCCTACCTCTAAGTATATGGCTACATACACATATTACAAGTTAATGGCTACATGGTCCCCACATTTAGAAATTACTTTTGTAAATGAAAATAAGAAAGAAGAGGAGGAAAACAAAATCTCAAAGCCTGCTCGAATAAGGTCATTTATACTCCTGAGGAGCCGAACCAGCATCAAATCAAGCATTTTTATCCTGAAGATAAGCATTTTTTTTATAATTACATTGTAAGCAAGTATTTGATCTCGATCTCACCTGATGGTAAGTGACGATGAGATCTACGATGTAGCATACTTGCCTAGAAGGTACCTGTTCACTCTCGACTTGAAAACACCCAGATTATAGTCAACGGGGAACAAAGACGCATTAAGTGTATAGTACGCCTTCTGATATAGCGTACGCTTTGAATTTACTTTCACTATGTTAGGTAGTGTATATACTCATATTATAAATGTGAAAGTTTGGATGGATGGATGGATGTTTGTTACTCAATCACGCCAGAACCGCTGAAAGGATCTGGATGAAATTTGGCACAGAGATAGATTATAGTCTGTAATCTTTTTATCCCGGTAAAATGTATGGTTCCCGTGGGATACATTTGCTTTAATTTTTCATAGCGCGAAGGATCGACATATTTTTTGCGCGGGTAACACCGCAGGGCGCAGCTAGTTTTATTATAAAATTTCATCACCACCTTTGCAGTAGCCAGTAACGTCCAAGACTGCAAGCGTCGATATCGTTTCATGCAGATGTCTTGCGATGCGCTACATCGTTACAATAATATAACATTAAAAACATTAATAGTATTGCAAACAATTGATTTTAATAATACATTTTAGAACATAAATTAATAATTATAGATGTAAAAAAATATTACCAGCTGACCCGAAAAACGTTAACCCGTCCAAAGCAACTAAAAAAAAATCTTCCTTACTCGGACTGTGATAATCATTAAAAAAAATGCCAAAATCGGTCCTATTTATCAAGTGATGCGATCACCAACGAAAAACATTGATTTTTTATATATATATTTAACTATATAAAAGTAGTTCAAGCTTCGAACAATTCAACATAGTTTGTTGTCATACTATTTTAAAGTTTTTTTTAGTATCCAATTTAATATAACTGTAGTTGTAAATTTTAATTATACTCGATTTGTCCCTAAAGTATAATGTCATCGACCCGAATGTTGTAATTAATACGTGAGGGATATCATCATTAAATTATCATGAACTCACAGAATAAGGACAATTGTTTAAAATAACCGCTCGGTATATATGAATGTGGGCATCGTGGTCGGCTCATTCGCGTCAGTTCCTCTGGATCGAACGGTCAACTCGAAGTCAAGGGTAACCTTGGCAGTTGGTCCGTCCATTCAAATCCATATAACCTATTCTGTAGGTCCAGGATTATCCTAAAGTTCCTAATTGTCTGTGTTAAACAAATATGTTTTCCGTGATTTCGATTGTGCTTTTGTGTGCGAGTGTCTTGGTGGCAAACGCAGCGATATTCACAAGAGATGACGGTGAGATTTTTTTTTAATTTAAAAAAGAAAATACACGTTTTATTTATGCGAAATACATTTGAACAACACTACATATAGTATAACCTATCTTTGTGCATCACTTTAGGCAGACGTTTCGGCTGCTTTGCAACCATGGTCACGGGAAGACTGAAGTCGTTGACGTCCTAGTGCCATAGTTTAAAGACCCTTATATTTAGTAGTAGTAAAATAAACGCGATAGAATCCTAAAAAAAATGTTTTCATTCAATGTGTAGTATTCGCGTAAGTATATGAAATCAATATTTTTTATATGTTTTTGAAGTGTTTTTAAAAAGTTGGCAGATTAACTTCAGATTGTGGTAGAGGAACGTTTTCTTGACTCTCCCCAATATTAAATATTATATTATTTCATAATCATCCAGGTGTTTCATTAGGTTTATAGAGTCCGCACACATTCGCTACAGTAACAGCAATAATATGATGTTACGGGGAAACCCTTATTTATATTACCGAAGCGGATAATTTGGAATAAAAACAATGCACTGTTACAATTACATAAAAAAAATATTACTTGCTTTTAACTCACACGGAATATTTGTCAACATCGTATACGTACGTCTACGTATTTAGACGCTTGTATGGAGAATTGAACAGCGCCTATAGCGGACAGGATTTAAAAGTTCTAACTCACCATACAATACGTATAAATGCGTAGACAAATGCTTCATAAAATAATACTAACCCATTTAATGCGCCTCTGTTAGGCACGAGCCTCCCATCAATAAGAGGAGCAATAGGCCGTAGTCCACCACGCCGGCCCAGAGCGGGTTGGCGGACTTCACACGCTTTCAATAGATTCCCTCAGACATGCAGGTTCCCTCACGATGTTTTCCTTCACCGTTTACGAAGTGATAATCAGGGTTGAACATGAGTTAGGGATCTAGTCTATTGACGTTATCTTGATTTCAATAAAACGTTTACGTAACCGCACTTTTAGCTATCGCAAAGTTAATTAAGTCGAACTGAACGCGTATAAAATCAGTCGAGATCATAAAATATTTTTGGCTAACTTCAAAGTAAGGCCACTTGCAAGGTTTTTAAGTTGTTTAAATAAATCCATACAAATATTTATCCCACACACTGTTGTATCAAAAAGCGTACGTCATTATAAAAGCTTGTATTTTCCATAATACAAACTTGATATGCTAATGCCTATTTAATATTAAAATAATATCAATAATTAGTAATTGTTACCATAATTACATAATTATCCTGGTGTTCAAAATAGAATAAAGGAATTTAGTGCTTACGGGAATTTTATTACCATAGCATTTTATCGGGTCCATAATTAAATATCTATACATATAAATAAAATTGGAGTGTCTGTTTGTAATATTAAAATAACCGCTTTTTACTAAGTGCATACACGTTACCTATACCGAAACAACATTTTTTACAATTTTTGTCTGTCTGTCTGTCTGTCTGTCTGTCTGTCTGTTTGTTCCGGCTAATCTCTGAAATGGCTGGACCGATTTTGACGGGACTTTCACTGGCAGATAGCTTATGTAACAAGGAGTAACTTAGGCTACTTTTATTTTAGAAAAAACATAGGATCCCACGAAAAAAAATTAAAACCAGCGCAGTTGCAGCGCAGCGCCTGATTAAGTTTGATAGCAACCACCTGCAATGCGTCCCGCGGGCTCAGAATGGGCGAGCAGGCTGTTGTCAACGGTTATCTTTGTTAAATACCACGCGGACGAAGTCGCGGGCAACAGCTAGTATTGTAATAAAACTACTTTTTAAGGATTTTATCGCGTTTATTTTTTGTTTTTAGGTTGAACAAAAAATTTATAGTAGTAGTATAATAGTATAGTTTTATTTCAATGTGCAGTATTCGCGCAAATATAAGAAATCAATATGTAAATATATTATGTATGAATATTTTAGATAATATCAAAATATGTATTTCCTGAAAGGTGTTCAAAATATTTTTTTTATTATTTTCACAGCACACAAATGTGGGGTCGAAGCGAGTTCGAATCTCATTCACCACAACCCATGGCTTGTATATCTGGAGTACTACCGGGACGATAGCCAATGGGAGATCGTTTGCGCAGCCACGCTGATCAGCGACCGACACGCGATCACCGCCGCGCACTGTGTGAAGCCTCGATTTAGTCGGTAAGAATCGTTTATCGTAATCGTACATCTAGACTATCAGCTTCTGGACTATCTATTCTATCAGCCGAAAGACGATAGGCCTCCCCAATGATTTCCACACACCACGGTTCTCCGCCACTCGCATCCACCGGCCTCTTGCTACGCGTGTGATATCATCGGTCCACCTTGTGGGGGGCGTCCTACACTACGTCTTCCGGCTCGTGGTCGCCATTCTAGAACCTTTCTGCCCCAACGGCCATCAGTTCTGCGAGCTATGTGCCGCCGGGATTCTCTCAGACATGCAGGTTTTCTCACGATATTTTCCTTCATCGTTTAATCAAGTGATAATCATGGTTGAATAGGAAATACGCACATGAAATCCGTAAATGTCAGAGGTGCGAGCGTGGGTTTGAACCTACGATCCTGGTTACTGAGGCAATCGTTCTACCAATTTGGCGTTCACCGTTGTTTTTCTCTTTCTTAACATTTAAATAATACATGAATCTTTTATTGTCAACAGTTTAGTCGCTCGTCTCGGCGAATACGACGTATACACCAAGGTAGACTGCGTTCAAGGCGTGTGCGCTGATCCTACGGTACACATCGACGTGGCCAAGGTCACAGTCCACCCGAGTTACGATGGCAGCGAACACGACATTGCGATTTTGACGTTGAAGGAACGAGCCCCCTATACTGGTCAGTATTTTGGAAGCTATATAGATTAGTTATAAAACTGGAGTATAGCTTAACTAGCCTAGCAGAGCTAAAAAGCTTTTTGTCTAAATTAGAACACGAATGTTGTCTTGGTTCGTGGTTTCCTAGAAAAGTTAACAAACAGACAGATAGTGGTGCATTCACATGACGGCTGAGTCTGATGAGCAACATCCGCTTTGCTAGGAATCCCAAGCTTTAGTTATTATTGTAGAGTGTTATTATATACCTAGATCAAATTCTATCTATTGATTACACACTAGACAAAAAGGGATTGAATTATCCTAACACAGGGGACAGCAGTGATAGCCAAGTTGGTTGAACGCTTGCCTCGGTAACAAGGATTGCAGGTTCAAACCCCGGCTCGCACCTCTGGGATTTTTCATGTGCGAATCTCATTTTCAACCAAGATTATCACTCGCTAAACGGTGAAGGAAAACATCGTGAGGAAACCTGCATGTCTGAGAGAACCCCTCGAAAGATGTGTGAAGTCTGCCAACCCGCACTGGGCCAGCGTGGTGGACTATGGCCTAAACCCCCCTCGCATTGAGGGGAGGCCCGTGCCCAGCTGTGGGACATAAAAAAGGGCTGGAATTATTAATACAGGGAATTGCGGTTCATAAACCACGTATCAAAGGTCACAAGTAGCTAGCAACCCACAATTTAATGGAGCGAAGGAAAGATTCTGTTCGCTTAGATTTTTACGGAAAAATACATCTCGTATTAAGATATCATTAGCTAAACTATGTATCAACTTTAAGAATGGCTTAGCTAACTTAGCTCATAATAACTATCCATCTGAGGTAAACAAGAAAATAAGACTATATTTATACGTTACTAGCTGTTATCCGCGACTTCGTCGGCGTGGTATTTAACAAAGACACAACCGTTGGCAACAGCCTGCTCGCACGTTCTGAGCCCGCGGGACGCATTGCAGGTTGTTGCTATCAAACTTAATCAGGCGGAGCGCTGCAACATTGGTTTGACAGACAGACAGACAGACAGACAGACAGACAAACAGACAGACAGACAGACAGACAGACAGACAGACATACAGACAGACAGACAGACAGACAGACAGACAGACAGACAGACAGACAGACAGACAGACAAAAATTGTAAAAAATGTGGTTTCGGTATAGGTAACGTGTATACATCCAAATGCAATTAGTAAAAAGCTGTTATTTTAATATTACAAACAGACACTCCAATTTTATTTATATGTATAGATGTATAGATATACAAAGGGTATACTTTCCTCAGAACCTGCGCTTCTATAGTGTATTTGTAAAGCAGAATGTTTATAAGGTTCGTTCAAAAAAACATTGCTCACCAAATATCACAATTGTCATTTTATAGGTTTCATTTTTAGTCGACTTCTAGAAATTCTGTCATCGCTAAAGAACCGCCAGTTCAACATTAAGCACGCCTTTTCAACATTAAGCACGCATTTACCCTTTCTGAATCACTCTGTACATTTTACAACTTCTAATGAAACAGCTGTCCAGATATAGAATAAAATAACATGATACATTTTTTTCTTTATAGATTTCATCCGACCCATATGCTTGCCTGCTGGTGAGCTTGCGGAAGATGCAGTATTCTCAGCGGCTGGATGGGGAGAAATACCAGAGCAAGGGATCTATAGCCACATCAAGAAAATAATTCCCCTCCCATACTGGACCAAGGATCGATGCCAGGCGTCATATAAAAACAATGTTGTTCCCGAACATGTCATATGTGCTGGAGGCGCCGAAGGTGTCGACACCTGCAGAGGAGATTCAGGAGGTCCTTTGACCCTCATAAAGGCCTCAACAGAGCTATGGGGCGTGACCAGCGCTGGTAATACCCACTGCGGCACCAAAAACTCCCCAGGATTTTACACAAATGTGGCCTATCATCTGGATTGGATTAAAACTATAATTGCTTGACCCGATACTGACGACCTCGGCGATTTTTAAGAATTTGTGATACTTATTGTAATTTCCGTTCAATTGATTTTGAATTACGGTATTCCATATTGTAAAATTTGACGGCCTGATTAGCGCAGTGGTAGTGACTCTGCTTTCTGCGCCGAGGGTCCCGGGTTCGAATCCTGGTAGGGACAACATTTGTGTGATGAGCACGAATGTTTGTACCCGAGTCATGGATGTTTAATATCTATATAAGTATTATATACTGAGTTCGCCCTCAGTCCATTGTACGGTACCCATAACACAAGCGTTGCTTAATGTAGGACCGTATAGTTGGTGTGTTCGTATGGCGATATTTATTTATTTATTTAAAATATAATTATGACACTTTAGTACTTAAGTAGCATTTTATAAAACGGACCAAATATATGTAGGTTAATCTTGAACAAAATGCGGAACACGTAATTCAATTTCGTATGTGACGAAAATGTTGTACGAGTACAAATTAGTAATAACTATTTTAGAAAATATTAATTTATTAAAGATACTTTTTTACATTACAACTTAGTTGACCAACGATAATCACTGAGCAAAACATGTTTTAGCCAACTATAGATACTTTTACTATTATATAAACACTAGCTGTTGCCCGCGACTTCGTCCGCGTGGTATTTAACAAAGACAACCGTTGACAACAGCCTGCTCGCGTATTCTGAGCCCACGGGACGCATTGCAGGTTGTTGCTATCAAACTTAATCAGGCGCTGCGCTGCAACATTGGTTTTAATTTTTTTTCGTGAGATCCTATTTTTTTTTCTAAAATAAAAGTAGCCTCAGTTACTCCTTGTTACATCAGCTATCTGCCAGTGAAAGTCCCGTCAAAATCGGTCCAGCCATTTCAGAGATTAGCCGGAACAAACAGACAGACAGACAAAAATTGTAAAATATGTTGTTTTGGTATAGGTAACATCCAAATGCACTCAGTAAAAAGCGGTTATTTTAATATTACAAACAGACACTCCAATTTTATTTATATGTATATAGATTGTATAAGTACTATCATATAATACTTATATAAATACTTAGTAATATTAATATAAGTAATATATACTGGATTCGCCCCCAGTCCATTGTACGGTACCCATAATACAAGCGTTGCTTAGTGTGGGACCGTATAGTTGGTGTTGGTCTGGAGATAAATATTTATTTATTTATTATAGATACTTAAAAAGTGGTGAGTGAATATATCACTTAAATATTGACATCCCATATCACTTACATATTAATTTAGTGATTTTAATTTTGTACTTACTACTTAAGGTTAGCTAAACATCATTTAGAGTTTTTAAGTATAAGATAGCTAACAGTAAATAGGTTCTCAGGGCCAAATCGATGCCAAATGATGTGCCAAAACCAACTATCAGTGATTCTTACTGACCTATAAGTCTCGTTTACTATTTTTAAGTTATAGATTGTATTCCGAGTTGATAGTACAGTTGATAGTAGACAGTAGCATAATGTTTATGTAACTTGACGATTCATAAGTACTGTACAATAATGGTTTACATGAATAAAACATATTCTGATTCTGATTCTGATACTTGTATAGAAAGTATGAAAAATATTTTTGTACATTTTTATAAGAGAAATGTTCCGTGAATGATGCAATAACATGAAAATACCAAAAATATGTGATATATTTATTAAAATATATTTTTTTTCGTAATAAAATGTTTTTATTTTTCAAAACCAATATTAAGTAAGCACAAAAGCTGGTGGAGTGCTTCCAAAACCAATATTAAGTAAGCACAAAAGCTGGTGGAGTGCTTCCAAAACCAATATTAAGTAAGCACAAAAGCTGGTGGAGTGCTTCCAAAACCAATATTAAGTAAGCACAAAAGCTGGTGGAGTGCTTCCAAAACCAATATTAAGTAAGCACAAAAGCTGGTGGAGTGCTTCCAAAACCAATATTAAGTAAGCACAAAAGCTGGTGGAGTGCTTCCAAAACCAATATTAAGTAAGCACAAAAGCTGGTGGAGTGCTTCCAAAACCAATATTAAGTAAGCACAAAAGCTGGTAGAGTGCTTCCAAAACCAATATTAAGTAAGCACAAAAGCTGGTGGAGTGCTTTCAAAACGTCTGGTGGAGACATCTGGTGACCAGAACGCTTGCACATATTTTGGCCAACACATCAGCATTGCCTGCCACTGCCAGCGTTCTGGGAACTCTTCCGGCCGATGGTGGTGGGGATTTGCTAAGTACATTTTGAACCTGCCTAATTTTTTAATTTTAATTAAAATTTATTTGTAATTTATTATATATAACTGAACTTAAGCACAAAATATAAAGCAGCCTGGGACTGATCGCTCAAATATCAATATTTATAATGTTAAAGTGTAGCGTGTGTGCGCCTCGGATGGCAACACACTGGAGCTTACTCTTTTTATTTTTTTTTGTAAAAATAATGGATTTAAAAAAAGACAAGCCCGCTGAGTTTCTCGCCGGATCTTCTCAGTTGAGGTCGCGTTCCGATACGGTTGTAGAGTTAAGAAAAAAAATTTACTGACAATTTGTAAGTGCCCCCGTAGGCCTATACGAAAAAAAAGGTGGGGGCGCCTCCTCATAATTAGCTTAGGCCGGTCAGAGCTCTTGATCAGTCTCTGCTTATACGCATCTACGCTTATTATTAAAAACTGAATTAATTAGGCGGCGTTTGACGCAGGCACGTTTTGCGGTGGGAGAATGGGCCATGCGCGCGCGCAATGGTGCCTACACACATACAAATAATAATACTAACACATACACTCTAAAACCTATACCTATATACACAGCGTTTTATACAAAACCTATAAATATTATACCGATAAACCGGGTAAACCGGTATTAAATCCCTATCTACTTCTTAAAATATTTGTTTGAACCACAGATCACGAGAGATATGCCGTGCGATTCAAAATGTATGGGAACTCGCTGTCTCCGTTTTGTTTCCCACCACTCGCTAAAACCAACCAATACGAAGTCTCTTCGGTGCGTGCTGCGTCGTCGCCGTATACAGCGGCCGTACCACGCGACGCACCAGTTTATTCAAAGTATCGTTAGACGATCTATCCATTGCCTCGTACATTCACTCAGTAGCGAACATAGGTGGTACTTAAAGAGCCATGTATTTTGTACAAAAATAAAAAAGTCGTTGTGCTACATGAAAACTAAAATAACATAATAAAGGCATTAAATATTTTTTTATTTGTTGTTTTTAATGATTTTAAAGACGAATAAATAAAATACTTAATACTGGCTGGTGAAATGAGATTCCATCTTTCGCGTAGTTCACTTTGCTGCTAGTATTTTAGCACACAACCACGGAATAACACGGCATTTAAAAAAAAAGTTAGAGCTCCGATACCGACGTGCAGTTGCAGTCGACTGACGGCGAAAACTCTATGTAAGCGTAATTTTGGCATAAGGTGAGCGCAAGCCCACCGCTTTCATAACATATCTCCTCTAATATATCTGTGGTTTGAACAGAACTGTAGCAAGCAGTATAATGGGAGCTATGTATTGCCACGCGATAATAGCCATTAGGTGTTAAGGCCGTTCACTCCCACTATCCCAGTAATATTATAAATGTTAAAGTTTGGATGGATGGATGTTTGTTACTCAATCATGCCAGAACGGCTGAACGGATCTGGATGAAATTTGGCACTGAGATATATTATAGTCCAGAATAGCACATGGGCTACTTTTTATCCCGGTAAAATGTATGGTTCCCGTGGGATAGATTTGTTTTAATTTTTCATAGAGCAAAGGATCAATTTGATTTTTTGCATAGGTAGTGGTAGTTTAGGGGTCAGAAAATCACATAGGCTAATTTTTATCCCGGACAGGGGTACAGAAAAGGACATACTATTTAATCGCGCGTAACACCGCGGGGCGCAGCTAATATTTTTATAATACGTGGTAGGTATCAGTGGCGAAGACTTTTAACCGACTTCAAAAAGGAGGAGGTTCTCCATTCGGTTGTATATTTTTTTATGTTTTTTATCTCCGTCATTCATAAACCAGTTTGGATTTTTTTTGATAAATAATTTGTTTCCATATATTTTTTTGTTGTCAATCTATCCTAGATACTATTATGTAATTTTATTTGGGGACGCGCAGTAGACGCAGGAGATATTACGTGCACAAGTGTGTTCAGAAGCCGGGTGACTCTCTCTTCTCTCACTCTTAGACCGATGGGACGGCAATCTGAAGAGACCAGAGAGAGATCAGGCGCAGGTACGACGGCTTTACGTGCTCGCCAAGTCACGAGCAAGCGATAATCATGGTAGAAAATGAGATTCGCACATGAAATCTAGAAATTCCAGAGCCGGCTTTGGCTTTGAAAGCTTTGGCTAAGGCGAATGCTGTATTATTATTATGATACTGTGCGCAGGTAATGTATAATTGACGTCACATGCGTGGCTTAAATTAGTATTTCTCAGGAAGAAGCAGATTATCGTAACTTAGCAACAGACTATATATAATATTATCCTCAAAAAAATCGGTTGCTGGCCGAATGTGCTTTTTTTTTTTTTTTTTTTTTTTTTATTACGTTATAGGCAAGTATTTGATCTCGATCTCACCTGATGGTAAGTGATGATGAGATCTACGATGGAGCATACTTGCCTAGGAAGGCGGCAGTAGATCGAGACGCTACATTCACTAGGCACATGCAGCGCAACTGATCTGACCCGCCATCCATGAATGGCAACACCGAACATCATGCCGGAACACGGCTAGGCCGCTTGGCGACATGGCTTTGTTCAGTGGGTGGTGACTAACCACGGCCGAAGCCTACCACCAGTAGAGTTGTCACCTGGTTGGCACCACCCAGGGTCACGTGTAAGGTATCTTGAGGGTACTTAATTCTCCTACGGACGAAGGTGACTCGACCCCAAACATTTAGGTAGGCATTTAACTGAGTGGCACAGTTGATAGTGATCCTGGTTTTATGTAACGAGGCCCAGGCTCAAATTCCGGTAGGGGCACAATATTTGTACTCGAGATTATAATGCAATTTGTAATTATATGGTACCGATCAGAATAATACAAGCGTCGCTCAATTTGGGACCGTACGGTTGGCAGGGGCAGATACAGGGGGCAATGGGTGCAATTCCCCTCCCCCCCCAGATTCACGACTGAAGTACTTTATTGCAAATGATTTTTTTTTATGACAGATAGATAAAATAACACAAAGAAATCCTGGATCCGCCCCGACTGTTGGAGTGTACGGATGGCGATGGCGGTATGCCACTCAGTTAAATGCCTACCTAAATGTTTCACGACTCGCTAAAAATGGTATAATTAGGAAAGTATTCATTTTTCCCTTACCTAACTAATAGCTAATTCGACCAGCTACCGAGAATTTTGAGGATAATGTTATATATAGTACGTTGCTAAGTTACGATAATCTGCTTCTTTCCGAACAAAACTAATTTAAGCCACGCATGTGACGTCAATTATATGTTACCTGCGCACAGTATCTTAATAATAATACAGCATTCGCCTTAGCCAAAGCTTTCGAAGCCAAAGCCGGCTCTGGAATTTCTAGATTTCATGTGCGAATCTCAATTTCAACCATGATTATCGCTTGCTCGTGACTTGGCGAGCACGTAAAGCCGTCGTACCTGCGCCTGATCTCTCTCTGGTCTCTTCAGATTGCCGTCCCATCGGTCTAAGAGTGAGAGAAGAGAGAGTCGCCCGGCTTCTGGAAATACTAGTGCATTGACTACATTTGACGGCCTGATTAGCGCAGTGGTAGTGACTCTGCTTTCTGCGCCGAGGGTCCCGGGTTCGAATCCTGGTAGGGACACAAGCTTTGTGTGATGAGCACGAATGTTTGTACCCGAGTCATGGATGTCTAATATGTATATAAGTATTATATACTGAGTTCGCCCTCAGTCCATTGTACGGTACCCATAACACAAGCGTTAAGCTTAAAATGGGACCGTATAGTCGGTGTGTTCGTATGGCGATATTTATTTATTTATTATTTATTTATATTTACGATATTGATTTCTTATATCTACGCGAATACTAGGATCGCACCCGCCATTATATCAGATTTGATATCACAGATCCTCGCAAAAGGACACCGATTCCGACTAAGGATAATTCAATAGGGAAGATGGGTGGGTGCTACCACCGACTTGGGATCTAGTAATGATTATAATTAATATAATTGAGTCCAAAACCAAGCGCACCATTGCAAGACCTCAAGACACTGTGAGCACTTTCTGCGTAGATCGGACCGCAAGCAACAACTAAATATGAGGGTACCCCAGTTCAAACTATGACACTAGGACGTGAAACACCTCAGTCCTCCCGTGACCATGGTTGCTGTAAACCAGCCGAAACATCGGGAACGTAAAAACATAAAATAAATAAGTTCGGTAAAATATGTTTTATTTCAATCTCATTTCTGATTCTATCGCCTAAAGAAAAAATGAGCGTAGACCACTCTACTACTCTCTGATTGACCATGAGCATTCTTATGAGGTATGTAGCAGTAAGCGGCAGCAACTAAACTAGCTAAACTTGGAAACCTGTTTTCAGGCTCTTGAGTATGCCGACAAACTGCTGCACAGTTTGGCACAAAATGTACATGATACATTATGTGTAATATGTTGATACAATAAATAAAAAAAAGAAGTAATTTTCTACGAGAACATGTCGTCAGGCTATTTTCAGAATGTTGCTCATCCGATTTGGGTTCGATGATTGTCCTTTCTCGATGTTGTGTCTTCCTAACTGGGTAATCGGCCCTAGGTCGATATACCGAAGCACCCAACGGCTATTGTTCAGTGTTGAATGCGAAAGTTCCACATAATTTTCATTACAAATCGGTAAAGCCGGCCGGCTGGATTTACCGAACTTGACTTGACCAACGCAATTCCACGCTATTACGGACACTCGTACATAATCCCATATTATGATATTAGACATAATAGTTTCCTTGTGCGCCCTATATAAGTATACTTTCAGTATTCATACTTCACATTATATTTCAATAGTTTCAAGTGATCACACGTATTGTATGGGATATTGTATGGGATATAATTTTGGCGATTCATTAACCGAATATATTCACTAACTATTAATAACTTCAGTAAATAAATTTAGTTTCTATGATTTCATTAATTTTATTACTGTGTATAAGTGGCGTTAAAACGTTTATTAGAAGTGGTAAGTTTTTTTTTAATATATTACTCAAGTATTTTAAATAATTATGGCGTTAGATAACTAGCTAATAAGATTTAAAAAAAAAAAGTTAAGTGAATGAATAAAACAGAGAGTTTTTCATGTATCGTAAGGAATCCTGCACGTTTGGAAGAACTGAACCAGTTTAAAAAGAAATCCACCTCAGCATCTGCGCATCCCTTTTACCCCCTTAAGACACCCATGGGAGCTCTAAGATGTCCACTGCAGTCCCAAGCACTTAAAGACATAACTATTATCGACCATTCTCATCCACCGGCTGTTACGTCAAAAGGAGACCACTCATTCAATCATCCGAAGGACGTTCACTAGACACAAGACACCACAAAGCAGTGGTAGCCAAGTGGGTTGAACGCTTGCCTCGGTAACGAGGATCGCAGGTTCAAAACCCGGCTCGCACCTGGGATTTCTGGATTTCATGTGCGAATCTCATTTTCAACCACGATTATCAGTTGCTAAACGGTGAAGGATAACATCGCGAGGAAACCTGCTTGTCTGAGAGAACCCCTCGAAAGACGTGTGAAGTCCGCCAACCCGCACTGGGCTAGCGTGGTGTACTATGGCCTAATCCCCCTCGCATTGAGGAGAGGCCTGTGCCCAGCAGTGGGACATTAAAAGGGCTGGTATTATTATTATTAAGATACACAAGACATCATAAAGTCTTTAACACATCACAGTCACCCTACTTTAGTCGTTGAAACGATCTAAAGTATTCTTAAGTTTATACTAAGGAGCTTGTATAAGATTTTTTTTTTGTTATATCTTCAGAGCCTAGTTGCGGTATTGAAGCGAGCTCCGACCTGCTTCACCATAATCCATGGTTGGTCTTCCTGGAGTATTACAGGGAAGAACAAAGATCGGAGATCAGGTGTGCTGGTGCATTGATTAAATCAACCTTCGTGGTCACAGCAGCCCATTGCATCAGAACACCGAAGTTCACTCGGTAAGATTTACATCCCAGCCCCAGACTCCGCTGTCTGTGAGTCAGAATCGGAATATTTTTTATTCATGTAAACCAGGGGTACCCAAACTTATTTTGTCTACTGCCCACTTTGAGAATGAATTATTTTTAGCGCCCCCATTTATTCACCTACTTAAAAACCACTATAACTTCAAATTAAATTAATTATTGTAAGCCTCTACACAACGCCCCAATTTTTTTTCTGGGTCTCTTACCGCCCACAGCGCCCACAAGGGGGCGTTATCGCCTATTTTGCGAAATACTGATATAAACCATTAAGTACAGTTCTTATGAATCGTCAATTTTTTTACAAAATGCTAAGCTACAACTTTACCGCCCGGACGGAATGCCGTTCCTATGGAGAAGAACGGGCAAGAGACTCCATGGTTGCTCTTTTTTAAAAAGATCCGTTACATTTTTGAGCAGTAAATTGTTATGGGTATGTGAGAACAATGTAGGAACGGCTAGACGGGCTAAAATGGGTAGCTAAAATAACCGAAAGTATATAGCATATAAAACAGATAATTAACTAAATGATATACTGATTTATAGGTCCCATTCCGTAAAATGATTCAAGATGGCGGCTCTGCTTATGCCTTTTTGTATGAATTCAGCATGCGCAGAGCCGCCATTTTAGATCATTTTATGTGATGCGACTTATATTATGCAACCTCAACTTTTCTCCAAAATTAAAATACTTATACATTGTTATATCCGTGTCAGGTCGTCGTCGAAAACATGTAGTTCCTTAAATAGTCTTAATACTATTTCGTTTAGTCACCTTTTACAAGTATTCTGACGCGTGGTAAATTTGTTATAATAACCGTACCTACACATTTGTATGGAATCCCCATTACGCATCCAATTTTGGAATTTCCATTGATATCTATTAAACCAGGACTTATGCGGTTATGGGAAAAACATGGTAACATTATTCCCGAGGCTAAATAGCGGGGAAAAATTCGTGATTTTCGGAAATCTCAAAGTCCTCTCCCTAAGTTATCTTTAACCACCTATCATGGCGCAAGCACGTCGAAAAAAAAAACCAGCATAGCACCTTTTTGGCGCGCATTTTTTAACTAAGTCACATTTAAAAATCTCGAAGTAAGGTTATTAACAGACCGTCCAACACACACACACACACACACACACTTATGAACCAGAATGAGTGTGTAATCCCGGACATAGATTTTTCAGCTTCACGAGCCTGTTGCTCTTATTGTGTATTTCCGTTCAGGTTAGTGGCCCGTCTCGGAGAGTACGATTTAACGAGTGAAATCGACTGCCTCGGTGGCGCGTGCGCAGATCCAATAGTGAGGATCGACGTGCGTGACGTCACGGTTCATCCGGCCTACGACAACCGACAACACGACATCGCCTTGTTGAGGCTCGAAGTCGAAGCGCCCTATACTGGTAAGTCTTCTTATCAATAATAATTATGTACCATTTTAATTATTCGGGAAATACGTATCTATTAATTATTATGACGCTGTAATTGTTATGATGTTATCGAAGAGGAAATAATAGTATGCAATATAAATTAATGAGGTGTTTGATTGTATGAAAACTACTTTACTTTTCTGTAAAAATATGGATTGTTTTCTTTAAAATCATAAAATTAAATAATGTCTCTTTTGATTCGGTCACGCGATCAAAAATGCTTTAGATTGTTGGTTGATGCGTTGTGACGTCACACCGTCGTAATCGGTGTCAGTAATTGGTAATGTCTGCGATTTTAATGAGTTTCAGTAATTTCACAAGGGTCACGTGACCCAGAGGCCGCCGAAATTTATGGAAAATACTGAAATTCACAATGAAAATATGATATTGTTGGCATCATATTAAACTAATGAACAATTTAAGATACATTTTCAAATACAGTCAAATAGCCTATTATACAAATAAGTAGGTAATTAATTACAAGGTACTGTTTCACGATTTTCTGTTTAGATTGAATTGTATTTAGATAATAATCGTGTTTATCAGTCTTGTGATTTTAAGCATGTACGGAGCGCTCCTATTCGGTTTGAAGCCACTAGATTATAATGATACTATCACTAGTCTATTAGGGGTGGTGATTCAAACAACAAATAAATAAATATCGCCAGACGAACACGTCAGCTGCTAGGCGGTCCCAAACTAAACAGCGCTTGTATTTTGGGTACCATGCAATGGACTGGGTGCGACCCCAGTATATAATGTAGATATCCAACGTCCATGACTTGATGACAAACATTCGTGCTCAAGTTGGCTCTACCGGGTTTCGAACCCAAGACCCTGACTGCGTCAATCGAGTCATCTAAATCAAACAAATATTCCAGGAAAGATTTTAAAATAATTTCTCTAACTCAAAAATATATCTCCAACAGATTTTATCCGGCCTATCTGCCTGCCGTCAGGCCGTCTGCCGCAAGATGCACACTTCGTCGCCACAGGCTGGGGCGAAATACCACACGAAGGGATCTACAGCTCCATCAAAAAGATCGTCGTCCTACCCTACTGGAAGAAAACTGACTGCAGATCCTCATATAAACACTACAATGTACCAGATAACGTGATCTGCGCTGGCGGCCAGAATGGCATTGATACTTGCAAGGGCGACTCCGGAGGTCCTTTGACCCTCATTCGTGACAGGATTGAGTTGTGGGGTGTCACAAGCGCTGGAAACGCTCACTGTGGCTCGGAGAACTCGCCTGGAATGTATACAGATGTTCAGATGTACCTGGATTGGATTCATGCTGTGATGGTCTTGGCAGAAAGTCAGGATTAAATAATAATATTTGGTAGAAGGTCAGGTTATGGAGGGCGTCGAAATGGAGCTGAAAAGGCTTCATGAGGAGTGAAGAATATACAATATACGTGAAGACATAGGAGGGAAGAATATAAAATATACGTGAGGCCATATTTTAGGTTTTAGCGGTAAAGGGAAGATCTTCCAGCCAGGCGGATGGTATGCCTGGCGGGGCGGCCGCTATGCCCCGACGGTTATTGTCGGGATCTTGTATATATGTTACTTGCTCTGAAAACTCTTATAGCGCGATTCAGGATTGCGATGAGAATTGTCTATTGTTCTGAATGCGTCTGCAGCGCCATCTGTGTAGCTTGTGGTGCGGTTGAAGTGGTCGCTACAAGGTATTATGAAGATATTGTGATAGTCTTGTGTGTAGCAATTTGGTTTCAAATAAATATGGTTGTTGAATGTCTATTTTTTTACTCGCGATAAGTACGCGATAGAAAGAAGGGCGGTTTTGTTGGTGAATTTAATTTAAGGCATACAGCGCTGAGCAAGCTGAATTGCACTTTATTGTGTCATATCGAGAGTAGCTATTTATTTAATAATAATAATAGCCCTTTTTAAATGTCCCACTGTTGGGCACGGGCCTTCCCTTTATACGTGGGGGATTATGTCCACCGCGCTGGCCCAGTGCGGGTTGGCGGACTTCACACGTCTTTCGAGGGGGTTCTCAGACATGCAGGTTTCCTCACGATGTTTTCCTTCACCGTTAAGCAAGCGATAAGTATGGTTGAAAATGAGATTCGCACATGAAAAATCCCAGAGGTGCGAGCCGGGGTTTGAGCCTGCGATCCCCGTTACCGAGGCAAGCGATCTACCAACTTGGCTAATCTATTAATTGAAATTACGTCCTGATTAGCGCAGTTGGTAGTGACCCTGCTTTCTGTGCCGGGGGTCCCGGGTTCGAATCCTGTTAGGGACAAACTTTGTGTGATGAGCACGAATGTTTGTACCCAAGTCATGGATGTCTAATGTCTATATAAGTAATTTATACTGGGTTCGCCTCCAGTCCATTGTACGGTACCCATAATACAAGCATTGCTATGTGTGGGACCGTATAGTTGGTGTCTTCGTCTGGAGATATTAATATATAAAAAAAACTACGGTATCATTATTATCTAACATTTATTTGTTTTTATACTTAGAACAAAATTGTACTTATAGATACAGAACAACATTCGTTTAAGTTGAATTACATAATCAGTCTTTTTTGTAGATATTTTTTTAGCATTTCCTCGCTACGATTCTATTAAATCGAACTTAAGATAGGTACTTAAGACGGTTCGTCTATAAAACCACCATCATTTAAGAAAATTTATATAAAGGCCGCACTCGCACTAACACACTCATGATTAAATTATCTATATAATAATAATACCAGCCATTTTTTATGTCCCACTGCTGGGCACGGGCCTCCCCTCAATGCGAGGGGCACTAGGCCATAGTCCACCACGCTGGCCCAGTGCGGGTTGGCGGACTTCACACATCTTTCGAGGGGTTCTCACAGACATGCAGGTTTCCTCACGATGTTTTACTTCACCGTTTAGCAAGTGATAATCGTGGTTGAAAATGCGATTCGCACATGAAATCCGGAAATCCCAGTGGTGCGAGCCGGGGTTTGAACCTGCGCTACTTGTTACCGAGGCAAGCGTCCATAGACTTCCAAGTGTAACTGTTGATTTAACACGACTTTGTTTAATATATATATGTATAACAATCATTTACAAGTAACTAAATATATAAACTAAATATATAATAAATTATAATTTATGTATTGATTTCTTATATTTACGTGAATACTGTACATTGAAATAAAAACAAATCTTACGGATTTCATAGCGATTATTGTATGTTAAAAATCATATAATAAACGCGATAAAATACATATAAAATGCGGCGCTGTATATTATAGCGATTATTGTATGTTAAAAAACATACAATAAACGCGATAAAATCGGAAAGATTTGTTTTATTTCAATTGTAATTTATGTTCAAATGTTCAAAATATTTTATTAATTTCAAATAAAATATTATCAAAGTGTATTGTTGGTATGCCTTGGTGGTCGTTTTAATGAGGAAATTACGTATAGTTATTTTACATTTCACGGAATTGTAACTATTTAGTTATAGTTACAATTCCGATATATCGACAAATATTTACATGAACCAGTAAAAAGTGTAGACCGGACATAAGTAAGTAGGATTTGAAGTAGCTGGATATTTATGTACATCGTTTTAAAAACAGATTGCAAAGCTTTTTTGCAATAAATTAACATTTTTAACGCCATAATACACTTATTTTTGGGTTAAATTGGATTGAATTGTTCAGTGTTGAGGGCTTGGTATTCGAAGTTTCACTAAAGAATACATCGTTTTGAGTTGCCTAAAACTAAAGCTCTTCCATGTTTAGTTACCTGTGATGCGGCGTCCTGCATATTTCTGAAAAAAAAGAAAACCATTCAAATCTGAAGCTACCTAAAGCTAATAAATTATCACGAATGGCTTACGGGTTTGATCAAACAAAAATATTGCCGTCTCGCTCACACCTTACGACCATGAGAAGGACGGGTATACATTACTTGAGTCGTTTTTAGTTAATGTAAGTACCAACAGGATTTATATTATTTTCGCGCCAAGCGCTTGTGGGTGGGTCAGAATACAATTTCGTTTATAAGTAGCTTACTTCTGGGGACGCTTTTCAATGTTGATTTTGATATACTATCACTGTCTTCTGACTCTGAACACACTTGGAAACTGGTTTCTGAAAAATTATAACATAAATAAATTAATAATAATACCAGCCCTTTTAATGTCCCACAGCTGGGCACGGGCCTCCCCTCAATGCGAGGTGGATTAGGCCATGGTCCACCACGCTGGCCCAGTGCGGGTTGGCGTCACACACACGTCTTTCAAGGGGCTCTCAGACGTGCAGGTTTCCTCGCGATGTTTTCCTTCACCGTTTAGCAAGTGATAATTTTGTTTGAAAATGAGATTCGCACATGAAATCCAGAAATCTCAGAGGTGCGAGACGGGGTGACCCTGTGATCCTCGTTGCCGAGGCAAGCGTTCTACCAACTTGGCTATCACTTCACTCACATATTTTCAATGCCAAGTATTGATGTGCAAATGATCTGTAATCTTAAGATGGTCAAGGACATTCTTGGCAGACTCTACTACACAAAAGTTCTTGGTTTTTTGTACTTCAATATCTCATTCGCGACAAACCTCTCTGTGTTATTTCTTCATCTAAGATTCTAACAAGATGTATGTCATTACCAGTGTCATATCTACGTTTGCTGTGGCGGCTAGGCAGGTCCTGGTTCTCCACGTGCCCAAACGTCCGGAACCCCACAGCGAATTGGGCGTACGGACTTATTTCGTACAGTTCTGAAAATTATGAACACAAAAGTATTTTAGCGGTGCATGGCTAAGCAAGGCGTGGACAATTGCCAAGTGTTTTGTTTGAACGATTCTGAAAAGAAAGTGAAAAGTTGTTGTTTTTTAATTAAACTCTTTTCTATCGTGAAAATCACATATTGATTTTTTATATTTACGGTACACACATTTAACATTACACATTTAAATAAAACTAATCTTACGGATTTTATCGCGTTTATTATACTTTTTTCCTGATGTTTCGGCTCCTTTACAGCCGAAACATCAGGAACGTTAAAACATAAAATAAACGCGATAAAATCCGTAAGATTAGTTTTATATCAATTATTAATGGTATCCCATTCATCGAATAAGGTTTCCCCTTACCGTGTTTACTGTTGTTCCTCATATGTATGGGGGCGCTGTATATCCTGTTCTGAGCGTTCATTGCGTTCTCCTTTACATTAGCGAGGTTCGTGTTTGACGTGTTGGCTGTAAGGTTGCCACTTTCTGATTTGTTGTCGACGGTTATAGAGTTTCGGTATTCGGTTAAATTGCCGCTTCTGAAAATGCATTGTATCGACGATCTTATAGCATGCTATAAATGATGAGATAATCTAGGTTTAGTGAAATAAACGTAATTTGGATAAACTAATATTTGGGGCCCCCTTACTCCAAGAATATCTAACTGAATAGGACACAAAATATTGCTTTATTAGTCCCATTTTTGACTCGATCCACATAGCAGCATCTTTTTGTTAAGCGACATATTGAACACATGAAACAACTAAGATACTTAGAGTCAGAAAAACGGAGAGTGAGATATATAAGACGTAAGAATAATAGTGTAAAGTATTTTAACAGGGCCAGCAGTAAGTTATAAAGATAACATTCCCAGATATACCCTGTACTGGGCCCCAAGTCTGCTAACACAATCGATTCATAATCGAACAGCAACCGCATAGTAACATATTGTATCGGATATCTTTCAAAAGTGACAGTTACTATGCGGCTGTTGTTCGATTATGAATCGATTGTGTTAGCAGACTTGGGGTCCTGAGCGCATGGCCAAAGGCTACTGGTTTCCCTTGTTTAAAAAAAAACAAACGTCATTGACACGATTATTTTATACATCAACGTGATCCATGCATTTTTCTCTACATACAGCATAAGCCTACTTACCTTTGTCTCTTAATTAGAATATAAATGCAGCTCAGGAGGCATATCGTCAGCAATATAGAACTGCAGACGATCACCAGCATATTGAGGTCGAAGAGCTCCGATGGTGGTCCGACTTCAGCTGGAAAATAACATTTTTAAATCCCAAAAGGAAGATGAATGCAAGACAAACAGGTGAATCCGACAAAGACGATTATTAACCTTATTAGACGCCAATTTCCTGGACTACATGTGACCATACATCTTTGAAATATAAATGGTGAAAGATCGTGAAGCGTGGAAATCTTTAGAGAGGTCTAAGTTGAGCAGTGGACATCCAGAACGGTGAAGGAAAACATCGTGAGGAAACCTGCATATCTGAGAGAACCCCTCGAAAGATGTGTGAAGTCCGCCAACCCACACTGGGCCAGCGTGGTGGACTATGGCCTAATCCCCCACGAATTGAGGGGAGGCCCGTGCCCAGCAGTGGGACATTAAAAAAAGGGCTGGTATTATTATTATTATATCCAGAACTAGTAGATGGATGAATAGAAGATAGACACTTACTACCATCTTCATTCTTCGTAGCATAACTATAAGTAGTGGTGACACTGCCAGCCTCATTGGTCGCAGACACTCGGACCTGGTACCACGAGCCTGGTGACAACCCTGATATAGCGTATGTGGGGATGTTCGCTTGGTACAGGGACGGGAGACTCCAGGATGATGGATCTGTGTAGGGCTGTGAATAAACATATTTATTTATTTAAAATCCTTAATCCGTGTGGTGCGTCTTTGGGATAAGGTGATCCACGGATGACTTGTTGCGGACCCATAACGTTTGCGGTTTTCATCTATCTTAATGTGGTGAGAAGTGGTTGACCCAAATCTGTTAAATTATTTGGAATATCTTTGGTCAAATTTTGAGGATTATTTTTGTCATGTATGTCCATTTCCATTTGGCCCGTACCATCTAAGGAAGATGGTTCAAATATGTATGTAGTGAGTAAAGTCCTCTCTCTAAGGCTGCATCGCCGGGACAATTTGGAACCACATACGATTGCCTAGGACCTATGCACCCTCGTCATATCCCCAGCAAGGCCCACTAAAATGACGTCATTAAGTGTGGTGCTGTACGAATGATACCACTCAGAGTTTGATATTAGTTATCTTTTCTTCGGCTTAAGAGTATGAGGCTCCTCTTTTAACTGGAATCGCCTTTACATACCTTGTTTATAGTAGATGAGACGTAATTTTTAAGAAAGAAATATTTTGTCATGTACTTACGATATTATGCTGTGCTCTAGTCCAAGTTCTGGCTCCTAACTGTCGATATTCTACATCCAATGCTCTCAGAGCACATCCTCCGTGATCCCAGCCCGCTAGTTGCACGTACATGTGGCTGGAGTTACTCCAAAGCCACTCGTTGGTTAGTGGCGGGATTGGAACTGAATATGAAAGCATCGTTTATGTCATAAGGCCACTCTTTTTGATTCCCTACAGATTTGAGCACCAAATTAGTATAAATCACATCAATATCTACTTGTGGCTGAGAAATGAGGGCATTGAGCAAAGATGCAGCTTGCCTAGTTGGAGGGTAAATGTTGCAAGATAGAGACGCTAAACTCTATCTCTTTAAGAGGAAAGAACGAAAAGAAAAAAGGCAAAGCTGTTTACTCACTTCCCCCTAAAGTGCTGACATCCATGTACGCAGGTTGGGAAATCCCAACTTTATTCGTCGCAGTAATCCGTAAAGAATATTTCGTGCCGCACTTAAGACCAGTTAAAGCGTGTTTTTGTACACCGGACAAGTTCGGCAACTTGTTGGGTGGCCATGCCTCTCGCCATGGACTGTTGGCTTCCTTCCATGTTAGGCTGTAGGCTAAGAAAATATGAATGATATGATGCAGCTGCCAATGTGCGATTGTGCCCTTATTTGGGTTCCCAAACTTATGTGGTAATTGATTGAAGGGGCTTTGGCTGAAAATCTCCCTCCAGTGCTGAAGGAAAAGCACTTTCAGCACAGGTCACACTGAAATCAGCTCACGTACTGTGATCTATCATTTTATGTATAACTTTTCCTGCCCTTTCGTTCAATACAATTGTGTATTTTTGTGTATGTTATCAATAAACGTTTTGCTGTACATTTTAAGAAGTCAATGAAGTTCTAGAATGGGTTAACAAATCCATCTAAGCCTTACTTTTGAGAGGGCTTCTTAAGTGAGCGGTCTCTAAAACATTCTGCCAAGAATCTGGCCTGGTTGTTTGGCTTTCTGTTACTAGTAGTCCTACGACTAGTAGTCATTCTATAAGCTGGGTCTAGGAGACCAAACGATATCATCAATGTAAATATCAGTTCAGATAGTCAGAAGCTTGACAGCATCTGACAATTGGTCGAACCATTCGGTATTTCCACTAGTTGGATTTTGGAGGACAGACGGTATTCACTCTGTGTATCTGTGATCATGAAAATCAAAACAAAGAAAATTGGTAAAGGGAAGAAAATACTTACTAATCTTCTGACTGGAACTCCTATTACTAATACTGTAGTATGGTTGCTCCCATTCAACTAAAATCGAGTCTTTGTATGGAGTTGCTCTGAGTATCGGCGCTTCGGGAAGAGGTAGCACTATCACAGTATACTCTACTGAGTCTGAACCGTAAAGGTTTTTAGCTAGGCAGGTGTAGTTACCGCTCAACGACTGGTCGATGTCTGTAAAGAAATACACACCGTAAAATGAATGTGATAGGGTTGCTTTGGTGATCTTGCTGCGATGAAATTAGTTCTAATAATGCTGCCACTCTTATTGGTAGAGTGGGACTGATCCCTTTTGTATTGAAAAGAGGTCACTACCCAGCCGCAACGATGTCCACCTTAATTGGTAATTTGTGGAATACAGCTTATGCTGCATTTATACTTTCCCGTTTGACCATATTCGGCTACAACCCAATTTGACGACCTAATAAGCTCAGTTGGTAGTGAATCTACCTTCTACGCCGAGGGTCCCGGGTTCAAATACTGGTAGATACAATTTTTGTGTGATGAGCACGAATGTGTGCACAGGGCAAATGTGGTCAACTATGACCTAATCGCTCTCGCATTAAGGAGAGGCCACGCCTAACAGCCGGACTTTAAAAAGGCTTAATATTATTAAGGGTTCCATAGAAAGATGATAAAATCACTCACTATTTATTAGCAGACTATCATCATGGTTTCTGGTAAACCTCGGATGGTGAGTGATGATGTTTTGCTTATGGTACCACACGGTCCTTGGAGGAGGAGAGCCGACGCAGTGGCATACCAGCAGTAAGGAGCTTCCCACTCCTACTGACACTGTACCTCCCAAGGATGCTACACCAGCTACGACTGGAAACATAAAACAGGATCAGAATCAGAATATTTTTATTCATGTACACCATTAAGTACAGTACTTATGAATCGCCAAAAGTTACAAAATGCTAAGCTACTACTTTACCACCCGTTCGGAATGCCGTTCCTATGGAGAAGAACGAGCAAGAAACTCCATGGTTGCTCTTTTTTTAAAAAGTCCCTATACATTTTTGGGCAGTACATTGTTATAAGTATGTGAGAACAATGTAGGAACGGCTAAGCAAACTTTAGCAGAAGTACTAACATAAGTATACAGTGTGGTTAGACAACTGAAAATAATAATTATACGCAGAAACATGGCTTTACGCAACTCTTATCCAATAGTCTCTGCTTTCTGCGCCGAGGGTCCCGGGTTCGAATCCTGGTAGGGACACAAGCTTTGTGTGATGAGCACGAATGTTTGTACCCGAGTCATGGATGTTTAATAT
This sequence comes from Pheosia gnoma, assembly GCA_905404115.1. Taxonomy (NCBI): domain Eukaryota; kingdom Metazoa; phylum Arthropoda; class Insecta; order Lepidoptera; family Notodontidae; genus Pheosia; species Pheosia gnoma. The sequence continues at coordinate 5,149,250 of FR989918.1, read as the reverse complement.
ATATATAAGTAATATATACTGCGTTCGCCCTCAGTCCATTGTACGGTACCCATAACACAAGCGTTAAGCTTAAAGTGGGACCGTATAGTTGGTGTGTTCGTATGGCGATATTTATTTATTTATTTATTTAAAGACAGATTTATCTCTAGCAGTGAACTTAGTGGGGCTGAAGGATGGACATGAGAGTCTCAATGCTTGATAGCCTATTATTCTATCATTCATGACGATTATTGAACATTGCACTCACCGTATTGAGATGAAATCTTTAAGATTGCTTCGAGAGTTTTGAAACCAAGTCCGACTTAAAATGGTCTGGTGCTTATTAATTTTGTCTGAATATTTCAGACATCATAAATTGTGTCTCTACATTATCCACAAGTCTCTAAAGTTACATCAATGTACTTCAAATAAATCTTACCTCTATGTGTCGGAGTGTGAGTCACTCTTCTGGTGGAAGCCCCTTCACCAGCGCTGGTACTAGCAGCGACCCATGCTTCGTACGTCCTTCCAGCCGTGAGGTCTTTCACTTCAACCCACAATCGACCCTCGGCTTCCACACGGATCGTCTGTGGTGGACCATTGCTGTGGTAATTTGATCATGTTGAATTTGATTTTAGAGCATAGCCTACCTTATAATACGTAGATACAAAATGGCCATTCTCAATTTCCACTTTTTTGGATTTTTGTCAGTTTGGCAATAATACCAGCCCTTAGAATGTCTCACTGTTGGGCACGGGCCTCCCCTCAATGCGAGGGGGATTAGGCCATAGTCCACCACGCTGGCCCAGTGCAGGGGGCGGACTTCACACGTCTTTCGAGGGGTTCTCTCAGACATGCAGGTTTCCTCACGATGTTTTTTCTTCACCGTTGTTTCCTTCACTGTCAGTTTGGCAATGAGGGAATGAATTCAAACGTATACCATGGTTATTATCCTGAACTTCAAGATTTGCCCCATATGTGACTTACATGGTAAGTTACATAATACCTTCAAATTGTATTTCATGCAAAGATGTGAACGTAAAGATATAACTGACCTAGAGGTAGGCTTCACATATACAGTGTAATACACCAGATCTCCATTGGGATGTAAGGGCTTCTTCCAGCTAACAAGCAGTGAGGATGCGGAAACCACCAGCACTTTGACGTCGGCTGGTGGGCCCGGGACTGGAAATATTATGGTGTATGTTAGAGTTCTCAACTTGGGTCCAAATGTGTCTGGGGTTCTGGACCTCAAAATGATTAACAGAACCCTTATGATTCTTAAGAAATACCAGCGTTCAGCGTTCCTTGTAATAAATGAATGGATTGCTGACTTCCATATGGCTTACAAAGAACACAGAACGCTCTTTTCTGAGTTTTGGCTATATAAGCACTCTTGCATCTGACTGTCTATCATACAATAGCTGATAGGCTTAAATTTTTTTTTTTGGTTTTGTGGCATGTGTCTCAAGGCAGGAAGAGGGTTTGCTCCAGCGCTGCCATTTGTCATTTGCCTTGCTGTTAACCCGTGTGTGGCACGTGCCCAAGCTTGCCTCGCGAGGCCACTCATTCTCCCTCAAGACGTGTCTCGCCCGAGGCCAACAGCCTACTACTCGGATTGAAACCTTGTTTTCTAGGCGGCTACATGAGGCCTAATAATTTATGCTGTGACACTCACCATCCTGCAATGTGGCGCAAACAATGGGATAGGAGTACGGTCCTGCGCCAAAGTTGGAGAAGCCGGCGACTTTCACCGTGTAGTTCGTGTACTTCAGCAAGCTTTGCAGGTAGAGTTCCGTGTGGAGAGACGTTTGATTGTGCCAGGCACCTTCTGAAATTGAGTGAAAATCTCAGCGCCAAATCCTAAAATGCAAGATTATCTGAGCTCATGTCATGCTCAGCAAACATAATCTATCACAGTCACACAGACACAAAGTACATCATGATCAAGAATGTGCACATGTGTGTGTGTGTATGTGTGTGTGTGCATATGATTGTGTTTAATATGTGTATTGTGTTGTAAGTAATTTAAATAGTTTCTTGTACCTTCAGTAGCATAGAGTACGGTGTATCCAACTAGAGAACTGCCTTGTCCAGGTAGTACTATCGGCTGCCAACCAACTCGCAGAGACGTCGCCGATACAGCTGTGCATTCCACCGATGATGGAACTTGTTCGGGAGCTGGCACAAGAACGTAGCAATCAATCTATACAGAACTACAATCGTCAAAAATAGGATTGGGAATAGTCTCTTACCCAAGAATTTATCACAATTTCTGTTCATTTTAACTTCAAGCGTTGTTTTAGTTATATTAAACTAAATCGAAACATTCATCCCGCTATCGGTATTTGAAAACGTTCAAATATGCCTTATGGCCACGTTGCTATTGGTCTAACTCACAGAGTAGTCTAACAATACTGTCCTTTTCAACTCCCTAGAAATAAATCATAACTAGGATTCGTGGACTCGATGCGTACCTCCTTCTCTGGTATCTTGGAAGACAGGTAAGGAGAAAGGCCCCGAGCCAGCGTTTGTAAAAGCAGCAATTGATACGGCATATCTGAAAAAAAAAATTTAAGAAATAAGTTTAATGCCTTAATTAAGGCATATATTGGCATTAACATTAGCACTAACGTGAACCCAGTTGTGGCCGGAGCATTAGTGAAAGATTTTTTAGAATCTGATGAGTGTTTCCGAAAGTTAGCCCCTAGATCCTAATTCATAAACGAACAAACGAGACCTCTATATAATAGTAGTATCGATAAAGTTCTAATTCCTAACTGAATCGTACAAGAATCAATATTGAGTACAGACCTCGTGTTTTTGAGTAGTCCACTCAACAGCGTCTCCTGTTTGCCAGACAGTTGGGAAACTTTGATGGTCCTCGTATCCCCGTCATCTGTAACTGATCATTCATAGTTTCAAGTATTCTTCGAGCTTCGAGTATCGTTCAAGAAAGTAATACTCCAATAGTTTTGTCATTCATACTTTTTACTACTTTCTGTTGTTCTGATACGCCATCAGCTGGTACGGTTATAACGTATCTTGAAATAGACTCAATAGCAAATTTACAGCAAAAAATGCTTTCAAATCACAAATTTGTACCAGCGCTACTATGAATTTGCGATTTGAAAGCAAATGTTGCGTGATTATTGTTATCGTAACATAATTGATAAGTAACAGCAGTGCTCCCATCGGATACAGCGCTGTTGTGACGTTTTAAATATGTGGTAACACTGAATCCGCGCTGCCACACATGCAAATCGTCTATATCTAGAGTTAACATACCTGTCCCAATACCATGGGCGACGGCTTTGATGTGGTATCCTATGATAAGTCCATTGTGTGCTTCCTTCACAGGCGGTGACCAAAACACGTGGAGTTCCCCAGGATTCTCTGTTTGGTCCACTTGTAAATTGATCGGAGATGATGATGGTGCTAGAAGTAAATGGAAAAGTTCTGATGCATTAAGAGCCTAATGCGACGGGTTATGGAATGCTCTCCAACAAACAGCCGTTATACTATTTATATTAGCCCAGAAAAACATTGAAAACCTACGAAATTCTCAAATAAATCGATATGCTCTTTGGTTTTCCCCTGAAGATCCTAACAAAACCTATAAAACCCTATCAATTTCTCAAATAAACAACAACGATGTTCTCTTTGGTTTGTTGAAAATCCTAACGATCACTAAGTAAGTTTGTATGAGTTAGTAGTCAACTCTGGTGATGGAGTTTAAGGCCGCCAGAAAGCCTCCGACAGTGCTTAACAGCTGTAAATAGTCCGGCCCGACCTAGGTTTATTGCTAATTAAGTCACGTGACTGACAGTAAAAAACATAGGATAGTTTTTAATTGTTTCATATGGCGTACCTTCCTCATGAGTTGTGAAGTGTACTGGGGCGGTGTACATGCTAATCCCTACTTGGTTGCCGGTGGCCACTCGCACTGCATATGGCGTCGCTGGACGGAGATTTTGAAGTTCCACTAGTTGACGGACGTCTGAGTCCTTTCTGAAAATATCCAATCAATTAGGCATTACACATAGTCTGTAATGGGACTGGAACTTAAGAATCCAATCCTCAACCGAAAACAGGAGAGGTGATGGCCCATCAGTCTCTTTTTGATTCTACCACCTGATACATACGCGAGAGAGTGGTCCACCATGGCTCAGGTTAGAGAAAGATATAAGAAGAGGCAGCGCCGTTTCTGACCATGGTACATGGCACCCAGGCGCTGAGGTATCAGGGACCCTGCCGCTCCTTTGAGGGTGGAGTCCATGGCTTCTATGAAGGATGCCAAGGCCTGAATAATTAATTACTTTACTCAGCTTAAACTAGACAGAAAATATTTTAACAAATTTAGCCATAAATCACCAAAGCCATGTCTGGAGGGGGTTGTTAAAATAACTAGAGGGTGCCTCAGCTAGGAGGCTAGAGCGCCAGATAAGCTAGCAACGGCTCTTGTAAAGGGATGGTCTTCACTAGCAATTAAACCTAACACAGCTTCATATTTTTTTCTTTAAATACAACCACTGCTAATTATTTAACGCTCTTACCATCCTCAAAGAACCGATAACCCATGGGGCAGAAAGGTTCTTAAATGGCGACCACGAGCCGGAAAACGTAATGTAGGACGGCCTCCCACAAGGTGGACCCGGTCGATGCGAGTGGCGAAGGACCGTGATGTGTGCACGTCATTAGGGGAGGCTTTTGTCCAGCGGTGGACATCTTTCGGCTGACGTATGAATGGACAAACCTGGTAACATTAACACTACTAGCGTGGTCCCAAACATCATTGTAGAGCATATGCGAGTATTGTAGCCTGTAGTGTCGCGCGTGGGACCGCAGAGTGTCACGCCAAGAGACAGCTGCCGTACGAGACCGGACGGACTCTAGGCGGACGTCTGTAGGCGGGGTTGGTGGTTCTGTGAATAGCGAACCATTTGAGGTTAATGATCTATCTTTAAGTGTGTTCAAGTCGTGTACTCAGTCAGATGGTGAAATAAAGTTACCAAGCCAAAAGCATAATTTCTTACTTAGTTCATCACTACTTTAGAAATGAAAAGGTACTGTATCGAACTATATGCTAACACTCTTGCAGATCTGACCCGTTTGGGCAGAGAGATTCTAGAATAAATCAAGAGCCAGAAGGCGTAGGGCTGGTGAGTGTGGCGGAGGACCGTGATGTCTGGAAGTCATTGAGGGAGCCTATTCAGCTAATGGATGGATAGTTGTAATGCTTAGTGCGTTTTTGTGATGATCTTGTGATAATAGACGCTATCCCTTATAACGTATTGAACATTTTTGTATATGTCGGTAGTTTCTTCAAATTTCGTGGTCGATTGATCGCTCCTTCATCAACCAGTATTATTGATATTTATGAACACGGCATGTTCAACGATTTTTCAAATAGATACCATTTTCACACTAATATTCAGGGTCACGAGGAGCGAGTTTTGCATAATACACTGCCCAAAAGAGTGAAGATATAAAGGACTTACCCAATATAGAAAGTTGTACATTAAAACTAGCAGTTCCGTACGGATTGCTTGCTCTACACTGATAGAGTCCAGCGTCACTCGTCTCTGAATACTGGACGCTGATCGTGCTTATTACTCCTAGAGTAGTTTTAGTTTCAGAATGCTTTATTCTGTAACGATATGAAATATTACATAATGAAAGCTACGGGATTACTTTTAACTAGAAAAAGTATATCGAGATTAATTATTCCAGTATTTTTTTCAAATATCTATTGTATTGCGAACTATTTAGTCAATAACTATTGTGACAATAACTATTGTCTCAAGAACTATTCTATCAAGACCTATAGTAGCAAGGACTATTCTATCATGAAGTATTGTATCAAAGACCACTGTATCAAGACTTATTGCATCATTAACTATTGTGACAAGAACTGTTCTATGGGGACCTATTGTATCAAGAACTATTATATGGGGACCTATTACATCACGAACTATTGCGACAGGAAATATTGTATCATGAATTATTGTATCAAGAACTATTCTATGGAGACCTATTGTATCATGAATTATTGTGTCAAGAGCTATTGTATGTTTTCACCGTTGATTCTGATAGTCCACAACATTTCCGTCATGAGTCCATGTCACCCTAATCGGCTCGTCGCCCAACAATCGACACTCCAATGTGACCGGGTTTCCCAGTCGTGACGTCACGTTTGCCGATGACGTCTCAAAGTGGACAGGCTCTAAAGAAAAAAAAAGTAGATTTATCTTATGCTGTATTCTGGTATATAATAATAAAGACCCAGTTACAAGACCTGGGAGATTCTGATGACGTATTTGGAAAACTAGTGGGACGAACTATATATGAAGATAATAATATTAAGTCGCCACCTCAGGTGGTGTCCGCAACCCTTCGAATAGTTCCATCCCATGTCCATCCACACCTCAATCCATAGTCCCAATTATCATTCCATATTCCTGCAATAGTTCCTCCGCCTGCTTTTTTTTTTTTTTTTTTTTTTTTATACATTATAGGCAAGTATTTGATCTCGATCTCACCTGATGGTAAGTGACGATGAGATCTACGATGGAGCATACTTGCCTAGGTAGGAAGGCGGCAGTAGATCGAGACGCTACATTCACTAGGCAAATGCAGCGCAACTGATCTGACCCGCCATCCATGAATGCCAACACCGAACATCATGCCGGAACACGGCTAGGCCGCTTGGCGACATGGCTTTGTTCAGTGGGTGGTGACTAGCCACGGCCGAAGCCTACCACCAGTAGAGTTGTCACCTGGTTGGCACCACCCAGGGTCACGTGTAGGGTATCTCGAGGGTACTTAATTCTCCTACGGACGAAGGTGACTCGACCCCAAAAATTGCTGAGGTCAATTCACTGTTTATGCTATGATTTTCAGCAGTTGACCCCAGCAGGCTAACATAACATTAAAATTCTCCAAAAGGGCCTCTACGTGTTGGACCCATTTCCCCGCGCAAGCCTTCCAAAGATTCGGGTATAGCCCGTGTGGTGAGAAACTTGATAATTATAGTACTTAATAGTAGAACTGATAGTTTTAGTATTAACCGCATTAGGAAGTAGTGGATAATCTTATTCTAATCGATGTTTGGTCAGGTAGCGCGAATGCAGCGCGTAACTTAGTCCAGTTGATGCAACACAGTGTCTCCAACTCTCTTTGTCAAAATTACGGTGTTGACTGGTCTCAAAATACGGTAGATGGTGGAAAATTACGGCAGACCAGTGTTTGCAGCTAAAATACCCATGCAGTGGGGATGCGTAACGTAAAAAAAAAAAAAGGTCATTCTGCTACTTCTGTTTGGAAGAACGACCTTATTTTTTTTTTTTTTTTACGTTGCGCATTCCAAACAGAAGCAGCAGAATGACCTTTTTTTTTTTTTTTTACGTTACGCATATCCCAATGCAATATTGCAGTAATATTTTGCTAAATCAAGTGTTCATTATAGAAATATGGACACGGACGAAATTACGGTAGAATGTGTCACCGTAATAACATGTCTACGGTAGGTGGTAGATCTACAAAAATTACGGTAGATCTACCGTAATTACGGCATGGTTGGAGACACTGATGCAACAGCACTGTGTCCACGCTGCCACAGATAAGATAGGGCAACGGGCAATGTTTCAACAGGACAAAAAAATTGAAATAAAATTAATCTTACGAATGTTATCGCGTTTATTCAACGTTTTTACGTTCCTGACGTTTCGGCTTCTTTAAACTAACCATGGTCACGGGAGGATTAGTTTTATTTCAATGTGTAGTATTCGCGTAAATATAAGCAATCAATATAGCCAGCGACTGATCAAGAGTTCTGACCGGCCTAGGATAATTATGAGGAGGCGCCCCCGCCAGGTGTGTTACGGCCTAAAAAGTGGTATATTATGTCAAAATCAGGGACTCCCAAGCTTTTTCAGTTCACAGCGCATTTATATAATAATAATTCCAGGCCTTTTTTTAATGTCCCACTGCTGGGCACGGGCCTCCCCTCAATGCGAGGGGGATTAGGCCATAGTCCACCACGCTGGCCCAGTGCGGATTGGCGGACTTCACACATCTTTAGAGGGGTTCTCTCAGACATGCAGGTTTCCTCACGATGTTTTCCTTCACCGTTTTTTAGCAAGTGATAATCATGGTTGAAAATGAGATTCACACTTGAAAAATCCCAGAGGTGCGAGCCGGGGTTTGAACCTGCAATCCTCGTTACCGAGGCAAGCGTTCTACCAACTTGGCTATCACTGCAGCGCATTTAGTTTTAGTGTTGTGTCTCGGTCTAGTTGAAATATGTAGGGTAGATGCTATGATGCTAGATTAATAGTGCATGTGAAGACACGATTTCAGCGCGCCCCCCGATCCTCGCGCCCTAGGCTGCAGCCTAATTAGCCTAAGGGTTAATCAGGCCTGAATATAGCGCTAAAAAAGTTAAATATATGCTTACTTTTTACGTTCATCCACACAGTCTTACTGAGCGGCTGACCGACCCCGTTCTCCACGTTGCAGGAGTACAAACCCTCGTCAGTGAGAGACACCTCGTCAATAATGAGCGTCCCGTTCGGAAGACTGAGAATTCCACCACCAGCTAGTTCAAGAACTGGTTGCCAAGTCCCGAGAAGAGCTGTTGGAGATAATGAGGTGTGGGTACTTTTGTGACAGTCCGCAAACCGTAGTGGACAACGGATACATCTATTTCCACTTTGTTTACCCCATTGTTCTGGCCAAGGTTATTGGTGTTTGACTGTATGAAAAATAAGCTTATTATATTGCAAGTATTATATACTGAGTTCGCCCTCAGTCCATTGTACGGTACACATAATACAAGCGTTGCTTAGTGTGGGACCGTATAGTTGGTGTGCTGGCGATATTTATCCCACTATTATTATAAATGTGAAAGTTTGGATGGATGTTTGATACTCAATCACGCCAGAACGGCTGAACGGATCTGGATGAAATTTGGCACAGAGATAGATTATAGTCTGGAATAGCACATAGGCTACTTTATCCCGGTAAAATGTATGGTTCCCGTGGGATAGATTTGTTTTAATGTTTCATAGAGCAAATGATCGACATGATTTTTTGCATAGGTAGTGGTAGTTTAGGGGTCAGAAAATGACATAGGGACATACTTTATAGTCACGGGTAACACCGTGGGGCGTAGCTGGTTTATTTATATATTACGCCAATTATTCTCGTTTAGAGCTGAGATTGGGCTGCCAATTGGTGTAACAAAATTCGCAACAATATTTTTATGAACTGTCTATCCTAGCAAACACTAGCTAGCTAGCACTAGCACTACGATAGATGATCTTGATTACATCGGCGAGTGTACAGTAATGTTAAATTACCATCTTTCTTCATCCAATGTACTTGAGGTTGTGGGTAGCCGTTGGCGCTACATGACACTGTTCCTTTTCTACCAAGAAGTAGAGAGGAATTCGACGGCTCTTCCAACCATTTTGGTGCAACTGCAGACGAAGAAAATATATTTGTCACACCTTTAATTTACTATACATAATACCCCTGAATTTTTAGACGTTATATAACTTTATCAAACTTCGTATAGTACTGCGCAAAGCAAAACTCTTGTGCGCAATACTATTTGACGTCTAGAGATTTGGGGGAAACTAATTGATTTGTTATATTTACGCGAATGTGTAATACATTGAAATAAAACGTATTTTATCGCGTTTATTTTATGTTTTCACGTTCCCGACGTTTCGGCTGCTTTACGGCAACCATGGTCACTGTAACACCACAGTGACCCCGTGAACATGGTTGCTGTAAAGCAGCCGAAACGTCGAGAACGTAAATACATAATAAGCGAAGCAATAACTAAACTAAAAAAAACTTATTGCAAAATAATGAAGTAGTTTTAATGCTATGCTTTTCCTAAACATACCTTTGATGTATAGTTCTGTTGATCGATTCACTTTTGCCACATGGTTAGAAGCAACGCATGTGTAGGTACCGCAATGTTCTAAAGACACCTTCTTAATCACCAATGCACTGAATAACTCTGAGTTTTTTTCAACTACCTGCAAAACAATTTGAGTATTAAATAAAGCGACGTATTGTAATAGAAATAAGGTTTAACAAAAAATAGTGTAAAATATATGATTTTTCAAATCATCATGTCACATCCATTATTCTATTTATAATGTGTATTTATTGAATGTTTTATTGCTATTAATTACTTGACGTTGGCAAACTACCCGCTAAGTTGTGGGTGAAGCCATTTGCATATCCAATTTATTTCATCGCATTTAATTTCGTAAAAAAAGAAGTGTTAAATATTTTAACCGATGAATCAGTAAGTTATCTCGACCACGTTCATGCATAAAATAATGTATATTGTTAAATAACTCAGGGGTCCAAATAATTTATATTGATAAATAATTTATATTGATAAATAACTCAGGGGTCCAAACCCACAACGTTTTTGTGAGTTCAGCATGTGAGGATGTTAAGTCCTAATATACCTTTAACAAAAAATCTGAAACATGGCCTTTGGTGAGCTCAAAAATCTTCATGTTCCATATAATAATAGCTACGAATCTATCGTCACATTCTTGAGAAGTCTAGTAATTTGTGAGTGAAGTTTTGGGGTCGAGTCACCTTCGTCCGTAGGAGAATTAAATACCCTCGAGATACCCTACACGTGACCCTGGGTGGTGCCAACTAGGTGACAACTCTACTGGTGGTAGGCTTCGGCCGTGGTTAGTCACCACCCACTGAACAAAGCCATGTCGCCAAGCGGCCTAGCCGTGTTCCGGCATGATGTTCGGTGTTGCTATTCATGGATGGCGGGTCAGATCAGCTACCCGATCTACTGCCGCCATCCTACCTAGGCAAGTATGCTCCATCATAGATCTCATCATCACTTACCATCAGGTGAGATCGAGATCAAATACTTGCCTATAATGTAATAAAAAAAAAAAAAAAAAAAGTGAAGTGCCCTCCACTTTACTACGGGATTATTATGTCGAGCCCACGAAATGGGCTTGCTTAGAATTTCCCATATATGAAAGTTGTTCGTTCCTATTTGAAGTTGGGAAAACCTGATGTAGTGGTAATTTTTTTAATAGACAATTTTCTATATTCATTTCTTACATTTACACGAATACTAAAACTAACATTGAAATAAAACTAATTTTACGGATATTGTCGCGTTTATTTCATGTTTTTACGTTCCCAACGTTTCGGCTGCTTTACAGCAACCATGATCACTATTACACTAGGACATCTAACACCTCAGTCCTCCCGTGAAATAAACGCGATAAAATCCTTAAAATTAGTTTTATTTCAAGACTATTTTCTATTTGTAGTTCGATACACTTACCTTTAAGCTAGGTGAAATCCTTTTTCCGTCCTTTAGCCACTCAAAGTGTATCGGCAGGTCACCAGTCCGTAAATTGCAGTAGATATTAACAATCTGGCCCTCCTGCAGATTGCTTCCAAGCAACAAATCATCTAGAACCGGCGCTTCTATCACGTGTATCTCAAATGTTCGTCTTGCCATCTCACCAGACGGACTTGTGACTATACATGTATATATAGCGCCGTTTAGTTCTTTAGTGATTTCAGGAATCGAAAGGACTCCGTTCATGTTAACACTTGGGGCGTTACGTCTGATCTTGGGCTTTCGGTGGGATCTTTTGTAGCGAGATTGGAAGAGCTGGTTGGTGGTTAAAATTTTGCCTTTGTGTTCCCAGTCGATTTTGCTAAAAAGCAATAGGAAATACTTAGTTGTAGCCCAAAGTCTTAGGTTAAGCAGAACTTGCGTCTTGCGAAAATGAGATTACTAGACTAACGCTTTGGGCAACGCTAATAGAAAAATAGATCCATTTATCGTTGGACAGTTTTATGTGCTATTGTTGATAGAGTTCGAAATCGAAAATAAGAAAATATTTATTAATGACGATATGAGGTATACTTAAAGTTGTACCTTATAGGATATCCGTAAAAAGGACATCTTAAGTTGACCGATTCTCCGCTTTGGACTTTGATTGGTGGCAAGGATCTGATGTAAGGTGGACCTTAAAAAAACAGTCTTAGTAGGCAAATATTTTTTTAATTAATAAGTTTTGTACTTTTCAGAGTTTCCCAAAGTTTTGGCTCCACGAACCCCCGTTAAAGGTGCCAGGTGACAGCGAACCACTTAACTAACTAATTAACCCCCCCCCCCCCCCAAAGAAAAATAATAAAAATGACAGTTGAAGAAAATAAAGTTTTTATTTCAATAAAAGGTAACCAAAAAAAAATTATTTTTAATATTAATGTGATGTGTGGGCTGGTTTCTTGTCGCATATTGAGTAAATTTTAGGAGTCATTTTGGACAATTTTAGCCTTCATTCGCGCGCGCGCCACCATGTGCACCACACGTGCCTGCCAGTCATCTCGCCACCATTACATAAATCTTGTCGCGAGCCCCTACCGTCGAATGGCGAACCCCTAGGGGTTACCCCACTTTGAGAAACCTTGTTCTAGAGTAATAAGCATTATCTTGTCTCTAGGCATCTAGCATAAGATGCATGAAGAAAAAGTATTTATTGAAATAATTTAACTTATTATATGATGAAAGATTTCTATTCATTTTTGCTAGCGCCATCTAGTGTTTGTTTAAATAAGCATACCGAGAACACTACATGGAGCTAACAAGAATACAAATACAAAGCTATAGAAAGCTCACCATAAACGTCCAGTCTGTTCTCGTGGCTTGCCACGTGGTCGCCCTCCCTGGCAATGCAGGTATATAGCCCACCATCTTCCACCCTCACTCTTGTAATGTTCAGCTGGGTCACCACTGAGTTATCTGACGTCATCACTTGCCCTAAAGCGTATCTGGAGAACAAAGTTATTCTAATGATGAGCAGTGATATCTAAATACTTACTTACTACTTTTTTAAATTCGCTTCGTTTCGCGGAGAAATGCATTTTATTTGGGGTCCCGTCACTCGTGATAGATAGTTTCTCGACTAACATCGTAGAGGAGTTGGGTGCTGCTGGCTTCTTTAATTATCGATCAAAATTGTTTGGTTTATAATTAGAAAAGTGGACAAGCCGACGGTCAGTGGTGGGTTCCTGATCCCCCGTTTGTTTAGTGATAACTAAGTGTATACATCCAAATGCACTTAGTAAAAAGCGGTTATTTCAATATTACAAACAGACACTCCAATTTTATTTATTTGTATAGATGTATAGAAGGAGTATAAATAGTATGTAAAGAGTATACTCACCTAGGATCTGTGTTACTAGTCACGAGTATTCCATCTCTCTCCCACACGAACTGAGGCGGCCTGTTGCCTGTCGCCGCGCATTGCATACTGATCTGAAATTATAATATTATTTACGAGTCATAGATGTTTAATATCTTAGGAGTCACAGATTACTGACATAATTTACTAAATATAAAAAAAAATGAACTGGTATCAGAAAGCACTAAGGAAATCTTTACCACCACTCAAAAATCGACCCCTATTAATTAACACAAGTACTTATTTGAAGCTTTCAAGATACTGTATGAGTTGTGTTGCGTGTACCAACTTGTTATAAGAATGACTAATATTTTAGTAGGAAGTATCATTGTTGTACTTTTAAAAAAACTCAACAAGTCGATAAGCGTGCACAAGTTCGTACAAGACGAAATTATCATTTGTTATCAATAGGAAAAAACTAGAGATAGGATTTTTAAAGTAATCTGACTGTGGGGGTGTGGTATCAGTTCATTTTGGAAAAGGGGTCTCTTGCCCAAAATAGTTTAGGAATCCCTGTTGTAAAGCATAATAGTAGGTATTTTTTAGACGAAGAAATAATACAGACGTAGTTTCGTGAACAACATATTGTAGCGCAAAAAACTAAGTCAATTTCTGTAGTACACGCGAATTAACGTGTTCCCCCAAATCAGCTTGGATGTATTGTGCTTCAAAGTGTTGTTCGTGACCGTCTGTCTGTATTATTTATTCGTCTGAGCAATACTTATTAATCGTCAAAAATGACTCAAATCGCTAAGCTACGACTTTACCACCCGTTCGGAATGCCGCTCGAACGGGCAAGAAACTCCATGGTAGCTCTTTTACCACCCGGTCGGAATGCCGTTCGAGCGGGCAAGAAACTCCATGGTAGCTCTTTTACCACCCGGTCGGAATGCCGTTCGAGCGGGCAAGAAACTCCATGGTAGCTCTTTTACCACCCGGTCGGAATGCCGTTCGAGCGGGCAAGAAACTCCATGGTAGCTCTTTTACCACCCGGTCGGAATGCCGTTCGAGCGGGCAAGAAACTCCATGGTAGCTCTTTTTAAATAGATTTTTTACAATGTTGTGTAGTACATTGGATCATACATTAAAACATACTTACATCACCAACCGGGGTGACTGTTTTTTCAGTGAAATGTTGGGTTATGACCACGTGGTTGTCGGTCAATCTTTTTCTTCTATCCAATCCTGAAAACAAGAGAACAAGTATAATTTTGGATACTAAATAAAAATGTTTTGGCTATGTTTAGTTTTTTATGATAACAAAAGATACAGGGTTGTAGTTAATATAAGCACTGTTCCCCCGACAAAATAAAAAACTATAATCACGAGCTTTGCCACATATAAATAAAGGTACTTATTTACAATTAGTCTTTCCAAGAACTCGACTAAAACTTGCCCAAATTAACGCGACGATTAATAGTAATTTACTCTGGTAACTAACTAATTGAAGGATCTGGTTAGGGTGGGCGGTGGCTTGGCAACGATGACGTCATCAATATGGCGTCGATATAGGACGGCAGACCGTGAAAGCGTTGATTAGAAGCACTCCATGGCGTAGCTCTGCAATATTCTATATTACAGTGGGTGCATTTGGATATGACACAGCCATATATATACTCCTTCGTGAATTAAAAGAAAATTATTTTGATAAATGTCTTGTATGAACTTGTCATTATTATAAAATAAATAAATTTACTAGTAACGTAATTATATATATTTAACAGATACAATAAAAAAAGTACTTGCTGTCATTCGTTCGTTTTGTACTTGCTTTTATGTTGAAAGTCAGATATTTAAGTAAAGTTTATTACGAGATACGCGCAACTATCTCAACAATAAAATTTTAGAAGTGAGAAAAAAAATACAGAGATAAAAAAGGTGTTGCCACAACATACAATATTATGTTTATTGTTTACAAACACGTTTGCAATTGTGCCACATTTTATACCGAAAAAATATACCATTATTTAATCCAGAACACATCATATCTCTACCGCAAATTCCATCTAAATCCGTTTGAGTCTTCGCTTCAAAATACTATCAGAATCTTTAGCATTAATAATTAAGGAGGATTTTCCATTGCCTACAACACTTAATCTCCTCCACTCACAGCTCTCCCCCCCCCCTCCCCCCTCCACCTCAGCGAGCACGTTAAGCTTGCGACCTCCGTCGTCGTTCCATCATGACTACCTTCACGTGTTTCCACTTCAATACAAACTGGTGACAGGCGAGTAGGTGGCCAAATATCATCGGCCTCAAGTGTAATTATCAGTATTTAATTGGCAGCGAAATGTGTCTTCGGCTGACTAATTACCCTTGATTAGAAATATCGACTCGTATTAATAAACCTCAGTGTAAGTTTGTTTCTCTTACGGAACATTCTGGATAAAAATCATCATAAAAAACTTTTTAACAAAATAAAAACCGTCTTCAAAAATTAAAAAGCAAAAATATAATCTAATCTTGAAATCTACATCGTCTAACTTAATCAAATATTTAACTAATCTGAAGTCCTCCTCCTCCGTCCTACTCCTTTTTGAAGTCGGTTAAAAATACTAATTAACGTGGAACAAAGAAAAAAATTATGTAAATAGTATTTATACAAGAACCTTAAAACAATCTGCCACAACCTAAAACCTCCATAAAACATGGCCAAACAAACAAAGAGTTAAACCATCCGCACATAGCACTAGAGCCAGACTTAACAGATGGCGGGGCACAGATAAATAATGGCAATAAATAATCTGAGTCTGACACCGGCCGTGTGAAGTAGGCTTTACGCCGCGTCAACGATTTGGGAAGCCCGTTTTACATAGACATGTAATATGATTAGGTTTATTGTGTACCACTAGAGCAGGCTCTACCATAGCGCGAGCGTAGCGGTCGCTCCGAGCGCCAAGTCCCAGGGGGCTTGTCGACTCCTAATAAGACAGAGTTTTAGATGTCTATCTCACTCTTTCGTTCTATATGGAGGCGCCATATTCGGATCTTACTCATCCTAAAAGTTTTCTAAGGCTGGCACTGTGTACTAACAAGCGTTGCTTAGTTTGAAACCGTACAGTCTGTATGTTTATCTGGTAATTTTCACTTCGACTCAACAAACGGTTTTCTGTACAAATTTATTTTTCAGATTTTTCGGAGAACTTTTTCTATTCGTAAAGTTCTTATTCGGAGTTAACATTTAAAAAAATATATAAATAGGTCTAGAGTCCCGTCTAGACCTATTTATATACCACTATGTACCACTTGAGGGTCAAGTGTTTTTACCCACGAACAGCATCTATTTTTAACCGACTTCAAAAAAAAGGAGGAGGTTCTCAATTCGGTTGTATTTTTTTTTTTTTTTATTTTTTTTTTTATTTTTTTTTTTTATGTTTGTTACCTCATATCTCCGTCATTTATGAACCGATTTGGAAAATTATTTTTTTATATGAAAGGATATGTTTACAGATTGGTCCCATTTTTTTCAAAAAAATGTTCTGATGATGGGATCCATGAGGAATTGAGAGAACTCCTCAAATTTTATAGGCATACCGATAGCAATTTTGGTATTTTCATCAAGAAGTCAAGCATTTGCATTCAGAAAGTATCATTTGCTGAAGTGGAAGTGATGAAGAAGGCCACAAATGGCCAGCGGAACTTGTCAGTGATACGTATTTCACGGGTTGCGCCAAGATAATCTCGATTATTGGTATACCTATTATCCAGTAAAAAGATTGATTTACAAATCTTTTTAGTGACAAAGAATAGTAAATATATGCACTAAAAAGTTTAAAATAAAAAACTTTTTAACAAAATAAAAACCGTCTTCAAAAAACTAAAAAGCAAAAAATAATCTAATCTTGAAATCTACCTTGTCTAACCACATCAAATATTTAACTAATCTGAAGTCGGTGCCAAATAAACAACCGACGAAGAATAACAAAAGTATACTCAGTAACGAGATGCGCGGACCAATTTGTAGGTATAGTCTTTGGCGCAGACCGGCAATACTCGACGCAGTTGTTAGTTTGGCACCGACTTCAGATTAGTTAAATATTTGATGTGGTTAGACAAGGTAGATTTCAAGATTAGATTATTTTTTGCTTTTTAGTTTTTTGAAGACGGTTTTTATTTTGTTAAAAAGTTTTTTATATATTTATTAAGACGGTTTCTTATACGAGTATGCACGCGAATATTACACACTGAAATAAAACTAATTTTGCGGATTTTATCGCGTTTATTTTATGTTTTTACGTTTCGGCTGCTTTACAGCAACCACGTTCACGGAAGGACTGAGGTGTTAGACGTCCTAGTGTCATATAGTTAGATCAGGGGTACCTTCATATTTAGTTGCTGTTCGCGGTCCGATCTACGCAGAAAGTGCTCACAGCGTCTTACAATGGTGCGCTTGGATTTGGATTTAATTATATTACCATTACCATGGTTGCTGTAAAGCAGCCGAAACGTTGGGAATGTAAAAAACATAAAATAAAGGCGATAAAATCCGCAATCACATAGATGGCATAGCCATTATAGTTTCTTTATTGTTCTGTGCGGTGTAACACGCGGTCTCGGGCCATAAGCTATTGTTTTCAACTGATGTACTTTATTTGCTTTGTTCCAGTGTCCACATGTAACGTTCTATTGATTTATGGTGTAACTTTGTATTTTTTTTAACGATTCCGTACCTTGAAATAAACCTTTATTGAATCACATTGTTGTTCGTCTGTCTGTCAATACCTTTTACCTGAGGAACGGGTAAAGATATCCAAATTCGAATGTATGTGGCATCAGTCTTTATTTTAAGGCCTGTTTCAGAATAGACATATAGTCCCTATCCACATCTTATATAATAGATAGCCTATACATATTCTGTCAAATAAATTGTGAATAAAATTTATCAGCATATTGTATAGTAGGTCGTAAAAAATATTTTGAAAATAATTACTCTTGAAATAAAACTTATTTTACAGATTTTATCGCGTTTATTTTATGTTTCCGGCGTTACGGATGCTACATAAAAACATAAAATATAGGCGATATTTTTTTTAAATAAGTTTTATTTCAATAATAAAGATAATTCATTTTCTCGTACATTTGATTCTGAGGCGGTACGAAGTTAGCCGGGATAGCTAATAATAAACAATTAACAACAACACAATTAAGTAATTATTTTTGTGTTGCCCACCACGCAACGGATCTGCTTTCAAAACATATAATCTTCATATAACATATCAATATTTCCAAAGCAATGTATCTACGCAAGGAAACGTCCTCCCACGAGTATGAAGGCCCTTCACAGCTCGCTGAACTGAAAAACGAATATCACCAATATTGGGTATTACCTATTCGTGTGTCTGTCATAGATGTGCTGTGGATACTGTACCTGAAAGAACAGAAATATACTATCAGTATTCAGTTTTCGACATAATCTACATACCTTATATGTATATGTAATGTTAATAGTGTGAAATATTTAAACAGTGCCAACAGTAGGTTATACAGACACCGTTCCCATAGAAATAAATCAAATTATTAGTGATTTAAAAAAAAAAACTATTCTACTTCACATTCGTTAAATATCTGATTGAGTTAGACAAGGTAGATTTCAGGATTAGATTATTTTTTGCTTTTCAGTTTTTTGAAGACGGTTTTATTTTGTTAAAAAGTTTTTTTTAAAATTGATATCCGCCTCGAATAGCAGAATAATAAAGTCAAATTGCTATTATAATTATTACCATAATATGTGGTATTATATAGTGGGTGAGCTTTGAGGTTTAAACACATATGTTTTAACATTAAAGGTATATATTACGAAACAACAGTTACAACCTTTTACATCCTGGCTGTGTCATCGATACACGCCGCTTCAGGTTCAGCAGAGCGGAAATCCTGTCTAGATATTTTTACACTTCACGCTTTTGTGACTTCTATTATAAGCAGAGCTTTATCGGTCTGCGAGGAACACTTGGAGGAAACCGTCGGTATCGGAGTATAACGCTTTTATTAATAAACCTAAGCCATGTAAATTACCGTAGTAATATTTTAAACCATTATTATCACTTGTTAAACGGTGAAGGAAAAACATCGTGAGGAAACCTGCATGTTTGAGAGAACACCTCGGAAGCATGTGTAGTCCGCCAACCCGCACTGGGCCAGGCAATGGTGGACTATTGCCTAATTCCCCTCGCATTGTCGGGAGACTCGTCCCAATAGTGGGTCATTAAAAGTGCAAATATTTTTTATAGCTAGGCAATGGTGGACTATGGCCTAATCCCCCTCGCATTGATAGGAGACTCGCCCCTACAGTGGGACATTAAAAGTGCAAATATTTTTTATAGCTAGGCAATGGTGGACTATGGCCTAATTATCCTTCGCATCGGAAAACTCGGCCCTGCAGTGGGACTTAAAAAGAGCAGGTAGTTTTTTATACTTACCTATCTATATTTGTAACGGATGATTTGACACTGAGCGAGCGGCCCGCGCTGAACCCTACTAGACCAAGCTATCGCCTTCAGGGATATGAAATTTCCAAGATAAACATATTATAATTCAATATGTATGCGATCTGTCGGTTCGTCACATCTGCCATTTTCCACGCCACCGGTCCGATGATTCGGAGACAGCGTCACAGTCGAGTTAATAGCATATACGATCTATGGTTATACTGCAAAAATGTGTTGTGTATGTCGTTGATGTGTGGATAGCATGTGGATTCCCAGATTAAAATCAATTCGTAGTGTCGTTTGGATTTAGGGAATTCTCAGAATTTAGACTTTCAAAATCGTCTTTTCAGCTATTTTCCAATTTACACTATATTTTGTATCAAGGGGTTCGAATCCCGGTTAGCAAACTTTGCGTCATGAGCACGAATGTTTGTGTCCTGAGTCTTGGATGTTTATTATCTAATTTGATTACTTTATTGTTACTATCATGAGTTGATTTCTTATATTTACGGGAAACTACACATTAAAATAAATCCAATTTTAACTAATTTTATTGCGTTTATTTTATTTTTTTACGTTCCCGACGTTTCGGCTGCTTTACAGCAACCATGGTAACGGGAGGACTGGGCTTACCCTTATATTTAGTTGTTGCTTGCGGTCCGATGCACTCTCTGCATAGATCGGACTTTCTGGATGGATCAGATGCGATGAAAATAGTTTTTATTTCTTGGTTCGCTTGTTCCGTACAAGGCATTATCAGCTTTGCGTCACAAATTTCGTATAAAGGCGACCGCGTTTGCGGTTTACTGTTTTGGAAGCGCGCGTCGACCGCAACGCTATGTGATGTGATGTTTAGGCGTTTAGTATCGTGTATTATGTGAAATCCCACTAATATTATAAATGTGAAAGTTTGGATGGATGGATGGATGTTTGTTACTCAATCACGCCAGAACGGCTGAACGGATATGGATGAAATTTGGCACAGAGATAGATTATAGTCTGGAATAACACATAGGCTACTTTTTATCCCGGTAAAAAGGACATACTTTTTAATCGCGGTTAACACCGCGGGGCGCAGCTAGTACAGTATACTGGTCACAGGCCACCACATTATTTAATCTTTCTATCTATATATTTATCAGCCGAAAGACGTCCACTGCTGGAAATAGGCCTCCCCAATGATTTTCACACATCACAAAACTAATTTAACGTAAAAAACACACGATAAAATTCGTTGAATTAGTTTTATTTCAATATAAGGAATATGTTATATTTATGTTTTGATTAAATAAACTTGTATACGTACTCAGAAAATAAATTTAATTAAGTTAATATCAGTTGGGGCTTAGTCTTATTTCACTAACTAGTAACTCAAACTAAAACAGTCCGTACTTCGTACCACCTCTGAATCAAAATCTTTATTTGAATTTTTTTTTGTGATTTTTTTTCCATGTTTCAATAGCTATTCTACTATTCGAAGAGACAGATTTAAAACAAACTAAGTTCATAAAAGTCGGCCCACCCGTTCTTGAGTTACAAGTAGTGTAACTAACACGACTTTGTTTTATGTGTATAGATGTGTTGTATGTAATGTTAAACACACAACACAACGCCAGACCTGTCAAATGAAATCCAATGCAGCATACATATTATTACTTTGGGTCCATACATTTAGTATTCCGTTTGGCCAATGGACGGACGCATCAAATATGTAACGAGCACTAACGAACAATCCGCTCGCGTGAGCAAAGCTTTTGATATGTTATGTTATATACAGGCTGTATAATAATTCCAGCCCTTTTTAATGTCCCACTGCTGGGCACGGGCCTCCCCTCAATGCGAGGGGGCTCAGGCCATAGTCCACCACGCTGGCCCAGTGCGGGTTGGCGGACTTCACACAACTTTCGAAGGGGTTCTCTCAGACATGCAGGTTTCCTCACGATGTTTTCCTTCACCATTTAGCAGGTGATAATCGTGGTTGAAAATGAGATTCACACATGAAATCCCAGAGGTGCGAGCCGGGGTTTGAACCTGCAATCCTCGTTACCGAGGCAAGCGTTCTACCAACTTGGCTATCACTGCTATATACAGGTTGTATGGTAAGCATGATAACGAAAACTTTGGGTAAAGGTAGTAAAATAACTATAATGCAATTATAGAATTAATTTAAGTCATGGGTAACACATGTTGTCATTTTTGAGCGCGCAGTGTATCGTAAACAAAGCGATCACAACGCAACGCTTCGCGCGATACCCGACGCTTGCTAGTGACGAAGACGCTAAAGCGTGTCGGGTTTGATTTACATTGCATTTTTAGGTCTAGATTAGTAAATATGTTTTTTTTATTTATAATAACTTTCAGTGTCTTGAGGTCTTGCAATGGTGAATTTCAACCTATAATCACTTTGAGAGATACTTCTATTATGGTTTCACGCTAAATTCTATTATAGTTCTTATATTATGGTTAAACGCTAATAAAGTAGTAGCATAATATTTTTTTAACTTTTGACGATTCATAAGTACAGTACACAATGGTCTAACTAAGTGAATAAAAAAGTATTCTGATTCTACATTAATTTAAAAAGGGACTGAAAAAATGCGGAAAATCACGGAAAATTCCAACTCTAGGCGGTTCAGAATCATGAGTTGAATCCGTAGTATCAGTTTTCGTTAGAAAGACACATACACCCTGTATATAGAGTACATATTCGAGTGAGCATGGATGGCTAGATCTACATTCGTAGGGAATAGCGACAAATGCATAGAGAACTCTCGATACCGATTTTGATGATAGCTAAAACCACAGTTTTTAAATCCCACTAATATTATAAATGTGAAAGTTTGGATGGATGGATGTATGTTTGTTACTCAATCACGCCAGAACGGCTGAACGGCTCTGGATAAAATTTGTCACAGAGATAGATTATAGTCTGGAATAGTTCATATGCTTCTTTTTATCCCGGTAAAATATATGGATCCCGTGGGATAGATTTTTTTAAATTTTTCATAGAGCAATGTATCGACATAATTTGTTGCATAGATAGTGGTAGTTTAGGTGTCAGAAAATGACATAGGCCAATTTTTATCCCAGAAAAATGCACGGTTCCTATGGGATAGCATACAGGAACCGTGCATTTGCAAAAGGACATATAGGAAAAGGACTTACTTTTTAATCGCGGATAACACCGCGGGGCGCAGCTAGTAATAAATAATTCCCTAGCCAGGAATTGAATCTGTTGATTTTTAAAAAAAAGAGCGTACGGCATTATTGTATCATTCGATAATGTTTCTAATAAGAATCAAGTTTTAGGAAGTAATGGCGGTACGAGCCAAAAGTGGAATCGCGCGCCTTTCTTTCCAGGAAAACGTTCAATCGAATTGTCTATCATCGATTTCGATGACAATTTCGTCAGCGCAGCACAGAAATCGTTTCGAAATGTATATTTGGCCCGAAAAGATTATTCCTGCAAATGAAACCCAACGGTTGTACAGCAATTTTCAGCTCTATTGAACCGTGTAATGTTATTTATCTACTGAAATGACGGGGCGATATAAATAAGTGAAATGATTGAAATAAAACTAATTATAAGGATTTTATGGCGTTTATTTTGAGTTTTTTTACGTTCTCGACGTTTCGGCTGCTTTACAGCAACCATGGTCACGGGAGGACTGAGGTGTTTGACGTCCTGGTGTCATAGTTTGAACTGGGGTATCCTCATATTTAGTTGTTGTTTGCGGTGCGATTTATTACCGTATTCTTTTATTTTAAGTTGGCAAAATGGGTACAGAATAGAGCCATTTTTGCCAGTGTCGAGTATTTCTTGATTATTGTTATACAATTATAAGTTTAAGCTAAGTTTAATCGTAAGCCACAAAATACGGAAAGTAATCTTCTACTCACAAAACGCCTTCAAGTAAATCCGTTTACAATATTGATTGACACGCTAAGCTCACATCTCAGAACAAAGCGTTCATCAATCATTGAACTATCGTCGGGATAAAGATGCTGTATCATTGGAGAAAATTGACTCGATTCGCTGACGGCCGGTCTGAGGTGGTTGATAGATAGCCTAGTTTAGTCATTTTATACGCACTAAACTGTTACTGGTTGCGGAGCATTCCTTGGTGATCACCAAAGTGAATCGCACCATTTCTTCAGTGCACCAAAGGTCTTTGGGTAATTATATATATATATGTAGGTATACCCATAATATGAGTCGATCGACTAAAAAATAGTGCCATTCATGCCAGTGTCGAGTAAATTGTTTCATCATTGTTTAAAATGTGAGTACCTAGTTAATGATGATAATGATGGTGACGATGAAAATGGTGACGATGGAATGAACCCCCTACCGCTATCAGTAAAGCTGTGGATACCTCACATACAATGTAATTATTTTGATTTTGATACTTTTTGGGGTCGAGTCACCTTCGTCCGTAGGAGAATTAAGTACCCTCGAGATAACCTACACGTGACCCTGGGTGGTGCCAACCAGGTGACAACTCTACTGGTGGTAGGCTTCGGCCGTGGCTAGTCACCACCCACTGAACAAAGCCACGTCGCCAAGCGGCCTAGCCGTGTTCCGGCATGATGTTCGGTGCTGCCATTCATGAATGGCGGGTCAGATCAGTTGCGCTGCATGTGCCTAGTGAATGTAGCGTCTCTATCTACTGCCGCCTTCCTACCTAGGCAAGTATGCTCCATCGTGGATCTCATCGTCACTTACCATCGGGTGAGATCGAGATCAAATACATGCCTATAATGTAATAAAAAAAACAGGATTTTTTCTTCTTTGTAAACACAACAAAGATTCTAACCAGAGACACAAAACAATTTAGTACAAGTCCAAACAGATTTGTTAAACCGTTCAAGTAGCCGTTTCAATTTACGGAGGACGCATAACATGCACTACAATCCTACAACCGAATTCCAACTTTAACAGACAAAGACCAATGTTAAATTTCACACGGAACACCCACACCGATACGCTTCGAAGGAAAATCACCGCTATTTTGGGGTGTTAAAAATGAATTTTCCACTTGGCCGCTCAGAAGACGTTCCTACGTCTGACGGGGATTCCGTTGTGAGATTTCGTCGGAAACACAAGGGGCAGGAGAAATATTGCTGAGATAATATGAGAAGACAGGTCTGTTGTTTGTTTGTCGAATATACGAGCTTGTTTAGGGTTGTCAGACAACTTTAAACTATAATAAATGTAAAAAAATACGACTAGCAAGAACACCAATCCTATGATGGCAAACTATGTAAAGCTTTTATTATAGGTACCAAACAACGGGTTGGGAGCAGGACCGTCTTAAGCCATGCAGGGGTCCTTTGGTACACAAAAGCTTATAACGTTAAAAAAAATAACAGACGCCAAAATTCAACATCACTGTCATGAACACATTCTAAGCTGTTTTAGTTTTTTTTTTTGCAGCAGCCTTTTTGGAAGCGACCTCTCAATTATAACCTTAAATGTTATAAAAATAATAGTTACAATTCTCTGCACAGACAACCCTATATCACACAGTTTTACGTCGAATACACACATAAATTTCAAACGTAATTATATTCAGTAATTATTAAGATACATTGGGGTCAAGTCACCTTCGTCCGTCGGAGAATTAAGTACCCTCGAGATACCCTACACGTGACCCTGGGTGGTGCCAACCAGGTGACAACTCTACTGGTGGTAGGCTTCGGCCGTGGTTAGTCACCACCCACTGAACAAAGCCATGTCGCCAAGCGGCCTAGCCGTGTTCCGGCATGATATTCGGTGTTGCCATTCATGGATGGCGGGTCAGATCAGCTGCGCTGCATGTGCCTAGTGAATGTAGCGTCTCGATCTACTGCCGCCTTCCTACCTAGGCAAGTATGCTCCATCGTAGATCTCATCGTCACTTACCATCAGGTGAGATCGAGATCAAATACTTGCCTATAAATGTATATAAAAAAAACATTATTAATTATTTGAACGAACAAGTGTTTCGCAAGCTATGTAATTTAAATTAAATCATATACAAAAATTATAATACAGTTGTTTTCGTCGGTCAGTCTGATATTAATAAATATTGGATTAATTATAACACGTTGTAGATAACATAGTTCCCGTATCGTATATAGCATCTTAATTTCCCGGTAGGATCGCTTCCCGTGTTTGGATACAGTCCAATGTATTCCTGTTTATGTGTTCGCAAAATATCTTCGGCGGTAAACAACATACATCCTTAATAATACATTTTCTTAGTATTGTTATGTTATACTAGTTGTCCCGGCGAATTTAGTACCGCCTCAGAATCAATTGTATGAGAAAAACTAAAAATATTCCCATGTTTTAATAGTTATTCTGCTATCGGAGACAAATTCAACAAATCAAATATCGAAAAATCGCTCTGACATGACACAATCGCTTTGAAATTGAGCTTGATCTTGTTTAATTTTGCTTATTTTTGTATAATTATTACCCGCGAATAAACATTTTAATCAGTATTCTCTCATTGAATAAAACTATTTTTTAAGGATTTTATCGCGTTTATTTTTCGTTTTTAGTAGTATTCGCGTAAATGTAAGAAATCAATACAGTATTCTCTCATTAAAAACATCTTAATAAAGACACCACTCTTGATATTACATCGCCATCTTGAGTATGGTTTAAAATTTCCAAAGGCACTTAGCGTCCTGAATTTTTCAGGAGGCACTCACGGGAAGAAAACACCTGTCTTAAAGCTGTGAGAGGAAAATCCTGAACAAATGGAAGCTGGATAGGGATTTTTAATGTTAATAGACGGCCTGCTTTCTGCGCCGAGGGTCCCGGGTTCGAATCCTGGTAGGGACACAAGCTTTGTGTGATGAGCACGAATGTTTGTACCCGAGTCATGGCTGTTTAATATGCATATAAGTATTATATACCGAGTTCGCCCTCAGTCCATTGTAAAAAATCCTTGGGTAAAAATTATTAGCCCACATTGAAATAAAACTAATGTTACGGATTTTATCGCGTTTATTATACGTTTTCAAATCCGTAAGATTGGTTTTATATCAATGTGTAGTGTTCGCGTAAATATAAGAAATCAATATTATTAGCCCACCTCAAAGCATAAAAAAAGCAATATATTTCTTCTTGTCAATAAAAGCATCTCACTAATCTATCTATACTAATACTAATATTATAAATGTGAAAGTTTGGATGGATGGATAGATGGATGGATGTTTGTAACTCTTTCACGCCCGAACGGCTGAACGGATCTGGATGAAATTTGGCACAGAGATAGATTATAGTCTGGAATAGCACATAGGCTACTTTTTATCCCGGTAAAATGTATGGTTCCCGTGGGATAGACATCCTTTTTAATCGCGGGTAACACCGCGGGGCGCAGCTAATAGTATAATATGTCTGTCTAGAATAGCATAGTAAAATCGTATATACAAAGGTCTATCTATATCTATCTCTTTATTGATTTCTTATATTTACGCGAATACTACACATTGAAATAAAACTATTTTTAAGGATTCTATCGCGTTTATTTTTTATTTTTACGTTCCCCACGTTTCGGCTGCTTTACAGCAACCATGGTCACGGGAGGACTGAGGTGGTTGATGTCCTAGCGAAAATAAACGCGATAGAATCCTTAAAAATAGTTTTATTTCAATATCACTTTATTCTTAAAAAAGTCTCTATATTATCCCTACAGTATTTGCTCACATTTGTCTACACAAAACCCATGCACTTAAGGTATTAAATCCCAGTGTATCCTCCAAGGAGATGGTCTGCGGGAACAAAAAGGCGGTGGGTGGCCTCTGGGAGCGAATCGAAACCCGCGCCGGGTCATATACCCGCAATCAGGGTAAGTGCCTCGTGCCTCGTGCCTCGGGATGTTACCTGAGCGCAATATAGCGCTTACGTCGTGATGTACACTTTTAAAATGGGATATGTTACGGTTAATAGCCGAAGTTTTGTTATACCAATTTATGATGCTATCTTGTTAATTAGTTGTAGCCTTGATTAATTGGCTAAAATTACATCTAGCCAATCCTCGTCCAATCCAATATATATATATATGTTTTACTTGTACTTTCATACTTTCACCATTTATAACTCAAGAACGGATGGAGCGGTTTTTATGATAATACTAGCTGTTACCCGCGACTTCGTCCGCGTGGTATTTAACAAAGACACAACCGTTGGCAACAGCCTGCTCGCGCGTTCTGAGCCCGCGGGACGCATTTCAGGTTGTTGCTATCAAACTTAATCAGGCGCTGCGCTGCAACATTGGTTTTAATTTTTTTTCGTGAGATCCTATTTTTCTTTTCTAAAATAAAAGTAGCCTAAGTTACTCTTTGTAACATCAGCTATCTGCCAGTGAAAGTCCCGTCAAAATCGGTCCAGCCATTTCAGAGATTACCAGGAACAAACAGACAGACAGACAGACAGACAAAAATTGTAAAAAATGATGTTTTGGTATAGGTACCGTGGATACATCCAAATGCACTTAGTAAAAAGCGGTTATTTTAATATTACAAACAAACACTCCAATTTTATTTATTTGTGTATAGATATGATAACTATACAGCCAAATTCAGAATTAAATATTTTTACACCTGATTTTCTGCTACTAAACTCGACAACAATGGATTTTATATTGATTTCTTTTATTTACGCAAATACTACACATTGAAATAAAACTAATTTTACGTCGGACACCTTAGTCTTCCCGTGACAATGATTATCGTAAAGCAGCCTAAACGTCGGTTGCGTAAAAACATAAATAAACGCGATAGAATCCGTAAAATTATTACAATAATGGTTTTTTTAAGTAAATTGCTGGTGGCTAAAAAACACCAGCAATGAAAGTGGCGTTCAAGGCGTTCAAGTGGCGAGAAAGTTCGACTTAGTTCAAAGAAGGCTGTCAAAATAAATACCACATTACTAGCATTTTTAACCGACTTCAAAAAGGTGGAGGTTGTTAATTCGGGTTTTTTTGAGTAACATTTTTACTCGGTTCTAAATGAAGGTTCAAAAAATAATAATTTGTAGCTTAAAGTTTTGGATCAGAAATTGGAACGAGTGACTTTATCGAATTAATAAGAAATCCTAAAGAAATCAGCCCCCAACTTTTCAAGGAATCTTTTGTCCGACACGCGCCCCCAACCTCGCTTTCAGTCGAGCTGAAATATATTTGAAAAATGTTTAATTCATAAAATTAATGTCGCAAGACTTAAAGGCTTTTCAACTCAAGTCACTTTTCAATTCTGACAGAAATTAAAGACTAACTGGATGTGGTTCTTAAATGGGCTTAACAATGTAAGTACTGCTCAACAAAAAGCAACAATGGAGTTTCTTGCCCGTTCTTCTCCACAGGAACGGCATTCCGAACGGGTGGTAAAGTAGTAGGATAGTATTTTGTAACTTTTGACGACTCATAAGTAGGTACTGTACTTAATGGTCGACGTGAATAAAAAATATTCTGATTCTGGGCATGTAATATCTATACAGATTGATCCCAACTCTTCTGATTCAGAAGAGGCTATATTAAGCCTAGAATCAGGGCCTCTTTAGCACATTATATACATAGCACATAGGAACGGCATTCCGAACGGGTGGTAAAGCAGTAGCATAATATTTTTGTAACTTGACGATTCATAAGTACTGTACAATAATGGTCTACGTGAATAAAAATATTCTGATTCTGATTCTGATTCTGATTCATTTGAAAACTTTATGTGACGTAAGAATCTCGATATGGTCGATATAAAAAAAAAATCTCTTCAAAATGACTATCGCGATTGTTTGAGAACTTTTTTTTTTAAATTTGCACATCCAAATTCTGACTTCACTCGTGAGGTGTTACGCGGCGCGTTGTTTACGATACATTGCGCGCTCAAATTTTACCACATTTGTAACCCATGACTTTTCACATAAATGATTTCTATCATTTTATTATAGGCATAAAGTGTGTAACCTTTACCCAAAGTAATCGTTACCGTGCCCCTTACTACCTGTATATATTATGTACTAGCTGCGCCCTGCGGTGTTACCCGCGCAAAAAATATGTCGATCCTTTGCGCTATGAAAAATTAAAACAGATCTATCCCACGAGAACCATACATTTTACTGGGATAGAAAGTAGCCTATGTGCTATTCCAGACTATAATCCATCTCTGTGCCAAATTTCATCCAGATCCGTTCAGCCGTTCCGGCGTGTTTGAGTAACAAACATCCATCCATCCAAACTTTCACATTTATAATATTAGTATAGATATACTAACAAAGTAGATGTTTTAATAAAATGGATGTCACAGTAGCCCAACCCAGTGCTACTCTATATCGTTGTGACATCGCTGTGAATATTGAAATTTCCCTGAAACTTCCGTCGGTTCCGACACGGTTCCGACGGCGGGCGCCCCGGGTGACATTCGTCAGTAGGGGATCGTAATTAAAACAGATTTTTGGTGGACACTTTTGCTTTGATAACTGTGAAATTAGAGAGTACATATATATCTATACTAATATTATAAATGTGAATGTTTGGATGGATGTTTGTTACTCAATCACGTCAGAACGGCTGAACGGATCTGGATGAAATTTGGCACAGAGATAGATTATAGTCTGGAATAGCACATAGGCTACTTTTTATCCCGGTAAAATGTATGGTTTCCATGGGATAGATTTGTTTTAATTTTTCAGACTTTTTAATCGCGGGTAACACCGCAGGGCACAGCTAGTATAGTATATATAAGTGAGTATGTATGAATAGTAATAACAATAATTATAGGGCAGCCGCAGGGCAGCTTGTGGCGAGCTGTTTGTGAGTAGCGACACCACGGACCCGAGTGCCACAGAGAGTCGGTCAGGGCCCCCACCTCGGCGTGTCTTCGTCAGCCGAGTGGAAACCAACGAGGGCCCGCACGACTCTCAGATCTGTCTTGCCTTAGTTGGCTATTCAGAGAGGGGTCGTTAGAGCTATATACTCCAGGGGTGGAAGTGTTAAAGGGCATAACGCCCCGAGTAACCACGAGAGAAAGCGCAGCACACCTCTCTACAACCCTGAGCCGGTCGCGCCGGTGCCCTTTATCGTCTTATAAATTTTGGACCATTTTTTTTTTACTAGATTCAGTTGTTAATTTTGTAAACTGGTTGCCGTGTGGAAGGGTTGTCCCGTCGATAACATTTAATGGCCCTCTTCTAGTTCCATATAGATGTTAATAAGCCGAGAAACACAAATTGGTATAAACAATCCGACAGTCACACCATTGCGAGCAAAGATGCCCATGTTACGCAACGGACTTCAAGAACAATTTGACCGTCAAAGCGTCGCTTATAGTGGACGCAGTTTTTTAAAGTTTATACTTTTTTTTTGACGGGGGGGGGGGGGGGGAATCTTCGAAAGATACCCGGCCTCTATGTGGGAGCGGGCCGGGTTATGTGAGATTCTCTACCTTATTCTTATAAAGTATATTCGAAGATTTCTGTCTTTTTATGTATGTAACAAAATTCTTTGTTCCATTTTTAGGGCGAAAAACAACTTTGATTTTAAATATGCCTTTTCAGCGTTGGATTGTTTAGTGCTATGTCAGTTACTTAGGTTGGTGAAACAGTTCCCTATGATCTAAATCTATCAGACTGATTAAAGTTTTTGATGTTTGTAATTAAATCAAAGTTTTAATTAAAAAAAAATAACTGCCATCTTTGCGTAACGCTAATTGAAATTTACTAACAAAGCCCATTTTACGTTGAATTACATTTGTTAGGCCGGCTGTCAGTTCAAAGTTTGTTCTTAAAAACCACGTTCTTTGTATTTAAAATTATCAATAAACAAATGGGATACGAGGAAATCTTAGATTTCAATCGAGAAACTGTACGTCATAAGTATCGGGACCCAATTAATGGGCAATTCTCCACGGAACGAAGCGAATCTAAAAAAGTATTCTCCACGTGTTTCGCCTCAAAATAAGGCATCCTCAGGACAACTGGACTATGAATGAGGCTCATTCGTAGCCCAGCCGTCCTGTGGATATTAATTAGGGTCCCGACATTCATGACAGACAGATTCTCAATTGACAACTTAGAGGAGTTCGGTTTTGTTGACTTCTTTAATTAACGATCAACTTGTTTGGTTTATAATTCGGAAAGTTATCAAGCTGAGGGTCAGTGATGGGTCCGTCGTCCCCCATTTGTTTAGCAATGGATTTCCACCAAGTATCGTCAAGTTCTATCGACTACATTTATCTTTGTTTAAATCAATCGATACAAGGTTTAGTGACCAGACATTTCAGTAAAACGACAGTTCGGTGTGATAGTCGGAATCTCTTAAGGTAAAATGTAATATTGGATATTTGTAAGGGACAAAGGGTTTATTCGATCGTAGAGAGAGGTACATTTTATTGTATTAATCATGAAATTCGTTACGAAGTAAATAACGAAATCATTCGAGTGTAAATTACTCAGGGATTATGTCACTTTTTTTTTATTACATTATAGGCAAGTATTTGATCTCGATCTCACCTGATGGTAAGTGATGATGAGATCTACGATGGAGCATACTTGCCTAGGTAGGAAGGCGGCAGTAGATCGAGACGCTACATTCACTTTTTATTAGTGAAAGAACTTTTATAATCGGGTCAATAGTATCGCAGATTACATCTTTATCCAAACTCATATGCCGGCGGAGCCGGTAGATGCGAGTGGTGGAGCCGGTGGATGCGAGTGGCGGAGCCGGTGGATGCGAGTGGTGGAGCCGGTGGATGCGAGTGGCGGAGCCGGTGGATGCGAGATGCCGAGCCGGTGGATGCGAGTGGCGGAGCCGGTGGATGCGAGTGGCGGAGCCGGTGGATGCGAGTGGCGGAGCCGGTGGATGCGAGTGGTGGAGTACCGTGATGTGTGGAAATCATTGGGGGAGGCCTATGTCCAGCAGTAGACGTCTTACGGCTGATAGATAGATACTAAGAAACCTTGCCTCTTTATAATATTTATAGTACTAACAGATAAGCCAAATCATGGTTGCGTAGAACCCGATCCCATAGCAACCAATAAATGACTAGCTTGCTCGCGGCTATTTCAACCAATCGCATGTTACAAGTGTCTCTGTCAACCACTTTACGGATAAAGTCGTGAGGATATGCACAAAGCGGACACTCCTAATAAGGAAAAGCTGTCAAATAATAGTGTGTATATATATGCTCAGATAGTGGCACCTTAAATTGAGATCTCTACAGGTGTGTTCAGATATTGGTCGTATCCGTCAACGCGCGCCACGACCGAACCGAGGCCCGATTTCCACGTAAGCGGAGAGGGTTGTGTGGAATAGACCTATCAAATTGTTCGAAATCATGCGCTCGGTGGATGGCGGTGTTTCCAAACAATCTGATTGGTCTATTCCATATAATATCTACTCCCCTCTCCGCTATAATAGAAACGGACCCTTCGTCATTTGTCTATTAAGTCGCTGTTGCATTGCTGCGCCTGAGCATGCTACACACTTTGTCTAAAGGTCTCTACGAAGGGAACGAGCTCGCAATCAGTAGGATCGATCGTTAGGGTCGCTACCAGTTGGTATATCAATACGCAAGTTAGGTTGAACTGGAAGACGCAACATCGGACGTCCCTCCACTAGATGTAGCGACAATCTGGTTTGAGCTGAGGGGAGCCGTTAGATGGAGATAGCTTGTGAGTGGCGTAGCTACCGTAGAGCGAGGTGGGGCAGTGCTCCGGGCCCCCAAGCTCAAGGGGCCCCTCGGCTTCTATTAACGACTTTTTTTTATAACTAGCTGATACCCGCGACTTGTCCGCGTGGTATTTAACAAAGACACAACCGTTGGGAACAGCCTACTCGCGCGTTCTGAACCCGCGGGACGCATTGCAGGTTGTTGCTATCAACCTTAATCAGGCGCAGCGCTGCAACATTGGTTTTAATTTTTTTTCGTGAGATCCTATTATTTTTTCTAAAATAAAAGTAGCCTAAGTTACTCCTTGTTACACCAGCTATCTGCCAGTGAAAGTCCCGTCAAAATCGGTCCTGCCATTTCAGAGATTACCCGGAACAAACAGACAGACAGACAAACAGACAGACAGACAGACGGACAGACAGACAGACAAAAATTATAAAAAAAATTGTTTTGGTATGGGTACCGAGTATACATCCAAATGCACTTAGTAGAAAGCGGTTATTTTAATATTACAAACATACACTCCAATTTTATTTATATGTATAGATATAGATATACTAGTTGAATAAAAAAAATAATGTCTTTTAACTTTTTGGTCCCTGACCTCGAACGGCTCGAAACGAAATCGCAAAATTTTCTCCTGCTTAAACAACATAAACATAACAGGGTATAACACGGCTTTATTATGTCTTGTAGTACCCGATAAGGAGCTGATGATGAAGTAGTTTTGCACGTTTAAAGTATTTGTTTGGTTTATATCGGGCCCCAATTTAAGTAGTTTTGCACGGGGCCCCTTTGTTATGTGGCTGCGCCTCTGCTATCCACCATTCGTTGTTGTGATCTATGGGGACGGCCTATGTTCTGCGGTGAACGTTTTCAAGATGATGATGATATTATACAAAGTGAATGCTGCCGATGTTTAAACGGATCTCTTATAAAAACAGGGTTCCGTCTGTTTGCTCGACCCTTACTGAGTAACGAGCCTGTTACAGGGAAAGACAGTGAAAAGTGCACACTGGGGATGTTAAATTGAATGTTGAAGTGGTAGTAGAGAATTATGTTTTATTGCTATCTGGGGGCTTATTATGAACTATTAATGCAACCCTAATCAGGACCTCAATTGATTAATATGATATATTGTTCAAATTGAGGTCCTGGTTTGAGTAGTATAATGGTTCGTCCTGATTTTTTGTCTACTTTGAGGATTGGCAACAAACAATTGGAACAATTGGAGGTAAAAAGAAATCTGTAACGTTGACATTTAGCTCACTACAAAATTCCGAGCAACAATTATATGATATTGCATTATGTTCCTTACGAACTACAAAATGATAATATAATTTCATAAATCTTGTTAATTTTTTAATATAATATATTTATAATTGGTATTACTTTATTTATATGGTCTCATTTTTAGTGTCTAACTAGTTTTATGCAACCTTAGTATATATATCGTTGTTTCTCCAAAAATATCTAAGAAATAAACACAAATAATACATGAGGAGCACGTCTCATTTTCTCTCCGTGCTC
The DNA here is from genome assembly GCA_905404115.1 of Pheosia gnoma. Classification (NCBI taxonomy): domain Eukaryota; kingdom Metazoa; phylum Arthropoda; class Insecta; order Lepidoptera; family Notodontidae; genus Pheosia; species Pheosia gnoma. Next base: position 5,114,380 of record FR989918.1, on the reverse strand, counting down.
AGGCCACATTTCCGCGGTAAATTAATATAAAATTTAACCTCCAATTTATATGCACGCCAGTGTACAGCAGCTTGTTATGGTGAACAGTTGTAAAGTGACAATTTACGACAAGTGGCAAATACCAGCTACACTGGGAGAAGTGAAAATGGGTGCCCCATGCAATATTACTTTTTTTAAGTACTCAGTTGTGTGTTTATTAAAATAATATAGGTCTCGGCGACCTGCTTACTAACTTGGTAAACAATACTTTTTAATTAAGAAATTATATTGGGTTTATATGGTACTAGCTGTCCCGGCGAACTTCCTACCGCCTCAGAATCAAATGTATGAGAAAATGAATTTATTGGTATTCTATGAAAAATTTAAACAAATCTATCCCACTAAAAACATACATTTTACCGGGATAAAAAGTAGCCTATGTGCTAATCCAGACTATAATCTATGTCTGTGCCAAATTTCATCCAGATCCGTTCAGCCGTTCTGGCGTGAAAGAGTAACAAACATCCGTCCATCCATCTATCCATCCATCCAAACTGATTTTTTGCTAGGTATAATACATCTGGAAATGTTTTTTGACAGTTAATATTTTTTTTTTTATTACATTGTAGGCATGTATTTGATCTCGATATCACCTGATGGTGAGTGACGATGAGATCTACGATGGAGCATACTTGCCTAGGTAGGAAGGCGGCAGTAGATCGAGACGCTACATTCACTAGGCACATGCAGCGCAGCTGATCTGACCCGCCATCCATGAATGGCAGCAACGAACATCATGCCGGAACACGGCTAGGCCGCTTGGCGACATGGCTTTGTTCAGTGGGTGGTGACTAGCCACGGCCGAAGCCTACCTAAATATACAAATCTTGTGGTTTCCCAAATTATTTGACAACAAATAAAAATACTAAAATTTGGCCTCCTTCCTCCTCCTTCCTGTGTGCGTTGTTATTATAATAATAATATTGACAGATGGATACGCCAACCGTACGGTCCCAAACTAAGCAACTATTATGGGTACCGTACAATGGGCTGAGAGCAAACTCAGTATATAACACTTATAACACAGATATTTATGACTCGGGTACAAACATTCGTGATCACCTCTGTCAGCATGTTTGCACATAAATTATATTTCCTCTCTGACGTCGTACTAATAATGAATAGAGCAGCACTCATTGTTAAGTATATGAACATGAATATCTGAACGAACAGAAGGAAATACGCAGGAAATTGAAAACGTTGAATACAAAGCAATCGCCGATCGTGCAATGGCGCTAAGATTCTTTTTCTCTACACAATTTGCATACAAATATGATTGTTGGAATTTTAATAGATTATTTATTCGTATTTTGCATATATATTTGCTGTTTTTTCATTAGCTGCGCACTGACTGAACGTGCAGCCTCGCTCAGTTGGTAGAAAGCTCGTTCGAGGAAAACCTTTGTGCTTTGTCGCTCGGGCGCTATCACCTTTCATTGGGCTCTATGGTTTCCATGCAAGCCTCTCAAGGCTGCACGCTCAATCATGATACAGTTTTGTGCTTGAATTGTTGTAGAAAATTGCTTGAATGTTGAACCTTATTGATGCCAAGTTTCAGCGAAATCCGCGCAATGGATTTTATGATGCAGTTTTTTGCTATCATGGGAATCTATACATTTCTCGGCATACAAAACTATATCTGTGCCAAATTTCATCCGGATCCGTTCAGCCGTTCTGGCGTGATTGAGTAACAAACATCCATCCATCCAAACTTTCACATTTATAATATTAGTGGGATTAAAAAGTTCCAACGTTTCTCAAACATTTTAAAATTAAATCTCGTGTCATTCACCTCACACAGACCGCTCATTATTCATCACAATACTACATATCGCATTCCTTTGTTCACTAATGATCCCAACGATTCCTCTGATTGTTCGTAGTCTTAATGAGGACGTGTGGCGTTAGACTTTAGCAATGTCATGTCTACGTGTGTAGTGATATATATATATTTAAATTTCATTGGATTCGTGTAAGGTGGCTACCGATGCCCATAACAATGTACTGCCTAAAAATGTATAAGATCTTTTTAAATAGAGCAGCCATGGAGTTTCTTGCCTGTTCTTCTTCATAGGAACGCCATTTCGAACCCGTAAAGTTGTAGTATTATTAGCATTTTGTGACATGTTTTGTGGTTTTAAACTGTCTCTTGAAAGAATAGTGTGTTTTTAGCCTTTGTAGATATAAAAAATAGTTACCGCCATACAAACGATAATCTAGATTTTTTTTTCTTCTATTGATTTCTTATATTTACGCGAATACTACACATTGAAATAAAACTAATTTTACAGATTTAATTGCTTTTAATTTATATTTTTTTACGTTTCCAACGTTTGGGTTGCTTTAAAACAACCATAGTCACGGGAGGACTAAGGTGTTTGGCGCCCTAGTGTCATAGTTTGAACTGGGGTACCCTCATATTGAGTTGTTATTTGCGTAACCATGGTTGCTGCAAAGCAACCGAAACGCCGGCAACGTAAAAAAAACATAAAATAAACGCGATAAAATCCATAGAAGTAGTTTTATTTCAATTTTGTCGCCTGTTTAAGTAAAATAAAATAGACACAATTATTCACACTGATTGAAAGATATACTTAAAGACAAAGTCATTAGTTTTCAGCCACAATTTGTTAATTAAGAACTAGTTACATGGCAAAGTAAAGCTCTATAAATCCCTAATCAACGCTGCGCGCTAATAAATCTCTGGAGTGGGCGATTTAACAAAGTTTGAGTACCGCTGGCGACTTAATAATTGCACAAGTTTAATACTACTGGCTTATGGAGGGGCTATTATGTCGGCAACTGTTCTGTAATCTAGTTTGATAGTCTTACACCACACGATTACTAGGATGAATTTAATAGGGGATATCTACATATTATCATATATGTATGAAATACATCTTTGATCATATACAAGATTAACAATACATTTATGAAACTACCGGCAATTATGACAAAATGTAATTAGTCTAAATTACATTTACAATATAAATATAGAGTCATTGATCTATATCTTAGATATATTATCGCCCTAATTGAATAGCCATGTACAAACTGACCACGCAGCCTCGCGAGCTCAATCAAAACATGGCTCGCACGAGGCATACATTCACACCTCGCCCGAGCATTGCCATCAGCCATTTTCCTTGATATGAACCCGATTGTTTATGTTATTTATACATTCACATTGTAATACTCAAACATGTCTTTTATATAAATATCCCATCTGATAATATGGCTTTAAAACCTAGTTACTCCACCCGCATTTGTAGTACAATATCATCACAAACAGCAAAAAGCACAAGCATTTGTTGTACTGTAGGTTTTAATATTTAAAAAGTTGAGTCCATAAAAGAGCAGACAAACTTCTGTGAGCCAAAATAAAACTTTATGATCAACAAACGAGGGATTCTAGTTATGTCTGTAGTTTGTTTTATAAAATAGAAAAGCGTATGAAAAGTAAGTACTTAGTAGTACGAAAGATTTGGACTATATTTATAACTAGCTGTTGCCCGCGACTTCGTCCGCGTGGTATTTAACAAAGACAACCGTTGACAACAGCAGGCTCGCCCATTCTGAGCCCGCGGGACGCATTGCAGGTTGTTGCTATCAAACTTAATCAGTCGCTGCGCTGCAACATTGGTTTTAATTTTTTTTCGTGAGATCGTATTTTTTTTTCTAAAATAAAAGTAGCCTAAGTTACTCCTTGTTACATCAGCTATCTGCCAGTAAAAGTCCCGTCAAAATCGGTCCAGCCATTTCAGAGATTAGCCGGAAAAAACAGACAGACAGACAGACAGACAGACAGACAGACGGACAGACAGACAAAAATTGTAAAAAACGTTGTTTCGGTATAGGTAACGTGTATACATCCAAATGCACTTAGTAAAAAGCGGTTATTTTAATAATACAAACAGACACTCCAATTTTATTTATATGTATAGATATTCAAAAATCTATTGACCACCACAGCCGTAGAAATAATTTACCGTCTACTGAATGACTGATCGAGTACGCTTACAACTGCCTCTGCTCGCTCAGTCAGTACATGGCTCACCCGAGGCAACGCCGTTTTTTGAATAGCTTACGTTTAAGCTAATTCTTAGGGTCACATTATCGTACGATAAAACGTTTTTTTGGGCTCGATATCGGTATCGACAAAAACATGTCACGTGACCAGCGATATATATTGTTACACGATAACAAACTTAATCAGTCAATACATAAGGTTGTGAATATTTTCAAATTACGAAACGACTGGATATAGGGATTTAGCCGAGAATAATCGTTTACATTAAATCTCCAATATTGTCTTCGAATCTTATATGATGAGATATCAGACCCTTAAAATCGCACTAAACCCAAAACTTGCAAAATTCCCAAACTTTAGTAGGTACTTGAAGTCAAAATAGAACCCTGTATCCCAAAAATTTCACAACACAGTACCAATCACTGGAAACACTTCTCCGAAAATAGAGCCGTATTACTTTATGTTTCGAATTCAAATTAGAGCGTAACAGTGACAATGTTTGACACTGTTTTGCGTTCTCAGCCGTACATAGATTCGTGCATATAACACATATTATGTTATGTAGGTATCTTGTTTGTCTGACCCAAGGCCCGGATTAGGTGACCTCCGTCCTAAACTTTGCTAATTAAGAGTACCCCCAACCACTCAGTGTCTGTTAATTAATACTACATACGTACAATATATTGCTAAACTTGTTTTGGCGTGTGTTCGCCGGTCTAAAGTTTCGGATTAATTAATGGGGCCTTTTTTGAATGGGCTAAAGTTTGGGGCAAGGTTGGAATATAATCTGGGCAGCAAAATGTTGAAAACGTATACTTGGATTTCATTTATGGTTTCAAGTTACTACCTTTTTAGACGAGGCTAATGACAGATGACAACACTCGTGTGAGGCTGCCTCGCGAGGCCACGCAGTCGGTCTGAACATGGCCTACGATACATCTTCTTTGCATATCGTTGTTGGTTTATAGATATCATTCGACGTTGACGTGTTACTATCTGTTTACAGCATGACTCAGAAAAGGCATCCGTGATCAATATGTGAAATGAGAATTTCGATACAAAAGTAGACTTATTAAAATAAATTTTGCTCTTAACAAATTGTCTACTTCACTTATCGACTACTAGCGGCGCCCTGCGGTGTTACCCGCGAAAAAAAATCATGTCGATCTTTGCGCTATGAAAAATTGAAACAAATCTATCCCACGGGAACCATACATTTTATCGGGATAAAAGGTAGCCTATGTACTATTCCAGACTATAATCTATCTCTGTGCCAAATTTCATCCAGATCCGTTCAGCCGTTCTAGCGTGTTTGAGAAACAAACATCCATCCATCCATCCATCCAAACGTTCACATTTATAATATTATATATAGTATAGTATAGATTACAATGTCGATAAGTAAAGTACTATGCTAAGGAAGCATAGCTTTAAGGCATAGTATGCCCTTTCTGTATCAACCTGTATAAACTACTCAATATCAACACAGCAAACACCAACTTTTTGCCGAATCAATTTACCTCCATCTTCCAATTGCGTACGGTACCAGCGTACGGCTCGCAAGAAATTTCCCATAGGAAATAAGCTAAGTTTGAACTACCGAATTGAGTTCCGAGTACAGAGCAAATAACAGGAGGTAGAGGCTTTTTGAAGGTCGCTAGGTACGCAGACCTCTTGTTGTCGGGTATGAGTTTACTGGGAATATTTGTGATTTTTTTCGTGGTACGGACGTTGGTAAATAGAGCGTATTAGACTGTAAATATATTTATTAATGTGTTGGTAGAAGGTTACAAAATGTAGATATAGAATTTTTATTAGATATATAACGGTGAAGGAAAACATCGTGAGGAAACCTGCATGTCTGAGAGAACCCCTCGAAAGGTGTGTGAAGTCTGCCAACCCGCACTTGGCCAGCGTGGTGGACTATGGCCTCAACCCCCCTCGCATTGAGGGGAGGCCCGTGCCCAGCAGTGGGACATAAAAAAAGGGCTGGAATTATTAGATATATTTGCAGAGTTAACAGATTTTCATTGCTTTAACGCCATTGCCAGAAATGTGTTTGTTTCTAAAGAAAACTAAAAAATAATATTTTTACTAGTTTTAGTTTACCTACAATGTGTCCAGTCGTTGTTGCTATCAATTTCATAGATAAATAGATATTTCTTAGAGTATTTCGTTTATTTTATGTGTTTCCGTCGGGAACGTAAAAACATGAAATAAACGAGATAAAATCTTTTAAATTAGTTTTATTTCAATTCATAGATACCAACATTATTCGGCGGTATAGTGAAGTGATATCAATGGTCCACTTTGTGTGGAGCCATATCCTACACTACTTACGGGCCATGGTCGCTATTCTAGAACCCTTCAAACTGTCAAATTGGTGGAATAACAAAATCCGTATCGGATTCTTTGCGAGCAGAGAGAAAAAAATATTCGTTGCCAACGAAATTCCTTTTCTGTGCAAAATAAAACAAAACACGCACGCAATTTTTGCACGCAATTTTTGCACGAAAACCCCCGAAGAATTTTGTCTTCTTAAAAACGCAATAATTCCAGGTGTTTATGATTTTCGAAGCACGCCCCAAAGGCGTCTTAGAGGGATATCATTTGAGGAATTTACCCTTTGAACCTCCTTCGGTACTACTATAGAGGCATCAAAGGTGACAATCGGTCCTTTAACTTTTACAGCCCTTTTAGGGATCAAATTTTCATTATGGAAGAATTTGCGCGCGAAGTTTTGAGGTATCCGATCTCTGTGGGTGTTTACTGTTGTAAAATGTTGTTTGGTGTTTGAAAAGTTTACGGTTTGTTGTTTGCAATCAATTTCTGATTGTTTAAATTTTATATGTGAAAGTTTAAATGAATGTTGTTAGTTTAGTGTCATCGGTTACTTAAAAATCACTATGTATTAAAAACACATTTTTAGCTATCACTAATTATGCCTTATTAATATTATCTTACCTGCAATGTTTCCGTGAATACCGTTGACAGATCTGCAACAAACGAGGGTAAATTGTTATTCGATCTTAGCAACTCATAGAAAATATAATTAACTAGCTTTTTCCAGCGGCTCCACCCGTGGTACCTCAATAAACCCGCCTATAACCTATATAAAGTAGCCTATGTGCTATTCCAGGTTATAATCTATCTCTGTGCCAAATTTCATCCAGATCCGTTCAGCGGTTCTGGCGTGATTGAGTAACCAAACATCCATCCATCCTAACTTTCACATTTATAATATTAGTGGAATAGAAATAAAACTAATCATAAAGATTTTATCACGTTTATATTTTTACGTTCTCGACGTTTCGGCTACTGTAAAGCGGTTTAAGCTTCGCATTTTTATAAATATTATAGAAGAAAAGAGGTTTTATGTAAAAAAAAATTGGTTTACAATTTTGTTATTACTTACCCTACATGTAGTCTTTGAGTTCCCTTACATATAGCCTGTGACTTACCCTAAATACAGTCTGACTTACTCTACATATAGCCTGTAACTTAACCCTTAATAGCCTAGAGTTTCAATTTTGATACCAATCTTTTAAACCGAATGTTCACATTACTATTAGTTTTTTTTTATAGGTTGGCTGTACGTATTTTACTGTTGTATAATATTCTTTCCAACGAAATTAAAAAAAAAATCAAATGTCATTATTATTAAACACAGTAACATTAAACACAGTAATATTAAAAATAAATCACTTTCGTAAATCAGGCTACTAAGGGTTAACTTACATATAGTCTGTGACCTACCCTACATATAGCCTGTGACTTAGTGAACATATAGTCTGTGACTTACCCCACATATAGTCTGTGACTTACCCCACATATAGTCTGTGACTTACCCCACATAAAGTCTGTGACATATAGCCTGTGACTTACCCTACATATAGAAAAACAAACACACATTTTCTTTATTAAAATATTCCCCAGTTTGCGGATATTTTTCTTTGTCCAACGCATAGTGCTAAGTGGAGTTCCGTGTAGTGAGAAATGCATTCAGCTGAATTTATTACGTTTGTTCCCTGAAAGCTATTTGTGCAGGTAACCGCAATAAATACAGATTATAAGATGTTTCGCATCCAGTTCTAGCTTTATCTATTCTAATAGTATAAAGTGATAATGGTGTTGACTCTGTGCAGCATTCTCTAAATCTAAATTGCACTAAATTAGAGATAAAATTGCTATATAAATTTTAGAGTTACCGTGTGCGACTTACGTCTAAAATTCACTGATTTGAATCATTGAATAATATTCACTAAAATTAGTGGAATAGGGTTATATTGTATGTGGGGATACAAAAATGTATTTGATACATTTATCTTACTATTACTGCAATTTAGATTTAGAGAATGCTCCGTGAATCGACTCCAAAGACGATTGTTCGTTTGTGTGTATGTATTTAGAAGTATCCAGCACGTCAAGTGCGAGTTAACCGTATACTTTATAGTCTACCGTATTTAGACATTTCGTGTGGAGAATTGAAAAGAGTCTCTAGCGGACGGTATTTAAAACTTTCAATTCTCCATACAAAATGTCTAAATACGGTATACTATATAGTATACGGTTAGCTTACGAATAATCTCGCACTCAACGTGCTGATATACGTATAGCACGTATGCCTTCTAGTAACACAGTTTTAGTAATAAATTTTAACAGGCTTTGCTATGATTTATTTTCAATGGCTTCCGTAGGGAGGGGTGTTTTATTTATTATCTAACCTCCAATGTGTCTACAAGACGCCTCAATACGTCCCGCCAAGTTATATACGGCTGTTGATCACACCGTAGCGTAACACACATTACAAACGAACTGTTTGGATTTATAAAACAAAAATATTGACAGCCGAGTTCTTCTTCTTCTCTCTTTACGAAATGAAATGCGATAAAATAAAATGGATATGAATATGGCCTCACCCTCAACTTAGCGGGTATTTTGCCAATGTCAAGTAATTAATAGCAATATGCCAATGTCAAGTATTTAATAGCAATAACGCATCCAATAAATACACATTATAAATAAAATAATGGATGTGACATGATGATATGAAAATGGCGTGTCGACAGCCGAGTTGATCCAACGCTAATTTCGAACTCTGCTTGTTTTTGAATCTCTATAAGGGCTCTTTTGTAAGAAAAAAAAAGCAATGACTATTCAACTAGTACTCAGTCGACAACCTCTAGCTAATGGTCTGGACGTTTTATCAAAACTAAAACTTAACCCTTATTAGCCTAGAGTTTCAATTTTGATACCAATCTCTTAAACCGAATGTTCACATTACTATTAGTTTTTTTTATAGGTTGGCTGTACGTATTTTACTGTTGTATAATATTCTTTCCAACGAAATAAAAAAAAAAAAAACAAATGTCATTATTATTAAACACAGTAACATTAAACACAGTAATATTAAAATATTAAAGTGGGTGTGATACACGGAATTCTTTATTTTGAAAGTAAAACATAAATTTTCTTCGAAACGTTATACAGAAGACTGCTGTTTGCTTTCAATTTTAATACCTAAGCTTTCTTATGTTCATATTGTATCTTTTATATAGCATAATGTTTACATTGTATCTTGTATCTAGCTTCTATTAAATTTACTTTTAATATACTTACTTAAGACTTGTGTGTCTTACGGGTTCTTAGTGTTAGTACTGTAGCGACCTCTTCAACCTCGCCACAAGGTACACAGATGGCGCTGCAGACGCATTCAGAACAATTGACAATTCTACATACAATCCTGAAACGCGATATGAGAGTTTTCAGAGCATCTATACTAATATATACTATACTATATTAATATTATAAATGTGAAAGTTTGGATGGATGGATGGATGGATGGATGTTTGTTACTCTTTCACTCCAGAACCGCTGAACGGATCTGGATGAAATTTGGCACAGAGATAGATTATGGTCTGGAATAGCATATAGGCTACTTTTTATCCCGGTTAAATGTATGGTTCCCGTGGGATGGATTTGTTAAAATTTTCATAGAATACCAATAAATTCATTTTCTCATACATTTGATTCTGAGGCGGTACGAAGTTCGCCGGGACAGCTAGTATATATATATATACAAGATGCCGACAATAGCCATCGGGGCATAGCGGCCAGGCATACCACCTGCCTCACTGGAAGGTCTTCCCTTTTCCGCTAAAGTACTTTTAACTAGCTACCGAAGCCTGTCTAGACGTTCCTACATTGATCTCACATACATTGTAAATAGTTGATAGAACTAGGCGATACTTGGCGGACATCCATTGTTAATCAAATGGGGGAACAGGAACCGCCCACTGACCCTCGGCTTGACAACTTTTCCAATTATAAACCAAACAAGTTGGTCGATAATTAGAGAAGCCAGTATCACTAAACTCCTCTGAGATGTTAGTCGGCCAGTCAAAGCAATAATTAGAATAAAATATCTACTAAATGCACATTTTTCATTTTTTTAATTGGCAACACAAACATTATGATAAATAATCAAAGTATTGTAACCCCGAATGTAGGTTACTGACGCACTGTCGAGCCTCACTGAGCCTTTAAAAACTTATGCCACTAACACAATATTCTATTAACGTACTGCTTCAGTAGCGTCACGACTTCCATCGCTCTCACACCACAGATCACATAAATAAGTATGACAGAGACACCATGTTCTCTTGATGACGTCACGATTACATTAGAAGTCCCCGCTTATTCTAAAGCTAGCTTATAATTACCTTAAATATTACTCTATATTTCTGATATACGCTTTACACAAACGCCCCCCAGATTACGTATCTTTTCAAGCTTAGCGAAAGAGAAGCGACAGCAATAATCTCGCAATAATTGCTTTCAAATCGCCGATTTGTGTGACGTCGCAGCGCTACGTAATACGAATTAGCAATTTAAAAGCAAATATTGCGCAATTACTGCTATCGCTAGGCTATTGCAAGTTACGTAATCAGGGCGCGGGTCACTTTTATCTTGATTAGCTAGTTACCTTTGTACGTGTAAGTTTCAAAGGCTCGGAGCCCCTTTGAAATAGGGCCATATGGGAACATTAGATTTGATTGATGACGGGACGCGTCGAGGATACACGCTAAGAAAGGCGTTTCCCGGTAGACTATGGATTACTTGGAATTTGGGTCAGATTAAATCATATCAACGACCTATGACTCTATTTTGTCAAAGTTAAATCATTTATCTCGTACTAGCTGCGCCCCGCGGTGTTACCCGCAATTAAAAAGTATGTCCTTTTTACCGGGATAAGAAGTAGCCTTTGTGCTATTCCAGACTATAATCTATATCTGTGCCGAATTTCATCCAGATCCGTTCAGCTGTTCTGGCGTGATTGAGTATCAAACACCCATCCATCCATCCAAACTTTCACATTTATAAAATTAGTGTGATTAGTGTGATAAGCCGACGGTGGCATTGTCATTTACATTTTTTTTTCTTAACTCTACTACCGGATCGGAACGCGACCTCAACTGAAAAGATCCGGCGAGAAGCTTAGCGGGCTTGTCCACACAAAATTTTTTTGGTCATCAAAAATTCATTGTCATCAAAAAAGATTAATTCGATTCTTATTCATTTTCATGTTTGTGATGTCACGACATAAAAAAACTCAATATTGCTTGCTGGATATCAGAATATAATTTTTAAGTCGTTTAAGCAATTTGTCTGTAACCTAAATTTATCGCATCAATAGTACCTATCCACTGTATAAGGAACTCTATTTTTATGTCTTAGTCTCTTTCTTAAATGGTTGGCTAGCCATTAGTTACTATAGGCCGTCTATTTTCTAGGACTCTATCGTACCAACAGTTAACGATTTTTACTATAATAGACCATTGATCTATAAAAAGAGTAGACCAATAAAAAAAAAATATCAACAATTACTGGTTAATATAATCTCATTGTGTAAATTGCAATTGCGACTTGCAAATAATAACAACACACATTATTTACACATTACTGTGTATTATGAACATCTAAGCTGACGAGACGAGAGCGAGCACTTTGCGATATTGCGACGAGACGTGACTCGGGTATGCAGCTTTATCATGTAAATGGCGCTAGGTCGCAGCTATGTGGTGGTTGCTCTAAAATTGCTCGTATACAAGGCGGACTTGATAACATTGCCAATATTTAAAAATATACTGCTATATTACATTCGGATGTCTAATGTCTTTTTTTTAATTCATTCTGTAAGTCCCAGAAGGTAAGTAAAAAAAAATCTTGTACATATAGCTATTTTCTTAATGATTAAAGGTTTTGTTTTTCATTGTAATTGAGAAGATTGGGAAGGTATAAAAAGCTGATATTATGACTATAAGCAATTTCTTTTAGACAGTTAAACCTGGTAGAAATTTAACTATCAAAATAATAGCAAACTAAAATAACACAGAGACGCCCCATGCGCTAGCTTCTTTATATGTTAGTTACACCATTATATTTATATGTTAGTTACACCATTTATAACTCAAGAACGGGAGGGCCGATTTTTACGACTTTTTTCTTAAGTTTGTCTCCGCCCTGAATAGCAGAATTACTATTAAAACATGAAAAAAAAACACTAACACAATAATAATAAAGATAATTTAATATCTCACGCATTCGATTTTGAGGCGGTGCAAAGTTCACAGGAACAGCTAGTACAATCTGAACATCAAAAGCAATTGATTGCTTTTGTATGATAAGCCTACGTTATTGTTATTACAACATAGCTATATAGTTAGCAGACGTCAGTCGAGCAAGGTTAAGATCTGGCTTATGAGAAAATAACGTTCTTGGATTCAGGAATAAACATACAAAATATTCTCCTTCCTCGATCTTTATGGATGAAATGGGAGTTATATTTATTTTATCGCTGTTAATAGCCACGTACTGACTTAGCGTAAAGCTTTTGATAGGGTTTTTCATCCTTTAGTCAATATGTGTCAGTCTGCACAAGATTTTTGCATGAGAGTTCTGGGTTCAAATCCCGGTAGAGGTATACTTTGCTCGATGAGAACAACATGTTTACGACCGTGTCATGGATGTTTAATTTTTATATACAGGGTGATTCAGTAAGGGTACTAAGCTCTAAACCTGCGCTTCTTTAGCACTGACTTCACATAATCATTGAAATAATAATTATGATTTTAATGATGAAGTCCGAAGTGCAGATTCAATGCTTGTACTCGTAATACCATTTCTGAGTCAATTGTATGAGTACCTGAGCAGTGATAGCCAAGTTGGTAGAACGCTTGCCTCGGTAACGAGGATCGCGGGTTCAAACCCCGGCTCGCACCTCTGGGATTTCTGGATTTCATGTGCGAATCTCATTTTCAACCATGATTATCACTTGCTAAATGGTGAAGGAAAACATCGCGAGGTAACCTGCATGTCTGAGAGAACCCCTCGAAAGATGTGTGAAGTCCGCCAACCCGCACTGGGCCAGCGTGGTGGACTATGGCCTAATCCCGTCGCATTGAAATGAGGCCCGTGCCCAACGGTGGGACATTTAAAGGCCTGGTATTATTATGGTACCTATAACACAAGCGTCGCTTACTTTGGAACCGTACATTCGCTCGTCTGGCGATATTATAACTATTAAATAAACTACTAATTTTAAGATGATACTTACTTTCGCATTTCAGTTGATGGTACTTCATCTATGTTTTCATGGGATACTGCGCCTGTAACAAAGATAACACATCTGTAACTGTAGGTAGCATGATATCAGCTTGATGTTGTAAGTAAGTAATACGTAAGTATATACTTGCGGATATAATAATCCCACTATCCCACTAATCCCACTAATATTATAAATGTGAAAGTTTGGATGGATGAATGTTTGTTACTCAATCACGCCAGAACAGCGGAACGGATCTGGATGAAATTTGGCACAGAGATAGACTATAGTCTGGAATAGCACATAGGTTACTTTTTATCCCGGTAAAATGTATGGTTCCCGTGGGATAGATTTGTTTTAAATTTTCATAGAGCAAGGGATCGACATGATTGTTTGCATAGTTAGTGGTAGTTCAGGGGTCAGAAAATGACATAGGCTAATTTTCATTCCGGAAAAATGCACGGTTCCAATGGGATAGCATACAGGAACCGTGTTTTTTTAAACTTAACTTTTTAATCGCGGTTAACATCGCGGGGCGCAGCTAGTTCTAAATAAAACTTACAACCTATTTAGAAAGTACATAGTTTACATCGCGCCTTAAAAGATGGCGCTCAACAATTATCGACGATGCTAGTGCAAATATAGCGGTTCATCATACAAATCCGAATCGCGCAAGAGAATTTCACACGCAACGCTTATAAAAGTTTTCGAAATCAATAAGCCGGCCTATATTACATCTAGCTGCGCCACGCGGTGTTACCCTTGATTAAAAAGTATGTCCTTTTCCTCTATGTCCGTTTACAAATACACGGTTCCTGTATGCTATCCCATGGATAAATAGTAGCCTATGTGCTATTTCAGACTATAATCTATCTCTGTGCAAAATTTCATCCAGATCCGTTCAGTCGTTCTGGCGTGATTGAGTAACAAACATCCATCCATCTAAACTTTCACATTTATAATATTAGTGGGATAAAATCCCTTCAAACCCCAGATGTTGCTACAAAAACAATAATCCAATCGAGTATCCCACTATAATTATGACAGCTGAACTGTCAGAAAATATCGTGCTACCCTCGTCGGTTTTATCCAACATGTCGGTACGATCCGACGTGATCCGAGCTTAAAGTGGACAGGCAAAATTGGCCTTTGTGTGCAATAAACCTTTTATTTTTCCAAATGTTTTTGCTATGGCAGAGACTTAGACTTAGGTTGTTGAGATAAGACTATGCTGACTGCGTCGAATATTCATACGTTGAGTGGATATATTCTTTGGAACCAGGACGCCATGACGTCATCAGTGGTATGGAATTAAGAAAAGGGATGATCTTCCAGCCTGGAGGGTGGGTAGTAGTATGCCTGGCGAAGCTAGCCGCTATGCCCCCAAGGATTATTATCGGGGTCTTACATTTTTCGTTTCCGAAAACTCTGATAGCGCGTTTCAGGATCGTATGGAAAATTTTTAATTTGTTCTGATCGTCGTATGCAGCGCCATCTATGTATCGGCCCGGTGAACATGTTCCTTGTAGCGGGGTTTTCAAGAGGTCGCTACACGAGCAATGTAAGGCGAATATTTGGTCAGAGTTTCATCGTACATTTCTTGTTTTATTATACAACACGAATCTTACGTGGGCTTACAGGGTTGCCAACTCGCAATAAAACACTAGTTTCGACGTAGTATTGACATCGTAATCCAAGTAATTCCGTACACAGCTCGTGTGTGTGTAAGCTTCGTTTGACAGTTCACGTAAACCTCCCTAATTGGTCGGGTACAGACTGACCGCGAATGCGCAAGGATAATGATAAATGACAGCGATCTCCTAAGTCAATTGCTCTTATTACCTCGCCAGGGAGATGTCTTTACCTTGCTCTGAGACCGCGAGCGGCATGGCGCAAGTCTGCGCGATCGGTCCGTACGCGACTATTGACACAAAAGACTGGTGGTAGAGTTAAGATTGTAGAGTCAAGGAAAAAACGTAAAATGACAAAAGGAAGTACTCCCGTAGGACACTCCGAACACAATGGAATCGCAATGGAATAACAAATGTAACGGAATTGTGTCTTATTGATATTCTTTTCGATATTTTTAGTACGGCAAAATAGTTTGAAAGTAGAGAAAATACGTGTTCATGTTTAAAATAAAAATACGAGTACCCACCTAAAATAAGGTAAGCCAATGTGAGTGATTGATAGGGATAAAGTTATATAGTATTTTCAGCGAGAAATATTTTTTCTCGAGCAATCAATCAGCGAGACAAGCAATTTATATTGTATCATGTGCAAAATTTTCATAAAATAATGTTACAAATATATTAAAATACATTTTTCCAGAACGATAGAAAAATCAACCAATGTAACCGCTTCGAAACCGCGACAATTTCATATAACTTTATAATGAACGAATCCCATTGGTCAATTTAGTTTCGCTGCCCGCTCCAATTACTGGCACCCCACTCCCAGCTGAGAACGTAATCTCATCGTAGACCCTCGTAGCGCCGTAGCATCTTCGTAGCATTTTCGTAGACGCTGCGTAGCTGTTATATCTTTAAAAAGGTATTTTATGAAAAGTTTGCGGAAGCAAGAATTCCCTTTTGATGTTGAATTCTTAAGTAGATTTTTGTGTAAGGATTTTTTGTAGAATTAACTATGAATATGCTTCGGCGGGGCGATATTTTCATACAATTAAAAAAAAGAAGGTTTTAAACCTCTATGTGATATAGAATTCACAAAGTGTGTGTGTATCTGCCTATACCGGGGTCCTCTTGACAAGCCAAAGAAACAAGGAAATATTTTTTCACTTCAACGTCAAAAAATCGTCATTAAAATTTATTAACTTTTTCTACATCACCTCTTCTATTTGGAGATGGTTCCCGGATATCGTAGCCCCGGGAAATCCCAAAACACAAATTCTTGAAGATGTTCATCTTGCTGTAAGCTTTTCCATGCAGAGATTTTATTAAAATCCGCCTTGTGGATTTTGAGAGACAGTTCCGGGTAGTACCGGGTAGATTTAAAAAAAATACACAAACAACTAAACAGCGAAACCCCAAAATCATTCACTCACTCACAGTGACGTCATTCCTGAAGGCACAACATGCAGCAATTATTCTCCGCACTAAAATTCATTAGCAGATTGGTAACATATAAATAATTTAACGTTGGATCTAATACATTAGACTGTATAAGGCCGCTTGAATTATGTATCAGTGTGGTGCAATTTGTGAGAGCCTAATGTTTTGTATTGCTCTTTGTGAGAATTCGTATGTAGAGTGACTAGCTGCGCCCCGCGGTGTTACCCGCGATTAAAAAGTATGTGCGATGCCTCTGTCATTTTCTAACCCCTAAACTACCACTACCTATGCAAAAAATCCTGTCGATCTCTGATGCTCTATGAAAAATTAAAACAAATCTATCCCACGGTAACCATAAATTCAACCGGGATAAAAAGTAGCCTATGTGCTATTCCACACTATAATCTATCTCTGTGCCAAATTTCATCCAGATCCGTTCAACCGTTCTGGCGTGATTGAGTAATAAACATCCATCCATTCATCCAAACTTTCACATTCATAATATTAGCGGGATGGGATTATTTACGGAGATCGCACCCAATCCACGGTACGTTACCCAAACGTTGCATCGTTTGGGACCGTACCGTGTTAGTCTGTCGATATTTGTTTATTTATTATCCCCGCTTGCCGCTCATAGATTGTTACCCACGAAACATCGTCTCGCCTCGACTTTTATATACGATGAATTGTAGGTATGTACATTTATTCGCCGGTAAATAAAACAGGCTACATATGTGATTGCGACTGAGTAGATTTCCAGGGAATTATCCTACTGTCAATATTCATTTCTGAATATTATACTAGCTTATACCCGCGACACCGGCCGCGGTACCTTGGTGAAACATAGCCTATAGCGTTGAGCGATAATCTAACTTACTATTAGTAAGATTTTTTTAGAATCGATTCAGTAGTACCGCAGATTACGCCCTACATGCAAACTAACAAACTTTACCTACCTCTTTATGATAATAGTATAGATATACAGCGTATTTCACAAAGGGTATACTACTGTAACGACCTCTCCAACCTCGCCACAAGCTACACAGATGGCGCTGCAGACGCATTCAGAACAATCGACAGTTCTCCTTACAATCCTGAAACGCGCTATTAGAGTTTTCGGAGCACGAAACATATATACAAGATCCCGACAATAACCGTAGGAGCAAAGCGGCCGCCCTGCCAGGCATATCACCCGCCTGGCTGGAAGATCTTTCCTTTTCCGCAAAACTACCATGTGAACCTTGAACCTTGCGTCATGTCAGCCTCCAGTTCATTGTACGGTACCTTTAATACAAGCGTTGCTTTGGGACCTGGTTGATGAGTTTGTCGGCCGATTATATTATCACACTAATATTATAAATGTGAAAGTTTGGATGGATGTTTGGTACTCAATCACGCCAGAACGGTTGAACGGATCTGGATGAAATTTGGCACAGAGATAGATTATAGTCTCGAATAGCACATAGGTAAAAAGGACATAGTTTTTAAACGCGGGGCGCATAATTAATATCGCCACTTTGATCTATCCCGGTACTTAGAAAACTTTGTGAAACAAAATCAAAAGCGCCCCATCTTACGTCAACAGACAACAATACGTTTCTACCTCGGAGAAACTTCGGTTTCCATTACAAAAGACAATCTCACTTATCACAACTCCTGTTAACACCAACTTCGTCATTATCAAACTTGTTAACAGCCTAGCGCCCTCTGCTGGGATATTGTTCGCGTGAAACAATTTGAAAGAATTTTCAACTTTGATTTTCTTCAAGCGGACGTTTTTAAAGTTTGGGAAATTTTAATAATAATACCAGCCCTTTTAATGTCCCATTGATGTGAGGCTCGTGCCCAACAGGGCACGAGACTCACATCAATGCGAGGGAGATTAGGCCATAGTCCACCACGATGGCCCAGTGCGGGTTGGCAAACTCCACACGTCTTTCGAGGGCTTCTCTCAGACATGCAGGTTTGCTCACGATGTTTTCCTTCACCGTTTAGCAAGTGATAATCATGGTTGAAAATGAGATTCGCGCATGAAATCTAGAAATCCCAGAGGTGCGAGCCGGGGTTTGAACCTGCGATCCTCATTACCGAAGCAAACGTTCTACCAACTTGGCTATCACTGCTTGGGACATTTTAATAGCTCTACATTATCGTCAATAGTCTTATGGATATTGGTGATGCCTTTGTAGCCGAGAGGTTCTGGGTTCGATTATTGAATAGGAGTGTGCCCGGTATAATGGCAATAGGCTGCCCCCCAGAATTAATCAAATACCATCGATGAATTGTGGGTGCACTCCAGTGGACCTCTGCCTACCCTTCGGGGATTACCGGCGTGATGGTGCATATAATTTAGGATTTACTAGCTGTCCCGGCGAACTTCGTAACGCCTCAGAATCAGATGTATTTTTGTGATTTTTTTCCTATATTTTAATAGTCGTTCTGCTGTTCGGGACGGAGACAAATAAAAAAAAAATAAGATAAAAAAATCATCCACTCGTTCTTGAGTTATAAATATAGTGCCTATATAGAAGCCAAAATATATATATAGAAGTATCTGTCCTATAATCGATAATATATTACTTAATCTGGCTCTCTCTGAAGGCATTTATCAACCGAAATGTTCATTAAGCAGATACTAATTCTAGAGACGATAAAGGCCAACTAATATATCTATATTAAGCAAGGAATTAGGCAAATGCAATGGGATTTAGCAGCCAAATCTCTAAGCTACAGCTGTGCAGGTGAATAGTGATGTCGCATTTCAAATACGGAATCAAGGGCTCTACCTAATCAACTGAAAGTCAAGATACACCGTCAGCTAACGTATTCCCCTATATCTTTGTCCCTCTCGAGCGAAAGATCAGCAGGTATTACTTGCCCTTGAATTTACTGAGTGAAAAAAATTATTATAATTCGAAATATATTTTACGTAGAGCCAAGAAGCATCTCTCTCGTAGGCCGATAACGTATCTACCAAAAGATTAACAATTTATACAATATCGCGATAATTGTTCACATATCGCAAATTCGTGTTACATAGCGCTGCAGTAAAATAATGATTTTTTTTAACTTATACACTATTTTAACTTTTGTTTACAGCTTTGCGCTCATACATTATTTATCAAAGGTGGACAGCCCTATTTGTAATATCTGCATAATACGTATATGAGGACATAACATAACCCTAAAGGTATTTGTGTCGGAATATCTTAACAGATGCTGGAACATTCTAATTATGTGATAGATATGTTATTTCTGATAAGTATAAAAAATCAAACCTAAAACACGCACTTGACATTCGGTGGCGACTGCCCAACCGTTCTCGCATCAAATGGGAGTGTTCCCAGTAATATGACAACAGGCTAGTACTTATTAAATTGGGACGAAACGATCGGTGAAATGTGGGTGCACTACTTTACAGCCCTTCGAGAATTACTAACGAGGTATCGTGTATTTCTCCAATTATTGCAAACCTTAATATTGCCATTTAAGATTGTCGACCTCCGGTCTCGGGGGGAGTACTGTAGCGACCTCTTCAACCTCGCCACAAGATACACAGATGGCGCTGCCGATGACATTCAGAACAAATGACGATTCTCCATACAGTACTGAAACGCGCTATGAGAGTTTTCGGAGCATGTAACATATATACGTAAACCCGACAATAAACGTCCGGGTATAGCGTTCGCATATACATTCCATCATTAGCCCTGCTTGCAGTGACCTTAATGTACTCTTCTTTATGCTTGCTCTATGATCTCTATCTACTAACCTATTCCAAAAAAAAAGTTAGTTCCTATATATACATGAACTCCTTTCATTATGAGACTTCTTTCCTTTATACCGCACTTTTGATGTCCTACTCATCCTTTTCAGATTACAGCATAATGTGCCTTAATTCAATAGATAAAAACAACTTTATCGCCTGTTTGTCCTCTCCTGTCTACATCACAAGCCATAAAAATGTTTGGTTAGTATATTTATTAGGCGTCGTATAATCTGGGCAGGAATTTTGAAAGGAATTCAGGATGTTTTTTTTTTTGAGGCAAATATCGGCAGACTCGTAACAGACTTTTGGCTACAGATTTTGTAGATTTCTGAGACCTTTTTTCAGGGACATTGGATTAAGTTAATGAGAGGGTTATTACTTTAGTTATTTCTCAATTTGTCATTATACTCTTGAATTAACAGCTTAAACCCTACGAAGCTACTAAAGCAGAAAACAACATAGATTCCTTCCAAAGATGATACGCGAGGCCATTGAAAGTAAAAAACATCCTAATTTCAATAGGGAAGATAGCTGGGTGCTACCACCGACTTGGGATCCAGAAACTAATATCATTAAATCCAAAACCAAGCGCACCACTACAAGACCTTAAGACACTGTGAGCACTTTCTGCGTAGATCTTTTTTTTTTTTTTTTATTACATCATAGGCAAGTATTTGATCTCGATCTCACCTGATGGTAAGTGACGATGAGATCTACGATGGAGCATACTTGCCTAGGTAGGAAGGCGGCAGTAGATAGAGACGCTACATTCACTAGGCACATGCAGCGCAACTGATCTGACCCGCCATCCATGAATGGCAGCACCGAACATCATGCCGGGACACGGTTAGGCCGCTTGGCGACATGGCTTTGTTCAGTGGGTGGTGACTAGCCACGGCCGAAGCCTACCACCAGTAGAGTTGTCACCTGGTTGGCACCACCCAGGGTCACGTGTAGGGTATCTCGAGGGTACTTAATTCTCCTACGGACGAAGGTGACTCGACCCCAAATCATGTGTATTTATTGAATACTTTATTGATATATCAGAGTCTTAGTGGGACGACTTAGTTCCGCTGCCTACGCTGTTAGGAAAATTCGGCAACTAACCGATGTGAACACCGCAAGAATAGTTTATTTCAGCTACTTCCATAGTGTTATGTCCTATGGAATACTATTGTGGGGGAGAGCAGCTGACATAGAATCGGTTTTCATTTTACAAAAGCGGGCTATTAGGGCCATCTATAATTTGGGCAGTCGCGAATCCCTAAGAGAATTATTTAAGGAAACTAATATTTTGACAGTACCATGCCAATATATTTATGAAAACATTATGTATGTTAGGAAAAATTTATTTCTCTTTAAAAGGCTCGGTGATCAACATCGTTATAATACAAGAAATAGAAACAAATTAGATCAACCACACTTTCGACTAGCAAGGATTCACACATCTTTCATGGGGTATTGTGTTAAATTTTATAATAAAATACACTCTGACATTACCGAACTTAGTGAAAATAAATTCAAAGCGTGCATAAAACGTACGCTATGTAAGAAGGCATACTATACACTAGATGCTTATCTTAAGGATAAAAATGCTTGGTTGGATGCTGGTCCGGCTCCTCAGGAATATAAATGACCTTGTTTGAGCGGACTATTAAGATTTTGTATTTCTCTTCTTCCTTCTTATTTTCATTTACATAAGTAATTTGTAAATGTGGGAACCATGTAGCCATTAACTGTAATTTTATACTTAGTTAGTACTTTTTGTTTTTTTTTTTGACCTGCTGCTAAAGTTTGATTAGCCGTTCCTACATTGTTCTCACATACCTATAACAATGTATTGCTCAAAAATGTAAAAGATCTATTTTAAAAAAACAGCAACCATGGAGTTTCTTGCCCGTTCTTCTCCATAGGAACGGCATTCCGAACGGGTGGTAAAGCAGTAGCATAATATTTTTGTAACTTGACGATTCATAAGTACTGTACAATAATGGTCTACGTGAATAAAAAATATTCTGATTCTGATTCTGATTCTGATA
The DNA here is from genome assembly GCA_905404115.1 of Pheosia gnoma. Classification (NCBI taxonomy): domain Eukaryota; kingdom Metazoa; phylum Arthropoda; class Insecta; order Lepidoptera; family Notodontidae; genus Pheosia; species Pheosia gnoma. The sequence goes on along the minus strand of FR989918.1, from coordinate 5,091,828 downwards.
TATTTATATATCATCATATTTACTTGACAATGGCAAAATACCCGCTAAGTTGTGGTTGAGGCCATATTCATATCCATTTTATTTCATCGCATCTCATTTCGTAAAGAAAGAAGAGAAAAACTTACTAAATTGAACCTAGAATCCACAATACCTAAAGACCATTTCCGTTGGTTATACAAAAGATGCAAGCCATTAGCCAAAACTGCGGGCTCACAGTTAAATCTGGCTCTCGTAGACGTAAGCCTTGAATTTATTGTGCTAAAGCCTTGGTGTGCACATTGCTTTTTGTGCGGAGTTTTTACAATGGAGTTTTGTATTGTATTACACTGTAATGAATACTGTATAATTTTAATGTCGGCTTAGAATAGCTTTATTCCCGGCGTTTGTGTTATTATCAAGCAAACGATTAAACATATGCATCACTAGCTGCGTCCGGCGGTGTTACCCGCGTTTAAAAAGTATGCAAAATTAAAACAAATCTATCCCACGGGAACCATACATTTTACCGGGATAAAAAGTAACTTATGTGCTATTCCAGACTATAATCTATCTCTGTGCCAAATTTCATCCAGATTCGTTCAGCCGTTATGGCGTGATTGAGTAACAAACATCCATCCATCCATCTATCCGTCCATCCGAACTTTCACATTTATAATATTAGTAAAGTATAGATAAGTATTATTTACGGGGATTGCCCCCAGTCGATAGTACGGTACCTATAGTACAAGCGTTATTCCTTAGTATGAATGTTTTCGTCTGGCAATACTATACCTATTATATAAAAAAAATCAAATAAGTTTTATAATAAAATTTAAGTATTTGCTAAAATTACTAAATACAATTTAAATAAAAATAAATAAATAAAAATTGGTTTATTGGTGAAACAGCTACGCAGGCAACATAATTAAAAATTTGTTGGGAATATTTTTTTTAAATCGATAATATCGAAATTCCGATTTCACATGATGATTACAAATGCGCCAAAGGTTCAAAGCTTAGTAAAGCATTTCTGAATCCATGTCAGAGGACCTGACAGGGTGCGGCGAGACGTCACAGCCAGGTGATCTATAGCATTGCGATGCAGCAAATGCTGTACCATATTCAGCCGTGGAGAGAGGAATGACGCATTCATAAATCATGATTTACATCACAGGGCGTATTACGAACTAGGGATGAGATATACTTCAATACCAAGGTTTCCAGGTATTTAGAAAACCTATTATTTTTAAATACACGTAATTAAAAATACTAGGGTCAAAAACCAGTTATTAAAGCAGTGATAGCAAAGTTGATAGAACGCTTGCCTCGGTAACGAGGATCACAGGTGCAAACCCCGGCTCCCACCTCTGGGATTTCTGGATTTCATGTGCGAATCTCAATTTCAACCATGATTATCACTTGCTAAACGGTGAAGGAAAACATCGCGAGGAAACCGGCATGTCTGAGAGAACCCCTCAAAAGACGTGTGAAGTCTGCCAACCCGCACTGGGCCAGCGTGGTGGACTATGGCCTAATCCCACTCGCATTAAGGCGATGCCCGTGCCCAACAGTGGGACATTAAAAGGGCTGGTATTATTATTCAGCCGTGGAGAGAGGAATGATGCATTCATAAATCATGATATACATCACGGGGCGTATTACGAACTAGGGATGAGATATACTTCAACACCAGGACTTCCAAGTATTTACGAATCCTAGTATTTTGAAATACACGTATTTAAAAATACTAGGGTACATTTAGATACATAGTATTTATATTATACCTAGTATTTTTAATTACACGTATTAAAATACTAGGTACGAAAACCAGTTATTTAAAAAATTGGAAAGTATTCGGCAGCTTACGACCCAACCGACTGAGTCACACGTGCCTAAGTAAAACATACGTTTCTATAACTAACACAACTTATAGAAATGTGTGTCCTCCCGTGACCATGGTTGCTGTAAAGCAGCCGAAACGTCGGGAACGTAAAAACGAAAAATAAATGCGATAAAATCCTTAAAAAAAATAGTTTTATTTTAACACAACTTTATTTGATACTAGCTGTTGCCCGCGACTTCGTCCGCGTGGTATTTAACAAAGACAACCGTTGACAACAGCCTGCTCGCCAATTCTGAGCCCGCGGGACCCATTGCAGGTTATTGCTATCAAACTTAATCAGGGGCTGCGCTGCAAAATTGATTTTATTTTTTTTTCGAGAAATCCTATTTTTTTTTTCTAAATAAAAGTAGCCTAAGTTACTCCTTGTTACATCAGCTATCTGCCAGTGAAAGTCCCGTCAAAATCGGTCCGGCCATTTCAGAGATTAGCCGGAACAAACAGACAGACAGACAGACAGACAGACAGACAGACAGACAGACAGACAGACAGACAGACGGACAGACAGACAGACAGACAAAAATTGTAAAAAATGTTGTTTCGGTATAGGTAACGTGTATACATCCAAATGCAATTAGTAAAAAGCTGTTATTTTAATATTACAAACAGACACTCCAATTTTATTTATATGTATAGATGTATAGAGAGATAGACAGATTAAAATCGCCGATATAAAAACAAAGTTTGAAAAATCAAAAATAATATCTGTTTATTCGTGTTCAAATGATTATTGATTAATGGCGTCGGGGACTGCTAGTTAATTACCTTATTTTATTTACAGCGCGGTCTCCAACACATTTTAAGTATTCCGGGGAAAAGTTTCCAATTTCAGAAACAAATTCTGTATGGGAGCAACGATACTACGGGCAGACACACATACTGTGAACTCCTTCAATAAATCAGATACTTTTCTGTATATATATATATATATATATACAGAAAAGATAAAAACGATGTAAAATAAATAAATATATATATATATATATATATTTATTTATTTTACATCGTTTTTTTGAGGTTAGATTTTGATATTACATTATTTGTCTATTTTCTTCTTTCTTTACGAAATGAGATGCGATGAAATAAAATGGATATGCAAATGGCCTCACCCACAACTTAGCGGGTATTTTGCCAATGTCAAGTAATTAATAGCAATAAGAAATTCAATAAATACACATTATAAATAAAATAATGTCATGATGAAATGAAAATGGCGTGTCTCCTCCTCTTTTTTATTATTTTCTTACATTTTTTCAGCTACGTTTTTTTTCTTATATGTCATCTATTGCCTCACTAACGAAAAAGGTTTAATACCTGCTTATTACTAATGAGCCCTTAACACATACAGACTGACAGGCATAGGTCTAACACTTATAACACCACGAGTGCGTCGGACGTTCAAAATACACAGTTTAATCTAACTAACTGAGATTAGTCGCCTCCGATTGGTCGGCAGCCAGTTGCGACCACCCAAACCCGGATTAGTGCAGTTCAACATAAATTCCCGGATTAAGTTAGTTCGTAACTTTATGTCAATATTGATTTGGGTAATGTATCGTTGAAATATGATCTAATAGTTCACTGTACATATAATAGCTAAGTCTTAGTATCTACTTAATATTTGCATGGAATTACAAAAATAAATATAAGTTTATCTCATTTTCAATCATCATTATCAGATGCTGTACGGTAAAGAGAAACATCTTGATGTCTGTCGAAAGTTGTGTGAAGTTCACCAAACTGCAATGAGCCAGCGTGGTGGACTATGGCCTAAGGCCACCTTATATTAAGTGTGCCCGGTAACTGCACTAAGTTCGCCCCCTATTATAAGCAGTGACACTAAATCCTCCATTCCAGTGGGAAGGCAACACATCTGTAAAAGGTAAGTCAACTAATGTATTAAATATTATTATTTGGAAATAATAGACACTAAAGTGGCTGCCATCTTGCGAAAGGAGAGGTAGAAACCAGTTTGTATAGAGTCTTCGCTACTGCTCCACTCTGAAGGTCCAAGATCACAGAAACAATTACTTCTCCACATGAACATTCAGCCCAATAAAGTGCTCTCCCCGCCCCTCCCCCATTCATGCGGCTACTTAGGTATCGGAATCCGGCGCGCGCCGGCTCTAACCGGATTTATGCAGTTCCAACCGGTTCGAACCGGCTTTGAAGACGTACGAAAATGCAAATGCGGACTTAAAGATAGATCAGCGGACGGAATTGTTTGAGTTTTATGCTGATCTCTTTAACGTTCATCCACTTTAGGTGTTAAAGGGGGAGGGTAGATACGAAAGAGGGAGTGATAAGATGGATTGATGTTTTTCTAAGTCATTTTTCAAGGCGAAAGGTGTGCAATGGATAGGCATACGCTATCTCTACAAATATATAACTTACATCTAAGTATATAGAATCTCAGTTCGTAAAATCTTTAATCGCGAGAAGCTCACCTCGGCATTCAGTCGTCCTTAATGTTATTCTTAAGATCAAATGTTTTATATGCCTACTAACATGTACGCTTTGAATTTAACAAAATACTTATCTACTAAAATAAGACTAATTTTACGTATTTTATCGCGTTTATTTTTTGTTTTTTACGTTCCCGACGTTTCGGCTGCTTTACAGCAACCATGGTCACGGGAGGACTTTGACACCAGGACGTCAACCACCTCAGTCCTAAAACGCGATAAAATCCGTAAAAAAGGTTTTATTTAAATGTAGTAGTATTTGCGTAAATATAAGAAATCAATATACTATAAAATAAGGCAAGCCTGATAATAGTTTTACCATAGTACAGTTAATGAGAGAAGGTTTCTGATGTAATTATTTTACTTACCATTAGTTATTGAATTCCAATGACTCTGTGACCTGAAAAAAAAATACAGACTTAATATTGAAACCATATACACAGAGAAATCCTACGCTACGTCTTCTGAGTTATGGTCGCCATTCTAGAACCATTCTGCCCCAACGGCTATCGGCTCTTCAAGCTGATTGTGGGTTGTGTCAGAGTAAGGGTTCTTTGAGTGTTTTGATGTTTTTCATTAGGATTTGGTATGCGAAAAAAAAATCCGCCCGCCGTATCGAGAGTCAAGTCAAAGTCAAAGTCAAATCTTTTATTTCGTATAGGCCTACGGGGGCACTTACAAATTGTCATTACATTTTTTTCTTAACTCTACAACCGGATCGGAACGCGACCTCAACTGAGAAGATCAGGATTAGGATCAGTAACTGCAGGAGTCTCTTCTACAAATTCTAGAATAATTCATGTTGCTACCAACATTATAAAAAGTCTGTCGGTCAAGCAGTGTTCCAAATAAACTGTAAGGAATCACAATCTTTGCGCTAGGTAAATCCTATTACCGCTGAAGTCGAGTTTGCAACATTCTCCAATCCGCTTAAAGTTGCTGGCTACAGTTGTGAAGAAAAGTGGTTCATTTTTTTTTGCAAACTCGGACTAAGAAATAATACTGACGATGTATCGTTAACGTAACATTAAATCACAAATCCAAGCCAATTTGTGAAGCAGTACCACACAAATCGGCTTGGTTTTTTGTGGTTCCATTCCAGACTATAATCTATCTCTGTGCCAAATTTCATCCAGACCCGTTCAGCCGTTCTGGCGTGATTGAGTAACAAACATCCATCCATCCATCCAAACTTTCATTTTCATTTATAATATTGGTGGGATTGGCCTACGGGGGCACTTACAAATTGTCATTTATTGGAGCGCGACCCCAACTGAGAAGATCCGGCGAGAAACTCAGCCGGCTTGAATTTTTTTTATTTTATTTGTAACTATTTCTTTTTTTAATAACCTTGCTAATAATATACAACTCCAGTGTGCTGCCAATCTTATGTCATATTTCTATTTTTAATGAACAAATATTATTTACTGTAAAACCTTTTCTGTGTCACTGTACTTACTGCCTCTTAGCTCTAGTTGGCAAGCCCAGGTCAATACCATCTCAGACAAACGTCTCGGACTTGGCTTAGAATTGTTATTTGAAATCTTTTGAATTTATCAAAGTTGTTTGCTATGTAAAAACTAGCCACAAAATTTATTGACGTTTTATAACTTTATCAAACGTCATATAGTACCGCGCAAAGCAAAACTCTTGTGCGTGGCACTATCATAGCGTTTGATAAAGTTATAAAACGTCTATACATTCGGGGGTAATAGTATTGGCTATCCTGAGGACAAACACTATCCAAAATAATAAGCTAACATCGAATAATTTAGCAACAGCCACGTCACATTGAAAAAAAAATCAACTTACAGAAGAACAAGTTATAGTCTTATTATACCTATGTATAGATTTACAACAGGCGAGTATATATATATATATAGTATATATATAAATATATATGTATATACAGTGGTTCAATGGCATCTAAAAATACATGGACAAAATTTAAATATACATACAAAACCAAATATATACCAAAATTCCATTTACTTTTATTTTCTCTTCACATTCTCATTATAATATTAAAACTACTCTATCAATGCCACAATGAAACATCAACTCTGATTCAACGATGTTAAGATACAGAATTGAAAGTCAGACAAAGTCCGGAAATTTTGAGCACATTCCGTCTCAAAGCACAATAGAAATACAGTCTTAATAACAAACAAACAAAGTTGAAATTTCATTGGAACTCCAAGAAAATTTAAAGCTGATATCGCAAATTTTACGCTCAAATATTTGTTCTGTAGCTATGTAAATAAGGTTGAAAATTATACTTACTTGTTTGATGGATTTTTTGTTCCCACATCAACATTGAAGTCGTGTGTGCTGGAGACAAGCAGGGAGTCTGCAAACAGAGAGATCGTGTTACATATAGATAGACGAGACATATAGAGCCTTTGACGTGGCGAAGCAATGTTTGTTGAGGTTTGAAATAGGGTGGGTGGTCGTTTGAAGCATTCCTTGAAGCGCAACAATCTAAATCGGACAATTTTCAGTATATTTGTTTACTCTATTACCCATGTTTTTAATTAGAAACCGCCTGTCTTTAAATAACTAGAGTCAGTAAGCTCAACACTACTGCCTGTATATTTATAATAATACCAGCCCGTTTAATGTCCCACTGTTGGGCACGGGCCTCCCCTCAATGTGAAGGGATTAGGCCATAGTCCAACACGCTAGCCCAATACGGGTTGGCGGACTTCACACGTCTTTCGAGGGGTTCTCTCAGACATGCAGGTTACCTCGCGATGTTTTCCTTCACCGTTTAGCAAGTGATAATCATGGTTGAAAATGAGATTCGCAGATGAAATCCAGAAATCCCAGAAGTGCGAGCCGGGGTTTGAACTTGCGATCCTCGTTACCGAGGCAAGCGTTCTACCAACTTGGCTATCACTGCTTATTGAACTGTTTCTGCCTGTGCGGCGCCTTAAGACAAAAAAAAACACTCTACAAAAACTTCAGCATAAATTAACGGTACGAATTGAGGACGTCCAATAGTACTCTCGTACCAAAAAGCATGAATCCATAAAAAAGTTCCAGCTCTACAAAATGGCGGGGCGACGCATTCAGACCAGTGTTTGCATACGAGCGATGTTCTGTTCATTAAAATGCATGAGATGACGTCATTTGGATTCATAGAGTTGCGGAGAGTGCTCTACCTACAGCACGTTGGTCTCAGTGAGGCAGAGATCGGAAATATAAAGTATTTTTTTAATGTTGTCACAAAAATAATGAAATAAAACTAATTTTGCGGATTTTATCGCGTTTATTTTATGTTTTTTACGTTCCCGCTCTCTTACATAGAGCAAACTAAAAGATTAATAATAACCTGGGTTAAAGACCACATTGCTGACATGAAATACCGGCGCCCCACGAAGACAGACAGACAAAAATTTTAAAAAAATGTTGTTTTGGTATATGTACCGTGTATACATCCAAATGCACTTAGTAAAAAGCGGTTATTTTAATATTACAAACAGACACTCCAATTTTATTTATTTGTAAGTATAGATCAATCGTTAGTAGGTACAGTTCTAGTAACATATCAAACAAGTAACCCGTCTTTCTCGATTGACCTATGATCGGTGGGCTTTCATCATACATGCCATGGGATACTTTTACGACTCACAGTAAAGAGGAACTTTGCGAAGGCAAAAACATACTATTAAATATTCGCATGGTTTTCTTTGTTTAACTTTCTTATAGTATTATACTACCTGCGCCCAGCGGTATTACCCGCGATTAAAAATTATGTCCTTTTTGCCGGGATAAAAAGTAGCCCATGTGCTATTCCAGACTATAATCTATCACTGTGCCAAATTTCATCCAGATCCGTTCAGCCGTTCTGGCGTGATTGAGTAACAAACATCCATCCATCCAAACTTTCACATTTATAATATTAGTGTGATAGGATGTAAGTGGCTTCGTAACGAAAACTGATACCATGTATTTAACTCATGATTCTGGACCCCCCAGAGGTTTAATTATTCGTAGATCTTTTCATGAATTATACTCATTTTTTTGAGAATTTCATATTGATTTTAGCATGAAATCTATACTAGAAGGCTATCTCAATGTGATTTTAAATAAAAAAAGATAATGACTAATTTAGGCCTAACACTGCAATGTATGTTAAAACTTGATACGTTTGAGCGTCCCAGTTACTCGCACGCGTTGCGATATCCCGCGGAGCGCTGTGTTGAGAACGTGTTGTTTACGATACATTGCGCGCTTAAAAATTACAACAATTGTAACCCATCCCTTTCGATATAAACGATTTCTATAATTTTATTATAGCCATTAGTACCTTTATCCAAAGTTTTCATTACCATGTTCCTAACAGCCTGTAATATACTCAATCACGCCAGAACGGCTGAACGGATCTGGATCAAATTCGGCACAGAGATAGATTATAGTCTGGAATAGAACATATGCTACTTTTTATCCCGGTAAAAATTATGATTCCTGTGGGATAGATTTGTTTTAATTTTTCATAGAGCAAAGGATCGACATGATTTTTTGCATAGGCAGTGGTAGTTTAGGGGTCACAAAATGACACAGGCTAATTTTTATCCCGGAAAAACGCACGGTTCCAATGGGATAGCACACAGGAACCGTGCATTTGCAAAAGGACATAGAGGAAAAGGACACACTTTTTAATTGCGGGTAACACCGCGAGGCGCAGCTAGTACGTATATACTTAGCATTTGTAAGTATATCATTATTAATTACCTTTGCATAACATACAGTTACAAATTAATCAGTTTGCTATGAATCCTTAGATCCTTTGATGGAGCCGCTATGCTCGCTATTGGTTATTGGGGTAATTAGTTACTGATTGTAATTAGTTACTGATTGTAATTAGTTACTGATTGTAATTAGTTACTGATTGTAATTAGTTACTGATTGTAATTAGTTACTGATTGTAATTAGTTACTGATTGTAATTAGTTACTGATTGTAATTAGTTACTGATTGTAATTAGTTACTGATTGTAATTCAAATTAGTTGTCTGGATCCAGTTAATATCGGTTAGCACATGTATACCGGGCTTAATATTAAATGTACGTCAAGTGCGAGATTATTCGTAAGCTAAACATGTACTTTATAGTCTACCGTATTTAGACATTTTGTATGTAGAATTGAAAGCTTTAAACACCGTCCGCTAGAGGCGCTTTTCAATTGTCCATACAAAATGTCTAAATACAGCAACCATGGTCACGGGAGGACTGAAGTGGTTGACTTCCTAATGTAATAGTTTGAACTGAGGTACCCTCATATTTAGTTGTTGCTTGCGGTCCGATCTACGCAGAAAGTGCTCACAGGGTCTTGAGGTCTTGCAATAGTGCAACGTAATAATAGTGGAAAGTTTATAACAAGTAATAAACGCGATAAAATCCGTAAGATTAGTTTTATTTCAATACTAGCTGTTACCTGCGACTTCGTCCGCGTGGTATTTAACAAAGCCACAACCGTTGGCAACAGCCTGCTCGCGCGTTCTGAGCCCGCGGGACGCATTGCGGGTTGCTGCTATCAAACTTAATTAGGCGCAACGCTGCAACATTGGTTTTAATTTTTTTTCGTGAGTACCTATTTTTTTTCTAAAATAAAAGTAGCTGATGTTACTCCTTGTTATATCAGCTATCTGCCAGTGAAAGTCCCGTCAAAATCAGTCCAGCCATTTCAGAGATTAGCCGGAACAATCAGACAGACAGACAAAAATTTTAAAAAATATTGTTTTGGTATAGGTACCGTGTATACATCCAAATGCACTTAGTAAAAAGCGGTTATTTTAATATTACAAACAGACACTCCAATTTTATTTATTTGTATGTATGTGTAGATATACAGTGTGTTCTAAAAATACAATAAGTATTATTCTCCTTCTATGATAAATGCTCTCCATTTTTCATGCCAATTCGTTCCCATATTTCTTGAGTTCGCGAAACGGCGGTGACATATTGGAGCAATATAATATATTCCTCTAACACTTAATATTATACGTTAATCTAATATCCCAGATCGTTTTGAGAAAATTGATTTTGTGATTGACGTGATATCAATTTATCTTTCTTTACATACTGTATCTGTAAATAGCCATGTGCTGACTGACCGCGCAGCCTTGCCAGGATCAATCAAATACCTGGCTCAGTCGAGGCAAACGCTCGCGTGCTATTTGGTCTCACTCAGGGCGATTAACTTCGCATCATATTAATCGCTCAGATTAATACTGTCATGAGCAACAACTACCGAGCCAGCCTTGCGAGGCCGTTCGGTCAGTCAGTACATAGCTTTGACAATCTATTTAAGTGTAGCTATCGTAAGGAAACTATATTTTTCAGGAAAATAAAACCGGCATAAATTCGCGGTATGTTATTAATTTCAATAATGTAATTTAACTTGATAACATTTTCAGGAGAATTCAGCGTTCGCTACGCAAAATTAAATGATCTTTGTGTTCATTCCCTTTGATGTAGCGCTAAATTGGTGCTTGATATTCATAATATGAAGCCTTGCGAGGTAATTTTGGATGTTATCATCAATTTGTAGTTAAGTATACTAGCTGCGCCCCGCGGTGTTACCCGCGACTAAAAAGTATGTCGATGACATAGACAAAAAATGACATAGGCCATTTTTTAACAGCGGGTATTTAGCCAATGTCAAGTAATTAATAGCGGTAACACATTAATAAATACACATTATTAATAAAATAATGGATGTGACGTGAAGATATAAAAATGGGGTCCTGAATCGGTCCATAAATGACAGATATCTGAGGTAACAAACAAAGTCCTTTTTGAAGACAGTTAATTATATCTTTAGGAATGTGTTTATTTATTGTATGTTTATACGAGTAGTAGAAATTAACTGAAACAGAGACTGTCGGCAAACAGACACAAAAATTTTTTTCTCAACTTTATATAATTTAAATTAAAACACGAACCGCACAAAAACACGAACCTTTGTTTACAAAAATCCTCGAAAACCCATCGGCCCGAACCAATTTTAATGAGACGACTCTACACAACAGTAATGCTATCTCCTTTTCTACCAACGACCATAGATGTTGTGGTTGTATAGAAATGTCAGTTAACGCCATCTATACATCTATACATATAAATAAAATTGGAGTGTCTGTTTGTAATATTAAAATAACCGCTTTTTACTAAGTGCATTTGGATGTATACACGTTACCTATACCGAAACAACATTTTTTACAATTTTTGTCTGTCTGTCTGTCCGTCTGTCTGTCTGTCCGTCTGTCTGTCTGTCTGTCCGTCTGTCTGTCTGTCTGTCTGTCTGTCTGTCTGTTTGTTCCGGCTAATCTCTGAAATGGCTGGACCGATTTTGACGGGACCTTCACTGGCAGATAGCTGATGTAACAAGGAGTAACTTAGGCTGCTTTTATTTTAGAAAAAAAAATAGGATCTCACGAAAAAAAAAAACCAATGTTGCAGCGCAGCGCCTGATTGTTTGATAGCAACAACCTGCAATGCGTCCCGCGGGCTCAGAATGGGCGGGCAGGCTGTTGTCAACGGTTGTCTTTGTTAAATACCACGCGGACGAAGTCGCGGGCAACAGCCAGTTATAAATAAATAAAACAACAAAATGAGAAGTGGCGATTTTTCATAACATCATGTCACATCCATTATTTTATTTATAATGTTTATTTATAAATGTGTTACCGCTATTAATTACTTGACATTGGCTAAATACCCGCTAAGTCGTGGGTGAGGCCATATTCAAATCCATTTTATTTCATCGCATTTCATTTCGTAAAGAAAGAAGAAGAAGAACAAAATGAGAGATTCATAATAGCGTTGGTTATGTTCCACTACGTGATGACGTATCTTTGTTTTACTACGTATCGCTGCATCTTTTTTAATCGACTTAAAATAGGAGGAGGTTCCCAATTCTGATGTATTCATTGATTTCTTATATTTACGCAAATACTACACATTGAAATAAAACTAATCTTACGGATTTTATCGCGTTTATTATAAGTTTTTTACGTTCCCGACGTTTCGGCTGCTTTACAGCAACCATGGTCACGGGAGGAACATATAATAAACGCGATAAAATCTTTGGTTTTCTTTTGAAAATGTTCCTTTCCTCTGCTTAGACAGGCTCAATGGTACCTTAATATTCTGTTGTCTTAAGAAATACAAGTGTATGCGAAATGTCAGCTTCAATGGATATTGTTCAAAATTTACTTGTATTTTTCCCCATATCTAACTAATCTATACTAATATTATAAATGTGAAAGTTTGGATGGATGGATGGATGTTTGTTACTCAATCACGCCAGAACGGCTGAACGGATCTGGATGAAATTTGGCACAGAGATAGATTATAGTCTGGAATAGCACATTGGCTACTTTTTATCCCGGTAAAATGTATGGTTCCCGTGGGATAGATTTGTTTTAATTTTTCATAAGCCAAAGGATCGACATGATTTTTTGCGCGGGTAACACCGCAGGGCGCAGCTAGTATATATATACATATATAATATAAAATATATAAAAAAAACTTTTAAATAAACAATATACCAACAAATAATCATACAAAATAGGTTGGGTTCCCCATAAAAAGCTCAAAATATAAACAGTCATTGCGAACTTAATCCCGAATTAATTTCGCGGCGTAATCAAAACTTTTGACCGGCTCGCCAAATTGAAATGCTGTCATAGCGACGACTCTCGGACCGCTATGTAAATTATTTTGTGAATAAATATTTTTCTATGTTTACCTGATTGTTGAGTGAAAAGTTGGTGTTTTATGAAAATCATTATGCTGATTCAAATTAGTAAAAATATAACTTGAAGTAACTAAAAATAATTATATACATTGAGCGTCCATTACCTTTGGAACGCTATAGTTTTTTTTTTTTTTTTTATTGCAATATTTGATCTCGATCTCACCTGATGGTAAGTGACGATGAGATCTACGATGTAGCATACTTGCCTAGAAGGTACCTGTTCACTCTCGACTTGAAAACACCCAGATTGTAGTCAACGGGGAACAAAGACGCCGGTAGCGTGTTCCATTCTTTGGCAGTACGCACGATGAAAGTAGAAGCAAAACGCATCGCAGGAATGTCCACAGTGTACGGATGACACTTGTCCGTGCGTCTTGTCGACCGACGATGGAATGGAGATGGGGGAATTAATTCGTGTAATTCCATCGCACACTCTCCGAAATGTATTCTGTAGAAGACTGATAGACTGGCAACCCTACGTCGGTGTTCCAGGCTCTGTAGCTTGGCCTGCACTAGGGTCGCGTTGCCAATGAGCTTTCTAGCCCGCCTGTCTATGGAGTCCAAAGCCTCCAGCTGATACTTAGCAGACCCATCCCAGAGATGGCTGCAGTATTCCATGCATGATCGGACTTGAACTTGGTATAAATTTAGAAGCTGTCCCGGCGTGAAATACCGCCTGACCTTCCCCAGGATGCCCAACTTCTTAGCAGCTAGTTTGGCTTTGGACTCAATGAAGGAACCGAAATAGTAACATTTTAATCTTCTTATTATACAGTTAGTGTAACTGTAGTGTTGTGGATAGGTCTTGTGTGTTCATGCTCTCTTCAAAATGGACTGTAGTAACAGATCGTTGTAATTAGGGTTGCCACCTTTTTTTTTGGCAGATAAAGTACATTTGTTATTATAGGTAAGAAAAAAAAGTACAAAGTATCAAAATAAAGTACAATCAATTTTACTTTATTATTATGTTTAAAAACTCATGATTCTGCCAACAACAAGTGTAGTTATTGGACTCAAACCGCACAAAACAAACAAGAGATTGTGACAATGACTCCGACATTGTTCATATTTGAGGTTAGGTTGTGTTAAGAAATTGTTAAAAACGAGTGCTTAAGTTATGTGGCGCTAGTGAGTCGCGAGATCGATTCAGCACCAATCGATCAATTAGCTTAACGAAAAAATACTTAAACAAAACTTTTCAAAATCACAAAGAAATCAAATCATGCGAAATAAAGTATTTTCGTGTACTTTATTGTTCTCATAAAGTATAGAGTACAATTGCCTGAAATAACGTACAATACTTTATTATAAAGTACGGGTGGCAACCCTAGTTGTAATGGTCATGTCGTGATCGATGTAGTAACGGTGCCTTAACTATAACCTGAATTTCAGAACACCCAAACTCATAATGTTAATATTTCCATTAGCTGCTTAGTATTGTTTTCACAGGTTTTGTATTTGGTAACTGTTCAGCTGTTTTATGTGCGATTCGTTCAGTGAATAATTTTGTTTGTGTAATTTGTTATGCAGACATTGTTAATAACTTACCAATGTTGAATGCTGATATTGAAGCTAACAGAAACAAAGCTCTCCCACGCATGATGGATGACTCTGAAACAAATGAGAATAAACTATGAATACTTATTTCAGTAATAGATTTATTTAAACGACGTTTGCACTAATACAATTAATATTAATATGTAATTTTGAACAAAGATAGTGAGTAAAGTATTTGAACAGATGAATCAGTTAGTTATATAAATAACATAACTATTATAACGGATCACGTTGATATAAAATAACTTTCATCTCTGGGATGGGTCTGCTAAGTATCAGCTGGAGGCTTTGGACTCCATAGACAGGCGGGTTAGAAAGCTCATTGGCAACGAGACCCTAGTGCAGGCAAAGCTACAGAGCCTGGAACACCGACGTAGGGTTGCCAGCCTATCAGTCTTCTACAGAATGCATTTCGGAGAGTGTGCGATGTAATTACATGAATTAATTCCCCCATCTCCATTCTATCGTCGGTCGACAAGACGCACGGACAAGTGTCATCCGTACACTGTAGACATTCCTTCGGTACGTACTAAGCGATTTGCTTCTACTTTCATCGAGCGAACTGCCAAGGAATGGAACTCGCTGCCGGCGTCTTTGTTCCCAGTTGACTATAATCTGGGTGTTTTCAAGTCGAGAGTGAACAGGTACATTCTAGGCAAGTATGACCATCGTAGATCTCATCGTCACTTACCATCAGATGAGATCGAGATCAAATAGTTGCCTATATCGTAATAAAAAAAAACTTTGTAAATGATGTTTGTTTTATTTAAACAAGGCGAACCAGTTTGACCGTGCACTTAGTACAGGATGTGTGTTTTTTTTTTATTTAATAATTTGATCGATTTCTTTTACAGTATTATCTTTATAACCTACTGTTGGCCTTGTTAAAATATTTTACACTATTATTATTCCACCTTGTATATTATATCACTTGATAAAAATTTCGTAAAAGCTTGACATTATAATCCTCATTAACTTCTACTTAATGAATATTTCAAAGTAAGGCAACTTTGAGAAATGGTCTTAGACATTCAAGAGAAGCCTTAAGCCGCTTAAGGTACACTTCACACCGCACTTAAGTGACACTTAGCCGACATCACGGTGGGATGCGTTTAGCACTTGATATAACTTGAGTTAATGGGACAGGATCTCTGAAAGTAAAACATAGGAAAGCGTGGAATATTCTTTTTTTGTGAAGCATCATTAAAATTTATATCTGTTTTTTTTTTATTTAAATAAAATAAAAGTGATTATGACAACTATTCCGCATGTTTTTTAAACAGACTTAATCAAATTTGACAGACTAAAATACCATGCCAATTGTGTTCTGTTTAAGTTGTTGTATGCTTTGAAATCTAAGATTATTAAAATCGGCCCATCCATTCATGAGTTATAAATGGTGTAACTAACACGACTTTGTTTTATATATATGTATATATATATATATATATATATAGATAGATTAATACTTACATTATACGAGAGACCAAAGTTCAAAAGTTGATTAATGAGTATAATAACGGCTGAGTATTGGCTGTCGTTTTCAAGTGTCGGTGTAATCCATTTGCCGTGATCGACCCTTACAACTTGAGGGAGAAACAAATGAGGAGAGAGATGGCTCTACCACTCATTGAAAAAATATTAGTAGATTTTTTTTTAGTAGATTCTATTTTTTATTCTATTCTATCATCCGAAAGACGTCCACTGCTGGACATAGGCCTCCCCCAATGACTTTCACACATCACAAAAAATGGTTGTGATGATGGGATTACCACCAACTTCACATTCGTTAAATATTTGATTTAGTTAGATTTCGAGATTAGATAAATTGTTTGCTTTTTAATTATTTGAAGGCGGTTTTTGTTTGTAAACTTTTTTAGCCATTTTAAATAAATATTTTTCATTTCATCTCAATTCACATGTACCCAAATATCTTCACCGTGATCATATTATATTCAAAATAACAAATCGGGCATCTACATAAAACTTTGGTACTAACAATTTCGTATCAAGCGACCCAATCCCTTTTACGTCTCTCCCCGCTGTTGCGTCAAATATAACATAACGCCTAGATATAAGTTTCATGACCAGATGTGACCGAATAAGCTGACCTGCCACTTGAACGTTTACCAAAAACTTTATCTTTGATTTCGCTAAAGCTTTAGATCAAGTAATGATGGACGGTTCACGACAGTGATTTCACAGTGTCCTTCGATTGTCAGAGTTTTGAGGGTACTGGATGAAAATGTGCTTGGAAGTTGAATAGCTGCACAAATTAGTGCATAATTATGGAGGTCTTCGTTAATTTTCTATGGAGTTCCGCAAGGCTCGTATTTGGGACTAGATTATTTTCAAATGTTATGCGATTTGATTTGATACGATTCTTTAGTAACTCATAGCCTGTTAATGAATATAAATAATAATAGGGAGGTTTAAATAGAAATGATCTTTTACTCATGTAGTAAGTTTTCGAAGTGGAGTCGATTATATAAGATTGGGTGGCTTGAGTATCGACCGATGGTTTGATTTATTGACATAACAAATTGGTTTTCTTTGTTTTAATAAGTCTTTGATTTCGTTCTCTCTCCTAACTTATACCACTCTAACAGTTGGCCAACACATAAAACTATGTCATCTGATAAAACATAAAAGTGAATGGCGGCTGTGCTAGGGGTCACCTTGGGCTGATTTTACGACGTTATATTTTCATGATATATACATTTTATCTTTATTTGAGGCGAGGATGAGGACACATTATGTTATTGTTGTGTATATAGAGATGTATATAGAAAGTCATCATTATAATATGTCGCTGGACAAATACATTAATGAGGGAAATAGCAATTATGTTCCTATCTTTGGAATGAATTAAGAACTGTTGACAGCAGCAATAGCCAAGTCGGTAGAACGGTTGTCTCGTTAACGAGGACCGCAGGTTAAACCCCGGCTCGCACATCTGGGATTTCTGGATTTCATGTGCGAATCTCATTTTCAACCACTTGCTAAACGGTGAAGGAAAGCATTGCGAGGAAACGTGCATGTCTGAGAGAACCGCTTGAAAGATATGTGAAGTCCACCAATCCGCTCTAGGCCAGCGTAGCGGACTATGGCCTAATACCCCTCACATTGATGGAGGCCCGTGCCCAACAGTGGGACATTAAAAAGGGCTAGTATTATTATTAAGGGCTCCATACAAAGTTGATAAAAATACTCACTATTTATAAGCAGACTATCATCATGATTTCTGGTAAACCTCGGATGGTGAGTGATGATGTTTTGCTGATGGTACCACACGGTCCTTGGAGGGGGAGGAGGAGATGAAGGAGGAGATTTTTTTTTTTTTTATCTTTCAAAACACTACAATAAACAAAGTATTTGTATTCATACCCATTCACCGAAACAAAGAATATATGACAAAACCCGAACAGATTGCGAAATTCAATTATTTTATCTCGCGAGCACCCATCGGAATTTTCACTAACAAATAAATTGAAAAAAAAAAAACGTTGCATCGCGTTTGAAATGATTCGCGGATTAATATCGACCAAAGTTTCCGGTTGGATGCGGTCCACACGCATGGCCGGTTCGTTAATAAAACCGAGTGCTGTGTCATGGGAATATTGTATCATATTAGGAAAAAAACTGACAAACATCAACATTATGGTAATGTTATATCCCCAAGTCCAGATCATTCTAATATAAACGATGGCTAATTGAAATCCGAAACCTTTCAGTCGTGGGCATTCGATCAAGATTAATTGCTGCCCCATCAATAACCGTACGTCAAACGTTGGGCAATTAGCAATAGATGGCGCTGGCTTATGCTTTGACAAACATTTGCTAATTTATCCGTCAATTTATATTTGCGCCGTAAAACCAATCCCACGGTGGATATCGCACAAACACTCTCCGTCACTGTTCATTACATACATACGTAGTTCACGCTATCTCTTTTTAATTCGTACGCGCTGCGATGCAGTGGTCGTGCGTACTTCAATATATGAAACAGCAACGCTTGTAGTATGCGTACCGTAAATTGTACTTGGGGGTGATCACAGTATACCTATTATAATACTTATATAGATATTAAACATCCATAACTCAGGTATCACGTGCTCAAAGAACACAGTTTATCCCTACCAGATTTGGAACCCGGAGCCCTCAGTACAAGAAGCAGGCTCACAACCAACTTTGCTGATAGCATAAATTTCACGGTATATTTTCAATATATATATTTTTTTAATGGTTACCTCAAATTTCAACCGCTTTAAATTATCTTCGATCATCTCTTCAGATAATATTATCGTTATGGTATACGTGACTACCGGAACAATTTCCAGAGCAACACATCCAACGCCTGTCACATACTAAAATAACGCGAGCGCGCGCAATGAGCCGCAAAAACAAAATGGAAGCGTAAAGTGAAAGCCTAACCCTTCAGAGTGGACAACTGATCAAGATTAATTGCTGCCACATCAATAACGGAACGTCAAACGTTCGGGGATTAGCGATAGATGGCGGTAGTGTGCAGACGTTATATATTTACCGACAATTTATAGAACGTTGAATCTTTTTACAATGGTATCATATAGCATTTATTTGACAACGACAGTATTATTATGTGTTTAATGACCCATAAATACCACAGAGACTTTGTTGTAAGTAGTATTTAAAATAATACATGCTTAGCATAATATTTAAAAGAATCAATGAATAGGTATATTTATTTGTTGTAATTAATATCGCCAGACAAACACACCAACTATACGGTCCCACACTAAGCAACGCTCGTATTATGGGTACCGGACAATGGACTGGGGGCGAACCCAGTATATATTACTCATATAAATATGAAACAACCATGACTTGGGTACAAACATTCGTACTCATCACACAAAGTTGGTCCCTACCAGGATACGACCCTTGGCGCAGAAAGCAGGGCCCCAAGTCTGCAACCGCATAGTAACTGTCACTTTTGACAGATATCCCATACAATATCTGTCAGTTACTATGCGGTTGCTGTTCGATTATGAAACGATTGTGTTAGTAGACTTGGGGCCCTGGGTCACTACCAACTGCGCTAATCAGGTCGTCAAGATAATAATAATTCTTAATAATAGGAATAAATCCCCCAAACGAAATAACTCGAAATACCATACTGTCAACATTGCAAGCGTGTAATCTGCTTTAAGGTTCAAAATCCCTTGGCAAACTATTAAACGCAGATGTGCCGGGGATATCGCACAAACTTTACTAATTAGCGAAGTTTAATCCAAATATTAGCAATGTACTGTGCGCCATTTCAAACCTTATTAGCCAACAGAATCAATTACTTTTTTTGTATAATATGTAATATCGCCCGACGAACACTTCAACTGTACGGTTCCAAACTAAGCTACGCTTATATTATAGGTACCGTACAATGGACTGAGGGCGAGTCCAGTATACTTATGTATGTAAAACAAAGTCGTGTTCGTTACACCATTTATAACTCAAGAACGGGTGGGCCGATTTTTGTGATCTTTGATATCTTTGATTTTTGTGATTTTTGTGATCTTTGATTTTTGAATTTGTCTCCACCTCGAATAGTAGAATAACCATTAATAGATGGGAAACATTTTAGATTTTCAGTCTGGCAATATTATTATCTGAACTTGATAATACTTACGATCAGACACGCGGAACTATCATACCATGAGTCCTCCTCAGACACCTTCATACCACAAAGCCGTCACGTCCTAGAAAGCTATAAAAGCGGAGCCTAACTGATGCATCTGGGTAAAGTTTCGCAAACTCATTACCCCAGTTTACCGGCCGTAGTCGGGTATAAGCGACACCGCCCGCTAATTAAGCAACTTAAAGTTCTATAAGCTTGGAAGTTGATACTGGAAAGCTATTTCGAGATACGGGTTTTTTTTTCAACACACTTACGCGTAAAGTTGCTGTTATTTCCACCGCCTTTAGGTTCATAATCCACACTTATATACACGCGTGCTTTCTACTATATATGATTAATCATCTTTTTTAATCTCGGCAAAAAGTTTTGTTTCCAAAATAGATATATAAGGTGTAACAGTAATGGTGTAAAATATTTTAACAGGGTCAGAGTAGGTCGGGGTCGAGGATGACTGGGGTGTGGGCCCCGGACGTCCGGTGACGATGACGACTCCTGAGGAGGACGGCGGCGGACGTGGCTCCCCGCCGCCGTGCGCAGCGAGGGCGCAGGGGGAGCAAACATCTGCTCCCCGAGACGGGCCCCCATAAGGCGGCGAGGCACAAGAGGGGCACCGGTGCGTTCCATTTGGAGATCCCGGAGCCCCTCCAACATGTGTCGAAGGCGGCCATCGGGGGGGTTTTAGTGGGTAAGAATCCCACATAACCCGGCCCTCTCCCACACAGAGGCCGGGTATCTATCGAAGATTTCCCCCCCGTCAACAAAAAAAAAAAAGGTTATAAAGACAACATTCCCAAAGAAATAAATCAAATTATTAGACATTTTAAAAAATCTATCCTGTACTCAGCGCATGGATAAACGCTACTGGTTCGCCTTGTTAAAAAAAATCAAACCTCATTTACACAATTATTTTATACATCAACGTGATCTATATAACTTACTGATAAATCTGTTAAAATATTTTACACTATTTTAGTTTCGCCTTATATAGTAATAGTCTCATAAACATACTTGTTTGTGATTAAATAAACTGTGTTAGTTAAGATATGATTAATAAACAGTTAATTTGATCAGCATAAGTATTTATATTTGTCGACAAATTAATATATATTTGTGTTATAATTACAATAAAAAAACTTTTTAACAAAAAATAATCGAAAATGAAATCTACTTATATGTAACTTACTCTAATAAGTAACAAATGTAGAGTCAGTGCCAAAAAAACAAACAACCAGCGAGGAAAACTTGACTTTGGGTATAAGTGAGACCAAAATAGTGGTATTCTCATAAAAACGTATTGTAGAGAATCTACGAGGTGATATCGACAGCAAAAACATTGGAAATTCCTGAATAATTTTCAGATGTAAAACTTGAACAGCACTACGGAAAAGTTGTGTTTATTGCCCCGAAATTTCTGGTGAAAGTTATGCCTTTATACCGAATAGAGGCTATTTACTTTGCCTTGGAGTTTTTGCTTTTCAAAATACATAATATTAAAAAAGAGGGTAGGTAATGTAATAAACAAAACCAAATAAGGCAGCAACTTTTTGATATTGTAGCGAGCTCTTCAAATTCACCACAAGCTACACAGATGGTGCTCTAGACGCATTCAGAACAATTAACGATTCCCCATACAATCCTGAAACACGCTATGAGAGTTTTTGGAGCATATAAGCTGCTCAAACAAATGTTAAAGAACATTACCATTTGCAGGTACTTTTTACACAAAAGTATCTCGATTTATTCAACCGAAAAATATTATTAAAAGTTGTCATAACAATTGAATATTTTCGAACAGGCATTACAGAGTTTCTCACTGATGTTACCAAGTTTTGTCGAGGAAATTTGTTTATGTAAGCACGGCTTTTATATTGTTCGTACATATGGATGTTTTGGGGCAAGGTCTCTTATGTATTTTAGGATGAAAGATTATGTAAAATGGAGTATACAAAACATAGAGCTTCCTGCTCTTATTTTTCTCGTAAAATCAACTTAGCTAATGTGACCACATAAAACACCAATCGTGAGCATAATAGCATTTTGTATTTGAGTTATGCTTAAAATTATAATAAGTTACGTTAACATTATAGCAATAGCAGTGATAGCCAAGTTGGTAGAACGCTTGCCTCGGTAACGAGGATCGCAGGTTCAAACCTCGGCTCGCACCTCGGGGATTTCTGCATTTCATGTGCGAATCTCATTTTCAACCACGATTATCACTTGCTAAACGGTAAAGGAAAACATCGCAAGGAAACCTGCATGTCTGAGAGAACCCCACGAACGATGTGTGAAGTCCGCCAACCCGCACTGGGCCAGCGTGGTGGACTATGGCCTAATCCCCCTCGCATTGAGGGGGAAGCCCGTGCCTAATAGGGACATTAAAAAGGGCTGTTATTATTATATATTTATATACGTAACATTTATTTATAAGAAATATTGTCAAAAAAACTGTTTAACAGTATTGCAGACTGTATATAAGATACAGCTTAACTTCATAAATATAATTTAAAAAATATATATTTGTTCAAAAACTAATCGATCAACAAGTCCTTCGTATTTGTTGATTGATCATACATATTTAAGATTTCCGAGGGAGAGGAGAGATAAGTTGCACACAAAGTTGAGTACTCTCTCGACAGTCTCAAGACTCCTCGCAAAAAATTGGTCCACAACCTCTGGGCCCCCTTAAATCAACCCTCCGACATTACCCAACGAAACAAAAGAAATAAATTACAAAAAACAGCCCTCACTCAAAGAGTTTTGTTTGAAACAAAAATAAAAGGTTCTCGTACAGAAACTTCTCTTTTATTGACTGCCAAGTATTTTTTATTTGCACAAAGTGCTTGAATAAAACAAAAGACCTATAAATGTTTTTGTTACGAGTTTTTAATCGAGATAGTCGATTGTTTGTTGTTTGTTTTTTTAAATGATGGTATTCACTTAAATTTCATTTCTTGAAACATAACACCTTTGTATGATAAATCATCGTAAGACAAACTCAGCAATCGTATAGATTCATCAGTGGCCCAGCCGAAGTTGTTCACCCATGGTATAATGGGGTCGAGTCACCTTCGTCCGTACGAGAATTAAGTACCGTCGAGATACCCTACACGTGACCCTGGGTGGTGCCAACCAGGTGACAACTCTACTGGTGGTAGGCTTCGGCCGTGGCTAGTCACCACCCACTGAACAAAGCCATGTCGCCAAGCGGCCTAGCCGTGTTCCGGCATGATGTTCGGTGTTGCCATTCATGGATGGCGGGTCAGATCAGTTTGCGCTGCATGTGCCTAGTGAATGTGGCGTCTCGAGCTACTGCCGCCTTCCTACCTAGGCAAGTATGCTCCATCGTAGATCTCATCGTCACTTACCATCAGGTGAGATCGAGATCAAATACTTGCCTATAATGTAATAAAAAAAAAAAATAATAATAATAATACACTACAAAAGATATTTTCTTCCAACTAAGGTGAAAGACTACGTCAGGATCAGTTTGCCATTTATTCACATCTTCAATAGAATTATCACCGCTCATTGGTTGAAGATGGCCGATGACGTAGTCTTCAGCCATTCACGTGACCTGGCTGTCGCGGGCAGGCTACCAGGCGTAGCATATTATTGTCCATGGATTAACCTTCCGGTGATTTCAAAAGACTCCCACCATAAATACCTACGTCTCCTTATTCAGAGATCGCGCCCTCTCCCTAAACCCTAAACATTGTGCTATTATCATTTCAATGTGCTACCATTCGGGTATATTATATGCATTGTACCGACCTCTTCAATCTTGCCACAAGATTCACAGATGGCGCTGCAGACGGACATTCAGAACAAATGACGATTCTCCATACAATCCTGAAACGCGCTATGAGAGTTTTCGGAACACGTAACATATATACAAGATCCCGACAATAACCGTCGGGACACAGCCAGGCGCCCCGCCAGCCATACCAGTAGAAAATCTTCCCCTTTTCGCTGAAACATAATAACAGTTAATCTGATCATACTAATCAGAACTCATTTAAATCACAATCAGCTCATCGATCACGCCAAAAAAATCAACTTTAAAAGACTAATAAATAGGGTACTACTTACTTAAGACTGTATTGCAATATAAAATACAATGAACAACATAAATAATTGGTTTTATTTTAAACTTATAATAGTGGTACAGTTCATTTTGCGTTTTTATCGTACTAATTGACGCCAAGGGATTCTTACGGAACAAAGCTGTCTATAGTCTAGGAGTTAGTCATTCAAAGTATTTATTATAGACTATACAGTTCGGCAGAATAAGAATGCGTTCGTGACAGGTCGTGTTTCATCGTATTTCTTTCGTGCGATGATGATCTTGTAGCATTTTTATCGTTTACTTATATGCACCGTGGACACAAAATTTAATTAAAAATTATATTAGTTTATTAGTATGATTCAGGCGAGCTAAATTTTATGCAACTTTGGAATGCATTCCCTCGGCGGCCGAACTGAAACCATGTGCCCGATCGAAAAATAAAGCTTTTTTTCTACAACCTATAAAACCTCCATTTGACCCCCTTATTATTTGGATTCCCAAAAATCCCTCGTCCGTCTGCTTCTAGGGAGGTACTCAAAGAATATTGACGACGTGATTAGCGCAGTTGGTAGTCATCCTGCTTTCTGTGCCAAGAGTCCCGGGTTCGAATGTTTGTAGCGACAAACTTTGTGTGCATGAATATTTGTACCCGAGTCAGGAATGTTACTTCTATATAAGTATTATATACCGAGTTCGCATTCATAGTCCATTGTACAGTACCCATAATACAAGCGTTGCTTAGTGTGGGACCGTATAGTTAACGAGTTCGTCTAGCGATATTATTATAAAAAAAAAACCCATAACTCAAATGTATATAGAGATTAAAAACTTGTATATAGACTAAGCCATGGAGCTATAAGTCCACGGCTTAGTATGTGCGTTGTCCGAGAGTTAGTCAATAAGAATTTTATTCAATACATGTTCACGTAGTATTGTTTCCCACCGGAATCGTACGAGGTCTGAACAATAGTTATCAAATATCTCCTGCCTCCTGAACTATAACAAAAGAGTGGGAAATGCAAAAGCCGAAATAAATTTCTCAGCAAGACGGTGAACCGATTCGTGAGGGGCGGCTCATTTAAAATTCTACCGCACCCCGTAACTCGGGCAGAATTTGTTACTACACTAATGATTCTCGTTTTAAAATCGAGTGGGAATATAAATGTATATTTGATTTACAATCGATTTGGGAGCGACTTCTTTTCTTTTTTTTTGATACCCTGACCTTGTAAGTATATATTTTTGGTTTATTTACCTAGTCAATGAATAATTATGCACTTTTTGAAATTATATTCGATAAGCTTTAAAGTATAATATTTTTGGGCTTATTTATTCACGAAATAATTATGCACTTTTTGAAATCATATACCTACGATAAGTTTTACAAGCAAACAGCAATGCATCGTACTAGTGCGTTACATAAAGGAACTTGCAACATAGATTTAGTTTATTAATTTAGTGAGCAAACAAAAATACAATAATTAACAAATAATATACATGTTTTTTTACTGTTACACTACACTTATTTCACAGAGAACTCCTAAGACATTCATAAAGTGTCTAGCACGCGATGGAATCATTTGGAACATCTAGTAGACAGTTAAGAGAATCAAATAAACACGGAACGGTATGTTCCAGAAAACAAGACACAAAAAAAAAACATTTGCGTGTGATTAAACTCGACAAATGGTAGGCACCAAATCCTTCATTTGAATTCCACTGTGGCATTTGAATTGGAGATTTTACAGGCTTTAATCTAAAACTGTCGTTGGATAGCGTCTGGAATGTGGACGGTTATCCTACTAATTAGAAGCTTCATCTTTTTTTTTTTACGTTATAGGCAAGTATTTGATCTCGATCTCACCTGATGGTAAGTGACGATGAGATCTACGATGGAGCATACTTGCCTAGAAGAGTACCTGTTCACTCTCGACTTGAAACCACCCAGATTGTAGTCAAGTCATCACGCAAATTGTGGGAACCGCGGATAAAACGACTTTTGGCGTGGGGTAGATAATGAGTAGGATAAAAGATTGTGTGTATTGGAGTACCTTCGAGGCATGTAACAGTTGGCTATGTATAACTGTCTCACTAGTCTTGACTGCCATGTTGCTAGGTTAAGACCTCCCCCCCTTCCTGTGCATTGCAGCGGGAGTGAAAAAATAAATAAATAAAAAACTTTTTAACAAAATTAAAACCGTCTTCAAAAAACTAAAAAGCATAAAATAATCTAATCTTGAAATCTATCTTGTTTAACTAAATCAAATATCTAACTATTCTGAAATCGGTGCCAAACAAACGTCCTCCTTTTTGAAGTCGGTTAAAAAGGGAAAAAGTCAGTCTGTGAAATTTCGCGTGCATTACACTACGGAAATAGTGGTTATGACTTCCGGCTTTACAATATCAATACCTACTCACATACTGAAATCTAATTTTATCATTCAAATATTTTAAATTGATTTTCGATTTAATAGGTGCCTACCTATTAAACCAAAAATCAATTTAAAATATCTTTGTTGGTTTAACCATTTTTGGGCAACCATTTTTATTTATTTATCATGCATATTTTTTTATTTGTTTGATTACACAAATCAGTTGTAAGATTATGGGTTCAGGGGTCCAAACATCAAACTGTAAGCTCACATAGAACGCATATCTCAATGGATCTCAGCTGTATATATTGAGTAAAGTTTTGTTACTGCTACATATGCTATTACTGCTGGGAAATACAGCTACGATTTTTCTGTGACACCAAAACTCCCACAAATAGCAGTAAAAACACTATTGGATTTCGCCTCGACGTGTATTAGGAGCCGAGCCTTCATTAGAATTCCACTGCGGCATTTGAATTGGAGATTTTACAGGATTTAATCTGAAGCCGGCGTTAGACAACGGCCCACAGTTATCCTCCTAATTAAGAGCTTCATCGTCTCAGATGGTTTCAGAAATGCAGTACAAAAATGCAAGTTCTTCTTAGTAGTGATTCTCTTGACAGAACAATCTGTTTTTTTTTATTTTATTTGCAATAAAACTAATCTTACGGATTTTATCGCGTTTATTTTATGCTTTTAACCATGTCAGTAACCATGGTCACGGGAGGACTGAGGTGTTTGATGTCCTAGTGTCCAAGTTTAAACTGGGGTACCCTCATATTTAGTTATAGTTCTTCTTTTTTACGAAATGAAATGCCATGAAATACAAATTAGCAAGTATTTTGCCAGTGTCAAGTAAGTAGAATACCCCAAACTAACAAATTTTACCACTTTAAAATTGAACTAGCTTCTACTTAAGTACCTCAATGAAACACAGCCGATAATACTCTAAGATAATGTAGGTTTCTTATTAGGAATAGTAAAATATTTTTTTTCAAAATAGTTCAGTAAATCCTGAGATTCCCCACTACATCCAAACTCACAAACTAACAAACGTCACCTCTTTATGGTATTAGTATAGACAAGTAATTTTATCTATCAAAGTACTAGGAAGACGTACGTTTACATTGTTGTGCGGTGACTTCGTGTGTACCCAAACCCTTATCATATAAAGCCTCTCAAAGTCGCCAAGGCTTGCCACCCCAATGACAATACTAATCCTCGCTCTTAACGCGTGTCACCCTGAATCTCTTCTGTCTAAGCTTGGGGGCAAATCTCAGTACCTTGCGTACCACACGTAATAGCGTGTTTGAGTGTAAGAAAAATAACCGTTAAATTGTGGCCATCCTAAAAGAATATAGCTTTGTAAAACTGTTGGTCTTCATTTTTCTGCAAAAATATGGTGCGCCGCGGTGTTACCCGCGATTATAAAGTGCACATATTACCGGTATAAAAATCCTATGTGCTATTCCAGACTATAATCTATCTCTGTGCCAAATTTCATCCAGATCCGTTTAGCCGTTTTGGCGTGAGTAACAAACATCCATCCAAACTTCCACATTTATAATATTAGTGGGATTTTCTTTAAAATCATAAAATAAAACAATGTTATTTTTGGTTAGATCGTGAACAAAAACGCTCTGGATTGTTGGTCGATGCGTTGTGACGTCACAACAAAAAAAAATTGTATCTTTTTCTTTCCCGTTTTTTTTAATTAACTCATTCCTGTAGTCCCCTTAGCCCCTTCAACTAAACTAAAGCTTGTGTTATTATAAATCTAAGGTCTAAAGTTGAATGCCGCGGGTGAAGGACCCGGAACTTCTCAGTTGGGTTCCAATTTTGGCCCAATCCTTTGAAAGCCTCTATACACGGCGCCATTAACGACCTACCGTTTGTGCAGCACTGCTATCTAGATAGGAAATAACCAATTACCATACATCACCGACTCTATACGTGTTCCCTTTGGCACGTGCGTCCAAAACGTTCAATGTAATGCTCATGATGCCTATTCGATCGGCATTCAGTCTCACATTGGATGATAAAGGAATTACATGTGTAGTTTTGACGTTTAGCTTTTTTGTAAGGACGAGTTCGTTTGTATTGTGACAGAGTTCCATAATCAATAAATAAAATGTTATCCAAGACATTTATATCTCTGTGCTTCTTCTTCTTCTCTTTCTTTACGAAATGAGATGCGATGAAATAAAATGGATATGAAAATGGCCTCACCCACAACTTAGCGGGTATTTTGCCAATGTCAAGTAATTAATAGCAATAAATCATTCAATAAATACACGTTATAAAATAATGGACGTGACATGGATGATATGAAAATGGCGTGTCCAATCGACGTATAGAAAACCGAATAGAAAAGACTTTAAAGAAAATTGACTCGCTATGGAGTGGCAATGCCATCGTTAACATCACTTTTGACAGCTTTTGAAAACTGACAAGCGTTAATTAAGATGTCATTGTCATGCGGTCCCGCCCGCTCAATTTATAGTTTCAGGGTAGAGCTCTTTGGGCGTATACTCTGAGAGAAAAGTTATCAGTATTAATTTATTTTGTGAAAAATGTTGTAGAAATAAATTGATATCGCCACGAGGAACACACCAACTATACGGACCCATACTAAGCAACGCTTGTGTTATGGGTACCGTACAATGGACTGAGGGCAAACTCAGTATATTATACTTATATAGATATTAAACATCCATGACTCGGGTACAAACATTCGTGCTCATGTGCTCATCACACAAAGATTGTTCCCTACCAGCATTCGAACCCGGGACCCTCGGCACAGAAAGCAGGGTCACTACCAACTGCGCTAAGTCGTCAAATATTAATCATTATGTGCTCACAAATAAACGTGGACGAGTGTAGGAAAATAAAATTAAATGGTTAAACTTGACTTTTCAAGTCCTCCCAACAAGTATGGTAGTTTATCTATAAAGTATCCTACACTTTACTGATAAGGTTAGTGGGGTTTATTAGGCCAAGTCTACGTATTAGGCCTGAATAGAATTTCCCACAATTATGTGCATATCTTAAAACTACATTCTATATGAGTTGTAAAATACCTACACCTTGGAGGGTGAGGAATTCTCAAAAAAAACGCGCGGCGAATTACTTTCTCGATGACGTTACGATCATATGTAAAAGTTCCATCGTCTGATAATTACCACGGTAAACTGAGAGTACTTACTCTTAATATAGGGAAATTGGGTACACTTCCACCCTGCAATGGATTACCAGGGTAATTATAATCAGGGTGCCCTTAAAGACAGGTATATAATAATAATAATACCAGCCCTTTTAATGTCCCACTGCTGGGCATGG
This sequence comes from Pheosia gnoma, assembly GCA_905404115.1. NCBI lineage: Eukaryota > Metazoa > Arthropoda > Insecta > Lepidoptera > Notodontidae > Pheosia > Pheosia gnoma. The sequence goes on along the minus strand of FR989918.1, from coordinate 5,061,711 downwards.
GCCTCCCCTCAATACGAGGGGGATTTGGCCATAGTCCACCACGCTGGCCCAGTGCGGGTTGGCGGACTTCACACATCTTTCGAGGGGTTCTCTTAGGCATGCCGGTTTCCTCGCGATGTTTTCCTTCACCGTTTAGCAAGTGGTAATCATGGTTGAAAAGGAGATTCGCACATGAAATCCAGAAATACCAGAGGTGCGAGCCGGGGTTTGAACCTGCGATCCTCGTTACCGGGGCAATCGTTCTACCAACTTGGCTAACACAGCTTAAAGACGGGTACTGGAGGCATAACATAACTAAATAATAACTCATCACATTTTACCGTCCGACAGTTAAAATAACTCCATAATAAAATTTTAGAACATCTTATAATATTATGTATGCATAATAATTTTAGTATTCCAAGTTTATGAGCTGGTTAATTGTGGAATTAGTTCAAGAACTCTATTGCACAGATGAATTGGTGTATGAAATAATTGTTGTGATGAATTAAACGCAAACTCGGCACTGGGCCAGGGTGGATTATAAAAAGGGCTTCTTTTATCAATTTGGTAGAACGCTCGCACTAGTAACGAGGGTCGCAGGTTTGAGCCCCGGATCGCACCTCTTGGATCTCTGGTTTTAACGTGTGAATCTAATTTTAACTGTGATTATCACTTGCTCAACGGTGAAGGAAAACAACGTGAGGAAACCTGCTTGTCTGAGATATTATATTATTATATATACATAACATTCCCACGTTGTAATAGTTATTTTGTCAAATAACAAAGTCGTGTAGTAACACCATTTATAACTCAAGAACGGGTGGGCCGATTTGTATGATCTTTAATTTTTTGAATTTGTCTCCGCCCCGAATAGCAGAACAAGTCTGAGGCGGTACAAAGTCTTCCGAGACAGCTAGTTTAATATAATCATCTATGAACGTATCTATTTCAAAATTCTTACCATAAACAATGCAAGTCCCTTTACATTCTCCAAATATCCGATCGTATGAGGCAAAAAAAAAAACTAATCAGCTTCAACACGGCACGCACATTCACAAAAATCCAATGTGTCCAGCATAGCGTACATAAACTTTTTAATTCACCGAACTTTAGATCGCGGAATTCGAATTAAAAACAATGTACGTCCGCCCCGGAGGACATCGGCGTTTGTACTGAACCGTAACATCCCCAGCGTGAAAATACAACCCTACAGATTGCAGCCATAGAAACTCATTTACAATTCCTAGTATCTTTATTACGAAGGAGGAAGTGTCACTTTCGGATTGGCATTACCTTATGGAGTGTAGCAATAAGTTGGCAATGGAGATTTTGGCGGGGTTAGAACATCTTCATACGGACATATATTTCGCGTGAACGCCATCAAATAGGCATGTACCGAAGATATACCATTTAATAATCTCTAACTATATAAATAAAAATGAAATGGTGTCCGTTGGCCAGTGCATAACTGGAGAACGGCTTTACCGATTTGCTGTTTTTATTTGTAATTTCGGAAAAATCCGAATTTGGTTTGTGAGGGAGGAAAACTGAAAGATATTTTGTTCTATAGAATGTCGACAGGAAATCGGCTGTCAAGTCGGCTAGCTTCCAATTTTTTTTAAATATGTCTAATAAAATTACAGTGAGTTACAATTAAAGCAGTGATAGCCAAGTTGGTAGAACGCTTGCCTCGATAACGAGGATTGCAGGTTCAAACCCCGGCTCGCACCTCTGGGATTTTTCACGTGCGAATCTCATTTTCAACCAAGATTATCACTTGCTAAAACGGTGAAGGAAAACATCGTGAGGAAACCTGCATGTCTGAGAGAACCCCTCGAAAGATGTGTGAAGTCTGCCAACCCGCACTGGGCCAGCGTGGTGGACTATGGCCTAGTCCTCCCTCGCATTGATGGGGAGGCCCGTGCCCAGCTGTGGGACGTAAAAAAGGGCTGGAATTAAAAACAAAATTAGTCTTTTTTTTTTTTTTTTTTTTTATTACATTATAGGCAAGTATTTGATCTCGATCTCACCTGATGGTAAGTGACGATGAGATCTACGATGGAGCATACTTGCCTAGGTAGGAAGGCGGCAGTAGATCGAGACGCTACATTCACTAGGCACATGCAGCGCAGCTGATCTGACCCGCCATCCATGAATGGCAACACCGAACATCATGCCGGAACACGGCTAGGCCGCTTGGCGACATGGCTTTGTTCAGTGGGTGGTGACTAGCCACGGCCGAAGCCTGCCACCAGTAGAGTTGTCACCGGGTTGGCACCACCCAGGGTCACGTGTAGGGTATCTCGAGGGTACTTAATTCTCCTACGGACGAAGGTGACTCGACCCCATCTATCTATTGTTCTATTGTGTTAGTTAGTTGTTATAGAGAATGGAAAGTTATTAATACCGTCCGCTAGAGGCGCTTTTCAATTCTCCATACAAAATGTCAAAATACGGTAGACTATAAAGTATACGGTTAGCTTACGAATAATATCGCACTTGACGTACTGAAACAGTGCTATTAACGCGGTTTGCGTTAAGATTCTGTGAGTCTTGTATGGAGTTGATCTTCTGCCACACATATACTTTGCAAGGAAGGTAAGCTCGCAAGAAAAGCGTATGGAATTTTAATGTTTGCGTTGTATCATCTTGGATTGTTTCCGTTTAATGTAGTGGAAGATAAGCGGAAAAACATTTCGTATATCTTGAAGTAGGTGTTATAGTATATACTATTGCTTATGTATGTCGCAGGTGCATAGTGAAACACGCCATATTACATAATGCCTAGGTGCTTATAAAATGGCGCCTTTTTTTAAAACGTTCAGTCGATGTATAGGCTTAATGCCGAGTAGTCTCTAGTGATCGATTCTGACTATACATAAGTATTATTTTGGCTTAAATTAATAAAAAAATGATTAAAAAAAATATGCTATCCATGGGTCAGCGTATCACTTATTTACGGCTGAAATAATTTTGTATATTTTTTTAGGTAGGTAAAGAAAAAATTAAAAAAGTTGTTCGGAGAATTGGAAAAAAATATGTGCTCTTTACCATAGCAAAGAGCCCATTTTTTTGGAATGTAAAATCAGAAAATAAACGCGATAAAATCCTTAAAATAAGTTTTATTTTAATAGGTACTTGTAAATTTATCCCCTGAACAATTTTAAACATCAAACTTGGTACAAATGTTTGGCAACAGAGATTCTTTTGTCACCAAATTGATCAAACATTTGACAAATCCTAGAAGTATTTGTGCAGCGAATAGCTGTTTAATCGGGAATTACTTGGTTTGATACTAATTCGATACATATTGTGTTTGCTAACTACTATATAGTATTCAAGACAAAAAATACTTAGTTGTCTTTATTACTAAAATACAAATATGTCTTCGTAAGCTTTAATGAGAGCACGCAAAAATGGCTGAACGGATTTGAATGAATTTTGGTAACGAGGGATATCTACAACAACACATAGACTACCATTGTTGAAGTCTATGCGGGCAGGAATGTGCGAAAATAATAATGGACTATGATTTACCATAATAGTGCATGATGGTCTGTGATAGAATCAGAATATTTTTTATTCATGTAAACCATTAAGCACAGTACTTATGATAGTCAAAATAGTTTTAAAATGCTAAGCTACAACTTTACCACCCGTTCGGAATGCCGTTCCTATGGAGAAGAACGGGCAAGAAACTCCATGGTTGCTGTTTTTAAAAAGATCCGTGATACTTTATATGGGTCCGCAATAGTCCATGATATACCATGATTGTCCATGATAGTCCACGTCCACGTCCATGATAGTCCATTATTCGCATTTGGAGGCACAATAAGACTTAGGGAAATTATCGTAACTCAGCACCAATATTTTATTGAACGTCCCAAATGAATCAAAATCCGTATCAGGAACACACCAGATTCCAATCCGCGGTGGAGCTTCGATCGCATTGTTTCAGGGCAGCTTAGATTGGTTCACGAATTGTTGGCAAACTCTGTGTTGTGTGTTGAGAATGGTCAGCTGATGGTCAGCTTGAAAATGGTCAGTCCGTGGTCACAAGACGCACGGACAAGTGTCATCCGTACACTGTTGACATTCCTTCGGTGCGTACTAAGCGTTTTGCTTCTACTTTCATCGTGCGAACTGCCAAGGAATGGAACACGCTGCCGGCGTCTTTGTTCCCCGTTGACTTCAAACTGGGTGTTTTCAAGTCGAGAGTGAACAGGTACCTTCTAGGCAAGTATGCTCCATCGTAGATCTCATCGTCACTTACCATCAGGTGAGATCGAGATCAAATACTTGCCTATAATGTAATAAAAAAAGCTAGTTTTGTATAGGCATATGTGATGGTGAGCATCCTCTCCTCATTTATCATGTAGGTTACGTCATAAAGATTCAAGGTAAAACTCCTTAGTTCTCCATGCCCACTCCTCACCCGCAGGCTTCAACCTAATGGCCACGTACAAGCTTTACGACATATAAGAGAAACGAGCAAAAATAAAATCTTAAGTGCTTTCCTTGCTAATCCGTGAAAGGGAAGATCGGTGCTGCATGACGACGGGTTGCACATAGTATTGCCAGTTTATTAATCAGCATTTAAACCTTCGTTTGATGTTTCGGGTTCACACGGCGCGTTTACAAAGTCCATTTTGTCTATATTTTTTTGTTGCGATAATTGATATTATTTCACGACCTGATTAGTTCAGTTGGTGGTGACTCTGCTTTCTACGCCGAGGGTGCCGTGTTCGAATCCTGGTTGGGACAATCTTTGTATGATGAGCACAAATGTTTGCACTCGAGTTGTGGTTGCTTAATATCTATATAGGTATTATATACTGGGACACCCCAGTCCATTGAAAAAAAAAACATTGAAATTATCTCCGGGGCGTAGCGGCTGGTGTTCTGACTAAAAGACTCTACCTTCAGCCATCGCGCTAAAATATTCCTTTATTTACCAATAAACAGAACACAAAATCCAGGAAACCATTCGATTAATCTTTTGCACGCTTAACGACGGTGCCACCGGCCTTGCGCGATAAAACTTTATGATGCGTATTGTTCGGCCAATGAAAGGAAAAAATAATACGAGATTATAGCAAGGGCGAGGCTCGGGGCGGATTTCCGTGGCCACTCAAACCGGAGGCCGCTGTGTTTCACGCGCTATTTCATCTCAATCATGTTTTCCTGAAGATTGCGGAGTAATGTTGAAGAATAATAAACATAATTATTACAAAATCCATAACCTATTGCTCTACTTTGTTTGCTATAATACTATCTACTAACACCAGGCTGAAGGACTAGGTCAGGATGCGAAATCCAAAATTTCGACATTTAATATTTACAAAAAATGTCACTTATAATATGACATAGATTTTGTCTCGACCTGCGGGCTAGCAGTTCTACTGTAGGTCAAGTGTGAGATAATTCGTACTACCGTATTTAGACATTTTGTGTGGAGAATTGAAAGTTTTTAATACCGTCCGCTAGAGGCGTTTTTCAATTCTGCGTACAAAATGTCTAAAAACGGTAGACTATAAAGTATACGGTAAGCTCACACATGAAGTGATGTTCTTTCTGTAATTTGGGTGGTCTTAAGTCTCGGTCTTATTCTTGCAAGACCAGCTCCAAGACCAATATTGGGCAACACTGAATTCAACTCATCCTTGTATCACGACGAAATCGAGCACTTCAAATAACAGCCGTCTCATCGAAACTTATTCCATTCGCCTACCACTTGCAAAAGTAATCGATTCCATTTCGATAAGGCGATTAACACGATTCCGATCATCGAGTGCGCCCCAACACTTGTAGGGATCGTTACAAATTGAATTCCATGTACTTACTGTGATATTAATGTTGGTTTAATAGAATGTACACGTGTATTTAAGTTCATAATTATCGTAATAGCTCGGAAATAAAACTAATTTTATTTTATGTTTTTGGAACGAAGTTCCTTATCGCGCGTTACGAAAGGGGGCTACACGGAAAAAATTAAGACGAAAAGTTGTAACGACACTTTTTGCTTTCTTTGTCGTTTGCATTTACATAATGGTCAGTATTTTCGATTGGCTAGCGCGTTCGGCTGCCACCCGGGGGCGATATATTTTTGTTTCCCAAAATTATTGATTTTTTGTACTTAATAAATAATAAAGAAACTTCGTTCCATCCGGGTGTCCCTTGACACCTCTCAAGTTTTTTATGTTCCCGACGTTTCGGCTGCTTTATAGTAACCATGGTCACGGGAGGACTGCGGTGTTAGTCGTCCTAGTGTAATATGTAGTTAGAACTGGGGTACTCTCATATTTACTTATTGTTTTGCAGTTCGATCTACGCAGAAAGTGCTCACAGTGTTTTAAGGTCTTGCAATGGTGCGCTTGGTTTTGGATTGAATTATGTTAATTTTACAATTAACGTGCAATTCCTGTGATGTTATTAAAATCGAATTCCAACCACAGTGATCGAGACAGCAAAACCATTACATGCAGGTCATTAAGCGAGGCATGTCTTGGCTACCATCCAGAGCTTACCGCACTCGCGGCGAAGCAAAAAATCAAATACTCATTAATACCATTTTGAATGCATAAGATATGGCGATGGCAACACCTGAAGTCGAAAAAAAAGTGATGATAGAATAGCACTTTAGGTGGAAAGTTGAACTGTGAAGTTGATAATTTTTTTTTCAAGTAAAAATATTCTGTAATGCTGGCGTGATCTATATTAACCATTGCGTGTTCATAAACGTGCACGAGTGAAGGAAATAAAATAAAATAGTATAACTTGAAGCTTTTTGGAGGTTACCAGTAAGTTTTCAGTAAAGTGTGCTTTATTGATAGGGGATTCATTACATCATATTCATCGTTATCATCATTATCATTATCATCAGGAGTGCTTGCTTATTCAACTCAATCGATCGATTAAAACAATGATAAGAGAACTAGCACGCAGGTCAAGACAAATACTGACACAGATTATGCTGCATTAAGTCGCTCTCTCCCTTTCGTAATTCATACGAGGGAATGAGACAAAATCGATTTATCATTTTTTTTTTCACAGCCGGCTTCGCTACTAGCGCTGGAAATTAAACTCGACGAAATGTAACTCTGTACTGTCAAAAATGGCTTTATCTTGTAACGGTTACAAAATCTACTAGAATCTAAATTCTAAATCGGTTCCAATGTAGATGATCCAATGTAGATGATTTAGAATTTAGAAACAGAATATTATTATTATTATTAAAAGAAGGAAGTCTCAATTCTCTATCTATAATTGTTGAGAAGCCTTGCTAGATGGACGAACAGACTGACAATATAAGCACAATAACTGGGGTCTATCAGGATTCTTGGGTACTGAACCCTTACAAACCATATGGTTCCCCCATGATGGGGACGACCTTTATAATTAAGTTTGAAAAGCGTAGTGATATGACGTTGATTGCAATCTGGGTTGGTCAGTGAGTAACCCTAATTTGTTGCAACGGTTGCACACCGAGCTGCGTTTACATTAGATAAGTCAACTGGGCTGTCAAGTTGCTTCTGTCCAGTAGATTAAATATTGATTTCTTATATTTACGCGAATTCTACACATTGAAATAAAACAAATTTTACGGATTTTTTCGCGTTTATTTTATGTTTCTTACGTTCCGGACGTTTCGGCTTTACAGCAACCAAGGTCACGGGAGGACTGAGGTGGTTGACGTCCTGGTGTCATAGTTTGAAACGAGGTACCCTCGTATTTAATTGTTGCCTGTGGTCCAATCTACGCAGAAAGTGCTCAGAGTATCTTGAAACCAATGAGAATACCAGCACGTCAAGTGCGAGCTAACCGTATACTTTATAGTCTACCGTATTTCGAAATTTTGTATGGAGAACTGAAAAGCGCCTCTAGCGGACGGTATTAAAAACTTTCAATTCTCCATAAAAAATGTCTAAATACGGTAGACCTATAAAGTATACGGTTAGCTTACGAGTAATCTCGCACTCGACGTACTGGCGTAGCATATTATTATACCAGTCTCTCATACCAGTCGACTCGCCCGTTCAAACGCTCCTCACGCCTAAACTGAAATTCATATGCGGCGTACAGCTCCCATATTGTTTTCCCCACACTGTCACGAGCCAGCGATTCGTGGCGGAATTAATGTGTAAAGGGTTTTTTTCATCGTTTTTTCAGACTAGTTCCGGGTTTTTCAGATGGTTTTTGTTGCGAAAAGTCTGCGGTTTGAATTAGTAGTTTTGCGATGGGCAGTTCGATGTAAATATCGCCAGACGGACACACCAGCTATACGGTCCCACATTAAACAACGCATGTATTATGTGTACCGTACTATGGACTGAGGGCGAACCCAGTATATATTACTTATATTGATATTAAACATCCATGACTTGGGTACAAACATTCGTGCTCATCACACAAAGTTTGTCGCTAGGGTTCGGTACGGGTTCGGACCCGAGACCTTCGGCACCGAAAGCAGGGTCACTACCAACTGCGCTAATCAGGCCGTCAAAAGATCTACGTTAACATGAGATGTAACTATATAAGTGAGCACCTATAGTAATGACAGTGTTCTGACTAGCCGCGCAGCCACGCAAGGCAGCCTGGTACATGGCAGCCGCGCACATGGCAGAATCAGTTGCACTCGAAGATAATATATATACATAAAACAATATATAGGCAAACAAGCCGAACTTCGTACCGCCTCAGAATCAAATGTATGAGAAAATGAATTTATTGGTACTATGAAAAATTAAAACAAATCTATCCCACGGGAACCATACATATTACCGGGATAAAAAGTAGCCTATGTGCTATTCCAGACTATAATCTATGTCCGTGGCAAATTTCATCCAAATCCGTTCAGCCGTTCTGGCGTGATTGAGTAACAAACATCCATCCATCCAAACTTTCACATTTATAATATTAGTGGGATAACAGAGATGCTGAGGTGAGGCAGTGCGGTTGTTTGCCTCGGACGAGCTATGCAATGACTGAGCAAGAGAACTTCGCGAAGCTTTTTCAGTCAGAACACGTTAATTATATTATACTGGTCATCATAGCTATTTCACGCATTCAACTAAATTTCACGCATGCGTGAAGCGCGCGCGTGACGCGTGGTAAATGCGTGAACTTATTTCCGAGCACATCGAGCTAAGCCTGTTACTACACTTAGTAGCAATGAATTCGGGTCATCAAATAAACCTTAATATATTAATAACTATGAATGCTAGACGGAATAACAAAAAAATATGTTTTAGACTATTTAATACGCAATACTTATAAATATTTAATGCTGCTCAAATAAAAATATTATATTAATAAGGCTAAAAAATAAAGTTGTTTTTGAAAATCGAACGACAAATGTACTGCATTTGTTTCTATTCATACCTATATGCAGCGTAAAACACCCGAAGAATGTAATAGAGTTCTCTTACATATTAAGGTTTGTATTGGGGACCCGTGTTCACTGCTACCGAGTGTATCTCGTCGCTCCCGATACGCGTGCAATCCTATATAGATGCAAATTGCGTTCAGCACAGCTGCGGCCGACTGGGTTACCGATTCGCAGCCATTACTGTCCTAATCCGTATCTCGTATTACTTTGGTACCTACAATGAGATACGATAAAGGTATCTTATGTAAATTACTAGATTCTCGCAACTTTGTGGACTGTACATAATATTATGCAACTGAATGCATAGAGATTGACTAAACATCTGAAAAAATATTTATTATTATCTCCACTAACTATAGTATAAATGTAAAACTGTGTGTTTTAATAAGTTTTAAGACGCATGCCACTTGGTATAGAGGAGCTTACAACACACAGTAACTCATAGACTACTTTTTTTTTAAAGTCCAGGCGAACAAAGCTGTTAATAATTAAATTTTAAATCTACTAGAAGCTACGAAAGGCTACGAAATATGAGCGTAGCGAAATCTCGATATTGCTACGCTTATATCTCGTAGCCCTTCGTAGAGCAGTTTCTCTTAGCGTATCTTCGAATAAGTAGCTTGAAGGTCCATTCGAATAATTTAAAAGGTACTAAACTTAAACTAGCCTTAGTTGTGAATGGGCGTCTAACGACAGCTTGTAGCACTCAAAGCTTTATGCAAATCTTTTGTGATGCCACCGTAAGCCGCTTCGCAGCTGCTAACGAGCTACATCTAGCTAGATTTATCGTTGCGAATTACTGTTTGGTTACTGCCGTTAAAATATTGTTAAGTTTACTTAAGTTTCACAAAGTTGCTAAATAGTGATATTTATAGCTGTTTGTTTTGTGTTTACTGAGCAAATGGCTTTTTGGGAATACTGAGCAAATGGCTGTTACAATGGGGATAGGCTAAAACCGTGAACATTATCTGAAATCCAAATGTTTTGCCTTTCAAATTTAAAATATAATAATATCCTTACCTATTGGCTTGCTGGGCTTTTTGGTAATTCATGGTTTGAGCCTTTTCCCAACTGTAAATTGGAGCCATTAGCTTAGATTTGTTTGTTGTTATAGACTTTTTTGTAATAACCAAAAAGCCTGTAAACGCAATATAGAGCCAAAATGTATCTATCTAGTAACTATAAAGATTCATTTTACTAGATACATATATACTATCCCACTTCCCACTAATATTATAAATGTGAAAGTTTGGATGGATGGATGGATGTTTGTTACTCAATCACGCTAGAATAGCTGAAGGGATCTGGATGAAATTTGGCACGGAGATAGATTATAGGTTGGGATAGCACATAGGCTTTTTATCCCGATAAAATGTATATTTCTCTTCTGGGATAGATTTGTTTTAATTTTTCATAGAGCAAAGGATCGACATGATTTTTTGCATAGGTAGAGGTAGTTTAGGGGTCGGAAAATGACATAGGGACATACTTTTTAATCGCGAGTAGCACCTAGTTAGCACGCAGCTAGTTACTATATATATACTATTACTATATACATACATATTACTAGATTCTAGAACATTGGTCTAGTTCAATAAAACGACGACGAGTATATACCAAGTGGTAGTAATTTCGCCAACCGAATTGAGGCCGGTATCGCTCGGTGCCCGACATGCGGGCCGCCCGATATTCCCAATGATACGGCTACGAGAAGTGTGTGTTTACTAGTGTTTAGTGCACTTAAACATTGAACTGTGTGTTCGTTAAGATAATGAACAAGTTAAATAGGAGATAATAATTGATGTTTTATATTTAAGCGAATACTACACATTGAAATAAAACTAGCTGACGGAAACACCGGCGCTCTACGAAGTCTGCAATCTGTGAACATGTACAAGATCGCACCCGCCATTATATTAAATTTGAGCGACCACAGATCCTCGAAAAAGAACACTGATTCCGATTCCGACCAAGGATGATACGTGAGGCCATTGAAATGAAAAAATATCCAAATTTCAATAGGGAAGATGGCTGGGTGCTACCACGGACTTGGGATCCAGTAGTTAAATCCAAAACCAAGCACACCTTTGCAAGACCTCAAGACACTGTGAGCACTTTCTGCGTAGATCGGACCGCAAACAGCATCTAAATATGAGGGTGCCCCAGATCAAACTATCACACTAGGACGTCAAACACCTCAGTCCTCGTGTGAACACGGTTGCTGTAAAGCAGTCTAAACGTCGGAAACGTAAAAATTAAAATAAACGCGATAAAATCCGTAAAATTAGGTTTATTAGCTATCAGATGTGCGTCCCAATTAAAATCAACTGAGAAAACTAAGAAACAGAAAGATAAGTTTAAGTTGGAGGGGCTAACATGAATACCAGTTATGTGTTTATTTGTTAAAACAAAAGAAAATTCCATCACTTCCAGCTCTACGTTTCCTTTCTTAAACCACTTCTGCCCCAACTGCTAATCTTTCTTCATACACAACGGTAACAGAATATTTTTTATCAGAATCAGCATATTTTTTATTCACGTAGACCATTGAGTAGAGTACTCATGAATCGTCTAAAGTTACAAAATATTATGCTACCTACTACTTTACCACCCGTTCGGAATGCCGTTCCTATGGAGAAGAACGGGCAAGAAACTCCATGGTTTCTCTTAACAACAACATACTAGCGCAAGTAACTACCCCGTACTGAACGCAGCACAGCGCTGTAACAACATGTTATCTAGCTAGTGCGGTCAAGCGTTCGCAACGGAATGAATTTCCACGGACGGCTTGAGTTGCATGCTATTCTAGCTGTACGAGCTGGCTTACATATTTGGAGATGAAAGCTGTATAATGTTTGTGTGTTGGTGGAGCGAACAGAAGGGCGTACTAATTTGAAATAAGAGTTTGATGTTATAAATAAGTATGTATAATTTATCATTTTACAACAACTTAAAAAAAAACAAACTAATTAAAATATATATAATGTATATTATTACATACTTATCACTTTATTTAAAAAAAACATATATTCTTATATTTACGCGAATATTACACATTGATATAAAACAAATTTAAAGATTTAATCGCGTTTATTTTATCTTTTTACGTTCCCGACGTTGCTACTAACAACTAAATATGAGGGTACCCCAGTACAAACTATGACACTAGGGCGACAAACGACTCGGTTCACGAACCGTACCGCTTAATTACTTAATTACCTTACCTCCAGAGATTACAGGTATGATGGTGTATAATAATACTAGCTGCGCCCCGCGGTGTCACCCGCGATTAAAAAGTATGTCCTTTCCTCTATTTCCTTTTCTGTAAATCATGTCGATCCTTTGCTCTATAAAAAAAGTAAAACATATCCATCCCACGAGAACTATACATTTTACCGGTATGACAAGTAGCCTATGTGCTATTCCAGACTATAATCTATCTCTGTGCCAAATTTCATCCAGATCCGTTCAGCCGTTCTGGCGTGATTGAGTAACAAACATCCATTCATCCAAACTTTCACGTTTATAATATTAGTGGGATATACTAGTACGTACCCTGGTTACTGTCACCGAGCCGAATGTAGAGGCAAGCTGTCAGCCCCGGGGCAACACACAAAGCCGCGCTAATTGGAAGCATCGCAATGTCAAATCTAGTGTTCAATAAACTTGACATTATACACTTAAGGACAGTGGGTTCGACACATCTGATTCTGTTAGGTAAAGTAACAAGTACTCGGACTTTCTGACTTGGAACACTCGATAGTGACCCTGCTTTCTGCACCTCAAGTACAATACTTTTACTCCACTGTGCAAGAAGGAGGATAATGTGTTTTACGTATCGTTTCTGTAACGTTACGTCTTTCATCACTGTCACACCACAATGTCGTTAATAAGTATGACAGAGACAGCATGTTTTCTCAATGACGTTATGATATATTAGAAGTTCCTGAGTACCCTACTGCACAGTGGGTCCCGGGTTCGAATCCCAGTAAGTCCGAACATTGTGTGATGAACACGAATGTTTGTTTCCGAGTCATGGACGTAATATCTGTACAAGGTGATTCAGAAAGGGCATACGCAGCCCTGAGTTTCTTTATTTTTTTAATCATTTTATCACGTCAAAATGTTGGTGTCGATTTAATAAAAATGTATCCGAAAAAATGAAAATTCTATTTTTTTTGTGACCATTTTTTTTTAAATATAATTTGCAAATCGACAAGCGTGCCTTAGTTTGAACCTATTGCATGCCTATTTAGGTTTTTTTTTACTGATAAATTATAAGAATCCATTTACTGTGCGACCATTATTAATACAAAATTTGAATTTGAATTTGGTCCTTTGTACCACGGCTGTTTATTTCAATATAGATCATGGAAATAAGAAAATATTACAATGCTAAATGATTGTACAAAGCAAAACTTTTTGATGCCGAAGTCTTCCATTTTCATGCACTGCAGTGTATTATCGAATAGGATGACCCAGTTTTTTCGGTGCACAAAAGTCTTTTATAACTGCACAGAATACCAGATTCGGTGTGCGTCCCTACAAATTCCGCGGGTGTTTTTTCAAACCTTTTTGCTGTGCAAATATTTCTGCAACGTACCTGCAACACCTGTACGTAAAGTGGGAGATTATTCGTAAACTAACCATATACTTTATAGTCTACCGTATTTAGACATTTTGTATGGAGAATTGAAAGTTTCAAATACCGTCCGCTAGAGGCGCTTTTCAATTCTCCATATAGCTGTCTAATAGTGAAATATTTTTTTGAATCGGATCAGTAGATCCGGACATTACCCCCTACAAACAAACTCACAGACTAACAAGATTTACCTCTTTTTAATATTAGTATAGATGACAATTAATGGCAACACTGATTATGGATAAAGTACTGTGGACTTATATAGATATTAAACATACATGACTCGGATACAAACACACAAAGTTTGTCCCGTCCGAAATTCGAACCTGTGACTCTGGGCGTGCAATGCAGGGTCACTACCAACTGGGCTAATAAGGTGTTCAATTAATTATTCTTAAACAAACGTCAAACGTCAAATAAAACGTACATAAAATGCAGCAACTGGCAACATAGTTTTCCGTCTCGTACATGCAAATGAAATATTAATGTTGCCATCACATTCGGCCCGCCTTCCTCGGATGAGTTAAAAATTAAAAAACCAATGCCATTTGGCCCGTTGCCAGAGTGAAAATGCTGTGGGGTGCAGGATTTAATGTGTTACTGCAAAATTTCCGCTGATGGAGAGATCCGTTTGGGTGTTTTTGATATGATTGAAATTAATTATAGTGTGAATAAGTCGAGTAGTAGTAAGTATGCAGTGATAGCCAAGTTGATAAAACGCTTGCCTCGGTAACGAGAATCGCGGGTTCAAACCCCGGCTCGCACCTCTGGGATTCCTGGATTTCATGTGTGAAACCCATTTTCAACCACTTTTATCACTTGCTATACGGTGAAGGAAAACATCGCGAGGAAACCTGCATGTCTGAGGGAATCCCTCGAAAGATGTGTGAGGTCCGCCAACCCGCACTGGGCCAGCGTGGTGGACTATGGCTTAATCCCCCTCGCATTGAGGGGAGGCATTCGAGTCACCTTCGTCCGTAGGAGAATTAAGTACCCTCGAGATACCCTACACGTGACCCTGGGTGGTGCCAACCAGGTGACAACTCTACTGGTGGTAGGCTTCGGCCGTGGCTAGTCACCACCCACAGAACAAAGCCATGTCGTCAAGCGGCCTAGCCGTGTTCCGGCATGATGTTCGGTGTTGCCATTCATGGATGGCGGGTCAGATCAGTTGCGCTGCATGTGCCTAGTGAATGTAGCGTCTCTGTCTACTGCCGCCTTCCTACCCAGGCAAGTATGCTCCATCGTAGATCTCATCGTCACTTACCATCAGGTGAGATTGAGATCAAATACTTGCCTATAATGTAAAAAAAAAAAAAGGCCCGTGCTCAGTTGTGGGACAAACTAACAAAATCGCAAACTAGACGTCTATAAATAATATAGAAATACCCATAAATTAAGAACACGGTCAAATTCCTAATACTTAGTGAACGACCGTATTAAATCAAAAAGGTATAATAGGGAGGTACACACTTATTTTGTTATAATTAAACGTTAAATTACTGCAATTATTTCTACCATGTAATTCAGACGTTGATTACTTGCCGTCCCTGAGGAGCTAACATGGCTGGCTCCAATGAATTCCAAATGTAGGAACAGGCAATTAGCCTGAATCATTCAGTGAACAAGAAACGATGTACGTTTTCAGAACGTCTTTTGCATTATTGATAGAAGTTTTTTTTTTTAAAGAAAAACACTCGTACCTCAACCCCAGCAGCTAAGCGATAGATTGTCCTAAATATATGCAGGGCTGGACCGGAATCTTCCGGTAACAATAGTGAACTAATCACTGAACTTTGACGACCCAAATAGTATTGTAGATAGTGACCCTGCTTTTTGTACCGAGGGTCCCAGATTGGAATCCCTGTAGGGAACATCTTTGAGTGATGAGTTTGTAACATGTATACATGTTCAAGTTTAATAAAGCTTTACACGTAATGATAAACTGCCATTACTACCAGTCCATTGTACGGTACTCATGACAGAAAGGTCGCATAGTTTGGGACCATAAAGTTGGTGTGATCGACTATTGATATTGTCATTTTTTTTTCTGTTAGCCTTATAGCCTAGCTCCAGTTAATTTTATGTGTAACGGTTTCCCAGTTGCCTTTAAGATCTAATTTATAAGAGTACAATCAAATATTTTAATGCTTTGTTGAAGCACAAGTTAATATAATGTTAAAACAATTAATAACTACAACCCTACTAATATTATAAATGTGAAAGTTTGGATGTATGGATGTTTGTTACTCAATCACGCCAAAACGGCTAAACGGATCTGGATGAAATTTGGCACAGAGATAGATTATAGTCTGGAATAGCACATAGGCTTTTTATCCCGAAAAAATGCACGGTTCCTATGGGATAGCATACAGGAACCGTGCATTTGCAAAAGGACAAGAAGAAAAGGGTATACTTTTCAATCGCGGGTAACACCGTGCGGCGCAGCTAGTACTTAATAATTTTTATATCTGAAAAACTAAGAAAAAATGAAACCTATTTAAAAGCAGTGCACCAGCTTCTAATCTTAATTCTGAACAAAATAAATCAGGATTTGCGCTTATTAACATGCTCATAAAATTTTACCGGGCTTGACCTCATTATATGACTCTACTATAACTCTACCGTAAAAAGGATTTGTAAAAACCTCGTCTTATGAATATAATCCACATAAAGATAAAGCACACATTCAAAGGCGAAAGGAAAAGGTAAATACAGCTTATTAATAATTCACTTGAAGACTCTTGTACAAAGCGAGCTGTAGCAAAGCTTAGACAACGCTTTTAACAAAGTCTACAGTAGTACTGTTTGGAGCTGAACAATTTATGAAAAATCTGAGTATATTTTTGAACCCATGTTGAAGGTAGGATATATTTTTATTTGTGTATCCAACTTAAACGCAATTGTACACTACGCCTTAATAGCGCTCACATTTTTTCATCTACACAACTATAACGATCTTTATAAATTACTGAAATATTGATTACTTATATTTACGCGAATACTACACATTGAAATAAAACTTATTTTTCGGACCGCAAGCAACAACTATATATGTGGGTATCCCAGTTCAAACTATGACACTAGAACGTCAACCACCTCAGTCCTCCCGTGACCATGGTTGCTGTAAAGCAGCCGAAACGTCGGGAACGTAAAAAACGACCAACGATCATGAAAAGAACCACAGAAAATTCCAACTCGGGAGAGGTTCAGAATTATGAGTGGAGTCCATGGTATCAGGTTTCATTACCAAGCCACTTACACACTGTATGTATACGGACTGTAAAAGCGTCGCTGCACGCTTAGTCAGTACGCGGCGGCTTTGCACCGCAGATTTTAACTTTCCAGAAAATTCTAATCCGGATAAATTATACTGTGTATGTTTATGTAAATAATGTACATACATATATTCATTCGATATGCCATCAATGTATTCCATAAACTGTTAATCCAAATTCATCTTCAAATAATTTTATATTTCCTTCACAAAAGTTGACAATCTCATCGAATCGTAATTTTCAATAAAACTTATCAATGCTGTTTTGAATTTTTGGCAAGCGATTCTCATCTTTATAATGCGTACACAAAAATGATATTTGCTTAAATTTACACGCATGAAAAGTGCGTAAGCGAATTTCTACGTGCGGAAACTAAGCACCGTAACATGTAGAAAATTGGGCTTAGTTTGAAACTAAGGTCAGAAAGTTAGGGCAACCGACACGCTTAGTATTATTAGTAAGCCGCAATCTGCCGACTCTCAGGTGTATAAAATTTCAGATTACGATGGAATTTGCTTCTCATTTTTTTGCAATTTCATATTTGAGCATAATTTGAGTGCACACTTGAATTTGTGTTTTTCCGAGTACTAGAGAATAAAGTTGTATCGCTAATTATTCGTTTTAAAATATTTGAAAGCAATTGCTGAAATTAGTAAAACTACCCTACCCAAACTAGTAACGGAAAAATCATTCTCATAAAGTCCTATTATATGTGTAGTTGGCCAGTCCCCATTGGTATTAATTACCATGACCGAAATTCGGTCAGGAGTATTATTATTATTATTAAGAAAAAAAACCCGTTCAAATGACCCGCTGTTGGGCACGGGCCCCCCTTCAATGCAAGGGGGATTTAGGGGCCATAGTCCACCACGATCGCCCTGTGCGGGTTGGTGGACTTCACACGTCTTTCGAGGTCTTCTCCCAGATATGCAGGCTTCCTGACGAAGTTTCCCTTCACCGTTCATAAATATAAAATATAAATATCACCAGACGAACACACCACCTTTATGGCCCCAAATTAAGTAACATACCGTACAATGGACTGGGAGCGAACCCAGTAACACCCACACCAGGGCTAATTTCGAAAAGATCGTTTCCAAAATTTGCCCAAGCGGGAATGGAACCCGCAACTATCCTGTGCAGTGACCCGGCCGGCCTACACTCAAACCACTAGACCAAGCTGTCGTCTTTAGCAAGCAATAATCATGGTTGAAAATAGGATTCGCAGTTAAAATCTCAGTGGTCCGAGTCGGAGTTTGAATCTGCGTTCCTCGTTACCGGAACAAGCGTTCTACTAACTTGGCTATAACTGCTATTATTAAATAAATCAAAAAAAAAATTTTAACAAAATAAAAACCGTCTTCAAAAAACTAAAAAAACTAAATATAACCTAATCTTGAAATATACCTTGTCTAACTAAATCAAATATTTAACTAATGTGAAGTCGGTGCCCTCCGTCGTGCTCCTCCTTTTTGAAGTCGGTTAACAAAATAAAGATCCTTTTCCATAGCGCCACAACCGCCTCTATCTGAATCCGAGTCTGTCCGTGAAATATCGGTAGCGTGGCCGGAATATAAACGAGGCACTCCTTCCATTACCATACCGTTTGACGTCTGCAAAGCCAATTTTATTGCTTTCGTTATCACCGGCACAATGGAATTTAAACAGCCCATTATGGGTTTACCTGCTACGATTATGGAGGCTGTTATTTGCATTGTGATAGCAAAGAGGATTGAGGATTGTTGTTGGGTATTGGAAAAATGTAATATGGAATTAATTATTTTTGCAATTAAATAATACCAGCCCTTCTTAATGTCCAATACTATTCCACTGCAATATTACTTTTTGGTTAGGTAACTTAATTATTTTGTGTAAGTCAAGCTCCGCTCCGCCTTTCCAAGTGTTAATGTAATACAAAACACGGTGTGGTTCCGGAACCTCACTTCAGTGGGACACAGTGATTGTTACAAGCGCTCAATCTAGTACCATAGTACATTGATATCGTTGAGCCAGCTGGCGCTTTTACTACTAACAATAAAAAATACTCCAATCGCTTTTGAATTGTCTCTTAACACCCTACATTATCGGGCCCTAATGGAGTTTTTCAAAACCCAGTACTGAGCTCAATGTTCTTCAGAATTCAAATACGGGGGGCACAGGGGGAAACAGAAGGGGTATTTCAAAGCACGGACGGGGTTTTTCAAAGCTAGTTAAAAAAAAACACTGCGGTGATCTCAAAACTGAGTGCGGACAAAAACGCCCTAGTTTCATTGAATTGCTTATGACATACGGAAGGGGAGTTTGAAAAACGGTTGGCATTGTTTTGGTCTATTGCTGCATAGTTTGAATCTTTTAAATGTGGAATTATGACAGTGAATATTTAATCTCAGAACATCTTAATATATATAAATTACGTGTCACGGTGTTTGTCAGCTATGGACTCCTAAACTACTAAACCGATTTTAATAAAATTTTGCACACTGTGTGCAGTTTTATCCAACTTGAAAGATAGGATAGTTTATATCTCAATTTATAATCGCAATATTAGTTTATTGCGAATGATTTCTTTATTAACCTTAGCCATAGCAACGCGTGGCCGGGTCTGCTAGTATTATATATAATTAGCCTTGTAGGTATTTACTACTATACAGGGTACGGGGCACAATAACGAAAACTATGGATAGAGGGTACACTTAATGCCTATAATAAAATAATATAATTCATCTATGTCTTAAATCATGGGTTAAATGTTGTCATTTTTGAGCGCGCAATGTGTCGTAAACATCGCGATCACAACACAACACTCCGCACGATACCTGACGCGTGCGAGTGACCAGTGCGCTCGAGCGCATCGAGATTTAATATACATTGCAGTTTTGTGTCTTAATTAATAAATACGTTTTTTATTTTCTTATATAATCGACACGTAATGAAAAAATACGATGTATCTCGTTCACAATATGCTCAGGAAAAATGTCGCAAGTTGGAAAATAAAATTGATTTGTTGGACCTTTTTGCCATCAGTGTGTCACGCCAGGAGCCGTGTTCTCATTTTAAATAAGTCCATTTCGTTATTCCCTTTGAAGCTATTACTTTAGCGGTCCAATTTCTTTAAACATTAATGTTGCCTATTATCGGTCTTGGTCTTGCAGCCTTGGTCTTGCGAATGCAAGACTCATAATTCTTGGCTGGGTAAATAACTTATACGTATAATGCGTTCGTGAGCATCTATCGCGCCGTCCCTTGGAAGCATTTCCTATACCAAATTGAGTAATATTGTCATAGAAGTTCTTACCTTAACACCACGTCCTTCGACTCAATTAAACATGTATTCAACTAAAGGTGAGGTAGTGAAATATATCATATTAGATCAACTTTAAGGCTAATATCAAAATTACATACTGATACTACAGTTTAGAGAACTCATCTAATCTGATGAAAAACTTGTGTGTAAATTAATGGAGTAGGAAAAATGATGAGCCTTTTATGACACGGCACATTCATGAAGAAGAGAACGATGAAAATAGAGTAGAAAAGGTAGAGTTATTAAAAAGAAAATAGAGAGTCAGACGAAGGATCAGTTATTTTCATCAAATAACGAAATAGAAGTAGGTATCAAATGGTATAAGGAAGCTAGTAAAAGTTGAAAATTATTCTGTTTAGAGAAATAAAGACGGTAAAATTAAAAATCCGTGTCTTGAAATATAGCCTTAAGAATTTAATTTAAAATGATATCGCCAGACGAACACACTAACTATACGGTCCCACACTAAGCAACGCTTGTATTATGGGTACCGTACAATAGACTGAGGGCGAACTCAGCATATAATCTATACTAATATTATAAATGTGAAAGTTTGGATGGATGTTTGTTACTCTTTCACGCCCGAACGGCTGAACGGATCTGGATGAAATTTGCCACAGAGACAGATTATAGTCTGGAATAACACATAGGCTACTTTTTATCCCGGTAAAATGTATGGTTCCCGTTTAATTTAAATTTATCCCGATTTTGTTAACAACGCGATCTCCTTGGAAGCTGTTTTATATTTTTTCGTAAACTTTTGTTTTACGCCTTGTCAATTATGTCACTTTTATGTCCGCACGGTGACATTTTTCTTTAATATAAGTTTCTTATTTAACCACCCCCCCTGCCATTTCATTCTCAACCCAGCGTGTGCCGCACCTGCGGCCATCGCTTACAAGTTGTTCTTCGGTCGGATCCAATGATTCGCACACCGCCACGTTCTGCAATGGTGAGAACGCGCATGATGGCATGTATGGAGCATGCACTGATGGAAACAGCGGATTTCAATCCACAACAAGGTACTCAGCAGCCAACTGATGTAAATAAAACGCAGATTAATGTAACGGTACCTGTCTTCGATCGCACGATTGTTATTGCGGGTGGCAGCACTTTCGTTAAGCGTCGAGAGACGCCGCCGCCACCACGTTCCTGTAAGGCATCGAAGATTAGAAGGTCGACCTTGCCATCTATACTGGCGTGGAGGAAACGAATGGAATAGGAAGCTGCACGCAAAATGCACGGATACAAATGGAACTTATTGATAAGAAATCGGAAGCGGACTTGGCGGTATTGGACGAGAAATACAGTTCACGCGGTAACGATGGCACGGACGTGAGAGAGCGCAACCAACAGGAACTACAAAACGTACAGTCAGCCTCCAAGTATGGTAATAAAACGGGCTAGCTGTGCTCGCCAGTGGAGACTGGCCCTGGCACCAATGATGGTACAGTTCAGCCGTTAACGTGCGCACCGAAGGATTTCACCGCCACCTCTGCTGCTCACGACGGAGTGCTAACTTGAGTAGGATATGCACGACACTATTTATGGAGACCTGTTTGAATCTACCCAAGAGTTTAACATCACCCCTAAAGAATTCGCGATCGAGTCCTTGGCCGTGACAGGTATGCCACGCAGTAATGATGATGACGAACAATCTGTGGCCGTACTGGAACAAACGTCTATTATCGTCGACAGTAGGTGGCATGGCATGGAACCTGCCATGGATGGAACAGTACTTCGAAATGCCTGTCAGCTACCAGAATGCACTGACACGGTTGAAGGGCATCGAGAGAAAGACGACCGCAAGTGTAGGATTTGCCGGCAAGTACACGAATAGGGCGAGTCATTTACTTGAAAACGATCATGCAAAGAAAGTAGAGAACACACAAGCTGCCGCTCAGACGTGGCATTCACGACACTACAGTGTGGCTAACCCGAATAAAGCGAAGCTACATCTGGTCTTTGACAGTGCTACAACGACTAAAGGCCTAGAGGACCAGGAATGATTTGAGAATACTAGGGAGAAGAGTTCAGATAAGCCCGTAAGAGTACATGTGATGACCTCATTGATTTTACTCATTAAGCATGCGCAGTGGACTTCATTCAGTCAAGACATACTCTTGTCCCTGGTACCGGACAACCAGTGTATAGTCCAGATTGATGGCCACGTAGATTTCCCATCAGATTCGAAGATGCCCAGAATGTAAGACGAACCTGGCGCCCAAATGGCTCATCGCTAGAACCCTTTTCACCCACTGCGGCTTGGACCTATTCGAACCAACGGAGCACAGTTGACGTTTATCGCTCCCGTCAATCCACATTGGGGTGGGGCTCGGGAGAGGCTTATTGGTCAGAATCAACACTGGAACTCTAAAGCGTACGGCGGCTCGCGTCGTTCGAATCCATGTTGGTTTGGAGTGTTGAACCAGCACTAGGGTGGAGACTGTTAGCGACGCGATCTCCTTGGAAGCTATTACATATTTTTTTGTAGACTTTTGTTTTAGGCCTTGTAAATTTTGTCACTTTTATGTCCGCACGGTAACATTTTCTTTTAATATAATGATCTTATTTAACCATCCCTCCCGCCGTTTTATTCTCACCCCGGCGTGTGGCGGACCTGCGGCCACCGCTTACAGATTTGTTTCAATTTTTCATAGTGCAATGGATCGACATGATTTTTTGCGCGGGTAACACCGCGGGGCGCAGCTAGTACTTATATAAATATTAAAAATCCATGACTCTGGTACAAACATTCGTGCTCATCACGCAAAGTTTGTCCTTACCAGGATTAGAGCCCAGAACCCTCGGCACAGAAAGCAGGGTCACTGCCAACTGCGCCAATCAGGTCGTCATTTAAGATTAAAACGAAACCAGAATAATTTTCCCTTAATAAAGCGATCAGAATCAACGAAAACTCCGTTTGAAATTAAATCATGCGAAATCAACAACGTCAAACTCAACAAATGCTAACAATCCTTAGCGTACAAACACTTGCCCCATTAACAACTTGGAATTTGAAATATCAACATTTTAAGCAAACTTGACGAAATACTCATTGGAGTATACTCTTTGCTATTTTAAACCAAGCTCCCCATTTGAATTTAGACTTTATTGCTGAGAAATAAGAATTAAGCAATTAGTTTTCTGACGGTAGTGTAATTTTGAGCGCAATTGAAGGAGGCAAATTTAAATTTGCAGTTTGTAAACTCGAATCAAATGGAAGCGTTCTTTATAACAATGAAGTTAAGGTCTATATAGATGATAACGTAATTTCCGAATGCCAAATATGGATTGGCGGTATTATACGAATTGTTCGGTTTATCGGAGTTCTGCTTAATAATGTATGCATCCCCGCCGCAATACAAACGCCTTTGATTTGTCTCCTCCTATTTGCAATGGAATACAGAAATCATATGAGTTGACTAATATAATTCGAGTTAAAAATAATAATAAATTATAATTCCCTAAAAGGGCCTCTACTTGTTATCGATCGAACGCTGGAGTGGATACTTGATTATAATTCAAAAGCAAGTATACTCAAGATATAGCCGTTCCTACATTGTTCTCACACACCTACAACAATGTACTGCTCAAAAACTTAAAAGATTTTTTTAAAAGAGCAATAGTGGAGTTTCTTGCCCGATCTTCACTATAGGAACGGGTGGTATAGTTGTAGCTTAGCATTTTGTAATGTTTTTTTGACAATTCATAAGTACTGTACTTAATGGTTTACATCATGAATTCCCAAAGTAGTCCAGATGGACCCCCAGGGGTCCGCGGGAGCCAGGCGGGGGGTCTACGTTATTTCCATAGTTAGATCGAATCTTCACATTTTTTGTCGAATTTTAGGAATATGGTAGAAACGTCACCACCGAGACACAGACACGAGAGAGAGAATGGCAGAGGTCCACCGGAGCCAGCTAAATTTGGAAAGTGGTCTATGAGAAAAATAGTCTGGAAACCTCTGATGTACACGAATAAAAAATATTCTGATTCTGATACTAGCGTGGGAAAAGAGAAAGCAATGTTGATGGTGATCATAAGTATGAGGAGGCAGTTATAAAGATCATTTATAGGTACCTGCCAAAGGTTTGTTCGTTGAACAAGTAAAAAAAAACAAAAACATTTAGTCATACAAGTGAAATCAACAGACCGTGTAATGATCTCAACATGAAAGACGATTTCAATCACTCTCAAGGGCGCTCTAAAGCTTGGAAAAATTTAAAACTTTGTAAAGACCCTTTAAGATCTTTTTAAATTATCAACTTATACTATGTAGACTTTATACTAATGACCATAGATACTATAATGACCATATAAATGATATTTTAGCGTGCCGCGTGGTCGCGTAATGAAAATAGCAGTCGCTGAATTAAAGTATAATAATCATAGAAGGATTTGACAAACAAATACTAATTAAATTGCAGCAACCATGGCCACGAGGACTGAGGTGTTAGACGTCCTAGTGTCATGGTTGGAGCTGGGGTACACTCATATGTAGTTGTTGTTTGGGGTCCGATCTACGCAGAAAGTGCTCACAGTGTCTTGAGGTCTTGCAATGGTGATTTAATCATATTGGTTACTGGATTTGTAGGTAGGTACCTACCTACAAAAGGCTTAAGAAGCTAAACATAATAATCCTATAGGTTTTTTTTAGCAAAATAACGATTCCTCTTACGCCAAATCACAAAAAGGTGCTGCCTGTACATCTTGCATATCATGAATAGCTCTGGCAACATGATAAATTCGCACTTGCATGTTGTATAAGTTACTTCGTCTCCATGGTGCTCGGCTTGTCCTCATTATGTGAATTATGGATGAGGCGAGACACGGCTCGTAACGACATGCAGATTAAGCCCGCAATATGGTAGGAGGGCGAGGGTTAGAGAGCTAGGAAACATTGGAGTCGGTAATTTTGCGATTTAATTTAGGAAGCGTGACCAGCTCTGCTATCTATTAAGTGTCAAAATGTTTTTTAGCGGAAAAGGGAAGATCTTCCAGCCAGGCGGGTGGTATGCCTAGCGGGGCGGCCGCTATGCCCCGACGGTTATTGTCGGGATCTTGTATATATGTTACTTGCTCCGAAAACTCTTATAGCGCGATTCAGGATTGTGACGTCAATTGTCTATTGTTCTGAATGCGTCTGCAGCGCCATCTGTGTAGCTTGTAGTGCAGTTGAAGTAGTCGCTACAGTTTCAATAAGCTTAAAACATAAACTTGTGTTTCACACGTTTGAGGTTAGATTTCGGAGAACATAACTGATTCGTAAATTTGGTTTATTACTCGATGATAAATCATCTTTTTTGCTAGATAATCTTTGAAATAAAACTATTTTTTCGGATTTTATCGCGTTTATTTTATGTTTTTGCGTTGTCGACGTTTCGGCTGCTTTACAGCAACCATGGTTACGGGAGGACTGAGGTGGTTGACGTCCTAGTGTCATAGTTTGAACTGGAGTACCGTCATATTTAGTTGTTGCTTGCGTTCCGATTTACGCAGAAAGTGCTCACAGTGTCTTGAGGTCTTGCAATAGTGCGCTTGGTTTTGGATTTAATTATATCAATTACTGGATCCCAAGTCGGTGGTAGCTATGACAAATTATGACACTAGGACGACAACCACCTCAGTCCTCCCGGGACCATGGTTGCTGTAAAGCAGTCAAAACGTCGAGAACGCAAAAACATAAAATAAACGCGATAAAATTTGAAAAAATAGTTTTATTTCAATGTGCAGTATTCGCGTAAATATAAGAAGCAAACCATTTTTTATTATTCGTCTACCGTATCAACAAAGATGATTCTTACATTCAGGACTTAGTGACGCGTTTCCAGTGTCTCCACATTAATTTATTCTACCTGCGATCTCAGACACAGTTTGAGTTTTGACTTTGAACAGATTCTATGTGATTACATGCTTATCTTCCTGTGTACGTATGTGATGTAGGATCAGATTTTGGCACATATTCTACTGTTGTGACTCTTTATTTGTATGCTAGGTCACACATGTACATGATCACTGTAAACTAATATTATAATTAACTAGCTTTTTCCCACCGATCCACCGTAGCAACTCTGTTTTGCTCTCTCTCTAGGTCTCTCTAGGTACTGCTCTATCTCCAATAATCATAGTGATGGTGTGTTCCTACATTTTGGGTGTAACCGTAGGCTATCTACTAATACTTAGTATTTTTGTTTTTAATTGCTCTAGTGTATTTAAGTAATGCGGAAACAAAAAAACTTTCTAACAAAAAAAACCGTCTTCAATAAACTAGAAAGGAAAAAACCTGGTCTAACTAAATCAAATATTTAACGAATGTGAAGTCGGTGCCAAACAAACAACTGAGTCGAATATTGCCGGTCCGCGCCAAAGACTATACCTACGAATTGGTCCGCGCATCTCGTTACTAATAATACTTAATATTATTCTTCGTCGGTTGTTTATTTGGCCCTCCTTAGGTCATGCCGCTTGTACTGAAGATTTTTTTACTCTAAATCTCTTGATCAATCTGTTTATGCTCTGCTTTGTCTGTCTGTCAGTCAGTCAATCAGTGTTAAGTATTTTATTAAATAGATAGAAAGCCAATATTATGCGTCCCATTTATGTGTTTTACACAGAACAAATCGTTGAACAACATTACAGGCGCCTTAATCAAACAAACCTAGCGAATCGAGCCATTAAATACCTATCTACGTAACAGAATTAGTCGCTAGTGATGTAGCAAAGCCACATCGATTTGTACCGAGCCTGCCTTGCGAGGCTTAGTCGGTACGCCCTATACGCTCTGAACCTATTCAGCGCACTCGTAACACATAATACATACAATTATTGTGAAACAATGTAATCTATCACATTTTTAAACATGATTATCACTTGCTAAACGGTGAAGGAAAACATCGCAAGGAGACCTGCATATCTGAGAGAGCCCGTCGAAAGACGTGTGAAGTCAACCAACCCACACTGGGCCAGCGTGGTGGACAATGGCCTAATCCCCCTCGCATTGAGGGGAGGCCCGTGCCCAACAGTGGTACATTAAAAGGGCTGGTATTATTATAATGTAATCTATGAACTGAGTTTATTATGGTGGTGTCTAATAAGCGATTCTAATGCACTCGAATAAAGTCTAATTTAAAATCCAATTGTATTGGTCACAGCACTACCACTACCATCAGTCGAAATCAAAGGGAATCGAGAACTAAATACAGATAACGATATTACCTATTCTGATTGTGAGGGTTTTGTTCAAACAGCTGGCGGTTCGGTTGTGTTGGGCAAACTTTAAGCCGGTTGAGGGATTAACGATTAATGTTACGGTTTATTGGACAAACATTTGAGGTGGATGAAACTGTTTGGAGTTTTGAAATAAAACTAATCTTACGGATTTAATCGCGTTATGTTATGTTTTTTACGTTCCCGACGTTTCGGCTGCTTTACAGCAAACATGGTCACGGGAGGACTGAGGTGGTTGACGTCCTAGTATCATAGTTTGAACCGGGGTTTGAACGTCATAACGTAAAAAACAGAATATAACGCGATCGATCCGTCCATTCATCCAAACTTTCACATTTATAATATTAGTGGGATTCATTCCATATTAAAACGGGCTCAGACAGTCTTTAACCCAAAAATCTTTGCAAAGTTTTTCTTGAATGCATCCCAGATTGCGGCTTATTTGCATTCGCGAGTGTTTTAAGATAAGTGGCAAAGTTGTTTATGCTATCTCTTGCACTCTTATTTCTAAGCTAACAAGGTTAAATTTGATTGTGTTGAACGCTAGCGTAAGTTGGTCGTTCCAGTCAGTTTGAGTTCTCTTTGAAGATAGTGGAGATAGCACTGTACTATGCTTAATGTACTTGATTTTAGTTTTAAATGTTCCCTCGAGGGGACGGTGAGATTGCTTTTGAATATATGCATAAGATGTTTGTTGGGATTCCTCGTATGTTGCGAGGTCAAAATGTCAATTATAAAAAGTAATTGTATAGCATTTTGATAATATTTTTATCATCAAAAAATACCTAAAGCAGTGTTAGCCAAAGGGATAATCAGCTCTAGAACCTTCGCAGTGCCATTTTCGACTCTATATCGTGCGCTATAGTGCCCATTGTACTTAAAAAGGACTACACCATATTATAATAATTTCTACACACATAATAAGCTCCTACAAAAACATTTACACGGTATGTAAAATCCACTCCACCATTTTTGTTATGGAACAAAAAAATATTTAAAAAATAAAGCTGAAAACATACAATAGAGTTGTTTTCATATAAAACAGACTAAAAAGTTTGCATCTGATGGGCATTGTGTTCCCGCACAAAAGATCTGGCTGTGATGCACATATGAAACAGATTATTCATGTTAGGATGTAAGTTCACGGTAGTACATTGGACGGTAGCACATTGCAATAAGGTCGGATATACATTTTCCAAAATGTTGTTCATCTGCAGCTAATAAACCTAAAGGGGCAAAGTTAATTTGTTACATTTCATATATTACCTTATCTTAAAAAATATAATTTCTTGATTTAAATTTAAAATATTTCGGTAAAACGTCTGACACTGTTATTGCATTAAAATGACGTCATTTTGGGCTTGCAATGTAATCTAAATAGTCTTTCCCCCAAATCTATAGACGTTTTAGTACTTTATCTAACGTCAGATAGTACTCAATGTGTTGTATTCGCGTAAATGTAAGAAATCAATATTGTTGCATTGCTTACCTTTTGCTGGCAACATTATTACAATTATAAAACTACGAAATTTTACAGTGTCACTATAATAATTTATCCTTAAAAGAGAATGTAAATTTCACACATAAAATAATTACACAATGTGTTAAAGAAGACATCTCGTAAAATAAATTCCCTTTATTATGACTTTATGCAAATTAATTTAATTACTCGTTCAACGCTCTACGTGGCTCGCCGCGAGGTTTTAAATTTTACCGCGCGTAATTCAAGTAATATCCAAGACCTTGTGGAGACGTCCTTTAAGAAACACATTCGTAAGAAACTTTTGAGACATAATTACAAATAATTACAATCCCACTAATATTATAAATGTGAAAGTTTGGATGGATGGATGTTTGTTACTCAATCCCGCCAGAACGGCTGAACGGATCCGGATGAAATTTTGCACAGAGATATAATCATTTTTTTTTATCTCATAATGCATTTTTTTAGTCTATCAAGCTGTATAAGGAGCGCCAATCCGCACCAGCCTTGTCTTGAGGAGGAATGTACCGGGAATAATGACATTTGGCTCCCCCTATTTCATTAAGGGGGAAGCTCAGGGTTAGGGCGCGAAATTCAAAATGTCAATGGTTTTTATTTTTTAACGAAAAATTTGGACATCTTTACGATGTAATTTCGTGTTTTGCGATATTAGCATTCTGCATTGGATGTCTCGATGTATTCGGTTTGCTTAAAAAAGAACCTAATCCGATACAATACCATAAGGTTTGTAAAAACCGCTACTTTTACTAACTTAATGGTGTATTCAAGACGTATTTTTTTTTAATTGCGTTCCGTTTACAATCGTGAGTCAACGCCTTAATAAAACAAAATGGTAATTACATTATACAAATGTATAAAACCTTTTAAAAATAAATATTTATTTTATATTGATTTCTTATATATTTACGCGAATACTACCCATTGAAATAAAACTTATTTTACTTTTTTCGGATTGTATCGTCGTTAATTTAAAAGTATATTAATGTCTTGAACCGTCGGTTAACTATCAACAGTCACGTTACGTAAGTAATTACCGTGGAAGGAAGTACACACACCAACTAATCTAAGTTGGATCGCTTAGCACCATAGTTGTATAAAGCTATGTACATATATGTATTCTAATTATATCGCCAGACGAACACGGTCCCAAACTATGTAGCGCTTGTATTATGAGTACCGTCCAACTGGGGGGATGCCAGTATATGGTACTAATATAGATATTATCGGTAAGAATAATATATATATTAATTCTTTAGTTAGCGATCAATTATAATTTAAATTTAATGTAAAAATATTGTTAGTGTTCTTAGATTTTGTCCCCATTAAAACTAATCTATATAAATAAATACAATTGGAGTGTCTGTTTGTAATATTAAAATAACTACTTTTTAGTAAGTGCATTTGGATGTTTACACGGTACATATACCAAAACATTTTTTTTTACAATTTTTGTCTGTCTGTCTGTCTGTTTGTTCCGGCAAATCTCTGAAATGGCTGGACCGATTTTGACGGGACTTTCTTTGGCAGATAGCTGATGTAACAAGGAGTAACTTAGGCTACTTTTATTTTAGACTAGCTGTTACCCGCGACTCCGTCCGCTTTTTGTTAAATACCACGCGGACGAAGTCGCGGGCAACAGCTAGTCTTCAATAAAATTAACGCCGCTGATTTGTCGAAGATGGCTGATGACGTGGTCTTGGGCCAATCACGTGACCTCGCTGTCACGGGAAGAGAATGCTCTGCGTAGCATATTATTATACCATGGTCTTATCTGCGCAGGACAGTGTGAACACAACTCAACATATTCCATCTCGCTCGCACAGAACGTGAACGTTGATAACTCTTCGGAGCCCTTGATCATCTTGTTCCTAATGAGAAAACTAACGATGAACTAAGATCAACATAAACTACTTGAACAGTTATAACTAATTTACTGTTTTGTTAGTTACCAAATAAAGGAGGGCAAGGCGCGGATACAGGGGGGAGGGAGCAATGGATGCTATAAATTTCTTCACTACTTTTTTTTATACGCTAGACAAAGACACCAACTATACGGTCCCACACTAAGCTACTCGTGTATTATGGGTGCCATGCGATGGACTGGGGGCGAACCCAGTATACAAATATTTATATAGATACTAGCTGCGCCCGGCGGTGTTACCCGCGATAAAAAGTATGAAAAATTAAAACATCTATCCCACGGGAACCATACATTTTACCGGGATAAAAAGTAGCCTATGTGCTATTCCAGACTATAATCTATCTCTGTGCCAAATTTCATCCAGATCCGTTCAGCCGTTCTGGCGTGAAAGAGTAACAAACATCCATCCATCTATCCATCCATCCAAACTTTCACATTTATAATATTACTAGATGCGCCCGGCGGTGTTACCCGCGATAAAAAGTATGAAAAATTAAAACATCTATCCCACGGGAACCATACATTTTACCGGGATAAAAAGTAGCCTATGTGTTATTCCAGACTATAATCTATCTCTGTGCCAAATTTCATCCAGATCCGTTCAGCCGTTCGGGCGTGAAAGAGTAACAAACATCGATCCATCCATCCATCCAAACTTTCACATTTATAATATTAGTATAGATAGTATATAGTATAGATTAAACATCCATGACTCGGATACAAACATTCATGCTTATCACACAAAGTTTGTCCCGTACCAAGTCGAGCCCGGGAGCCTCGGCGCAGAAGGCAGAGTCACTACCAAATTAACTAATCAGCTCGGCAAAAAATTATAATACTTTATGGAAACCACAATTTGGTTGGTGCTGGTGGTGTGCTCCAAAAATCTGTTCCCTGTGGTGAAGGATGAATACCCGGGTAAGAGAAGATGGAAAACCCTATCTGTGACTGTACAAAAAACTAAAAAAAACGAATACTCAACGTGGATTAGATATGCCATTAAAAATATATTACTTTATTCTGCAGTTCTGCAAAAAATGTTTTTTAAGCAAGCAGGTGCCTATCCAATTAATTTAGGGATCTGGGTTCAAACACAGAAAGAACCCTGGTAGGCCTAACTCCTCTTATATAATGTTATGTTATCACCTTAACTCATCAGACAGCTTTATTCAACTGGTGAACCTACTTACATCACCAGTAATTTCATTTCAAATAAATTCTATATAGTTCGTATCCCCCAGCCGAGATTAATTTATATTCCTTCGCAAGTAAACCGCGAAATTATATTTGAGAAAGGCTTTAACAAATAAATTATGGAAGATTACCCCGCTCGTGAGGTATAATTAAAATTGATTAAATCTCAAATATTATTCGTGCCGGCGCCATTTTGTGTTAGAAGAGTTTAGTTGATTTTTTCACGTTAAAAAATGACTTGACTTTTCAAAAAGTTCAATTAATTAATTACATATGTCATTCCCACGAAGGCTGGAAGTGAAAAATACACCACAGGGGAATGAAAATAGCTTCTTCCAAAGCAATAATATGTTTAATTCAAGTAAAATAAGCGTCGACAGTGAAGCGGCACAAATTCTTGACGCGCGGGGATTGTTCCAAGTTTTTGGGGGAGCCAGTTTCGGGGCAGCATCTGTGAGGGGTACACGTGCATTTCTGAAAGGAACCATTACCTCTAGGAGAGTTTGATTGATTTCATATAGAGTACATATAAATAACAATTAAAACTTCGCATTTTAGTGCTTTTGTAATCATTATGTAAAAGCACAATATCGGGATACCCTTCTTGGGTCACCCTGTATAAGTTGTAACCAAGGATAAAATATTTTAAGACGTTTACGAGTTGATCTTACTGACCACGTTCATGTATAAACTAACCCCCAAATTTATAGACAGTTATAATGGATTATAATGACATTGTAACGAAATATACAAAGTAGTATTTTAGAAAGAGACAAGAAAGGCTAATAGACATATACAAGAGAGTCTAATAGAAATTAGCTTACCATTTCTTCAACACGTCTTCTTATCATCAAGCACTTTGGTCTTCTGATACATCTGCACCTACTTCTCAGTCTTCTGTTACTGGCTGAAGTTTGAAGCTTCGTTCTGAGGTTAGACCAGGATCTACGGGTGTAGCATGGATCTTCGCAAGAACAATTCAATCCTTGAGTACAAATAATATTGGCTGTATTAACTTGAATAAGATATATTATGCTGTAGCAACCTCTACCCTACAATGCAAATATAAATTTATCAGATTTTGATGTGATTCTGTATTAACAAGAGGAAAACCTGCTGAATACTTATAAGATCACAAGTGTGTATATTTATTACAATTACATATCCCAGATTGGATGGATGGACTACGTTCAAGGAAAGCACAAATGTCTAAAAAAATAACAAATTGGTTTTTGAGCTATAGCTGAAAGTTTGTGAAAAATCAATGCGCTCTACCCCTGTTGTTTCTTGGATTCCAATTCCCGTAAATTAATAAAAGATCAAGAAAAAATATCTATTGATTTGGAGGTATTTCTTATGAAAGATTTGAAACATCAACGTTTATTTACCACACACCAACAAATAAGAGTACACTCACCCATAATTGTTAGTTTTCAAATAATTATTCTTACTTGAACACCACTTAAAATATTAAGGTTAGAAAAATACATTTGCCAAATCAAAGCCATCTTGAATACAGTACCGTTAAAATATTAAACTTGCCTATTTTAAATGGTATACATCGGAATATACCAGTATAACTTGCCTATTTTAAATGGTATACATCGGAATATACCAGTATAACTTGCCTATTTTAAATGGTATACATCGGAATATACCAGTATAACTTGCCTATTTTAAATGGTATACATCGGAATATACCAGTATAACTTGCCTATTTTAAATGGTATACATCGGAATATACCAGTATAACTTGCCTATTTTAAATGGTATACATCGGAATATACCAGTATAACTTTAAGGTATTTAAATAGGCACTAAACATTATTTTGAATTTTGGATACGATGTGATCAGGACAGCCCGCTATTTGGGCGTTCTGTGAACTGTACAACTTGCGAACTAGACATTCCTCGCACGCAATATGGATTATTCCTCAAATTTCATATTCCTCGCAAGTTTTATCACTTTAAGGTTGAATATCATTTGCACATCGTAGAATCGCAAGGTCTAATTTTGTCATCTGTTATTTATTTGAACGTAGAACGTATCAAATATGAACCTTAGTAGATTTTTTATTGAGTAGGCAAAACTTCATGGCCAAACTTACATGCTATGTACAAACTCCTAATGATCTTTGAGTGCTCTCAGAGGCTGAACATCAACTAAAACCGCCCTAG
Source organism: Pheosia gnoma (assembly GCA_905404115.1). Lineage (NCBI taxonomy): Eukaryota > Metazoa > Arthropoda > Insecta > Lepidoptera > Notodontidae > Pheosia > Pheosia gnoma. The sequence continues at coordinate 5,027,090 of FR989918.1, read as the reverse complement.
AACAAGACTAAACTCAAACAAGCAATTAAAGCCTCTGTAGATTAATTATTTGTTTGGCCGACAAACCGAACGGAATTGTAGAGGTCTACTATGAGGTCATATACTCGAAGGAAAGTCGAACAATGTAGTTAGATTGAAATAAAACAATTTTAACGGATTTTATCACGTTTATTTTATGTTTTAACGTTTACAGCAACCATGGTCACGGGAGGACTGAGGTGTTTGACGTCCTAGTGTCGTAGTTTGAACTGGGGTACCCTCATATTTAGTTGTTGTTTAATACCAATATAAGTATTATAATATACTGAGTTCGCCCTCAGTCCATTGTACGGTACCCATAATACAAGTGTTGCTCAGTGTGGGACCGTATAGTTAGTGTGTTCATCTGGCGATATTTATTATTATTATCATCCAAACCATAAATCTGCTGTTTTTACATTCGAGATATGAAGCAAATGGTATCTCTCTATTCCAGCGCTTCCCACAAATTCCTGGTCCAACTTTATATTATTGTAGTTCGCAAGTTGTCGCGGTGGCGGCGTTGAAAGTGTTCATGTTTGAAGTGGAACAATTGGTTTGCGATTGCTGCCACAATAATTTACTGAGGTATGCTATTGTTGATATTGCTTGCTGCATTGTTTTGTCCACTGCCATAGCTATGGTATTGGGAAATATCATCAGCTATAGCATCAGCTATGGCTACCAGCTATGGCCGTTTGATATAGAGGCTGATTCAGAAAGGAGAATAGCTTCTAACCTGTCAACCTGCGCCTCTGTGGCCGATCATTATGGTGAAGTCAGAATTTCATTGTCTTTTTTTATTCGCTAACCAAATATTGTAATTTTCATTTTGTTGTATTTTTTTTATAACTTAAAAAGAGTATAGAAAAGCTACAAAAAGTGTAAAAAATTTGGCCCATGCGGTAGCGTGCCCAAGATGCTGGCCGCATTTCCTCGCTGGATAGCCAAAGCTACTCGCTGAGCGAGGAAATACCCAGCCCTTGGGTCGCCGGTTGCGCGTTGGGTCGAGCCAAAGGGTCGACGCAGGTAGCGTCCCACACCAGAGCCCGCCCCATGCTCCAGGGAATGAGTGACATACCGTCTGGTCTCTTGCCATCGTCACGCACGATACCTTGCGGCTCTAAAATGGCCGGTACGTTGGCGGTGGCAAGAGAACGACGGATGATGTCATTCAGAGCAGCATTCAGCAGGTTCATTTTTTTCCGCTTCCTTCTTATTTTCATTTACAAAAGTAATTTGTAGATGTGGGAACCATGTAGCCATTAGCTTGTAATGATATACTTAGAGTTAGTACTTTTTTTGACCAGCTGCTAAAGTCTGCCTAGCCATTCCTACATTGATATCACATACCCATAACAATGTACTGCTCATAAAAGGAACGGATATTTTTAAAAAGAGCAACCATGGAGTTTCTTGCCAGTTCTTCTTTCCGTAGGAACGGCATTCCGAACCGGTGGTAAAGTTGTAGCTTAGCATTATGTAACTATTTTGACGATTAATAAGTACTGTACTAAATGGTTTACATGAATAAAAAATATTCTGATTCTGATTCTTCAACAAGCACTTCTGAACAAGATTCCAACATCCAGCAACGTCAGACAGAATGACCGACATAAAAAACTACTACATAAAAAAAGTTGCGTTCAATACGAAATTCTTTCCATTCCCGCCAGGGCAGAAGCGTTAGAGTGTGAAATTGGATCCCCAGCCTGCTTTAAATCGATGACCTAATTTACAACGGGCTCATGTTAAAAGATAGGTTTTTATACACCCCACATTTACAACAGGTTTACCAGTAACCAAGGATTGGATTGCGGATTCAATGTATTTGTAAATTTAGAATTTTAGAATCTCAAAGCCATGTCTTGTAACTTCCATACTAACTAAAAGAAAAAAATTGTTAGTATCCAAGCACCTATTCAAGAACTCGACGACGATGTAGAGGCATTTTTATGTTTTATAATTTAATACCCAGGTTTTTTTTTTTCTAAAGTTCACAAGCCGATGGTCAGTGGTGGGTCCCTCTGCCCCCATTTGTTTATCTACTTATTTTTTTTTTATACTCAGCATCAACACATGGGTGCTTCGTTGCTATAAAACTTCTGCATCCTCACCGAGAGAAAGTTATTCAGCAATTTTTCGGATGACTGCCCGATGAGAACGGTTTTGTGAAACGATTGTATACTGAAACTTGGGCTGCGAAACCCACTCCAGTGTTCCTTAGTTTTAATAGACTTGTTCTATTGATAGAGGTAGGTACGTGTTTCAAGTTTGTACATTACGCATTTTTTAGAGATTTTTGACCCCCCACGCCTAGTAAAACGTAAAGTCTCTACGCGACCGTTCTGAAGGGTTAAAACAATGTTACGTAACGCGTAGTTCAAACCCCCCCCCCCCCCCCCCCCCGAATTTGTTACGTAATACTTGAACACTCCCTAAGATGGTTATTATAAGTTAGGCAACTTTGGTGGGTTGGTCTCTGGCGCCGTATCTGCGGATTGACAACCTGATTTCAATATATATATATTTTTTTTATAAGCCTCTTTTATTTCCATGACATTTAAAGAATATAATACCGTTGGCAGGTACGAATTTTGGACATGGTGGTTTTGCTAAAGATCCAGGTTTGGGCACCGTACGATAAACAGGGCAATAGACTCGAATCCATCACCTTTTTCTTTAATTTAATTGAAAGTTTTGATTTTAATATTTCTTTGTAGCTCCAGTATTTTTTCCAGGTCATGTTGATTCTCCTGTCTATTTCGTCTAGGTGTCTTGTGTTTTTAAATGATATTTGTTTTCCGAGGTATATATAGCTCTCTACATATTCTATAGGTGTTTGATTTATTAGTATGGGATTCTTCGTACCATTGGTAGCTATCTTTGTTTTTGAAGTATTTAGTTGAAGGCCTATATTTTCGCTAGCAGCGCTTAGTTCTGTCAGCATTTCTTCTAGTTGTTTTGATGTCTTAGCGAATAGCGACTATATCATCGGCAAATCTTAGGTTACTGAGGTTTTTTCCTTCTATGGTTATTCCTTTTTTTTTAGGTTTTTTCCTTCTATGTTTATTTCAATATATAGATTAATAAAATTGACAACGAATTTACGTGTGTGTTAGTTTAATGATATAGTCCTATTTTGGATGTTTTTAAAGGAGTTGAATAAGCGTTCTTCTGCTTTTCAACCTACGTATTTATACTATTGTTACTGAGAGGTTGGCCATGGAAATTGTACAAATTTCGGGTAGTCACTAGGTGCACATAATTAAATAAAACAACACTATCATATTCTAACATTCATATTTCATTTTCGAAATTTAATTTCTATATTAACTCGAAGATTTACAATCATTAAAGTACAAAATAAACATTAAACAATCAGTCTTTTTGAAGATAATTAATTTCAATTTATTTTTACCGCTAATTCTGTTTTACTATCTCCAATTTAACATATTTTTTTTTCTCGTTGGTTTGAACCACCCTCGAAACCTCCCCACCTGTCTATGCCCTTGCATAGTAGATGATTTAGATATGGGATTATGGTATCTTAAAATCAACAAAAATTCAACCAATAAATTAATTTCATTGAAGATAGTAAAAAAAGAATTCCATAAATTACTTACATTAAAGACATTCATCATTTAAATACTGAGTAGAAAATACGTTAATTTTGTAAAAAAACGTTGACAAAACACAATTTCTAGATATTTTCCACTTTTCAAATTCTTGTTTTTGTTGAGCTAAGAATGAGCTATTACAAAAAGTGTATAATTATTATTGACTTAGTAGTAATTGTATAACGAATTTTCACCCACATGGGCTTACTTCACTAAAATGTCCACAAACTCGGTGTGACAGAGTATTCAAATAATTATTTGGTATGGTAAGTAAGTAGCAGCAGTGATAGCCGAGTTGTTAGAAGGCTTGCCTCGCTAACGAGGATCGCAGGTATGAACCCCGGCACGCACCTCTCGAATTTCTGGATTTCATGTGCGAATCTCATTTTCAACCATGATTATCACTTGCTAAACGGTGAAGGAAAACATCGCGAGAAACCTGCATGTCTGAGAGAACCCCTCGAAAGATGTGTGAAGTCCGCTAACCCGCACTGGGCCAGCGTGGTGGACTATGGCCTAATCCCCCTCACATTGATTGTGCCCAACAGTGGGACATTAAAGGGCTGGTATTAAAATAAAACTAATCTTAAGGATTTTATCGCGGTTTATTTTTTATTTTATGTTAAAAATAAACCGCGATAAAATCCTTAAGATTAGTTTTATTTCAATGTGTAGTATTCGCGTAAATATAAGAAATCAATATGGGCTGGTATTATTTATTATTATATGGTAAGTAATGTAATTATATTTTCTATTGGGAACAAAATTGTTTGGATGTATAGATAATCCTGTAAATGATTTATCATAAATGATGCAACCGTTCTGTTAAATTTACTTGTTAAAACAGTATATATAATTTGGCGTCTCACTTACTACATTTTTTTTTCATTTTTCTAGTTGACAGCGTATGGTTAAACTCAAAGGACCCTGAAGATGTGTTTAAATGATAATTATTAAGTATAGCGCTATAATCATAGAGGATGGAACTAAATCGATAGGGTTTTTAAAAACTGATAATATAAAACCTCCACAAAAATTGCATTTTCTTTTAACAGCTTAACCAATGGAATTAGTTGACACAATTGAATCAGTTGATATGAACACAACCATGTAAATATGATTTGTAGCCAAGTTTTCACGCGTTACAGCTACCTGTGATGTGGTATTCTGCACGATTCTGTAAAAAAAATATATTATTGATGCTTGAGTGTAAAAGATGTTTTCAAAATCACTCATCGAAATTTTATAAAAATGCTACATCGAAGAACAGATAGTAGCTACCACAGCAGTAGTGTAGCTACATTTTGAATGTTCCGTGGTGTTAATGCCTTCTTAAGTCATTCACTGAAAAACTGCAAGTGATGTACGAATGGCGTTATCTTTGTCGATGACTATTTTATCGATACTCACTTTTCGGTGCGCTTTTTAGTGTAGTTGTTCGCGATACACAATCGCTATCCTCAGACTCTGATCTCATTTGAAAACTAGTTTCTGAAATATAAATTGAAATATGAGCTTTGGTTGTGCGCTTAAATTAGATTGGATATAAGTACATTCGTGGGGATAACATATTACTACGCAAATTAGTTTCTTGTACAAATAAGTGTATACGGAGTTTTAAATTGAGGCAAGTTGGCCACGATAATTTATGATGTCATCTATATAATAGTTAAAAATTAATTTACTACTATACAAGTTATTATTTTTAAATCTTGATAGTTATTTAATTTATACGGGCACTTCTTATTTCAAAGGGATATAGATAATTAATATTTTTATTGAATAAAAATGGTGGAACGCAATTTTGCACTTACCACTGTCGTACCGGGATTTGCTGTTACCCGGTAGATGTATTCTACTCGGTACCTCTTGGTTGTCAACATGTCCGAATGTTCGAAATCCTATTGCGAACTGCGCGTATGGACTTATTTCGTATAATTCTGTAAAATAATTAAACAAATTTGAGTTGGAGGGCCCTAAGGCCTAAGATAGGGCAACATAAAATACGAGAACTAATAAGACGTTTAAACGTAGTCATGTTATTCCAAGTGAATTCTCACCATGTTTACTGTCAGCGGTAAGATGTACGGGCGTGCTGTAAACCCTGTTATTAACGTCGCTAGGGACGCTCTGGGGCGTGTTCGCGGTCACGTTGCTGCGTTCAGACTTGCATTCCGTTGTTAATGAATTTCTGTATTCTGTTAGATGTTGATGACTGGAAGGCAAGGGCTTTACGTAAAGAGCTTGATGTTATATTCATTACATTTTTTGGTGCAAAGTTGAGATTTGAGAAATATTATTGTCGAATCCATCGAGAAAGTTATGAGAGATGGATTTTTTTAGCAATGCAGTTTCTTTCTACCTAGTGTTGCAAAGGGTGCAAGACACCCGGGCTCTGAGGCATCAGGGGCGACACGGTGATGAGGAGACGCAGCAGACACTACCCCACCCACGGAGCGGGATGCTGAAGGCGCCTGAGCTGGTTTCGCTCCCCAATGCCAGATAAACTAGAGGGTCCTGTTTTTTGGAACAATATTCACCATCTTAGGAATAAGTAGGTCCTAAATAAGATATAGGCACTTACTTGTGTCTTTTAACAAGTATATAAACGCAGGTTAGCGAACAAATCATTAATAATATGGAACTGCAAATGATGACAAGCATGTTTAAGTCGAAGAACTCTGATGGTGGTCCTATCGACTCTGCAAATAAAGGTGCAAATATTATTACCTTAAATCGGAAGCTATTATTAGTAACATAAGCTTCCTTTGTGAGCGAAAAATTACCCAAGAATCTTTTAAATAAATTTAGTCTTATTAACAACTAAGCCCTTATGCAAGGAATGGCATCACGTCAATAGATTAATGGCCCAAGTGAGATCGTTGCGAAGGTAACCTCTCAAACTGCTTAGCAATTAAAGCTATAAAATGTATTACTCCCACTCTTAGTGCAAGCTTTGCTATAGTTGGAGCAGGTAATGAGACTTCCTATTGAGCTTATAGCACATTACTAGAAGTAGCTAGTAATCTATATAAGCTCACCAAAGGAGCCAAATGCGACTTCATTCGGTTTAAGTCATTTCCGCATCCACTTTCCACAGTTTAGATTTTTGTAGCTGGTTTTTTATGAAGGATTCAAATTAAGTATATCTTAAATTTGCGTTCTTTTTCAGTAAACTGGTTAAATGGTAAATTATATAAAGCTCATTCATACCTCCTTGCACAGTCGTTGTAGCATAAGTGTACAATGACGTAGCAATGCCGGCGGTGTTCTCAGTGGTTATACGTATTTGGTACCACTGGGCTGGTACCAAGTCTGCTATCACGAAGGAGTTGGGTTGATTCAGTATCGATGTAGACACATAATGGTTCCAGGTTTGGTCTAGTTGTGACTGAAATTGGACTCATTATTAGCTGAACTGCGCAAGGAAATTGGAAAACTATGCAAACCCTGTAAAAGCCTGATTCACTACTGATAAACCATATCTACGGCTTATTTGACTAATGGCCCAAACACATTCGATCCAATAATTTGTGGATAGGAATGATGTTTTGATTTATTAAACACAGTAATTTTTTTTTTAAACATGAATGTCAAATGCATTGAAACCCAAAGGACAAAGCATATAGCATCAAGATTATATTTTTTTAATTATTTTACATCTAGTCGGACGTAGTACATGAGAATTTTATTCAAGAGCGAGAGTCCAGCCTGACATATGAACAGTATCTAATCTTACAATTTTATTATCAGCTTTCTTCCACGCTTTGTTTCCATACTGTCTATAGTCGACATCAAAACGAGTTATCTGACAGCCATTGTCGTCCCATCCACTGAGCTGGACGTAAACGTGGGTTGCGTTACTCCAGAACCACTCTGTTGTAGTTGGAGATATTGGCACTGAAAATTAACATATATATCTATATGTATAAAGCTGTAAATTGCTCTTCACTGCAAAGCCCGCCAATAAATTTCTTCATCATGTTAAGGCTAAATATTCCTTGTACATAATAGGATGGAATACAGTTGTTGATATTAAACATCCATGACTCGGGCAAAAACATAAATCACACAAAGATTCGAGCCCGGAACTCTGGCACAGAAAGCAAGGTCATCACCAACTGTGCTACAGGTCGTCTATCTTTTACCTTTGATAACTGAAACTTACCACCACCCAAAGTAGTAGCATCAATATACGTAGGTTGTGATGCACCAACAGTATTAGCTGCTGTCATGCGCAACGAGTACTTGGTACCGCATTTTAGACCTTGGAGAGTATACTCCTGAACGCCTTGGAGTGATGTCCCTTTGCTAGACCAGGTGTCTTGCCAGGAACCATTCGCTTCTTTCCATGTGAGATTGTAACCTAGAATATCGAAAATATGTTTGGTACTTACGAAATGATTAGCCACGAACTAAAGAAGAAGAATCATCAGAAGAAGATCGAATAGAACTCTGCTTTAAAAAAATGCGTGATCATTGCGCGGGATGAGGGAGATGTTGGAAGAAAATAGAGTAACCAAGGTCATGCTCATTATGATGACGTCAGGACCTAATTGAGGATCACAGTGCACAATTGATTATGGCATCTCTACTTTTTAAAAGATCTTATAAACATCAATATTTTTTTTCGTGATCTTAACTACAAGATGTGGTCTTAGAGAAGAATGAGAAGGATCAGTTGGATGAATATGGTGAATAATGAGGATGTATTAAAGAGACTACAAGAAAGAATATCGTTAATGGAAACAATACAAAGTAGAAGAGAGAAGATAATACACATCATCTCACATGACATGATAGCTTCATAAAGAACATAATGGAGGACAAGATGTAGGCGAGGAAAAGTAAGTCAGATAAAATAAAAGTTGGTGCCTTCTCGTATAAAGAGGTGAAACAGCCTGTTCTAGATAGATATGGATGGTAAACGCTTCATCAGCTGACCCTTAAATTAGAAGAAGAACTTCAAGGATAACATTACAAAAACGTTGATCCTTTTCATTAAAATTTGAAGCCAAATTTATTACTAGAGTACACTATATTTATTACTTACTAATTTTCTGATTCTTTCCAGCAATCTTTCTAGGCATATCCCATTGTAAATGTATAGCGTTCTTATGCGCTGTCACCCTCAAGCTAGGCGGCTCTGGAGTCGGCAGCACTGACACCTCATAGGATACGGAGTCAGATCCATACAGATTTTTTGCTAGGCACGTGTAATTTCCACTTAACGATTGATCGATGTCTGCAAGAAATTTAATTAGAATAAAAGTGGTGGTTACAGGAAAGACTGAGGATGAAAGGTCCTGTAAACGAATCCTGAAGCGACAGGTGTCCGAACATTTTGAGATATCAGTCAGCGCAACTCTCGATCAGCATTTGCCTGATCGGAACCGCTAAGAAACTTAGTTGCAGTAAATTATTAAGATCGTAGGATTTGGAATCCTTAAAATTGTCGTGGGAGACATTATTTTCGAAACAGATGCAATCCTACATTTTTTCAAACTTTCGTGTCCGAACACGATTCAAGCGACGAATACAAAATAGTTGACCTATTTCGATTTGACTTTTATGGCGAAACCTCCAATTCAACAGTATTATACTTTTGATTCAAGGAAATGGATGGGTTCCTGCAGGGGAGCCGTAAACCAGTACCTTGAAATCCACCAGGTAGTCTACCGAATATACGCCAGGTCAATGATCCTATGATTTTTTCTATCCCAGTTATTGGATAAGTTCCCTGAAGATTGACTCCCCTCTTTGGCACAACAAGTACTTACTATTTATGAGCAGGCTATCATCATGGTTCCTGGTGAACCTCGGATGATGCGTGATGATGTTGTGCTTGTGGTACCACACGGTCCTGGGAGGCGGTACTCCCACACACTGGCATGCCAGCAGCAGGGAGTTGCCCACTCCTGCGGATACAGGACCACCCAGTGATGCTACGCCAGCTACCACTGAAATGTAAGAATTGTCATTGTCGACCAGATTGGCGCAGTGGTTTCTGTGCCGAGGGTCTAAGATCAGAATCTTGGTAGAAGAACTCTTTGTGTGATGAACACGAATATTAGCAAGTCATGGACGTTTAACATCTAAACAAGTAATTAGATTCTGGGAAAAAGTGCTAGCCAAGTTGGTAGAACACTTGCGTTGAAAACAAAAGCGCAGGCTCAAACCACGGGTCTACCTCTGGAATTTCAAGAATTCTTGCGTAAATCCTAGGATTATCAACCATGAAAATCAATTGGTGAAAGGTGAGGGAAAACATCGCGTGGAAACCTGCACGTCTGAGAGAACCTAGTTTTCGGACATTGTTCGCAGTCCGCCAACACGCACTAGGTCAGTGTGGTTGACTATGGCCTACATCTCGATCTCAGTAATGGAATCTCCTTCTATCTACTGTGCACGCGTTGCTTAGTATGGTGTTTTATTTAAAGATTATCCTAACTCAACTGACCTTTTGATGACAGTTCAATATGCACACGATTGCTAGGCACTCCTTCGCCAACAACAGTATGCGCTCTTACGAACACTTCGTACTGTCTACCAGAGATCAAGCCTGTCAGTGGATATGTGAGATGTTTGGATACGCTAGAATCTTGTGACACCTCCACTCGATAGTTTTGTGGTGAATTTGTACTAGAAATGGAAGAAAATATAAGCTTGCAAACATACACTGTGACGATTTAAATCTACTTAGTAATGTGTAATGAACATTGCATTAAAAACGTTCAACAACTAATATAAAAGAAAACGTTTAAAAAGTATAACCTGACTTGGATGATTTAAAAAAAACAGAAAAGATAGTAACAAGTTAGGTGCTGATTGCTATCATCGTCTTATTGAGTAAGACTAGGATGGGCGTAGCCAGCGTTTCTTCAGGGTGGAGCACAGCAAGGAATCGCGAATTGAACCATCTTCATTTCTTCCCCAAACACTCTGATATGTCCCTGCTCTTATCCAACAAGATACTATAGGCACATGATGTCTTGACATCAGTAGTGTACGCTCTTATATTTTTCATTTGACTTCATGAGCTAGATTCGGGCAGCTGCCCCACTCTGCCCCTTTGTGGCTACGCCCATGACGACAAGTCGTTTAATTATGTTAGATATTCCCGTTTACTTAGTTCAATTGACGTCTTCTCACAGTATTACATTAATAACGTTATTCAATTCAAATGCTGTATGCCGTGAGTATACAAAGGTTTTATTTGTCTATCAAACAAGAATGTTGGCCTCCTGTCGTTGACAATGCACGGTTCTTCTTGCTCTATTCTTTCAAATTGAAAAACGGGTATGTTCCTCGCTATATGACTTACCTAGATACAGGTTTAGCATATACGGTATAATGTGTGATATCTCCATTAGGCTGCTGTGGCCTCTTCCAACTAACTAGCAGAGAAGTGGCCGATGATACTAATACTTTTATTGATGGAGGTGGACCGGGCACTGTAAATGAAATAGTATGTCCTGAGTGATTAGAGACCAAAATCGCATAAGCGGATTAAGATAACTTCAAGCAGCAGCAAGCTTTACATTGTGTATTTTATACACTAGCAGGGCCTGCGACTTTGTGATCTTAAACATTCCTAAATAGGTGAAAAACGCCTCTGAATCGAAAATGAAGAATAAGAACAAAAACATTAGCATAGAATTTTGTTTCCAACAATATTGAATGTAATATCAGCCATGAAAGTTTATCAGCTCTGAAAACAACTCTTAGTTAGTGAGAAATTCGCTCAGGTTGAGATTTGAAATGTTCTTAATCCCAATTAATATTAAATGGCAAAAAGACCAGACCTATGATTTGAAAATGATATTAGATCTTAAGGTGATAAAGAAATTTCTTGGGCGACTCTACATCAAGTTAAATACTAACCATCTTGCAATGTGGTGCAGACAATAGAAATAGAAAACGGTCCGATGCCATAGTTGGAGAATCCTGCTACTTTCACTGTGTAGTTTGTATATTTCAGTAGAGCTTGTAGATACAATTCTGTGTGTGGAGAGCTAATATTTTGAAAGGGTCCATCTGAAATAAGACCATAAGAAAGGGATTAAAATGATTTCTTACGATAGTCCAACTTTTAGACTAGTATAACCATCATGAGACTTCAAAATCAATCTTCAAAATCAATTGATTATTTTCTTCTGCCTGACCTTTTAGGCTCTACCTACATAATCAAACAAATTAGAGTACACGTCTAGGGTAATCTGAGACCTCACCAGAGACTACCTAGACTATCTAAGGATATGTCTTATTTATCAGATATTTTCAGGCTTCTGACTGGCCATGATAATGATCGAAAACGCTACTATGATAACCGTGGCCGCTAGAATAGCATACCCTTTAAAGCACAGAGTAGTTAGATATTAAAATGTGGTCACCCATCCAAGGTTCAACAGCATGCATTGATCTAATAAGCAGTTCTATTATTTAGGCTACGTCTTCACTATTAAGTCCATGATAATTCATTGCTTAAAAAGTATGTTGCTCCTGTCCGATTTTTTTTCAACATGATATTTGTTGATATCATCTATTATTCTTTCTCCATCTTATAAGCCGGGAGACGTCCACTGTTTGTCCTAGGTTTCCTTCAATGACTTCCAGATACCCTGGTCCCCTGTTACTACTACGCATCCATGGACTTAAGCTAATGGAAGCTGAGCTGAGATTGTATACGGCGTAAGAGATCTTGCGACGCGTATAATATCATCAGTTCATCTTGTGGAAGGTCTTCCCATACATCGTGTTACGGCTCAAGATTCGCCATTTCAAAAAAATCCTGCCTCAACAACCACCGGTCCTGCGAGCTGATTGGCTGAAAAAACTATTTAAGTCGCGACACTCATGACAAACAGACTCTTGCCTCTTCGAGGAGTTTGACATCTTAGAGGAGCTCAGTTTTATTGGCTTGAAAGTGAAAACATCTAATTAATTTACCCTCAGTGCTGTAATACACGGAGTATCCAAGTAGTGAGGTTCCTTGTGCTGAGATTGGCTGCCACGCGATACGCAATGATGATGACGATACCCCTCTGCATTCCACACCAGATGGGGGTTGTTCTGGAGCTGAAATTAAGAATAGAGCCTTGAGAATACTTCAATGCCTTATCTTACGTGTACTCCTCCAACGGATTCTGCCATTATAGTTTGACTACTACCGCTGTTCCGCGCCCTAGGAATGCGGGGCGTGGTGGGGGGCGGGTTACAGCGGTAGTGGTCAGAATTTGATGCCTTTTTTTTTTAAATCACCAGACTATCACACTAACTGGGCCCCAAGTCTGCTAACACAATCGATTCATAATCGAACAGCAACCGCATAGTAACTGTCACTTTTGACAGATGTCCCATACAATATCTGTAAAAAGTGACAGTTACTATGCGGTTGCTTTTCGATTATAAATCGATTGTGTTAGCAGACTTGGGGCCCTGGAAGGTCCCAATTTGATGGGTACCGTACAATAGACGGGGAGAGATCTCAGTATAGCATTGGTTATAAATATTCAACGTTCATGACTCCAGTACAAACATATCACACAAGGGGTTACCCTATCGTGGTTTACAACTTGGGACCGTTGGCATAGACAGCAGGGTCCACTACCAACTGAGCCAATCAGGTCGTCGAAGCATTACGAAGCATTCATATAGTGATAAGCTCACCACTTTTACCGTACCCGGTTCTAGTTTTAGTAAAACTAGAATGCAAGACAAAATTGCACATTGAGGGTTACAAACTACGGCGTCAGCGCACAGTTAAATTTGAAAACTGTAATCATTGGTGATGTATTACTAACCTCCTTCCCTAGTGGTTTGGTAAACTGGCAAAGAAAATGGCCCATTACCCGCCGAATTGAAGGCACATACAGACACTGCATACCTGAAAGATATAGATAGATATAGATAGATAGATATAAGTATTGCTATTCTATATTATACATTTAGGAACTAAAGCATTATAAAACAAACTAGTTTGACGTAACTGCGAAACGAAAGAGTCCGCAGAAAAAGTCTAGTACTTTCTATAATGAGTTGGTCTTGCTTTACCGAAAATGCAAGACTCAAACTAAGTCCGCAAGACTAAGACCGATTTTTGGGAATTACAACAACAAACGACTACGTCAATCAAACGAAGGCTCACCTTATGTTCTTCAAAAGACCGGCAAGTGTAGTCTCCTGTTTCCCAATCCTCGAAATAACTTTCACCATTTTAGTTTGAGTGTCATTGGGCACTGAAAGAGATTTCAAAATCATACATATTTTAGTCATGTCAGACTAAAAAGCATCATAATATGAACAGTCAGAATCCAGGTGTAATCAACATCATGGTCACGATACTAGACAATATTATTATTATTGGTAATTTATTTAAAAACCAAAAATTCCAGCTTTAAAAAAAATTAAATTTTTTGTACTCTAGGGTAAGTCCGGGGAAGATAGCCATAGTTTTTTTAAAGACTTAAGTACTCTGAGAAAAATAGTGCAATTAAAACAAAAAAAAAACATTTTGAGCAAAACTTTAATCTATCTTCTAACGCAAGCATGAGCATTCAACCAGTCTTAAAATCAATTCTTAATATGACATATTTAAAAAATAAACACAATTGGCCATCTCTCCCGGCATGTCCACTGTCCAGTAGGTTCCGGGTTAGATGGCCAGCATTTTTATGCATCTTTATTTGCCTTTTCCCATAACTTACTATATTTACTTTCCTATACTATGTTGCAGAAGTCAAACTTCTGAAATATTTCCACGTTTACTATTACTTTTTTTTTTTCCAAAAACGCGTTTAAAGGGTGCGTTCTATTTCATTACACGCAATCAACTCCCTACGCCTTTGAGGATATTAAAAATCACTAACCTGGTTCACCGCTAGTTCTTGGAACAGCTTTGACGTGATAGCCCTGCAGTTGTCCATTGTGGCTCTCCCGAGGTGGCGGGAGCCAGGACACGGTCAGCTCCCCTGGACTATCTGTAGCTTGCACTTGAACGCCTAGTGGAGTTGATGATGGAGCTACAAGGAGTTAAAAGGAACTGTGATCAAATAATATTAAACACATAGCATTTAGCGAGCATTCAGAGAGCTAATAGCATAGCTGACTAGCATTGCTCTCTTAAGGACTTGAAGCCAATGTAGCTTATTTTGACTTCCCTCATAAACTTCCACACATCACGGTGCTCTACCAAACGCATCTATTGGCTTTCTGCAAAACGCGTGACGTCATCTTGCTAGTTGTTGGCTCAATTTTACACAACGTTGTCAGCTTCATTGTCATCTGGCCCAACAGCAATCAGTTCTTCAATCCGTTCTCCATCTGCTGCTACTTCTTAGAGCTGTTTTGGTCCACTATGGATTTCTTCGATGCTTATTCTATCCCGTAGCACATTGTCTACTCCTTGAGAGGGGTCTATATCTAATGGTGGACGTCTTTCGGCTGACAAGTGGATGTATAGAGCTTCTAAGAGTAAGAGCCATGAATTATGATCTTTAAATTTCAGCGAGGGTTTTAACAATCTAATTCTAAAATTGGATGGTAAAGTATTAAAAGGAGCCGTACCTTCTTGCTGAGTAGTGAAATGTACTTGCTGAGTATAAGGACTCAAGTCTACTTGGTTCCCTGAAGCTATTCTAACTCTGTAGTCCATTGCTGGCTGGAGATCTCTCAGTTCTATGCTCTGACGTACATCGTTGTCTTGTCTGAAAATATATTCAAACCTATTTGTAATCTTATTCATCATAAGTCTTTCCTTCTTCCTAGTCTCTTATTATTACTGTGTTTACGTTGGTTTTTGGACTACCCTGACTGAGTTCATTATACATTTGTACTTGATATTTGATTTGATTTGACGGCCTGATTAGCGCAGTTGGTTCGAATCCTTGTAGGGACAAACTTTGTGTGAAGAGGGCGATTGTTTGTACCCAAGTCATGGATGATTGATATCTTTATAAGTATTATATACTGGGTTCGCCCCCAGACCATTGTACGGCACCCATAATACAAGCGTTGCCTAGTGTGGGACTGAATAGTTGGTGTGTTCGTCTGGCGATATTTATATATTTTATATAATTGCTGTGTGCCCTCCTACACCCAACTAGTAGGACTACTGTTTATCAGACTTTTTTCAATGCTTACTAAAATCCCTCGTAATGATCATGACTATGACAACTAATTGCTTTCACGAGTCTCGCTTGCCTTGTCTTGTGATTTAGAGGTAGAGACCTTGCGAGGTCTAGAGCTTTGAACATAGGCAGCTCAATTCCCACCTGGCAAATTTTGTTTTTTTTTCTCTTAGTAATTTGCCCTCATCTGTTGTACCACATTACTCATAATACAATGTTTGTATAGTTTAGTACTTCACAGTTAGTGGGTTTTTCTGCCGATATTTATGTACCTGGTAATGTTAATGCTTTTGGCGGTATCCCACATCATAAAGTCGTGTGTCATGTACTGCATGGTGTAGTACTGGACGTGAGCGCTGATGGTGTCTCGCCACGACAGCTTCACGGAGCTGCTGGTCACCGAGTCCACTTGGAGATCCAGAGGTGGGGTGGGGGGTTCTGAACAATTAGACACGTTCTCTGTTATACCTTTGGAAAACGCTTGGAGGATCGCTTAGTGTCTCTCTCTAACACAGCGTCATAGCTTGTATAGTGTTGAAACAATATGATGTTGGTGTATGATAATGTTTAAGTAATTGATGCATACATTACATATGCATCAATATCATCATATTTCATCAGGTCATTGTGACCAAAAATTATAGTTTACTACAGCGATTGCAACTATATATCTAAGTCAATGAAGGCAAATTATGAAATATTATTATTCGACACAATAGATGCGCTGAGAATGATGGCTGTTGATGGCAAATGACATGGGTGAAGATTACTGAAGTATTTTATATATGAGACAAACGTTTTCTGGTAGAATCTGATACCGTGTTTCAGCCCTATATGGATATTCTTCAACTGTATGAAGAATTGTATTCAACGCCATCTGTATTACGAATATGGTTTTAATAGCTAGGTCATAGAGGTCGCTGCAGTTTTGTTTATTCACCCAAGTTAATAATAATAATAACTCCAGCCCTTTTTTAATGTCCCACTGTTGGGCACGGACCTCCCCTCAATGCGAGGTGGGATTAGGCCATAGTCCACCACGCTGGCCCAGTGCGGGTTGGCGGACTTCACACGCCTTTCGAGGGGTTCTCGGAGACATGCAGGTTTCCTCACGATGTTTTCCTTCACCGTTAAATTCACCCAAGATTTAACTTGGGTGAATTTTTACGTGATTTATCACGTAATCATAAATTATTGGCAATTGATCATATCGTGAGTTCTTTAATGCGTGAAGTCCTAGGTAAATTTGCATAGAAATAAGAACGTACCGAGTATAGTGAGATGAATATTGAAAGTAGCGACTCCATAAGGATTGCTGGCTCTACACTCGTAAGTACCACCGTCTCTACTCTCCACATAATTGATGTTGATGATACTGTTCAATCCGTTATGGGACATGGTCTCTGATATTGTGATCCTGAAAATGGAAAATGGTAGAGTTAAGTAATATGGTAGGGTCCGGGGGATAACTGAACCCAAAATGGCGGCCGTCCGCGCAAGTACACAGCGCAGGAATACGCGTTAGTAAACCGTTTTTTTTTCATTACATTGTAGACAAGTATTTGATCTCGATCTCACCTGATGGTAAGTGACGATGAGATCTACGATGGAGCATACTTGCCTAGAAGGTACCTGTTCACTCTCGACTTGAAAACACCCAGATTAAAGTCAACGGGGAACAAAGACGCCGGTAGCGGGTTTCTAAGTAATGTTTGTGTATTGCTTTTAAGAGACTCACTTATGCCATTGCTTTCACATTTTATTCTTTTATATTATGTTAAATTGAATTTAAGATTCTTGGGTGAATACCAAACCATGCCATAAAATAGAATATTTGAAAAATATATCATAGAAATTGTTATTGTCGATAACGCCATCTAGTGTGTATATTGTTCATTAACTAGCTGACTCAGCATTCATATTATTCGTTCCACCGCATTGAATTTATTTCCTAGGTTTTCATCATAGAAATAAGCAAAACAATTTCTTGTTTGGTACCAATATTATTTAAGAGAGGGCAGGATTAACAGTAAGTTCAGCTTCCACTGCTGGACATATGCATCCCCAATGACGCAACTGACCTCGACCTTTAAGTTTCTGCATTCAGATTCTATCAGCCAATATTATCAGGTAGTCAATCCACCTAGCCAAAGGCACTCCATGTTAGTTTGCTTAATCGAACCCTCCAATCGAGTACTCGTCTTCAATATTGGAATCGTTTAGTCGACTATAATAAATTACCTGGACGAAGTAAAATCGATAGGTTTTCCGTCCAATGACCATTTCACCCTGATAGGGTTATCACCCAACGGCCTGCAGGTCATCGTGACATGTAATCCCATTTTAGTCGTCGAATTTGAACCCACTGACTCGAAGTGCACCGGCTCTAGAAGTAATTTTGTAGTCAGATAAAATCTTGTCAGTCAAGTCAGTGACTCAAATGACGTACCCCGCAAATTCGTACCATAGCATGTTGATAGGCGTGATTAAGATGACATAAGGTCCTTCTTTTTTTACGAAATGAAATGCGATGAAATAAAATGGATATGCAAATGGCCTCACCCGCAACTTAGCGGTTATTTTGCCAATGTTAAGTAATTAATAGCAATAAAACATTCAATAAATACACATTATAAATAAAATAATGAATGTGACATGATGATATGAAACTGGCGTTTTCGACATCCTTATGTCGAAAACATTCATTTTGGTACAAATTTATATGCAAGGCGGTCATCTAAAAATTCAATTGTTGATTACGCGTCAACCTTAAATTTGCGGAGTAGATTATAATTATATTATAATTGATATACATACTTGAACCGCATTAATAGTTCATCGTAACGGGTTAAGAGTAGTCTTAATAAATGGTAACTATAAAGATGGTGAAATTTAAGAAGATCTTTATCGAGAAAGCCATGATAATAAGTGCAATTAATAAACATATTCCTAGGTCCATGGGGTCCAAGCGCCATCAATTTTATAGAAATATTTCAGGAAGATTGGTCGACGCAACCGGCGACCCAAGGGCTGGGCATTTCCTCGCTCAGCGAGTAGCTTGGGCTATTCAGCGTGGAAATGCGGCCAGCATCGTGGGCGCGCTACCGCATGGGCCAACTTTTTTACACTTTTAAATTTATATTAGTTTTGTATAATAAAGTAATTTTCTCTATACCTTTAGTTTGTAAATATGTATTTAAATTATTTTCTTTGTTATTATTGTATATAACAAATGCTTTGAATTTCAATGTAATGTACAAGTAAAGAGCGAGACGGCCTGACCTAGTGCAGGAAGTTTTTGTCAATAACTGACAGATATTTAAAATATTATTATTAAAATTGTAACCGCAATGTATGTATACACAAAATACCTGTAAATCTCTTTTTAACCGACTTCAAAAAACGGAGGAGGTTCTCAATTCGGTTGTATTTTTTATTTTATTTTTGGTTAATAAACATTATAAACATGAAACTACAATAAAAAGAACTTACTATTGACACTGATCCACAGGTTCTTATTCAATGCATCACCGACCCCGTTCTCGACGTTGCATGCGTACATTCCCTCATCGGAGAGGGACACGACCTCGATGCTGAGGGTGCCGTTTGGGTAGCTCGTGATCCCACCACCAGCTAGGTCTAAAACTGGTCGCCAGATACCTAGAGTTGCTGGAAAGGAGCATATATATTCAAACTAGCTGACCCGGCAAACGTTGTTTTGCCATACACATTATTTCTAGGAAATATTTTTATAGTTAAATATTTTCGATTATAAATTGAGATATAAACTATCCTATCTTTCAAGTTAGATAAAACTGCACATATTGTGCAAAAATTTTACTTGAATCGGTTTAATAGTTTAGGAGTCCATAGCGGACAAACACCGTGACACGTAATTTATATATATTAAGATTAATATTTTCAACTCCAATAACGACTGAGGGCACAACAAGATCCTGGTAACATAAAATTGAAATTAAATTTGACATTGAAATAAAACAAATTTTCCGGATTTTATCGCGTTTATTTTATGTTTTTACGTTCCCGACGTTTCGGCTGCTTTACAGCAACCATGGTTATAGAAGGACTGAGTTGACGTCCTAGTGTCATAGTTTGAACTGAGGTACCCTCATATTTGGTTGTTGTTTGCGGTTCGATTAACGCAGAAAGTGCTCACAGTGTCTTGGGGTCTTGTAATACTGCGCTTAGTTTTGGATTTAATGATATTAATTACTGGATCCCAAGTTGGTGGTCCGAATCCGAAAAAAATGTTTTATTTCAATGTGTAGTATTCGCGTAAATATAAAAAATTAAATTTGACACTTAGGATTTATATAAGAAAAAAAATATATTACCATCTCTTTTCATCCAATGGATTTGTGGCATAGGATAGCCATTAGCATTGCAATACACGACGCCTCGTTGCCCTAAAAGTAATGACGTATTTGTGGGCTCCTCTATCCATTTCGGTGCGACTGTGAAGAAGAAAACAGGAAGTTTTACATAAACGGTAATGGTCAAAGTTACAAGGAATGTTATCAAGTACTCTAGGTAAAGAAAATAATCCGATAGTAATGAGAAAAACCTAATATTAGATTAAAATAAAGTCTTCGCATCATCATAAGCGTTTGATAAACTCACCATTTATATAAAGGTCTGCAGTCTGGTTGACTTTACCGACATGGTTCGTCGCAATGCATGTGTACTTCCCACAGTGCTCCAAAGACACTCTTTTGATGATAAGCACGCTGAACAAGTCCGAGCTTCTTTCAGTTATCTGTAAAATAAGAGTGGTGTACCTCAGGGGTCATTACTAGGTCCTAAAAGATTCCTCTCAAAACCGTTTAACTAAATAATTTTACAGCGCCACAGCTATAGTATCTTTCGTTGATTCATAACTAGAACGAACATTGAATGATGAAGATAAAAAATAATTTTCTAGTAAATTCAATGTCACCGTCTTCGGATCCTTTGAGGCAATTCAATTTATTGTACCTTTAAACTCGCTGGTAGTTTCTTTCCATCCTTTAACCATGAGAAATAGATGGGTGGGTCTCCGCTGATTATATTACAAGTGATTTGTACAATCTGCCCTTCTTTGAGCCCGGAGCCAACGCGAAGTTCATCTAATTCTGGTGCCTCTACCACTTGGATTTCAAATGACCTGGAAAACATAATTTCAGTAATCAATACAACTTGATAGGATTCATTCGTGGTTTTCTCCATATTGATATGTTTAGCTTTCAGGAAAGCTTTGCTGGAAGAGCTAAAAAGTAGGCGGCGTAGATAATTTTAAAGTATAAATTTAACAGATTTCAGGAATAAGAAAATAGAGGAGCAGAAAGATTACTGGAAGAATCAATGAAGGTAATGCATATATTCTATTTTAGCGGAAAAGGGAAGATCTTCCAGCCTGGCGGGTGGTATGCCTGGCGGGCGGCCGCTATGCCCCAGCGGTTATTGTCGGGATCTTGTATATATGTTACTTGCTCCGAAAACACTTATAGCACGATTCAGGATTGTGACGTCAATTGTCTATTATTCTGAATATGTCTGCAGTGCCCTCTGTGTAGCTTGTGGTGCGGTTGAAGTGGACGCTACACTATAAATGCAATTTTATTATTTGAGGCCAATTTTGATAAATCAATATTCGGATCAATTTCGTAGAGAGACTTTTTTTACAAGCTCTTTACAATTTCCAAGTTTTGAAAATAATCTTATTTATCTTACCTCCTCGCCATCTCTCCGGAAGGGCTATAAACAATACAAGTATACGTTTCTCCATTCTCATCCTTAACAACTCTCGGTATACTCAGCACCCCATCCTCACCAGGCTCAAAAAGCTGTCGTCTCTTGCGTTTCCTTCGTGTGTTCTTGCTATTGTCTGAAGTTGTTGTGTATGTTCGTTTGTAGCGAGAGTGTTGGGGAAGACTGGTGCTGATGATCTTCTTACTTTTGTGTTCCCATTCTAGTTTACTGAAAAGTCGTTATAAGAGGTTATTTGATAAAAGGTAGCAGTTCAATCTTCCCTGTAGCGTTTTGCTACAACAATAGCGCCAGCTTCCAGTCTCTATTCTATTCTATCAGCCGAAAGACGTCCACTGCTAGACATAGGCCTTCTCCAATGACTTCCACACATCACGGACCTCCGCCACTCGCATCCACCGGCTCCCAGTCTGCCCTAACTTGAATATTTATCGATAGCATTAAGTGACTACCGTCTGCGTTGAAAAACTTAACTAACGTCATAGAATAAATTATGAGCAGCAACTGTTTAAGTGCATAAGTTGATATGAAATTGCTTATCACCTGGTAGGATATCCGTAGTAAGGGCATCTTAATTTTAATGAATCTCCACTTTGTACTTTGATCGGTGGTAATGTTCTGATATATGGTGGGCCTGAAACATTCACAGGAGCTCAATTTGGTCTGAAAAGGTTTCCAGATTTGCCTTTGACTAGATCAGGAAATTAAATAAATAAAAGCTTAAGTTGGAACTCATATTCCCCAATGGTGCTTATAGGGGACGAATTAAACGCTTATTTGCTAGTTACACTGTTGCAATATGTGCTATTACTTATATGTTAGTGATATCTTTAGTTGCCAAGAGACCTTAAAGAATATTAAAAACAGATCCTTAGATCAAAGAATTATATTTGAAATCATTGTTGATTCAACCAAACTCACCATAAACATCAATTCTAGCTGAGTGTCCTACATTGGTATCGCCTTCAAAAGCCAAGCATGAGTATAAACCACCGTCTTCAACTCTTGCCCTTGAAATATTTAACTGCGACACAACCCCTGAACCTAACGGTGCCATCATTTGGCCCAGGGTGTACCTAAAAGACAATGATTTACTTAAGAAAAAGTATCTGATACTTCAAATTGGAAATCAATTTGAGTAACATCATTTCCTGGAGTCATCGCATCTATATCAATGAAGAATGCTGTCACTGTCTTTTTATGTTTTACTTTAACTCGTCCAACGCTTCGGAAAAAGATAGTACTTAGGATACTTTTCAGCCATGTTCAAAACCTTCCTTCATAGTGTTTTTCAATGGCCCTCTAGTTGTGCTATATTTTTCATAGAATAGTCAAACAAGTTAGTGACAGATGTATGTTAAATAATCCAGCGCTTGTTTAAGTACCATTAAATAAACAAAAGGCTATCCTAGAAATGAAAAAATATGGAATCCAATTTCTTATATATCCATGCCCACGTAACCCAAGAAAAGTAAATTACTCTAATGTGAATTACCTCTGATCAGTATTTGAGGATATAACAACTCCATCTCTCTCCCATATAAACCTTGGAGGTCTGACGGCTGTCGCAGTGCATTGCAGACTGATCTGAAAATCGAAGCAAACCTACAATAAACACCGTGAATTTATATGTATGCTTATCAACACTCTGTTTTTTAATGCAGCCATACAAAAAGGCTGGCGTGTGGACCTCTCACAGGGGACTAAAGAAGCCCCGAAACTGATTCCCCACACCTCTCGAGAGAGCAGAGTCCGAGCACGAGTAGGCAGATTATATGAAAAAAAGTTAAAAGGGCTATTCTGGCTTCAGCACCATCTTTATATAATCTGAGAAAGCGTTGCCTAAAATCAGTCTTGATTTTGAAGTCTTAATCTTAGTCGTATTTTGGCAAGACCACAGTCAAGACCACCTAATTATAGGCAACAATAAACTGCCTGTCGTAGACTTTGAACATAATTTAAAAAATGCTAAAATTTGAATAAGTCTTGTTCCTGTCTTGGTATTCTGAAAATGCAAGATCGAGATCAGGGGGTTTACCATGAGCAATTAATATGGCTCAAATCAGGACCTCAACTTATTGATCTACATCTCAAATTTGTACCAGAAGACTTAAGGTCCTGATTTGAGTCGCATAACTATTTCGTGGCAAGGAACTGGTTAAATTTTGGGCATCACAAATTTCTGAGCCAAGACTTCCATCTGACACGTCGTAACCCCTTTATTATTCCTATCAAAATGATTGGAAGACCGTATAAGCGACACAAAATTAACTTACTTCTTCACCAGGGCTGGCGATCTTCTCACTGAAGTGCTGTGTAATAATTATGTTGGAAACATCCCTTCGATGTCTGATGAACTGAATATCTAAAACACACACATACAATCGAAATTAATTGATGGAATCAGGTGTCAAAAATTTAAATAATCAAAGAGTAGAGCCCACCACTTATCTTCGGCTTATCATCCTTTCAAAGGTTATAAATTAGAAATTAGAGCGATACTAGGATCGCCCCCCCCTCCGTCTATTTTACAACTGTTGCTCAGTTTGTGACCCTACAGCTGATATGATTGTCGATCTGGTGATATTATTATTATTTGGGTCTATTGGCTATACGTATACTTTGATAGTAGCTAGAGTAAAATATCACGTAAGTCATTCAATCATCTGAAAATATAGATAACAATAATGCCTACGAATGAGAAACATAGTATGTTGGTTCCTAGTGGCTTCTGAGTATGCTAAGGAGTCATTTACCGGAATTTGACCTTTAAGGGTGGACTGTGCTCATAAGGTAGTCTTGTGAACTTACAATTAATTTCCAAATTATTATATGTTTTTGGTCTTCTCCTCAACTTTCTGTGTGTCGTGGACCTGTAAAGGAAATCAAAGAAATTTGAATGTTTTTCATAGTATCATTCTAAGATAGTAGTAAGATGAGCAGTGATAGCCAAGTGGGTAGACCGCTTGCCTCGGTAACGAGGATCGCTGGTTCAAACCCCGGCTCCGCAACTCTGGGATTTCTGGATTTCATGTGCGAATCTCATTTTCAACCACGATTATCACTTGCTAAACTGTGAAGGTAAACACCGTGAGGAAACCTGCATGTCTGAGAGAGCCCTTCAAAAGAAATGCGAAGTCCGCTAACCCGCACTTGGCCAGCATGGTGGTCTTTGGCCCAATCCCTTCGAATTGAGTGGACGTCCGTGCTCAGCAGTGAGATATTAAAAAGGGCTGGTATTATTATATTATTCTAAGATAGATATAAGGACGATGTTCATATTAAATTTAAATGGCCTCACGATTTTCTCTCTCTGAATGGATATAGACTCATCTATAGTGTGCAGTGTGTTTATTCAAGAACAATAATATTCTCTCTAACAGCGATTTTGGAATGCGTCGAGCCATAAATTCAAATTGATATCCACATTATGCAGCGGCATGGCTCGCTGGCGCCCATTTCATTAATCTAACTCTAATTTATATGCAGTAGATTTTAACAAGATAGTCGCGTGGGTGTTAGCGATGCTGCACTGTTAGTAATTAAGCTATGTTTATTCGTTGGAAAATTAATTTGCTACGGACAAATGCTTGAGTTTTCTATTTGTATTTTCATAAGGAAAAATGGTTAGGAGAGCTCGTGTTGAAATTATAGTTTGCGCTAAGTTTTTGTCTATGCTTCGGATACATTACGTCTAGTATTCTAGTTTATATAAGGTATTACTTGGCGTGATCCTGAAAGGGGATACGGGGACGCCATTTTCATATCATCATGTCACATCCATTGTTGGAACGAAGTTCCTTATCGCGCGTTACGAAAGGGGGCTAGACGGAAAAAAATCGGACGAAAAGTTGTAACGACACTTTATGCTATCTTTGTCGTTTGCATTTACATAATGGTCAGTATTTTCAAGACATTACACAAGTGCATCCGTGGCGCAATTAGCTAGCGCGTTCGGCTGTTAACCGAAATGTTGGTGGTTCGAGCCCACCCGGGGGCGATATATTTTTGTTTCCCAAAATTATTGATTTTTTGTACATAATAAATAATAAAAAATAATAAAGGAACTTCGTTCCATCCGGGTGTCCCTTGACACCTCTCAAGTTTTTTTATTTATAATGTGTATTTATTGAATATTTTATTGCTATTCATTATTTGACATTGGCAAAATACCCGCTAAGTTGTGGGTGAGACCATTTGCATGTCCATTTTATTTCATCGCATTTCATTTCGTAAAAAATGAAGAGAAAACGGTGTTACTTGTAACAATAATAGGGTGTCAGTAGCGGAGTAAAAGCTTCGTCGGATTTCAAAATGATTCTCTTCTTCTTTGTTTTTCTGGTTGGCAATCGGCTACAAAATAGTGCCAGTGTTGCCAGTGTCGAGTAATTATTATTAATTGTTATTAAATTATAAGTACCCCTGATGATAATGATAATAATTGGGGTCCCAACCAAAATAATAACTCGTGACAGATAGCTTGTCGACTAACATCTTAGAGGAGATCGGTGTTGCTGGCTTCTTTAATTATCGATCAACTTTTTTGGTTTATAATTGGAATAGTTAACAAGCCGAGGGTCAGTGGTTGGTTCCTAAGTTGGATTTTCGCCACGTATGGTTAGGTCTATCAATTATACCATCACATATAACTCCTGAACATTGTTATTGGTCCCAATGTAATGGAGGAACCTATGCAATTATACTGGGCTCTCAGTGCTAGGGGAAAATGTCTACCATATTGGTCAGGTTTGGATTGGAAAACTACACACGGCATTCAAGAGATGACCTGGTTTCATCACGATATTTGCCTTTACCGTGCAGCAAGCACAGACTTGTTTAGATGTTCAGACGCAACGTTAAGTGAAATGGTAAATGTAACCACACACAAAACGTTCCTAGTAAATGGTGGCATAGACTAAGAAGTTCTGGTCATAGCTTTTGTTATGTGTACGCAGTCAGTATGGTTGCTAGACAAGAGTTGTTTGACCTACACTTGTACAGCACGCCTTGGGTGTTTTGAATATTGTAACAAGTCTATAGCCGCAAGTTATAATAATTATTGAACATATTTTTGAATATTTTGAATATTTTTGAATGCGCACACAGTGTTTGCAAAACGAGCGTGCTCCCAACTTGGTAAAACAAAATACTGTTTTGCTTAAAAACTCTTTGCTCGACGGCTTAAATAAACCGCTCGGAATTTTCGTGCTCTCGCATAATGAACGAAACTATCCGTGCATGTAACTCTCGTCTCCAAAGAATAAATAATTATTTTATGGGGCAATGTATATACGCTTCTACAATAAACTTCCCAAAGAAATCCGAGATTTTTCCATTAATAAGTTTAAAACAATTGACAAAACTAGGCTATGATAAAGGGTTACAGAATCTTAGAGTATTTGGATAAAAAAGCAGCCTGCGACTGCGACTGTGTCATATGTCAATGTCAAAGTGTGTGAGCCTCGCATGGCAACATGGCAACACACTGGAACACTGAAGCATAAAGAAAAAATTGTTATAAACATGGCGGAAAAAAAAGTTAACAAAAGATTAAAAAAAGACAAGCTGGTGAGTTTTTGGCGGATCTCTTCAGTTTAGATCGCGGTTCGATTCGGTTATAGAGTTAAGAAAAAAATATTTTTATGTCAATTTGTAAGGTCCATAGGCCTGTGTACTAATAAATGATTTGACTTTGAATGATTGCAACTTGAGTGTAGTAAATACCCAATTTCAAAGCTAGAGTTACAAAATATTTATGTAAGTAATAACCATTCTGGTCAGTGTTAACTTAACCATTCTGATCAGTGCAACCGTAACCATTCCAGTCTGTGCAAACTTAACCATTCCGGTCAGTGCAAACTTAACCATTCCAGTCAGTGAAAACTTAACCATTCCGGTCTGTGTAAACATAACTATTACGGTGCGTGTAAACTTAACCATTCTTATCAGCGTAAACGTAACTATTCTAATCAGTGTAAAAGTATGCGACCAAGGTTAAGGTTAAGGTAAAAGTCATAGGATTAGATCTTCACGATTTAGATCATTCGACAGTTGAAGTTGACAAAGGCGAGGTAGGAGGTCATCTTTCGTAGTCATAAAAAAATGGAGGATTTGTCTTTTATTTCATTGTAGATTAAATACATATATGCTTACCATTGCGTGTTGGATACACGGTCATTATTAACTGAAGTACCTGAAACAGAAAATTGTTATGAAAAAAAAAAAAATTTCAAGAACAAACAAAATCATATCCAACTTTAAACGAAGAAATAATACTTAAAAACACAAATCGGGTTGGTGTTTGTGCTTCAATAATTGTTCACGACGCCCCGCCTGTCATTCAGAGAGAGTATTACGTAAAGTCAATAAAGAAAAACTCAATTGTCTTTCTGGGTCACCATGTATTTTCATCTGAGTATCCAACTAAGCACACATTATCAATGAACTACAGAAAATTCCACAACTACCACAACATTTTATGCTAAGTACCGCGCAATGTTTAAAACTACATTCATCCAACGAGAAAAAAACAAAACACCAGTGCAGAGTTTATAGTGAGCAAAAAAAAAACTATTAAAACTGTGATCGCGCCATTTCCAACCGGTTTAGTTTTAAAGTACGCCCCGCACTAGCGAACTAACTCTCAATGCACTAGAAACTTTCCGTTGGTTGCGGTTTTCAAATAGTGATGGGACAAATTATTAAGACCGGGTCTTATTTTTATGTATCGATATTTTATCGATTGCGATTAAATATTATTTCGGTTAAGACAAAATCGTATGGGGCCTACAGCCCCGTATGTCGAAAGTCATGTGAAGTTCTCCAAAGTACACTGGACAAGTGTGGTGGACTAAATCTTGTTCACATTGAGGACGAAGGTGCCCGGTATAATAGCAATATCCCCCCCCCCCACCCCCACTATTACATTGGGATCTACCTGAGCCTAATGTAGCTGTACTGCAGTACAGCTCTGCCTTCCCCTTCGGTGATTACTGGCGTGATCGTATATTTATACGATTAAATATTGACAAAAAAAAATGCCATCGCCTCTGACTGTGTAGCTTCGATATTCGCTTTTTTGTAACTTATTACAACATAAGTATTCCTATTTGAATAATGATTCCTTATAATATACGGTATAGCTACATGTACATGTACCATGTACCTTTCTATAGAAAGATGCGATGCGAAAAAGAATATAAAAAAAATAATTAGCCCGACGTTTTTGTCGATATGATTTCCCCCATCCCTTTTTCCCACGGTAAAGTTCTCGCATCCGAACCACTAATCCATACTAAACTTTGTTAATAGACCAGACCAATTTCAACTGTAGGCTCTTAGCAATAAAGCGCATTTGGTTTAGCAAAAAAACAAATGATGTTAAATAAACTTTTTTGTACCGAGTTACGTTCGGAAAACTTCTGAACGAGTGAATTGTTCAGTCCTTTAATGGTTCAGGATTAAAATATTTTTAGGAAATCGCTTATTCAAAGGTTTTTTGCTGTTTTTTATTTTTCGATTTGCGTCGGAAAATAAGTTTTTATGTTCTATTTTTTTTTTGTAAAAGTATTTTATTTGGTCCTTGCCTTAATTGAGTTTCTCATTTTGTTGACTTAAAGTTGCGTTATAAATACCCAAAAGCAGTGACAGCCAACATGATAGTACACTCGCCTTGGTGACGAGGGTCGCAGGTTCAAACCTCGGCTCTAGTCATTCTGGATTTCATGTGCTGGTGAATGAAAATATCGTGAGAAATTCGCATGTCTGAGTGGACCTCTCGAAAGACGTGTTATATCAGCGTACTCGTACTGGATCAGCGTGATGGACTATAGCTTAATCCCTCTGGCATTGATGGGAGGCCTGTGCTCAACAATCAGACTTTTTTTTTTATTATTACATTATAGGCAAGTTATTGATCTCGATCTCACCTGATGGTAAGTGATGATGAGATCTACGATGGAGCATACTTGCCTAGGTAGGAAGGCGGCAGTAGGTCGAGACGCTACATTCACTAGGCACATGCAGCGCTGCTGATCTGACCCGCCATCCACGAATGGCAACACCGAACATCATGCCGGAACACGGCTAGGTTTTTAATTTGTTCCCACCCCGAATAGCAGAATAACTATTATGACATGGGAAATACATTTGATTCTGAGGCGGTACGAAACCGCCTCAGAATCAAATGTATGAGAAAATGAAATTAGTGTATTCTATGAAAAAATTTAACAAATCTACCGTACGGGAACCATACGTTTTACCGGTTTAAAAATAGACTATAATCTATCTCTATGCCAAATTTCACCTGGATCCGTTCAGCCGTACTGGCGTGAAAGAGTAACAAACATCCATCCATACATCTATCCATCCATCCAAACTTTCACATATATATTAGTATAGATAGATAGATAACTATAAACCACTATTTTTTGTGTCCCAAACTCGGGATACATTTATATTCAGGATACGAAGACAAAGTATTAATTTCCATCCACTGAGTTTAGTTCATTGGCTTGTCACATGCAGTTGTCGAGTTTGCGAACTACAGCCGTGAAATTAGTGAGCAGCTGATCGTAAGGAAGTTCTGAATAACAGCTTTACTTGTTTGAGACTCTGATGAGAAAATAATGTAGGCGGAGTATCGCGAATAACTCATCAAGCACAAAAACTAAGCTGATTACTCAATCGGCTTGGTTATGGATGTTTTAGTTATGTATTGTTCGCGGGCGAAAATATTACTTCTTTGTCTAAGGTACAAGCACACAAATTTTCTCATACAAATTATAACGTCTTTTTAACACAGTTCCAAAAAGAGGAGATTCTCAATTCGAGTGTATTTTTTTTATACTAAGCCTTTCTTTTTTTGTATTAGGTTCGACTGCCAGTCTAACCTAATTGGGCTGATTATATAAAAAAAAAGTATAACTACTTTGTTTCTGATGCGTTTTTATATCAGATCTAGGAAACCCTCAAATTTTTTTAATGATTTTTGCTTTTTAGTAGGCCTAGACAAATACACCGTTTGTTGTGAGCAAATTATCTTTTAAATCTCTACATACTGATTCCAAATGCGCTATCGAAGCCCAGGGCCCCAAGTCTGCTAACACAATCGATTCATAATCGAACAGCATCCGCATAGTAAGTGTCACTTTTGACAGATATCCCATACAATATCCGTCAAAAGTGACAGTTACTACTCAGATGCTATGCGATTATGAATCGATTGTGTTAGCGGACTTGGGGCCCTGGTTTAAATTTTAGTGTACCCTTTCTTAATCACGGTGTAAGTGCGCAAGCACTATCTCCGTCACTGTTTATGACATGCGGAAGTAATACACGCTATCTCTTTTTGATTCACTGCGCAGAGATGCACATTGTATTCCCTAGCTACAAAACACAGGTCTTATCAACTCTATCATAAGTCTCTACCGATACAAATAGCAAGAAAAGCCAGCCTCAAATAAAGCGGCTGAGGCCTCGTATATTTTTTTCCAACCGACTGATTTAATTAATACCGAACAATGCTCCTTCCTGGCTCTATTAATTAACTAAAAAATAAGAGAGCTCCCGGGAATCGCTGGCTCGTGCCTGTTCCCTATTTCCGGACAATCTACTCTACAATTTCACCGGCCGAGCCGGGGAACGAATAAGTTTTGTGCAATGGAGGCCAATGTAAGATATACTCTTACGCGAATTGAAGTGTACTTATTTTTTTTTCACTTCAGGGGGGGGGGGGATGTCGAGCTTTGACCAGAAACATTAGTAAGTAAGAATAAGATTGAAATAAAACTAATTTTAAGAATTTTATCGCGGTTTATTTTTGATTTTACGTTCCCGACCTCAAGACCTCAAGACACAGTGAGCTCTTTCTGCGTAGATCGGACCGCAAGTAACAACTAAATATGAGGGTATCCCCGTCAAACTATGACACTAGGACGTCAACCACCTCAGTCCTCCCGTGACCATGGTTGCTGTAAAGCAGCCGAAACGTCGGGAACGTAAAATCAAAAATAAACCGCGATAAAATTCTTAAAATTAGTTTTATTTCAATGTGTAGTATTCGCGTAAATATAAGAAATCAATAAGTAAGAATAAGAATAGTTAATTTTTCAAGTAACATTTACAACAACAAACTAAACCTATGTATCAAACGGTGGGTCTAGAGACTCTTATCTATCTAGCAGTGATCGCCAAGTGGGTAGAACGCTCGCCTCTGCAACGAGGATCGCAAGTTCAAACCCCGGCTCGCACCTCTGGGATCTCTGGAATTCATGTGCGAATCTCATTTTGAACCATTGAACCATTGTTCACATTCAAACGGTGAAGGAAAACATCGCGAGGAAACCTGCATGTGTGAGAAAACCCTTCGAAAGACGTGTGAAGTCCGCCAACCCGAACTGGGCCAGCGTGGTGGAATATGGCCTAATCCCATTGAAGGAAGGCCCGTGCCCAAACGTGGGACATTGAAAAGGGCTGGTATTATTATTACTATAGAGGCTCTTATCAATTCTCCATACAAACTGTCTGCATACGTAGACTATGAAGTATACGGTTAGCTCACGTATTCACGCACCTGACGTACAGTTATTAAGGAGTATTCAAGTAACTGAAGTTTAATGTAAACGAAATAAATAACGACCCTCTTTCTCAATTTAACTCGTAATACCGATAAATTGTTATAATATTTATTGTCCCCAGAATGGCCATTAAGTTGATGATTTATGAGCTCTTGGTGAGCGCTGAAATTTCTATCGCTTGTAATTTATTAGCTGAAAATTTATATACTACACGAAATATGTATTCAGTGACATAATTATCGTTATGTGTACCTACCTATTTAGGTGTAGGCTTTGGCTGAAAATCAGCTCTGGAGCAGGATCTTGATCTATGCTGAGCTAAACACGTTTTGGTAAAGGTCACACCGAGGTTAACTTAAGTCATCTCTATTTAATGTTACACATATGCCCGTTATTTCGTTAACTTCATAATTTGTTAACTAAATATGTGCTTTTTTTATTTCATTTTTTTATTACATTATAGGCAAGTATTTGATCTCGATCTCACCTGATGGTAAGTGATGATGAGATCTACGATGGAGCATACTTGCCTAGATAGGAAAGCGGCACTAGATAGAAACGCTACATTCACTAGGCACATGCAGCGCAATTGATCTGACCCGCCATCCATGAATGGCAACACCGAACATCATGCCGGAACACGGCTAGGCCGCTTGGCGACATGGCTTTGTTCAGTGGGTGGTGACTAGCCACGGCCGAAGCCTACCACCAGTAGAGTTGTCACCTGGTTGGCACCACCCAGGGTCACGTGTAGGATATCTCGAGGGTACTTAATTCTCCTACGGACGAAGGTGACTCGACCCCATGCTTGTATCTACCAGCGTCGAGTAAATCTTTTCATTCATTCATTCTATGTGTATCAATATTTTAATAGTACATTGTGTGTCCCACTTCTGGGCAAAGACCTTTTCATTGCTTCTCCACAGAATCTTGGGACATATCCTATCTCCTCATATTTAGTTGTTTTTTGTGGTCAGATCGACGCAGAAAATACTCACGGTGACTTGAGGTCTTGCAATGGTGCGTTTGGTTTTGGATTCAATTATATTAATTACTGGATCCCAAGTCAGTGGTAGCACCCAGCCGTCTTCCCTAGTGAAACTAGGATGTTTTTTTTTTATTTCAACGTATCATATAAATGTGTAGTATTCGCGTGAGTATAAGAAACCAATATCTGAGTAACTATTTCATTGGATTCTAGTCTATTTAGCGATCACACGCGATATTTTTTTCTAGACGGTAAAAAAGAACTTTGGAGGTATAATTTTATAATTAATAGTTTGGGGTCGAGTCACCTTCGTCCGTAGGAGAATTAAGTACCCTCGAGATACCCTACACGTGACCCTGGGTGGTGCCAACCAGGTGACAACTCTAATGGTGGTAGGCTTCGGCCGTGGCTAGTCACCACCCACTGAACAAAGCCATGTCGCCAAGCGGCCTAGCCGTGTTCCGGCATGATGTTCGGTGCTGCCATTCATGGATGGCGGGTCAGATCAGTTGCGCTGCATGTGCCTAGTGAATGTAGCGTCTCTATCTACTGCCGCCTTCCTACCTAGGCAAGTATGCTCCATCGTAGATCTCATCGTCACTTACCATTAGGTGAGATCGAGATCAAATACTTGCCTATAATGTAATAAAAAAAAATAAAAAAAAAGTGGGCACTTTTCATTGCAAGCCACTGCAGACCTCACTGTTTGGAGCCACAAAACATGGTTAGGGGTGGAGCCCGTCCCGGAACTTTAGTTACCCGTACCAAAATGAACTTAAATTCTGCGTATAACTATTCGTGTGGGGTAGGCGAACTAATATCCTGCAGTTAACTATGTAGGTTCAATCTGAGAGGTTCAATTAATACACTTGCTGCATTCATACAAATAAATAAAATTGCAGTGTCTGTTGGTAATATTAAAACAACCGCTTTTTACTAAGTGCATTTATATTAATTACTAGCTGTTGCCCGCGACTTCGTCCGCGTGGTATTTAACAAAGACTCAGCCGTTGGCAACAGCCTGCTCGCGTTCTGATCCCGCGGGACGCATTGCAGATTGTTGCTATCAAACTTTAATCAGGCGCAGCGCTGCAACATTGGTTTTAATTTTTTTTCGAGAGATAAATTTTTTTTTTCTAAAATAAAAGTAGCCTATGTTACTCCTTGTTACATCAGCTATCTGCCAGTGAAATTCCCGTCAAAATCGGTCCAGCCATTTCAGAGATTACCCGGAACAAACAGACAGACAGACAGACAGACAGACAGACAGACAGACAGACGGACAGACAGACAGACAAAAATTGTAAAAAATGTTGTTTCGGTATAGGTAACGTGTATACATCCAAATGCACTTAGTAAAAAGCGGTTATTTTAATATTACAAACAGACACTCCAATTTTATTTATATGTATAGATGTGAATTAAGAATTTCCGTATGCCTGTTTCAAAGAAAAAAGAAACAAAATTTATTTGTTTAACAATTGACAAATCGACATTCTGACTTTACATGGTGATAGCATATAACAATATATCCAAGTCTCATTAAAATAAAAGTAATTTCAAGGATTTTATCGCGTGTATATTATGCTTTTGCATTCCCGACTATTTGGCTGCTTTACAGCAACCACAGTCACGGGAACGTCGGGAACGTAAAAAACATAGTATAAACGCGATAAAATCCTTAAAATTTGTGTATGTAGTGTAAATGTGTGTAGTATTCGCGTATAGGAAATCAATATATCCAAGTCTCATTTTTTTTTTATATTTTGTTTCGTTAGATTATCGATACAAATTGTAATGACATTGCCAACTGCGTAGAGATCCAGAAAGCATTCAAGAAATATAAGAAACTTAGGGATCAGACGAGCATCAATAAAATTCATGGGTATCTTACCGTGGTGCCTTACACCTGGAATTAGTCCAGCTGTAAGAGTCTCGCTCCTGTGGAAATTTGTCTACCAGATCTTTTTTGTCTCCCGCTTTGTAATGGAGGGAAGTGGATAATTTTCTTCCAACTCCTCCTATTTTTATCTTGCGATTAATTTCGTGCGGGTTCCAGGACAATTAACTTTATCCCGGGACTTGCTGAAGGTCAAACCTCGAGTCTTCATTGGACACCACTGTAGATCCTGGCCTACAGGAGTAGCAGTGGTGGGAGTGTGTGGCGGGCATAGTCCAAAAAAAAGGTATCTTCCCTATGTTCGTTTCGTTTTTTTTTTATTACGATATAGGCGAACGTACTATTCGAT
The DNA here is from genome assembly GCA_905404115.1 of Pheosia gnoma. Taxonomy (NCBI): domain Eukaryota; kingdom Metazoa; phylum Arthropoda; class Insecta; order Lepidoptera; family Notodontidae; genus Pheosia; species Pheosia gnoma. Next base: position 4,991,744 of record FR989918.1, on the reverse strand, counting down.
CTCGATCTCACCTGATGGTAATTGACGATGAGAAATTCAGAAAATAATGTTCCAAATTGTTCCATTTTCAATTCTAGCAATTTGCCAATCATCTAATCGCCTCAGAACCGTACTAAAGTCCCGGGGGCCGCATTTGTAACTGTGTTCATTACTCACCGTAATACCCGGACTCGTCCGGGGCGCCCGGGCTAATCCCGCGGGACCGCGATGCTGACGTTGCACGCCTTCCACTAAAACAATGGTTTGTTCATTAGCAACTAATTATAATAGACACGTAATTAGGGTTGGAAGTTCACGTAATCTTGTTGAATCGATAAACGTATTTACTTGTGAGGTCTATGGTTAAATCGATTCTATGACTAGTGATGTGCTGTTACTGGGAACTATGAGTTTTATTTCAAGTGTTCATAATGTCACGAATAAATCCGGGATATATATATATACTCGATGACCCGGTGTACTCCGTACCACCTATCCTAACGACATTAAAACTCTTCCTTCGCTAAAAATGGCTGAAAATGTTGATCGTGTTTCTTCTTCTGCTTTCTCAATTCGAGTAGACCCGAGTCTACCGTACCTAACGTATAATGGTGACATAATGACAGATTACCTTGCGTCTGACGTTGGACACACCAACTGACAGTCAGAAAAAATAAAGCACAATAAAGACTTATTTTTCGTCCTCGCAACTTTTCCATATTTTCTCAACGTGTAAACCTTCCCTGGACTACGACAAACATTTCAAAACCAACATCAGCTAAATCGGCCCAGCCGTTCTCGAATTTTAGCGAGACAAACGAACAACAATTGATTTTTATTAAATAGATGTATATATATTTCGTTCAAAGAACGCGGAACGCTCTTCTGTATGAACTCGCCACTGTAAACACCCGATATCCGAGTCGACCCGGAACGTTACTGAGTTGTTACTTTGTCAGTGTCTGGTCAACCAAACGGGTTGGGGGTGCAATGAGAGCGATTCAATGTGACTATATAATGGAAAAGCTCCACGCTACACATAAAAAAAAAAAAAAAAAAAAACTGAGTATCACTTGCCCGAACGGTGAAGAAAATCATGGGGAGGAAATCTGTATGTCTGAGAGAACCCTGTAGGGTAAGCAGGAACTCCAAATAAGCTCGAGGACGCATACTATCACTTTCATTCTTATATATGAAATCTGCGGTGTGGGCGGGACAGAAGATGCTAATTTGAGCCACAGCTCTTGAAATATGTGAGAAGTCCGCCAAATTGAGCTGCGCCAGTGTAGTGTCCAAATCCCCCTTGAATTGGGTAGAGGCTTGTTCCCAGCTGTGGAACGCTATACCTTTACTTTAGCATTTTCTTTTATTATCAACAAATATAATTGATAGAACTAGGCGATACATGGCGGAAATCCATTGTTATGAGCTCATTCGTAGCCCAGCGGTCCAGAGGATGCCTCGTTTAGAGGCGAAACACGTGTCGAATACTTTTTTAGATTCGCTATGTGTCGCGGAGAATTGCATTTTATTTGAGGTCCCGTCACTCGTGATAGGTAGTTTCTCGATTAACATCTTAGAGGAGTTCGGTTGTTGTTGGCTTCTTTTATTATCGATCAAACTAGTTTGGTTTATAATTGAAGAAGTTGACAAGCCGAGGGTCAGTGGTGGGTCTTCTTTGCCCATAGGTTATCAACAAATATGTTTAATAACCCTCATAATAATTACTTTACATTTCCTTACACTCATCGCGATTCGCGCCCCTACCATTACCATGTACAGTGAGCGACATAAAACTTTAAAGCCAATAAACCGAGCCATCTCCAGAGCGTAGCTGATAAGCGCTTTTTTATTTAACTGTACTCACCGAATTTAAGCTTGTACCCGATACGACATTCGCGAAGCGAACATTCGGAATGACAATGCTTTTGTTTTTAATAGGTCAAAAGTACTTTTTTACGAGTATTTAGTGAACAAATTTTGAACAATGGATTGTCATTCATTTATTTGAATTTCATTTCAAAACAACGTCTCTCTCTCTCTCTGATAAGGAGAGAATGAAATCGAGTTTTGGGGTCGAGTCACCTTCGTCCGTAGGAGAATTAAATACCCTCGAGATACCCTACACGTGACCCTGGGTGGTGCCAACTAGGTGACAACTCTACTGGTGGTAGGCTTCCGCCGCGGTTAGTCACCACCCACTGAACAAAGCCATGTCGCCAAGCGGCCTAGCCGTGTTCCGGCATGATGTTCGGTGCTGCCATTCATGGATGGCGGGTCAGATCAGCTGCGCTGCATGTGCCTAGTGAATGTAGCGTATCGATCTACTGCCGCCTTCCTACCTAGGCATGTATGCTCCATCGTAGATCTCATCGGCACTTACCATCAGGTGAGATCGAGATCAAATACTTGGCTATAATGTATAAAAAAAAAAAAAAGAATTTATTGAGATGATATTTAAAATTCTTAAAGAAAAGTTTTACCAAACTTTTTAAGCCGTGCTTGCTTGTGTTAAAGTCTGAGTATTGTTTTTGAATTATACAGGATGTAGGTGTCTTCGTAACAAAAACTTACACCATGGATTCATCTCGTGATTCTGGACCCCCCAAATTTAGAATTTTTCGTCAATCTTTCATGAATTTTACGCATATTTTTCGGTTCTCTTTAAATTGATTGCAGCATGAAATCATAATAGAAGATCATCTCAACATGATTATAAATAAAAAAAATACCTAGTTACTAATTTGGCCGTAAAGCTGCAATGTAAATAAAAACCCGATACGCTTGAGCGCGCTCGTCACCCGCACGAGTCGGATGTCGCGGTCAGCGTTGTGCTGTGATCGCGTTGTTTACCATACATTGCACGCTGAAAATTTACAACATTTTTAACCTCTGAATTTCGTTATAAATGCTTTCTATAAATTTATTATAGGCGTTAAGTGTATCCTTTACCCTAAGTTTTCGTTAACCTGCCCCTTACATATATATAACTATATAACATAGAAATGATCACGGTTACCTTCTATATTGCCCGAGAATGTGAGTATGTTCTTCTTTCTTCTGAACTATCACTGTAACGGCAGCCACTGAAACAAAATATTACACATTATAATTATTTTGATCAACACATATAATAAAATAGCAGTGATAACCAAGTTGGTAGAGCGATTGCCTCGGTAACGAGGATCGCAGGTTTAAACCCCGGCTCGCATCACTAGGATTTCTAGTTTATTATGTGCGAATCTCATTTTCAACCATGATTATCACTTGCCAAACGGTGAAGGAAAACATCGCGAGGAAACCTGTATGTCTGTGAGAACCCCTCGAAAGACGTGTGAAGTCCGCCAACCCGTACTGGGCCAGCGTGGTGGACTATGGCTTAATCCCCCTCGCATTGAAGGGAGGCCCGTGCCCAACAGTGGGACATTAGAAAAGGCCTGGTATTTTTTTTTATCATAATTCTTCGCTTATCACACGATCTTTCGCATCATATACGCTATAACAATCTCTAGTGACGGCCGCAATGAAAGTTTATAACGCGTAAAACAAATTAAACCTTTACGACATGCGTAAAACAAACGCCTACCTTACATTCAAATTGTTTTGAATTTAAGGTAGTCATTTGAAAATGAACGGCACCAATGCTATCCCTCTTAGCCAATCATATTCAAAAATATCAAGGATCTTTAAGTTACTAGAAATAGGCAGTTCCCAACAAATAATATCAACGTTTAAATTGATTCAGAATGAGAATCCGATTATATTTTATTAATATAAACAATTAAGTACAGTACTTGTGAATCGTCAAAATAGTTACAAAATGCTAAGCTACATCTTTACCAGCCGTCAAAAAAATACATTAAGTTGGAAACAAATTGGATTTTTTTTAAATCGTCATATCGAAATTCTGACTTTACATAGTCTTTAGAAATGCGATTACGACCAGATTCTGAATCAGATCTGAACCATTCTTTCTGTGTCAGACTTACCTTCGCATCGCTGAATTGAATTTACTAAACAAATTCACTGATCAGGTGTCAATGTAATACCTATCTCCAACAAAAAAACGTAATTACGTTCCTAAAAATAAAGAATATTTGAGTAGAAGACGAAATTCCGTCGTGGAGGGGGGACTCGGATAATTGAAATATAAGAAGAAAACAAACGCCTGAGACGCCTACACCCGGTCCTGGATGTGGTAACACTTGGATAAGGCATTTGAGTGTGCACTGTGCACCTTACATGTATATAATATAATATAACAAAGTCACGTCATATTGCACGATTCATCACGATTTTTTATATTTACGCGAATAGTACACATTGTAATAAAACTTATTTTAAGCTATTATATGAGATTTGATTAACCACAGATATTCCAGCCAAAGATGACACGTGAAGCCATTGAAATTAAAAAACATCCTTATTTCAATAGGGAAGATAGCTGGGTGCTGCCACCAACTTGGAATTCAGGAGTTAATACAATAAATCCAAAACCAAGCACACCATTGCAAGATCTCAAGTCAGTGAGAACTTTCTACATAGATCGGACCGCAAACAACAACTAAATATGAGGCTACCCGAGTTCAAACTATGACACTAGGACGTCAACCACCTCAGTTCTCCCATCACCATAGTTGCTGTACCAGCCGAAACGTCGGGAACGTAAAAACAGAAAATAAACGCGATCAAATCCTTAAAATTAGTTGTATACAATATTATGATAAAGATGTAAAAAAAAACACGGGCAATATACCGCATCCAAGCAACGAAACGAACTATTCTTCAGGCGCTTAACGACACGGCGGCTCAGATTGCGGCCAAATCCTGGCCAGCAATATTGCTCACAATCTTGCTTCATCCGGTTAATTCTGGTCGGAATCGCTCCAGGGCTAAGCTATAATTACACTCACACGCCGAAGCTAACTTTGCTTAGTTCGGATTGGTCGAAATCCCAGACATAATTGTATGAGACTAGACGAGATAAAGATCTTCTGAGATCCTGAACTTAGGAGAGCGTACAACGTTCTAGGAATGGAAAACTCCCTTAGAAACGGGAGGTATACTTTAATTATTTTATTCTTAACTAGCTGTTGCCCGCGACTTCGTCTGCGTGGTATTTAACAAAGACAACCGTTGACAACAACCTGCTCGCTCATTCTGAGCCCGCGGGACGCATTGCAGGTTGTTGCTATCAAACTTAATCAGGCGCTGCGCTGCAACATTGGTTTTAATTTTTTTTCGTGAGATCCTATTTTCTTTTCTAAAATACAAGTAGCCTAAGTTACTCCTTGTTACATCAGCTATCTGCCAGTGAAAGTCCCGTCAAAATCGGTCCAGCCATTTCAGAGATTAGCCGGAACAAACAGACAGACAGACAGACAGACGGACAGACAGACAGACAAAAATTGTAAAAAATGTTGTTTTGGCATTGGTAACGTGTATACATCCAAATGCATTTAGTAAAAAGCGGTTATTTTAATATTACAAACAGACACTCCAATTTTATTTATATGTATGTATGTATATAGATGATGATAATATTCGAAAAACTAGCTTTATTTATTTAATTTTCATTTACAAAAGTAATTTGTAAATGTAGAAACCATGTAGCCATTAACTTGTAATGATATACTTAGCGTTCGTTTTTTTTTGACCAGCTGCTAAAGTCTGCCTAGCCGTTCCTACATTGTTCTCACATATATATAACAATGTACTGCTCAAAAATGTAACGGATTTTTTTTTAAAAGAGCAACCATGGTTTTTCTTGACTGTTCTCCTCCATAGGAACGGCATTCCGAACGGGTGGTAAAGTAGTAGCTTAGCATTTTGTAACTATTTTGACGATTCATAAGTACTGTAACTTAATGGTTTACTTGAATAAAAAATATTCTGATTCTGATATACTTATTCACATTCAGTACTATGTTGTCCTGTCTATTGTGAACCCTTCCTTACATATAATATCGGAATATTCCAGCACAGCTATAAACCGTCAATGTGTAATATTTTAAAAAATGCCGGCGCAATATCGAGAGTGTCTGCTAACGTGACAGCGAATAGGTTCTGACGTCATATTGAAATTGACTTTCACACACGTATAATGTCACTTTCTTCGTGAAATATGTACTATATGGGACACGCCATTTTCATATCATCATGTCACATCCATTATTTTATTTAAAACTAGATGTTACCCGCGACTTCGTCTGCGTGGTATTATCAAAGACTCAACCGTTGGCAACAGCCTGCTTAATCAACTTAATCAGGCGCAGCACTGCAACATTGATATTAATTTTTTTTCTAGAGATATTTTTTTTTCTAAAATAAAAGTAGCCAAAGTTACTCCTTGTTACATCAGCTATCTGCCAGTGAAAGGCCCGTCAAAATCGGTCCAACCATTTAGAGATTACCAGGAACAAACAGACAGACAGACAAAAATTTAAAAAAAAATTGTTTCGGTATAGGTAACGTGTATACATCCAAATGCACTTATTGAATGTGTTATTGCTATTAATTACTTGACACTGGCAAAATACCCGCTACGTTGTGCGTGAGTCCATATTCATATCCATTTTATTTCATCGCATCTGATTTCGTAAAGAAAGAAGAAGAAGATGTACTATATGACTTTTGATAGAGTTATAGAACGTCTATAAATTTGGGGGTAAGTCTATAAAATAGGTATCGAAATTCTGACTTCGCACAATGATTACAAGTGCGCTAAAGAAGCGCAGGTTAGTATTTCATTTCTCAAACATTCTGTATACCGGTTCATAGCGGACTTGCCACACCCTTTATCTCGTTAAGCCGGGTCGTACACCTACATAATACAGTAGTTAATTAACCACACAGGTCGTTGTCTGAGCAATAAGGTGTGCCTTCCACTGCAGCAATAATATCACTAATGTAAGGCACATCGTTACTGGCAAATGTTGTTTTAGGGGCGGCGTTCACTAGGCTTATTTTTTTTTTATTTATAAGGTGTTTTTATAAAAGCAACCATAGAGTTTGTGGGTAATTGGACTTTCTTTTATTAGGTAAGTCTATAATACTTATGTTTTTATTATTTTTAAAATGTTTATTACTTTGTTGTGTCTCACTGTCTTACAGATATTATTCGGTCCCACACTAAGCAATGCTTGTATTATGAGTACCGTACAATGGACTGGGGGCGAACCCAACTTATGCAGATATTCAACATCCATGACTCGGGTACATACATTCGTGCTCATCACACAAAGTTTTTCCCTACCCGGATTCAAACCCGGGACCCATATCGCAGAACCACTTGCCAACCATTTGAACGAACACACCTTGATTCCAAAGATTTCACCGCCAAGTTCCTTATATTTGCAGCGTTTTCTGTGCGTTGTTCCTTAAGACCAAATGTTGTACTGGATAATGGCTGTTTCTACTCCATTAGCCTTATGGCCCGCCGTAGCTTCTCGTAACTTGTACTACATCCACTAATTACGGCTTGTACTACGGTCGTTACAGTAACGTTGCGTTATACGTACAATACGAGAACGTTTCGATTTTGAGTAAGTGCGACAATGTTCTCTCTCGCTCTCGAAACAATCACTGTGTTCCACTGAACTGAGGATCCGGAACCACACCTTGTTTAGAATCACATTGGCACTTGCTTGAATAAGATTAACTCACGCAAAATAATTAAATTACACAACTGAATAGTTATATGTAGTGGAATCATAATAAGTGTTGCTCCTTATCGACTTATATGACGGCCTTTTTAAGGGGCCCATCTAAAGAGCAGCGAGTGGCTACCTCTCAATAGTCATTAGATAAGAGCTGATTATGGCAAGTGTCCGCAACCCTTCAAATAGTCCTATCTCATGTTCATCAAAACCTCAATCCATAGTCCCAATTATCTTTCCACATTCCTGCAATAGGTCCTCCGCCTGCTGAGGTCAATTCGCTCTTTATTCTATCATTTTCAGCAGGTGATCCTTGGAGGTGGCTAACATAACATTAAAATTCTCAAAAAGAGCCTCTACGTGTTAGACCCATGTCCCCGCGCAAGCCTTCCAAATATCCGCCCGTGTGGAGAGAGACATAATAACTAATCATTTGTTATTAAATTGCAACAACGTACGATTACAACACTGAAAAACACATGGGCAAGTTCAATAATAGACTCTCCCAAGACTATAATTGATAGAATTAGACGATACTTGGAGAAAATCCATTGTTAAACAACTGTTGGAAGGGGAACCCACCACTGACCATCGGCTTGTCAACTCTTCCAATTATAAACCAAACAAGTTGATCGATAATTAAAGAAGCCAGTATATCATCTTAGAGGAGTTCGGTGTGGTTCCTTTTCCCCCATTATAACCAACATATGAAATTCTCAAACAATTATAGTAGTTTCATTCTCGTTTATACGAGTATACTAATTAATTCATTCTCGTTGTAAAGATAATTAACTAGGCACACTTTATTTGCGTTTACAAAGAGAAACAGTAAGTAACTTTAACACAATAAGGCTGTCTGTACATTCCGTATAATTAGTCGACGTGTAGTCAGATGGAAAAAGTCTATTCCGCTAACTAGCTTCCTCGCAAAAAGGATGGGCCGTGTGTACGATGTATGTGCTTCTTATGTGGTTCCGTACATATATTATTTATAGCTCAAAGTTGTATCTATATAATGTGAAACAATAATCTATTCTTCTATACTCTATACATACATATAAATAAAATTGGAGTGTCTGTTTGTAATATTAAAATAACCGGTTTTTACTAAGTGCATTTGGATGTATACACGGTACCTATACCGAAACAACGTATGTCTGTCTGTCGGTCTGTCTGTCTGTCTGTCTGTCTGTCTGTCTGTCGGTCTGTCTGTCTGTCTGTCTGTCTGCCTGTCTGTTTGTTCCGGCTAATCTCTGAAATGGCCTGACCGATTTTGACGGGACTTTCACTGGCAGATAGCTGATGTAACAAGGAGTAACTTAGGCTACTTGTATTTTAGAAAAAAAAATAGGATCTCACGAAAAAAAATTAAAACCAATGTTGCAGCGCTGCGCCTGATTAAGTTTGATAGCAACAACCTGCATTGCATCCCGCGGGCTCAGAACGCGCGAGCAGGCTGTTTTCAACGGTTGTCTTTGTTAAATACCACGCGGACGAAGTCGCGGGCAACAGCTAGTCTATACTAAAATTATAAATGTGAAAGTTTGGATGGATGGATGGATATTTGTTACTCAATCACGCCAGAATGGCTGAACGGATCTGGATTAAATTGGGCACAGATATAGTCTGGAATAGCACATAGGCTACTTTTATCCCGGTAAAATGTATATACATTTTAATCGCGGGTAACAGCGCAAGGCGCAGCTAGTAGTGTAATATATGTTAACAGAGCCCACAGTACGTAATAAAGATAAGATTCCCCAAACAAATAAATCAAATTATTAGACATCTATACATATAAATAAAATTGGAGTGTCTGTTTGTAATATTAAAATAACAGCTTTTTACTAATTGCATTTGGATGTATACACGTTACCTATACCGAAACCAAATTTTTTACAATTTTTGTCTGTCTGTCTGTCTGTTTATTCCGGCTAATCTCTGAAATGGCTGGACCGATTTTGACGGGACTTTCACTAGCAGATAGCTGATGTAACAAGGAGTAACTTAGGCTACTTTTATTTTAGAAAAAAAAATAGGATCTCACGAAAAAAAATTAAAACCAATGTTGCAGCGCAGCGCCTGATTAAGTTTGATAGCAACAACCTGCAATACGTCCCGCGGGCTCAGAATGGGCGAGCAGGCTATTGTCAACGGTTGTCTTTGTTAAATACCACGCGGACGAAGTTGCGGGCAACAGCTAGTTGATAAAATTAAAATGACACACTGTACTGAGAGCACGGCCAAACGTTACATGTTTAGACGTCTGGAAAATGGTTGTCATAGGAACACAGCTAATTCAATCGTGGAGCCATCGAGATGGGACTCATGACATAGCTCAAAATGAACAGTTGGCTCACACACTACGTGACCAGGACCGGATGATAGCGTAGGAATATGGGCACGGGAACACGGCTGTTTCATTTGAAGAGCCCCCGAGATTTGTCCAGGTCCCAACTACCATGTTGGCTCAAACGTGGCTAGGGCTGTTAGGATCAGGAAGGTGTCCACAAGAACACGGCTATAATAACGTAGACCCACCAAAGACCTATCCGTTCGGGAAGCATATAATTTTATTTCATGTTTACCACTTCATCCCAAGGAATCCTATAAGCTCAGACCACTTAAAAAGACCTCATGCTCATGTACTCGGGGAATGTTAGCGCGCTAATGTGCACGCATCATTAGCTTAATGGCGGAGATATTTCGCTCTTTGAGGCTTTTTTTAGCCATTCACTTGTTCGAGGGGAGGGCGGTTGGAGTGAGGTATAGATTTTAGTTTTCGCTTCGAACATAATCAAACATGGGGGCGGTTGTTCTGGATGAAAGATCTAGTGGATAATTATAAGCTTTACCGAAAGCAAAACTAAAAAAAAAAAACAAAAAAAATCGTTTTAAAAAAAAAATCTAATCTTGAAATATACCTTGTGTAACTAAATCAAATATTTAACGAATGTAAAGTGACCAATAATAACAATGGGACCAATCTGCAGTATATTCTTTCGAATGGAAAAAATAATTTTCCAAATCGGTTCGTAAATTACGGAGTTCAGAGGTGACAAACGTACAAAAAAATACAACCAAATTGAGAACCTCCTCCGTTTTTGGAGTCGGTTAAAAATAGGGCCAAGTTTGATAACGGTGCAGCAGTAAAAAGTTATGAGATCGTATGAAGACAAGTCCGTACTTAGTGCATACCAAAATAATATTGATGTTAGTATAATCACTAGTGACTTGGCCATCTCATACGTCATTTCTTGTGTCTCTGCTCAGACGAAGTAATAATAAATACGGAGTGTCGCGAGCAACATATTGAGGCACAAAAAACTAAGCCGATTTGTGTAGTACACGCGAACTCGCCTGTAGGTAAGAACGAAATTCGCATTACACAACTAGACTGCTCATATATAAAGACTAGCTGTTGCCCGCGACTTCGTCCGCGTGGTATTTAACAAAGACTCAGCCGTTGGCAACAGCCTGCTCGCGTTCTGATCCCGCGGGACGCATTGCAGATTGTTGCTATCAAACTTTAATCAGGCGCAGCGCTGCAACATTGGTTTTTTTTTTTTTTTCGAGAGACCAATTTTTTTTTCTAAAATAAAAGTAGCCTATGTTACTCCTTGTTACATCAGCTATCTGCCAGTGAAATTCCCGTCAAAATCGGTCCAGCCATTTCAGAGATTACCCGGAACAAACAGACAGACAGACAGACAGACAGACAGACAGACAGACAGACGGACAGACAGACAGACAGACAGACAGACAAAAATTGTAAAAAATGTTGTTTCGGTATAGGTAACGTGTATACATCCAAATGCACTTAGTAAAAAGCGGTTATTTTAATATTACAAACAGACACTCCAATTTTATTTATATGTATAGATAATGAGCCAAAGGAAGCCTACGTCTGTTTCACTCGCACACTAAGAACTCAATAAAATAATAATAATACCATTCCTTTTAATGTCCCACTGTTGGGCACGGGCCTCCCCTCAATGTGACGGGGATTAGGCCATAGTCCATCACGCTGGCCCGGTGCGGGTTGGCGGACTTCACACGTCTTTTGAGGGATTCTCTCAGACATGCAGGTTTCCTCGCGATGTTTTCCTTCACCGTTTAGCAAGTGATAATCATGGTTGAAAATGAGATTCGCACATGAAATCCAGAAATCCCAGCAGTGCGAGTCTGGGCTTCAACCTGCGATCCTCGTGACCGGGGCAAGCGTTCTACGAACTTGGCTATCACTGCTACATAGATGAATTGGCACAATAGACTGCTGTTATATATAAAGCTAATGAGCGAACGACATCATACCTCTGTTTCACTCGCACACTAAGAACTCAATCTACAAGTGAAAAAATTACATGTGCCTTCAAGCTCTATAGAGCATTATATTTAATCTAAAATGTAGCAAGTGATTATTGTTTAAAAAAATAAACGAAAACCATTGACCGAAATAAATTTGTGTCATCTCTAGGACAATAAACTGCAATTTGTGGGTGGACACCGCGCTTTAATGAGCGCCCATTGAAACCCGCCCCGGCTGAAATTTCACGCTGAAAATATTCAATTCGCGCCGGAGAAATAACAACTTGTATTTTGAGAAGCAGGCCTGGCCAAAATCTGGATTCTTTAACGATGGCGTTAACATTTTTTTTAAAGACCCTGTAATTTTCTGAGAAAGTAAAGTATCCTTTTGTGTCATGTTTTTTTTTCACTCTTAGTAAATAATAATATATTTGACAATGAGATCGGGATATCTGGAAATCAGTGTGGACAGCTACGAACCTTGTTTGCAAGGTGAGAACATAATTAAACTATTAATTTTTTTTCTATACTATCAGCCGAAAGACGTCCACTGCTAGACATAGGCCTCCCCCAATGACTTCCACACATCCCGGTCCACCGCCACTCACATCCACCGGCTTCCTGCTACGCGTGTGATATCATCGGTCCACCTTGTGGGGGGCCGTCCTACACTACGTCTTCCGCTTCGTGGTCGCCATTCTAGAACCTTTCTGCCCCAACGGCCATCGGTTCTGCGAGCTATGTGCCCCGCCCACTGTCACTTCAACTTTGAATTTCTGAACTTTTAAACGCCGTGTGATGCCGTCTTAGTATAGCACCACTATATCTCTTCCCGTGGGTGTCGTAAGAGGCGACTAAGGGACAGACCAGGGGACGGGCAGCAGCGTCCCCCCCCCCGTGTTTAATCAACAACACACTACGCTCACCACTTCGTCCTTGCCAGGCGCGGTGACTATGGCAAACCTCCTCAATGATAATGAAACTAAATTCATTCGAAATTCATGCATTGGTATTCGAGAATCCTCTTACACATGATAAACGTACTGAATAAGAGCTTATTTTTTCATTTCACGGTACTGGAAATGTTGGTGGCCTTTTCCTGTAAAATATTTTCTCATTAATACTTTATAATACATAAACAAGCCTCCCTTCGCACTTCATCCGCCCTACACATCGTATATAAGTACTTCTCGGGCCGCCTTTCTTTTCATAATACTGATGAAAGCCTGCCCTGAAAAAAATATGCACATTTCACTGACTTTATGACTCGCTCTGTTATCGCAAGTCCGTAATTTTCTTGTTAAGTGAAAAAAAGGGGGGTTAAAAGGCCATCGGATGGAGAGGTCGATGTTAGGTAGTAATTTAAAAAAATAAGTCTGTATTTTTGGGGTAACCGTGAAGAAATTGTTTTGTGAGAACCCAGTATGGGCTCGGAAGTGTTTAATTAAATTTGAAAAGCAATTTTAAAGCCAAGGCCATACAGTTTCATTCGGTTTTTTTTACTTCGTTCTTGGGACAGATTTAATAAATCCCTTGGCTTGCCATGGAAACAATATAATTGTATCCACATAAAAGAAGATTTTATGGATGACAACACGTACCTACATTTAGAATGAGAACATTATCCTGGCCGTGAACTTGGTGTAGCACTACCGAGTGCCAGATCGCAAACCCTTCTAAGGAAACACGAGAATTCCCTGAACGTAGCAAATTGCTTATAGTTTTGTATCGATTCCATTGTAACTCAATATCATACCTACGTTAATGGACTTAAAGGTTACGCTTGAACGAACTTGTTTATTTGGGGACTTGTGAAATTTCTTTTTTAATTATCACTGAGCTGCTTCGTGCCATGGAAGGCATGCTAATCTGGGCCCCGAAAACAATCGAATCATAATCGCACAACAACCGCATAGTAACTGTCACTTTTGGCAGATATTGCATGGGATATCTGTCAAAAGTGACAGTTGAGTTGTGGCCAGGCCTCTTATGGGCTTTTGTATTTGACCTATCTGGTGTTACTTTATTTTGAACAATTTTGAATTTCGCGCCCAAAAGAAAAATTCATAGAACCCTGAGTAAATAGGTTCTACATAACACTACCGAGCTGCGATTAATCCTTTCATAGTTGTTTAATTCGGTTTGTAACAATAGCGAAAGCTTAAGAAATCAATACCTATTTTTTTATTTTTTTTGCAGCCCGCGGCACCATGACTAACAGGTTGCGGCCTCTAAGAAAAAAAGGTTGAGTACCACTGGTTTAGACTAACTCCGCAGATCTATAATTAGCAAACGTGGCCTCCTAATGAGGTACATAGACTTGCTCGTTTACGACCAAAACAATACTCGGATATACCACACAATAGTTCTTATTTCTTTTTTTTTATTACATTATAGGCACGTATTACACGGCCGCCATAACAAGGCAGGGATTTATTAAATCTGACCCCAGAACGAAGTAAAAAAAAACAGAATTAAACTGTATGGACTTGGCTTTTAAATTGCTCTTTAAATTTAATCTCGACGACAGATGACGTCACTATTAAAACACCCACACATTCAGAGTAATAAAGCAATATGTATATCATAGTATACGACACAAACACAGCAACAAAGTTATTATGTTAGTAAATTATACATAGGACCACAGATCACGAGAGATATGCCGTGCGGTTCAAAATGTATGGGAACTCGCTGTCTCCGTTTTGTTCCCAACCACTCGCTAAAACCAACCAATACGAAGTCTCCTCGGTGCGTGCTGCGTCGTCGCCGTATACAGCGGCCGTACCACGCGACGCACCAGTTTATTCAAAGTATCGTTAGACGATCTATACATTGCCTCGTACATTCACTCAGTAGCGAACATAGGTGGTACTTAAAGAGCCATGTATTTTGTACAAAAATAAAAAAGTCGTTGTGCTACATGAAACCTAAAATAACATAATAAAGGCATTAAATATTTTTTGATTTGTTGTTTTTAATGATTTTAAAGACGGATAAATAAAATACTTAATACTGGCTGGTGAAATGAGATTCCATCTTTCGCGTAGTTCACTTTGCTGCTAGTATTTTTGCACACAACCACGGAATAACACGGCATTTAAAAAAAAAGTTAGAGCTCCGATACCGACGTGCAGTTGCAGTCGACTGACGGCGAGAACTCTATGTTAGCGTAATTTTGGCTAAATGTGAGCGCAAGCCCACCGCTTTCATAACATATCTCCTCTCATATATCTGTGCATAGGACAAAGGGACTACTGTGTGGGCCGGTAATGGAGTGAAAACTAAAGGATAGACATATGGAAGATTGTAGAAATCTTTTACTGTCAGAACGTGACACTTCGTGATTAGATTGAAGAGTTGAATAAAATTATTTTTTCAATTAATAAAAAAAAACATGAGACCTAAGTGTCAAATAAAAAGGTGTTTTATTTTTTTCGCGAACCTTTTCAATAATCGCATTTTCTTAAGGTTACGAGTTAATGCGTTCAAAATATCAAACTTTTAACGCGGAGAACTGTGTTTCGTTATGTCATCGAAAAAGCATATTGTCAATCACACTTACTTAAAAAATCTGTGGTGTGAACGAGACGGAATACTGTTACTATTAAAATATTGTAATCGTTTAGAACACCAATTTAGTACATGCTTCTAAAGCAAGACTTAAAGAGTCTTATTAAGTAAGTTTTGTATATGCTAATTCGGTTATTCCTAGCAAACTATGGAGAAAGCGGAGACAGATAATATATTTTATCCCTTTCTTGGGTTTCACGTATTCGAACACAATCTATGCTATCTCTGCTCGTCACAGTTCTAAACAAAGGAACCGCTCGTGTGCGCGGTCGTAATACAAATTTAAACTTTAATACGTTTATAATAATTCTGTTTATACTGTACCGGGGCTTCACTGAAGTATAATTAATTGGATATAATTATCATTTCATTGGGGATGGTCGTTAAGGGAGACACGCACGGTTGAAATTACGATTGAGAAGTTTTGTTACGTTTTTGATTTGGTGGAACCCAAATATTCGTCTGGACGTCGTCATTGTGAAGTGATTATAGTCGACTATACTATTTAAATAAAACTAATCTTACGGATTTTATCGAGTTTATTATTAGTTTTTTACGTTCCCGACGTTTCGGCTGCTTTACAGCAACCATGGTCACGGGAGGACTGAGGTGGTTGACGTCCTAGTGTCATAGTTTGAACCGGGGTACCCTCGTATTTAGTTAATAGGCCTCATATTTAGTTAATAAGATTACGGGGGCACTTACAAATTGACATTTTTTTAACTCTACAACCGGATTGGAACGCGACCTCAACTGAGAAGATCCGGCTAGAAACTCAACGGGCTTGTCTTTTCTAAAAAAATGTTTTTTCTACCTCTTTTTTTTAATAGCCTCCTCTGACAAACTTTTTCATCATAAATGCAGCGAACAAATAAATCGAGTCAGACCTCAGCACATCAGTAATGATCGCCTACAATTTCGGTGGTATCAGATCGCAAACATACCAATACCGACCTATTCCACCGTATCACGAACTAATAAAGTCGAATATCGGGCAACGTAGCTTCATCGTTAATGTTGTCACTGCTAAACCTGTTACACAAAAGTCAAGTTTCTGCAGCAGTAAATAGGGTTTAGAATTCATACTTAGAGCTCTACTAGATAGGGTTACAAGGACCATATTTTGAAGGATAAGGAAATGATGGCAACATTTAATGAGAGAACGTTTATTATGGTACGAAGTTTGGGGTGAATACAACTTGTTAACTTGGCTCTTATAAAAGTCCTACGGAATCCTTTTAAGATTTTATAAATAATGTTGTTTTGATTATGCACCGTGAGTTAGGGATGTACCACAGCATGTGGGAACAGTGTTGCCATTATATTGCAATTATATAAGGTTTAACAAAAATAGTGTAAAATAAATAAATAAATATCGCCAGATGAACACACCAACTATACGGTCCCACACTAAGCAACGCTTGTGTTATGGATACACTAGCTGCGCACCGCGGTGTTACCCGTAATTAAAAAGTACGTATGCTATCATATTAATCTATCCTACGGGAACCATACATTTTACCGGGATAAAGTAGCCTACTATAATCTATTTCTTTGCCAAATTTCATCCAGATCCGGTCAGCCGTTCTGGCGTGATTGAGTAACAAATATCCATCCATCCAAACAAACTTTCACATTTATAATATTAGTGGGATAGTGGAATAGTCAGGCATCCGTCACTCATATCCTATCGCGATAAATGCCTACAGCGCTCTGTACCCCGGGGGTCGGCGCTCACAACGCGCTTGCAAGAGATAGAGTTACGCGATAAAAAGAGAAGCGCGTGGTTTACTGACGTAATCTATGCGATCACAACACAACACTCCGCGCGATATTCCACGCGTTTGAGTGGAAAGCGCGCTTGAGCGTATCTAGTTTTGATTTATATTGCCGTGTTAGGTCTAAATTATTAACATTGTTTTTTTTAATTTAAAATCACGTTGAGATAGACTTCTATTATAAAGCCATACTATATTAATTTTAAAATAGTAAACAAATGCGTATAATAGAAAGATCGACGGTTAACTCCAAATCTGGGGTGTCTAGAATCTTGGGATGAATCCATGGTATTAGTTTTCGTCACAAAGCCACTTCCATCCTGTATATGTCCGATGCTCCGAAAACTGTCATAGCGCGTTTCAAGATTGTATGAAGAATCGTCAGCGCCATCTGTGTATCTACTAGCGAGGTTGAAGACCGCTAATAATTAATATCAACTTAGTTATTGTTGATATTCTTTTAGTTAAGACTAGCCGTTGCCCGCGACTTCGTCCGCGTGGTATTTAACAAAGACAACCGTTGACAACAGCCTGCTCGCCCATTCTGAGCCCGCGGGACGCATTGCAGGTTGCTATCAAACTTAATCAGGCGCTGCGCTGCAACATTGGTATTAATTTTTTTTCGTGAGATCCTATTTTTTTTTCTAAAATAAAAGTAGCCTAAGTTACTCCCTGTTACATCAGCTATCTGCCAGTGAAAGTCCCGTCAAAATCGGTCCAGCCATTTCAGAGATTAGCCGGAACAAACAGACAGACAGACAGACAGACAGACGGACAGACAGACAGACAGACAGACAGACGGACGGACGGACAGACAGACAGACAGACAAAATTTTAAAAAAAATTTGTTTTGGTATAGGTAACGTGTATACATCCAAATGCACTTAGTAAAAAGCTGTTATTTTAATATTACAAACAGACACTCCAATTTTATTTATATGTTTAAGATTTGTGCTGTGTTAGGGAGCGTAGCATATGGAAAACTGTAGTCTGCCTACCCCAACGGGATAAAAGTTTGGCTTGTCTTGTTATGTGTATTAAAAAATCACCAAACAAAATCGTACCCGGAAATTCCCGGTCATCGAAAAAAAATCCCGACATTATTCCCGCTATCCGGGTCCCGGGAACAAAACCCTGATATAACGCAAACGAGATTTTTATCCCGACTTTGGGAACAACGTTATTCCCGGGAACTCCCGATTCCCCGGTCCCGGGAACGAAAGGCTGATATAAATTCACATTGTGCACAATACAACAGTAATTAGCGCTCGTTAATTGAATTCCAGTTACACACACATGCGGCTGTCGTTAGCATCGTATATTGTTATAGAGAGGAGCAACGCGCCAATATTTTGACGTGGGATTATATAATGTGTAACAATAATAGTGTAAAATAAGTGTAAAATATTTGAACAGAGCCAACAGTAGGTTAAAAAGATAATTTTACCAAAAAAAAAAAAACATATTATAAGACACTAGCTGTTACCCGCGACTTCGTCCGCGTGGTATTTAACAAAGACATAACCGTTGGGAACAGCCTGCTCGCGCGTTCTGAGCCCGCGGGACGTATTGCAGGTTGTTGCTATCAAACTTATCAGGCGCAGCGCTGCAACATTGGTTTTAATTTTTTTTCGAGAGATCCTATTTTTTTTTATAAAATTAAAGTAGCCTAAGTTACTCCTTGTTACATCAGCTATCTGCCAGTGAAAGTCCCGTCAAAATCGGTCCAGCCATTTCAGAGATTACCCGGAACAAACAGACAGACAGACAGACAGACAAAAATAGTAAAAAATGTTGTTTTGGTATAGGTACCGAGTATACATCCAAATGCACTTAGTAGAAAGCGGTTATTTTAATATTACAAACACACACTCTGTACTGAGCGTAAAACCGCTAGCGGTACGCCTTGTTTTGAAAAAATCAAACATAATTTACACAATCCCACTAATATTATAAATGTGAAAGTTTTAATGCATGGATGGATATTTGTTACTTAAACACGCCAGAACGGCTGAACGGATCCGGATGAAATTTGGCAACGAGATAGATTATAGTCTGGAATAGCACATAGGCTACTTTTTATCCCGGTAAAATGTATGGTTCGCGTGGGATAGCTTTTCATAGAGCAAAGGATCGACATGATTTTTTGCATAGGTAGTGGTAGTTTAGGGGTGAGAAAATAACATAGACTAATTTTTAACCCGGAAAAATTCACGGTTCCTATGGGATAGCATACAGGAACCGTGCATCTTTGTGTTTTTTTTTTGTGAGTGCATGTTCAAGGTTTAGTTTACCCTCTCTGAATCACTTTGTATAACTACATAATTAGTTGGAATATAGTTTAAAGCGAGCTCTGGGATTCCAGGCACTACGACTTGGCTGGTTCAGGTCCGAGGATGTGACGGCGATTAGTGAGCGAGCGTAGCAAGCGAACTACTGTTGTGCTCTTCGCACACAGACACAATATATATGCATGTCTCACTTACACAGCTCCCATAATGCTATTTACAAGGTATATTGCTACGTACACCAATGATAATGCGAGCTGCCCGAGTAGAAGACAGCGATCAGTTCCATTGCAGTGTTGTTAAAGCCCAAAAGCACTGACTTTCCTTGTAATAATTCAATGTACATTCCGGGAAGCCGCTCATAAATAGTGTCGCACTAATTATTATTATCCAATTAACAAAGAGTTATGGGTTCGAAGCGAATGATGGATTATAATTGATGGTGATTGTACGCGCAACTGGATAACGTATTTGCGAAGTATATATAGCCAACGATTTAATATTTTTTTATGAATAACTAGCTTTTACCCGAGACTTCTTTCGCGTGGTATTTAACAAATTGCGGACGAAATCGCGGGTAACAGCTAGTCTAAAATAAAAGTAGCCTAAGTTACTCCTTGTTTCATCAGCTATCTGCCAGTGAAAGTCACGTCAAAATCGGTTCCGCCATTTCAGAGTTTATCCGGAACAAACAGACAGACAGGCAGACAGACAAAAATTGTAAAAATAATTGTTTTGGTATATGTTCCGTGTATACATCCAAATGCACTTAGTAAAAAGCGGTTATATAAATATTACAAACAGACACTCCAATTTTATTTATTTGTATGTATGTATAGATAGTGATTGTCGGTGACTGAATGACCAAAATTCCTAATGACAGCCGACAGTCGGTGACTAAATTTATAGTTCACCGATAGTCGGTGACCGAATTTAACCTCAAACATCCGTCTTTCAGCGACCGCATTTCGTGACAGCCAGTCTCGCAACTAACACATATAAGACAATTGCACCTTATTTTACAGCTTTAAGGTCTATTGCGGTGGTATAGTGAAATCACGATAAGGCTTGGATTCTATAAAAGCTGCTATTGTTATCCACCAATAAAAATCAGACCGAGAATATCTTATTTAGAGGAGAACAAAAAAGTAATGTAAGTTTAACCACCCAAAATATCTTAAGCAAAGTGGTTTGTGCAATAAACTGAGCTTAATGGCTATTCTAATGTCTGTACAGAGCCAGTTACGCGACGCTGATCGGCTGGTCTGACCGCGGCTATTACTGTTGGCTGGCTGATGGGCTTTAATAATGATAGCTTCCATTTCTGTATTATTTTGTGGCGAGATGCGAGTGGGTGAGAATGACAAAGTCAGAAACAATAAGGAATGGCGCAAATGCTTAAAGGAGTCTTAAGGCCAATTTCGATGAACTTAAACTAACTTTTTTTGTTTTTTCCGACCCGTATAGCTTTGCGTTAATTATGTAACAATGCACTACCGCTCAGTGATTGAATTTGATCGCTCGCTTGCTATTATATGATATAACGGTAGGTACGGAGGAAACCTGCATGTCTGAGAGAACCCCTCGAAGGACTCGTGAAGTTCGCCAACCCGCACTGGGCCAGCGTGGTGGACTATGGCCTGGTCCCCCTCGCATTAAGAGGAGGTCTGTGCCCAACAGTGGGACATGAAAAGGGCTTGTATTCTATTATTATATACATCGACCTTTTTAATTGTGACGTTGAAATAAAGGAGTAGAGTACATGAGATAAATCTAACTATACGGATTTTATCGCGTTTTTTTTACATTCCACACAATTGCAAGACCTCATGACACTGAACACTTTCTGCATAAATCGGACCGCAAACAACGACTAAACATGAGTGTACCCCAGTTCAAACTATGACACTAGGACGTCAAACACCTCAGTCCTCTCGTGACCATGGTTGTTGTAAAGCAGCCGAAACGTCGGGTGTGTAAAAACATAAAATAAACACGATAAAATCCGTACAAAAATGTTTTATTTCAATGTACTAGTCTTGTTTACCCGGCCGAGAGCACTGTCTTGCCCTTTTTACTGGTTACGTGTAATCAAGATGTAAGTCCACTAGTTCAATTGACTCGTAATATGAGAATTATGACATCATAGTCGCACTTACCACGAATAGTACAAAGAATTTGACAAAAATATCTGGCAACGCACAAAAACTAGAAAAAAAAGGTTTCCGTAATACATCACTCTGCGAATTTCTTTGTACAGTATCATTAAGCTATCTAAGGACATCGGAAGCGGCAGAACGCTTCCCGTCATTAGAACGCCGTACCCCAACCCGTTTAGAGTGTATGAGATAAATATAGCTATTATGTGTGTGCGAGAAAAGGATGGGTGGCTTGGTTGTTTGAAGGCTGTTTATTTTTTGTTATTTTTTTTTTGGTTTTATTCAAGATCCATAGCGGCGATGAACAGACGCCGTGGTTTGATTCCCGGGGAAGAGCTTGTTGTCTTAGAACGCGCAATAAATTTAATCGAAATGAAAATAGGTTTGCAAAGAAAGTTGAGTCGACTCGAACCGCCGTCAACTGGGGCCGCGGTCCGAGTTGACAAATTTAATCAGATTTTTTGTTTTTCATTCATTTGCTCGACGATATTATGCCATACTACTATATCCATTGTATTATGTTATCCTATCATATTTTAATGTGAACATAATTGTAGGTATACACTCTACTGTGAGTTGACAGTAAATAGGATAAGGTCTCTCAATATCCACGAACACCTATACATGCTAATAGATACTTTATTTACATAGAAATAGAAAACATATTTCAATACAGTAAGAGGTATATTTCCCTTGTGAGTGTACAATGTGGTCAGTGCAGTCGACTTATCTTCGAATGAGGTAGACCGCGGTACGAGTCGAATGTACGTTGTTTACGATATTTGGCTACGTGTCGTAGCAGTGCTACGAGCGACTACGAGACTACGCGTGCTGTTTTCTTACACTAAGGCTGTGTCCCCAGTCGGCAAACTGTCAGCGGCCGACTGAGTTAGCGGCGTATCGGTTTAGTACGCCCTTCCATATATTTGAAATGGAGTGTTCACAGTTTGCTAGTTTGCGCTCACTCTACGCAGTTTGCTGTGTTGCGCGCGCCGATTGATTCAGTGAGCGGCCGAATCACAGCAAAACCGGTTCCAGTCGGCGGCGGCGATATGCTTGTTCGCCGGGCGTAGTGAGTCCGTTTGTCGCAAACTGTCATGTGGACAGTTGACAGTGAACATTCAGTCGGTCGGTCGACCTAAATAAGCGGCTAACACATAACGGTTTGCTTGCGACGCGACGCACGCAAATTGATCTGAGTTTGCAGTTAACTCGAATTTCAGTCCGCCACAAATTTGCGGCTCACTCAGTCGGCCGCTGACAATTTGCCGACTGGGGACACAGCCTTAGTAAAAGGAGTCATTGTGAACTTTTCTCTTTAATAACACATTGAGTTACATAAAAGCTTTTAATACAACTACGTTGTTGAACAAGATGATGATACTTTTAAAGCCTTAAAAATTCCTTTGTGCCAAATAAAACAAAACATAAACATCGTGTGGAAACTAAAAATGAATCCCAAAAGACGCGTTTACCATAATTTTACAAGTTTTAAAACTAAACAAACTGCGCGAGCGCTTGATAATGGGGAGATGTTTGTCGCGCACTTGAGACGTGGCCGCGAGCTCACCTCATGAATATTAACGCGACAATACTGGCATATCAGTTTGCAGAGACGGCTCAGAGGATATTAAAATGATCTATGTTGGAAATATAGTAGACTAGCTGCGCCCGGCGGTGCTACCCGCGATAAAAAGTATAAAAATTCCATTCCATTTGCTATTCCAGACTATAATCTATCTCTGTGCCAAATTTCATCCAGATCCGTTCAGCCGTTCGGGCGTGAAAGAGTAACAAACATCCATCCATCCATCCATCCAAACTTTCACATTTATAATATTATAGTATAGTATAGATTGTACAACAAGTGAATCAGATATGTCAGCCTGATTAGTGCAGTTGGTGACCCTGCTTTCTGTGCCGGTGGTCCCAGGTTCTAATCCTGGTAGGGATATACTTTGTGTGATGAGCACGAATGTTTGTTGTAGTCATGGATGTTTAATATCTATATAAGTAATATTTACTGGGTTCGTCCCCAGTCCATTGTACGGTACCTACAATACAAGCGTTGCTTAGTGTGGGGCCGTATAGTTGGTGTGTTCGCCTGGCGATATTATATTTATTTATTAACGCCATGTCGCCAAGCCGCCTAGCCGTGTTCCGGCATGATGTTCGGTGCTGCCATTCATGGATGGCGGGTCAGATCAGTTGCGCTGCATGTGCCTAGTGAATGTAGCGTCTCGATCCACTGCCGCCTTCCTACCTAGGCAAGTATGCTCCATCGTAGATCTCATCGTCACTTACCATCAGGTGAGATCGAGATCAAATACTTGCCTATAATGTTATAAAAAAAAAAAAAAAAACAATCAATTTTTTATTCATGTAAGTAAACCATTACTTACAGTGCTTATGAATCGTCAAAATAGTTACAAAATGCTAAGCTACAACTTTACCACCCGTTCGGACTGCCGTTCCTATGGAGGAGAATGGGCAAGAAACTCCATGGTTGGTCTTTTAAAATATATCTTTTACATTTTTGAGCAGTACATTGTTATCGGTATGTAAAACAATGTAGGAACGGCTAGGCAGACTTGAGAGGCCTGTCAAAAAGTACTTACTCTAAGTATATGCAATGGCAACGAAAACTTTGGGTAAACGTTACTCTTAATGCATATAATAAAATTATACAAATCATTTTTGTCGAAAGTCACGAGTTACAAGTGTTATAATTTTTGAGCGCGCAATGAATCGTAAACCACACGATCATAACACAACGCTCCACGCGATACCCGACTCGTCCGAGTGACGAGCACGCTCGACCGCATCGAGTTTTAATATACATTGCAGTTTTAGGTCAAAACTAGTGATTATGCTTTCTTTTATTATAAACAACTTTGACATAGACTTATACAATAATTAAGGACATATTATTCACAATTCGAGGTCGTCGGTATTATATAGGCCTCCTTAGACACATTGTATCATAAAGTCAAACCACTCACATCTTGCGACCAGTCATATAAACTTCACAGATTAGAATCTCTTTTCATTAAACGAACAATCTTTTGTTCGTATAAAAAAAAGGAGCGATATAGGGTGACCATGAATTGCGCTACACAAAGCGATCCACCCGAAGCTATTTACGCTATTACGGCGATAAAGAGCAGCACCCGCTCATACATTTTGCAACCACTACCAAGACGTGTGGTGACCATGTTCACTGAGTTTTATGGGACACTTGCCTGCAACTTAGTTCGTTTGACTTCCCCATAATACCGTTTAATTGGTCGAAATAAAAATAGTTTGAATTTTCGGCGAGAATATAAGCTATCATCATGCCTAGTTTCATTAAAATCCACAGAGAAATCAATAAAGAGAGAAATAAAGAAATCCATAAGTATGAATAAGTAACAGTAGTTAAAAAAAATTGAAGGCTGTTCAATTTTATATTCGAAACTGAGGTGAAAATTATTGCTCCAGTGCCGAAGTCACCATGTCCGTACTGATAAACCCAATCAGCAACGTATACAACTGAATTTGAATAGAGCATCCGTCAGTTAAGTTGCGCATAAGGTATATCATAAACAGTTATTAGGTTCACCTGACTAAAAATATTATCACCACGATAATTAAAAGCAAGTAAATCGTTCTTGTATTACAAATAAAAAAAAAAGTGAATTGTGACCCTCCTCCATTTTGAAGTCGGTTAATAAAACAAGACCTAACGTCTTGTTTTATTTGTTAATTCACAACTTGTCAATAAAAAAACTACTTTAACTCCCATCCGTAATGTTACTTTTTCTTTGCCTTTGTATCTTATCTCCCAAATATAAAAATAGGGCAACAACGTTTGAGGGTAGACGTGTGACTCGTGGCGCGTTCGGTAACTCAATATCAAAAGAGCGAGAACACAATATAACTCTAATGAACACTGCCAAGTAACAAGCCGCATTCAGAAAGAATCTCGCTTCTATACAAGCAGCTTAAGTATGATATACAGGCTGTGGTCACGGTGACGAAAACATTAGATAAAGGTTACACTATATGCCTATAATAAAATGATAGAAATAAAACTAATTTTTCGAATTTTATCGCGTTTATTTTATGTTCGATTCCGACCAAGGATGATTCGTGTGGGCATTGAAATTTTTAAAAAATATCCTCTTTTCAATAGGGATGATGGTGGCTACACCGACTTGGGATGCAGTAATTAATATAATTAAATCCAAAACCAAGCGCACCATTGCAAGACCTCAAGGCACTGTGAGCACCTTCTGCGTAGATCGGACCGTTAGGAACAACTAAATATGAGGGTACCCCAGTTCAAACTATATGACACTAGGACGTCAACCAGCTCAGTGCTCCCGCGACCATGGTTGCTGTAAAGCAGCCGTAACGTCGGGAACGTAAAAACATAAAATAAACGCGATAATATTCGAAAAAATTGTTTTATTGCAATGTGTAGTATTCGCGTAAATATAAGAAATCAATCAAGTCGAAGGTCATGGGTAAAAAAATTATAATTTATCAGCGAGCGATGTATCGTAAACAGAACACAACGTTTCCCGCAATGGTCGTCGCGTACGAGTGGGGAGAGCGCTCAATCGTATCAAGTTTCAATTTACATTGCAGTTTTAATATCTAAACTAGAAATAATATTTTTTATAATTTAATATCGCGATGAGGTAGACTTCTATTATGATTTTACGCCCAATCAATTTGAAGATATTGAAAAAATGCGTTTAGTTCATGCAAAGATTGACGGTAAATTCCAACTCGGGCTACCAGGGCCCCAAGTCTGCTAACACAATCGATTCATAATCGATCAGCAACCGCATAGTAACTGTCACTTTTGACGGATATTGTATGGGATATCTGTCAATAGTGACAGTTACTATGCGGTTGCTGATCGATTATGAATCGATTGTGTTAGCAGACTTGGGGCCCAGAGCCACGAAATGAATCCATGCTATTAGTTTTTTTATAGAATATAAATTAAATCCATATTCGCTTGCCGCAAAATACAAATCTAAAATACCCTAGTATTACAGAGCGAACGTGAATTCAGCCAAATTGGCGGTGCACCCACGATATGTGGGTGACTGTAACAAAGGCGCCCTAACGAATGTAACCATTGGTTGTATAGTAGGCACTGCGTTCGGATATATCGCTGCGAACGTAGCAAGCTACTTTGAATTTTGATCGTATCATTATAAATTCTCATTAAAAACATAACACGTACGAAAATGTCATGTCAACGCAATCGTTCCGTTGCCAAAAGTTATGTGGTCTCCTGTAAAGCCATATTTGAAAGCACTTATACAACAAATTTGACATATTTTTTTTTCTTAATAATTTACCAACATTTTATGACTGTATTAATATCAAACATCTTTATTTAAGTTAGTAGCTTGCCAATCAACAAATTGTATCTTCGGTCGTTTTAGACGACAAGCTACGGTCACATATAAGTTATCTAACCAATATCAATTTACTAGCAATCTGAGAACGCATTTCCTCTAATCACCGCTTTATTTGCGCTGTGCGGTAACTTTACTTGATTCCTATGATGAAAATACTAAACAATCATGATTATTGTATCGTTGCTCTGAAGAACAATATTCATAAAGAAGTGATTAGCCTAAAAAATAAATCTCATAACATAAGAAAACTAAAGTACCAGTGATCAGCACACGATGCCAAATGCACCAACAAATCGCTCAAGCGGCAATGACTTGGTCATATTGCACACTGAAACAACACAGCTCAACATATAAGCACGATCAAGTGGCAATGACCGGATCACATTGCAAAATATAACTAACTCAGCTCAACATTTATGAGCAAGCTCGAGTGGAAATTACTTGGCCACATTGCACAATGAAACAACACAGCTCAATATATAAACAAACTCAAGTGGCAATGACATGATCACATTGCAAAATATAACTAACTCAGCTCAACATTTATGAGCAAGCTCGAGTGGAAATTCCTTGGCCACATTGCACAATGAAACAACACAGCTGAACCTATAAACAAACTCAAGTGGTAATGACCTGATCACATTGCAAAATCGAACTAACACAGCTCAACATTTATGAGTAAGCTCGAGTGGAAATTACTTGGCCACATTGCACAATGAAACAACACAGCTCAACATATAAACAAGCTCAAGTGGCAATGACCTGATCACATTGCAAAATATAACTATCTCAGCTCAACATTTATGAGCAAGCTCGAGTGGAAATTACTTGGCCGCATTGCACAATGAAATAACACAGCTCAACATATAAACAAGCTCAAGTGGCAATGACCTGATCACATTGCAAAATATAACTATCTTAGCTCAACATTTATGAGCAAGCTCGAGTGGATATTTCCTGGCCATATTGCACAATGAAACAACACAGCTCAACATATAAACAAATTAGCAAGCTCAATTGTTGTTTATACTAATAGTATGAAGACGCGAACTTTGCGAAATTGTGAGATTGCATGTAGCAGGTTACTTTCGGAACTACTGATCCGATTGTAAAAATTCTTTCACCAATAAGAAGCTACATCATTCCTGCGTGGTACAGGCAATTTTTCATGGTGATACCGCGGGCGGAGCTACAGGCAAAGCTAGTAATGTATATAAATCCAAGTAGGTAGTAACCGCTATAATTACTCAGTCCGTGGTTGCTTCATTAGCTAGCGGCTGCCTCCTAACTTCGTGCAGAACTTGTTACACTTTGACGAGGTTTGAACTAGATAAATTCAACATTGATGGCGAAACATTGATTGGTTGAAACTTTCAAAGATATGGAGATGCGAATTATCGAGTTCCGAGTTTGTTAGTGAATTTGATAAACACGGAAATTGTATGGTGACAAAGTGAAACATGATTTTAATCCCACTAATATTATAAATGTGAAAGTTTGGATGGATGTTTGTTACTCAATCACGCCAGAACGACTAAACGGATCTAGATGAAATTTGGCACAGAGATAGAATATAGTCTGGAATAGCACACAGGCTACTTTTTATCCCGGTAAAATGTATGGTTCCCGTGGGATAGATTTGTTTAAATTTCTCATAGCGCAAATGATCGACATGATTTTTTGCGCGGGTAACACCACAGGACGCAGCTAGTAGTGAATAAATGTCCCGGTGAACACCGAGACACCTCAGTATCAGTCAGAAAAAGAATATTCAGAATTGGATCAATACGTCTCCCTATATCCAAACTCACTGACTAACAAACGTTACCTCTTTATAATATTAGTATAGATAGAGAAAGCGAGACAGATATAGATGAGCATGAATTATTGTTTCATTTTGCGGCGAATGTGGCACTCGCCGTAGGCACAACACGGCCCGAATTTAGTTCCAAACCTTAATATAACAGGGATTACATATTTTGATATTGAAAAATATGTTAGTGTATTTCGTGTTGCGGTTGTACCTGTATGTTTGTATTCCCCGAGGGGGTGTGCGGGAGGGGAGGGGAGAGAGATAGGGGTACCTTACATTTTACTGATGGTAGAGGTGTGTTTTGATAAAGCATTTGATTTTGGGGTCGAGTCACCCTCATCCGTAGGAGAATTAAGTACCCTCGAGAAACCCTACACGTGACCCTGGGTGGTGCCAACCAGGTGACCACTCTACTAGTGGTAGGCTTCGGTCGTGGTTAGTCACCACCCACTGAACAAAGCCATGTCGCCAAGCGGCCTAGCCGTGTTCCGGCATGATGTTCGGTGTTGCCATTCATGGATGGCGGGTCAGATCAGTTGCGCTGCATGTGCCTAGTGAATGTAGCGTCTCGATCTACTGCCTTCTTCCTACCTAGGCAAGTATGCTCCATCGTAGATCTCATCGTCACTTACCATCAGGTCAGATCGAGATCAAATACGTGCCTATAATGTATAAAAAAAAAAAAGCAGATGATCGTACCCGGCCGCCCTCTACCCGCGCGGGGGAGAAAGATGAGATATGTGAGTGTGTGTGTGTGTGTGTGTGTGTGTGTGTGTGTGTATAGTGTCTAAGATAAACACCCCCACCACACACACACAGACACACAAATACATTGAAATATATCTGGGTTCATACAATAAACATTGTCTACCATTCAATCGTAACAGCAATCCTTAGCTAAGTAGAAGTTAAAATAAACGTACAAATTCATCATTAATTAAGTTTGAGCGAACTGCACCGAGGCAGTATTGGGATAAATGAACTACAATTGAACGAGTCACTGAATGGAAAAGAACGAATGGATTTAATAAGACTTGCAATCAATGTAAGAGTTCCAATACTTATTTTAAATTCCGAAGCAATTTGTTCGGGAATTGACGTTTCATTTCCTTCAACATTGGAGCCACGAAACACGCCAGAATACTTGTTGAGACAAATCATTGCATTAGATAAAGATAAAGATATATTTATTATTACATTTTGTGAGACATAATAACAAAAATTGTAATAGAATTATATCACTGCAGTATTTTTACGATATTTTATTTTCGGGTTAAGACTTAATTTTGTAATCTACCCAATTAAGTTTATAAGCATCATAGTTTAAATCCGAAATATAAAATTATTCTCAAATATCAGCATTATATAAAAATACTTCAACTTGTTCGATTAAAAATACAAAAGTATGTTCTCTCAAGTAACGCTTAGATTGCCGCTCCTTTTCTTGCCACAATCGAACTCATTTCCATTCTTTCTAGATTCATCCGAAAAAAAAACATTTATTCTTAAATAACAAACCAATTACGTAGCTGTCAGCAGAAGTAGGTTCGTGGATAGACTGTTTATGGACTTAATAAATTTGACTCCATTTCTGAAGTCGACCATACTGAACACTATTGCCCTGAATTAGTTTGTAGGACGAAAATATATTTTAGTCCTTACCAACTTCAGTAAGCAGTGATAGCCAAAATGGTAGAACGCTTGCCTCGGTAACCAGGATTGCAGATTCAAACCCCGGCTTGCATCTCTGGCATTTCATGTACACATCTCATTTACAACCATGATTATCACTTGCTAAACGATGAAGGAAACCATCGTGAGGAAACCTGCATGTCTGAGAGAACCCCTCGAAAGACGTGTGAAGTCCGTCAACTTGCATTGGGCCAGGGTGGTGGAATATGGCCTAATCCCCCTCGCATTGAGGGGAGGCCCGTGCCCAGCAGTGGGACATTAAAAAAAAGGGCTGGAATCATTATTATAATTAGCAACTTCACTAGTGATTGCCGCAGTATTGCCAGCCTTAGCCTAACGTCGAAGACAACATATTGCCAGTGAGTATCAAGGTTTTTATTGGATTAATCACTGACTTATCATAATGTTATAAATGGAATCTTTATAATTGATAGAACTAGGCGATACTTGGCGGAAATCCATTGTTAACCTATGGGGAAAGAGGACCCACCACTGACCCTCGGCTTGTCAACTTCTTCGATTGTTAACCAAACAAGTTTGATCGATAATAAAAGAAGCCAACAACACCCGAACTCCTCTAAGATGTTAATCGAGAAACTATCCATCGAAACGAATGCTCATTCGTAGCCCAGCGGTCCTGAGGATGCCTCGTTTAGAGGCGAAACACGTGTCGAATACTTTTATAGATTCGCTTAGTGTCGCGGAGAATTGCATTTTATTTGAGGTCCCGTCACTCGTGATAGATAGTTTCTCGATTAACATCTTAGAGGAGTTCGGGTGTTGTTGGCTTCTTTTTTTATCGATCAAAATTGTTTGGTTTATAATCGAAGAAGTTGACAAGCCGAGGTAGTCAGTCAGGGAAGGTCAGTGGTGGGTCCTCTTTCCCCATAGGTTAATGGAATCTTTGTATAGGATCTTAATTCATCCTGAATGTTGGTTTGACGTTTAATACGAATATAGACCGAAGATTCCCATCTCAAAGAAACACTATGCCCCATATTTTTTCCTTAAGATTGTGCTTGCTTGAGTCACTGTAGGGACAGGAGTTTGTAAAGTCGTATGTCCAAAATTTGATATGATTCGCTTAAACCCTTAAGTATAATTATGGTACAACTGTCCCGGTCCCTTCAAAATACTTCATAACACCAGAAAAACGCCTGAAATATTTCACATTCTTGGTAAGATTTCCTAAAAGTATTCATACCAACCACGGATTCCCAACACCCGTTGTAACGTCAAAAAGTTCGCCCTCATTTTTAATGAATAAAACTGTAAAGAATGAGCGAACGAGTGAATGACCGAAACGAACGAACAAATGAATGGGAGTAACTGAGCGTATTCACGTAATTATATCGCGGGTTCGTGTGTGGAAACAAAAGTTTTTGGAGAGCTTTTGTTTTGTGTTTAAAGGACGATTAGTGTAGACTCAATTGTTATTTAAACCTGCCAGGAAAGTTGCCCAATGTTTTATTTTAATTCTGTCCCCTAACGAAGGCATTCGGTAGTTTTCAACTAGGGATAACAGGCTTGAACTAAAAACGGATTTTTACCGTAACATAATAATTGGACCAAAAATTTATCGACCTGATTAGTGCAGTGGGTAGGGACCCTGCTTTCTGCGCCGAAGGTTCCGGGTTCAAATCCTGGTAGGGACAAACTTTGTGTGATGAGCACTAATCTTTGTACCCGAGTCATGGATGTTTAGTATCTATATAAGAATACTGAGTTCGCCCTCAGTCCAATATACGGTACCCATAATACAAGCGTTGCTTACTGTGGGACCGAATAGTTGGTGTGTTTGCAAGGCGATATTATTATTATAATTATAAAATTCCATTTCGTGTGTTAACAAATTACTTACATGTATTAACAAACGCAGCTGCAACAATAAACGTCCAAATGTAATGCATCTTCATTAGTTATCTGAAACAAAAAGTCTGGTTTATGACATAGCTAGGTTATTTTGGGGATAGTCGAAGAGGCAGTTTATCAATTGTGTTTTATTTTGTGAAAAATGTGTTTCTTTGAAAATTTTGGCGGAATATTAACCATTGTGTGTTCATAAACTTTTTTTTTTTTATACATTATAAGCAAGTATTTGATCTCGCTCTCACCTGATGGTAAGTGACGATGAGATCTACGATGGAGCATACTTGCCTAGGTAGGAAGGCGGCAGTAGATCGAGACGCTACATTCACTAGGGACGTGCACCAGTGTAGGAAAATAAAACTAAATAGTAAAACACGACTTTTCCAGTTCTCCCAAAAAGTTCGATAATCGGTCAGTAAAGTATCCACAACATTACTAATAGGGTTAGGGGGGATTTATTAAGCCTAGTCTACGGATTAGGCCTGCATAAAATCTCCCATATTTGATATGAAAAATAATCATTCCACTTAACGTTGGCAAAATACCTAACCAACGGTGGGTGAGGCCGTTTACTAAAAAAAAAAGCTATGACACCGATCAGTGAACCCCCATTTATGTAAGTTTTACGCAATTACCCGGTTAATTATTTCGTGAACGCATCCTATAGCTTTATTCTCCATGTTATTTTTAATCCCGCGCCCGACGTGCGCAGTCACAGAGCTTGTCCAGAAAGGGCGAATTCGCCGCGATTCTCTCACGCGTATCACGCGCGACCGTTGCGTCCACAAGGTCCGTACCAACGCGCGATTCTATTTCGTCTATAAACAATTCCGTGTCAAAATGTTGGCGCTCCATTTCCCTCGATACGTGCCCAGTGCACGTATCGAGGTACGTATCTCTAGAGTTCGCGCGTTAACTGGACGCAACAAGGCGTCCCTAGTATCTCGACTCGCGCGCAGTACGCGCGAATCAAGCGCGAATCGAGAGTGTGGCGTAGTGCACGCGATTTACGCGCGTATTTTGAATTCGCGCGATGCTTGTGGACGCGATGTATTGATGTCTAGTACCTCGACAACGCGCGAATGAATTCGCGCGATACGATTCGCGACGAATTCGCCCCTTCTGGACAAGGTCTAAGCTGCAATGCTATTCAAAAAATACAAACTGAAAATCAGTTTTCAAATCAATCGAAGTCGTAGGCAGTTGAAATGTTTCCATAACTTTTTCCTATCTGAACAACTGATCGGGTATTTTTTCGCTTCCACTTTGCTCCGAATACATCAGAGCTCACGATTTTCGCAATTTCAAATGTACCAAACAATAATAGGAATGTTGTGAGAGAAAAATAACATTGTGTACGGGGCTATCAAAGGCCTGGAGTTCTCTATTTGCAGCTATTTTAAGTATATATACAGAGTAATCCAAAAAAGGTATACTAACGACTATAACCGATCTTCCTAGTCCTATTTGTAGTCATTACAGTAATAATTTCGGTAGCTATGTCAGTTAAAAACATACCACCACCCACTGAACAAAGCCATGTCGCCAAGCGGCCTAGCCGTGTTCCGGCATGATGTTCGGTGTTGCCATTCATGGATGGCGGGTCAGATCAGTTGCGCTGCATGTGCCTAGTGAATGTAGCGTCTCTATCTACTGCCGCCTTCCTACCTAGGCAAGTATGCTCCATCGTAGATCTCATCGTCACTTACCATCAGGTGAGATCGAGATCAAATACTTGCCTATAATGTAATAAAAAAAAAAATAAAAAAAAAATCGAAAAAAAATCACGTACCTACGACATTTTATTGATTTCTTACATTTACGAGAACAAGACACATTTAATAGACAATATTTTTTTTTGTAAAAATAATGGATAAAAAAAGACAAGCCCGCTGAGTTTCTTGCCGGATCTTCTCAGTTGAGGTCGCGTTCCGATCCGGTTGTAGAGTTAAGGAAAAAATGTAAATTTGTAAGTGCCCCCGTAGGCCTATACGAAATAAATGATTTGACTTTGACTTTGACTTTGACATTGAAAGAAAAAATACTACCGAATTGAGAACCTCCTCCTATTTGGAGTCGGTTAAAAAGAACTAATTTTGCGGATTTTATAGCGTTTATTTTATGTTTTTACGTTCTCGACGTTTCGGCTGCTTTACAGCAACCATGGTCACGGGAGGATTGAGGCGTTAGACATCCTAGTGTCTCCCGAACCACTGATCCGATTTTAAAAATCTTTGAACAATAGGAAGCTATATTATCCCTGAGTGCTATAGGCTCTGTTGCATCGAGGTACCGCGGGCGGAGCCGCTGGCAGAAGTAAGTATATTATATTCTGTAAACATCTATACATATAAATAAAATTGGAGTGTCTGTTTGTAATATTAAAATAACCGCTTTTTACTAAGTGCATTTGGATGTATACACGTTACCTATACCGAAACAAATTTTTTTACAATTTTTGTCTGTCTGTCTGTCTGTCTGTCCGTCTGTCTGTCTGTCTGTCTGTCTGTCTGTCTGTCTGTCTGTCCGTCTGTCTGTCTGTCTGTCTGTTTGTTCCGGGTAATCTCTGAAATGGCTGGACCGATTTTGACGGGAATTTCACTGGCAGATAGCTGATGTAACAAGGAGTAACATAGGCTACTTTTATTTTAGAAAAAAAAATTGGATCTCTCGAAAAAAAATTAAAACCAATGTTGCAGCGCTGCGCCTGATTAAAGTTTGATAGCAACAATCTGCAATGCGTCTCGCGGGATCAGAACGCGAGCAGGCTGTTGCCAACGGCTGAGTCTTTGTTAAATACCACGCGGACGAAGTCGCGGGCAACAGCTAGTAATATATAAAGTAACAACAGAGAGCATTTCGTTATCTATACTTCTATACTAATATTATTAATGTGAAACTTTGGATGGATGGATGGATGTTTGTTACTCAATCACGCTAGAACGGCTGAACGTATCTGGACGAAATTTGGCATAGAGATAGATCTCTCATCGTCTGGAATAGCAGATAAGCTACTTTTTATCCCAATTTAATCCCGAAAAAATGCGCGGTCCCTGTGGGATAACATACAGGAACCGTGCATTTGAAAAAGGACATAGAGGACAAGGACATACTTTTTAACCGCGAGTAACACCGCGTGGCGCAGCTAGTTTCGGTATATAACATAAAACGACATAACTCTAAATATGACAGTTTATTATTTCGCGTTCCCCAATTTGTCGGATTGTCAGTTGTCAGGGTTTTTGATGTGGGTGCGCGCTTGTTACACTGACAACCGAGGGGCACTTCTTTAATTTCGAGTTGTATGAATAAGTAGCCTTTCCGAAATTATGTTTAAGAGTCCATGTTATGTATCGAGAAGCAGTGATAACAATTGAAATAAAACAATTTTTAAGGATGTTATCGCGTTTATATTATGATTTTTACGTCCTCGACATTTGGGCTGCTTTACAGCGACCATGGTCACGGGAGGACTGAGGTGGTTGACGTCCTAGTGTCATAGTTTGACCGGGGTACCCTCGTAATTAGTTGTTGCTTCTTCTTTTAATTTAAGGGTTAGACCCTTGTCAGTGTAGCTGATTAAGCTCTGTCAACCTGTATCTATCAAGAGCAGCTTCTTTCACCGCTTATACGACATGACACCGATCCTTTCTTTTAACTGACTCATGTAGCTTATTCTTGGTCTTCCTCGTCCACGCTTTCCATCGATCTTTCCCTCTATGATGTTCTTTATGAAGGTATCATTCGTATGAGATGGCCTATCATCTTCCCCCTTCTATTCCGTACGGTTTCCATTAATGATCTTCTTTCTTGCACTCTCTTTAATACATCCTCATTAGTTACTTTTTCTGTCCAACTGATCCAAGTTGTTGCTTGCTTAAAATGAATTCGTTCCTTCAAATGAGTTTTATTCAATGTGTAGTATTCGCGTAATATGAAATCAACAGTGATAACCATATTGGAAGAACGCTTGCCTTTGAAAATATAACGTTTACTAAAGCAGCTAACAGCGATAGCCAAGTTGGTAGAACGCTTGCCTCAGCAACGAGAATCGCAGGTTCAAACCCCGGCTCGCACCTCTGGGATTTCATTTCATGTGCGGATCTCATCTTCCACCACGATTATCACTTGCTAAACGGTGAAGGAAAACATCGCGAGGAAACCTGAGCATGTCTGAGAGAACCCCTCGAAAGATGTGTGAAGTCCGCCAACCCGCACTGGGCCAGCGTGGTGGAATATGGCATAATCCCCCTCGCATCGAGGGGAGGCCCGTGCCCAGCCGTGGGACATTAAAAAGGGCTGGAATTTTATTATTATAAAGCAGCTAGGAACTCCCTTAGTAATGACTATCTCAGCCTACCCCTTCGGGGAATCACAACAGCCGTGATAGTATTTATTTATTTACATCCAAACCGGAAGTCCCGAAGTTGGATGTCTATAACAGATCCCAAACTTCCGTCTGAGCATCCAACCCGGTGCATACTAAAGAATTCATATAGGAAATTGTTTGTGCAGAAAAATATACAACACGAAAATTGATTTTTATTAGACTTCAGGAATTTTGTATTTTGGGGTTCCATTGCTTGGATTTTTCAATGTTTTTTTTTATACAATCCCACTAATATTATAAATGTGAAAGTTTGGATGGATGGATGTTTGTTACTCAGTCACGCCTGAACGGTTGAACGGATCTGGATGAAATTTGACACAGAAATAGATTATACTCTGGAATAGCACATAGGTTACTTTTAATCCCGGTAAAATGTATGGTTCCCGTGGGATAGATTTGTTTTAATTTTTCATAGAACAAAGGATCGACATGATTTTTTGCATAGGTAGTGGTGGTTTAGGGGTCAGAAAATGACAATACCAACATACTTTTTAATCGCGGGTAACACCGCGGGGCGCAGCTAGAAAATAATATTTGGGTATGGAACCAAAGAGTCGCAGCTTCACATCCAAAGAGCCGTATGTGGGCCGACCCCTGGTCTATGCCAATACAATTCTGCCAAAGATATTATGAGCAAATGGCCTGTTACATCATATGTGCCTGTCAAAGCATATAATGCGGGTATTATCTTGTCTGCCAGCGCAGTATCAAGATTGTACCTTTGTGGCCGCTAAAACAGCGAATAGCATAAGCGGTGGCTTTGTTTTTAATATCGCTATATTAACACACGAACTGTACGGTCCCTGACGGGCGCTTGTATTATGGGTACCGTACAATGGGCTGGGGGCGATTTCAGTATATCATTACGTATGTATATATAACATTCAAGGCTCGGGTACAAACATTCGAGCTCATCGCACAAAATTTGCCCTTACTGGATTTTGAACCCGGGAGTCAGCAAAGTCACTACCGACTGTGCCACCGATTGGCACAGTGTAACAAAATAGTGAAAAATATAATAACAGACGAATCAGTAAGTTATATGGACCACGTTGATGTAGATAATAATTGTGTAAGTGACGTTTGTTTTTTTTTTAACAGGCTATCACGTAGTGTTTGGTTATGCACTCAATACGGATGCAATTTTTTTCTAATTTCTAACAATTAGATTTATTTCTTTGGGAATATTATCTTTATACCCAACTATTGGTCCTGTTAGAATATTTTATTATATTATTGTTACACCTTATATGCGAAATATAGCGAGTCTAGTGGCCACACGAAATTATGGGTAGTTGGAACAAATATTTTTACACGTTTTTATATCCGAGTTTGATCGTAGTTATATTTTCTTGTTATTTGAATTTGTGACATGTAGGTAATTATATTACTGTAACAATTCTTTACTCTTACGGAGAGGACATGAGAACCTCGAAAAGATGATATGTTATCGGTATAGTTGGGAACACCGAGGGCAAGAAAGCTCGAGGTCGGTCCCCAACCAGATGGACCGATCAAGTACAGGGCTCATCTTCAACCACATTCAGCTCGGTGGTCGGACGCCATGAACAGAGACCGATGGAGGCTAATCGTTCGATCCAAGTGTGGACTATCCAACGATGATCGCGATCCTCAGACATGAGGGAACGACCATAGAGAGAGTGAGAGTAACAATTCTAATTCTTGTATGAATACCCAATGGGTACCTATCATACAATTTTGTGTGTATTTGTTTATCTAAGAATTCATAGTTCGCCATTAAACTCTGAGATTTATTTTTATTTCACGTGGGTTTCTTAATAAATAGTTATGATGACTTGCCACGCGGTGAAGGCAAACATCGAAAAAATCGCCAAAACATGAAAAAACATGAAAAAATCGCCTTACAAAAACGTCGTATTCGTCCACGAATAATTCGGCTAATTATTCGCCCTTTACGGTACACGAGCCATAATGATAATCCATATTCAAATTCTACTTACCAACAAAAATCCAATTTTGCACCCAAAATAACACACAATTAAGTCCTTAGAATGGAGCCATAGATGAAAAAAATACTTTCGAAAAATAACTGTCACAATGATTTCCCGCCAAGAGAGAGCGAGACGCGACCTCCCCCTGCAGCAGATCGAGAGTAACTGGCCAGCGCGGTGCAAGTGGAAGCTGCAAATGATAGGCATGTTCGGAGTTTGAAATCTTAAGGGTGGTGTTTTATTGATGGAAGGGAGGCGAAGCGATTCGAATTCAAAATAGATTTCTATGAATACTCATAAAACTTGTTTTTTTTTGTTTATCTTTATAAATTAGGACCTATCGATCTCGGATATTTTTATCTCTAAGTATATGAGATTACTACAAGATGACCACAGAGTACCTTGTATATTTGGCTTAACAATAATAGGGTAAAATATTTTTAAGCGGTTCATCAGTAGGCTATGAGGATCATATTCCCGAAAAAAATAAATATTTTTATTCTCCATTATTATTACATTGTAATATGCATACATGTACAATAAATATCTATAAATGTGCCAAATTTTGGTAGTCTTAATAGTCTCTGAATAAAATGGATGTGACCTAAACAGATGGTCATGTAAATCCAAAAAAAGGGATTTCGCAATTAAACTAGACTATACTACCACTACTATTAGAACTCGCAGAGTCTAATGAAATAGAGATATATAAATAAACACGTCATCACTATGTCCCCACCCTATTACCACGTGACCGCGTTTTCGCGCGGTCCAGGCGTTCATTGAATTACGAATTTCGAACACCAATTTATTCCTAATTCACTATAATATTTGACATAAATAAATAAATAATTTTAATACGTGGATTGTGTAAACCCCGGACTATGTAAGTATCGGGCGTTATAATTGAAAAAAAAAAGTGTAAAATGGATGAACCGACCAGAGAGCTGAGGCAAAGACAATTAAAAACTTATAATAGGGATGTTACATGTTACTACTTACTTACTAAAATACGGTTGCGTTCCCATTTTATCCATAAAACTACCGATATTAATTGTAGCGACCTCGTCAATGTCGCTACATAAAACATATATCCCACGAAAAACAATTCTTGTATAAAGAGGCCAAGTCTTAGAATGGCGGAGCACTAAAAAGTTGTAAGATCTGTTGGTAAGAAGGTATATATAGGTATTATAAAGGCAACGCAAGTTCGTAATAGCATAGTTAATACAAAATCTTTTAAAAAGACAGATCCTTCCTTATGTCTTTATATATCTACATTAAAATAAATCACGGCTCGTGAGCATCCACGAAAAAAAAAAACTTAAAAAGCCGACATTTAACAAATTGTCATTGGCCGGAAAGTTTGCCATGTCAGAATTACTGACCAAGTTATTAATGCACTTAATAATAAACCAACCCTTGATAACAAAGCTCCTATATCAAACCACATAGAGTTGAAAGTAGATTGATAAGATCAAGTACTGGCTGTAGATACAAATTTGTCGGCAACTACAAGGGAAGTCGATTTAAGTTTGGCGGCAACTTCATAATGATTTCATGAATTACAAATCAAAGTTGCGCGAGCTGAGTTCCGCTGACGTGTCTCGTGTAGCTCCAGTGCGAGTTTATTCGTCAGCTAATCGTATACTTTTAAGTCTGCGTATTCATCCACTTTGCATGGAGACATTGAAATAAGGTTAGGTTATTTAAGTTTAAGCTTAAGTTTAAGTCAACACAATTATTATCCCACTAATATTATAAATGTGAAAGTCTGGATGGATGGATGTTTGTTACTCAATCACGCCAGAACGGCTGAACGGATCTGGACGAAATTTAGCACAGAGATAGATTATAGTCTGGAATATCACATATATTACTTTTAATCCCGGTAAAATGTATGGTTCCCGAGGGATAGATTTCTTTTAATTTTTCATAGAGCAAAGGATCGACATTTTTTGCATGGGTAGTGGTAGATTAGGGGTCAAAACAAACAGGCTAGTTTTTATCCCGAAAAAATGCACGGTTCCTATGGGATAGCATACAGGACCCGTGTTTTTTTAAACACAACTTTTTAATCGCGGGTAACACCGCGGGGTGCAGCTAGTTATTATATAATATCTAAAATTGTGTTCTAACCGTAGCCATCGCATCATATTTGATATTAGATATGTCCTATCCCGTCTTAGCTAAACATTTGATTTGCGCGAGATGAGAATTAACTCGGTCTGACGAATTATTAGCGTTTGCTACACAACCGTACATGACGGGGCTTAAGCGGATTACACACGAGATTATAAAATTTCAACTCACAATAAACGTTGCTGAATAATTCACCTAGAACGTGAGTACTTAGATTCGCGGCTGTAATCCCCGAAAGGTGTTCAGAGATACATTTAAACTTTTTAATATATTTCCAACTAGCTGCGCCCGGCGGTGTTACCCGTTTAAAAAGTATGTCCTTTTTACCGGTATAAAAATTAGCCTATGTGCTATTCCAGACTATAATCTATCTCTGTGCCAAATTTCAGATCCAGATTCGTTTAGCCGTTCTGGCGTGATTGAGTAACAAACATCCATCCATCCAAACTTTCATATTTATGAGTGTGATAATATCTACTTTGCACCAAAATGCATTTGTATTCATAAAAAAATAATGTAGGTATTTATTTGAATTGATTGTTGAGAACATAGTATAAGCGTGGGTATCTCGGGCCACTCCATTAGGAGGTTGCGAGTTTGATTCTCGTACGGTCAAATCCCGGAATGTTTATTTCATTGTTTCACGTTTCTTTATCATTATAATCGCTCCTAGTAATACTACAAGATCGCTCTAGTTTTTTTTTTTTTTTTTTTTTATTACGATATAGCCAAGTATTTGATCTCGATCTCACCTGATGGTAAGTGACGATGAGATCTACGATGTAGCATACTTGCCTATTATTAGCCTTAGTTTATTTATTTATTTTGCCTTAGTTTATTTATCTTTTTACATTGAAAAAGGGCTGGTATTATATATATACACATATTTCATTAAGCTGAGTCTGTGGGAAGCTTAACACCAGTGTCTGATAGATGTAACATTATTACATTTTCAATTTCAGAGATCGTGCCGCGACAAATTTTAGTTTGATTTGCATAGGTACGTTACGTCTGGCTTAGTGTAAATATGATCAATGTTATTTATAACATTTAAAGTGAGACCAGATTATTATAGCAGTTGGTTTTTTTTTTTTTTATTGCAGTATAGGCAAGTATTTGATCTCGATCTCACCTGATGGTAAGTGACGATGAGATCTACGATGTAGCATACTTGCCTAGAAGGTACCTGTTCACTCTCGACTTGAAAACACCCAGATTGTAGTCAACGGGGAACAAAGACGCCGGTAGCGTGTTCCATTCCTTGGCAGTACGCACAAGCTAAGCTTTAAGCTGGACTTTGATGTTATCCATCTATTTATTTGTCACGACGAGCCGAGACGTGGTTGCTTACAATACTCATCGTGGGACAGCTAAAGGTCGCTCAGCGCGCAATGGACATCGCT
The DNA here is from genome assembly GCA_905404115.1 of Pheosia gnoma. Taxonomy (NCBI): domain Eukaryota; kingdom Metazoa; phylum Arthropoda; class Insecta; order Lepidoptera; family Notodontidae; genus Pheosia; species Pheosia gnoma. The sequence goes on along the minus strand of FR989918.1, from coordinate 4,949,296 downwards.
CTGCTTGGAGTACCGGTACGCGTTAGAATCAGAAATGGGGAAATCCGTAGACCAACAAAAGAAATCGACATAGCTCAACACTGAGAAAAAAATTAGGTCCCGGTTACCTAATATTTAAACTAATATTGCGTATTTGTCGGACAACGTAGTGCATTAGGTAACAACAACCAAGTGCACTAGTTATTACATAAACTTATGTTGTACCGACTCATTAGGTTATTTTAAACTATTTCTAGTAAGGTAACTATCACCTAATAGTAGGTTAAAGTTACGTAGTGACTAGGTTGTCCGACAAAAACCTAATATTAGGTTCGATACTATAACCTAATAAACATTTAATAACACCTAGTATTTTACGTTAATTTTACCTTAATATACGTTAAACTTAACCAAATAAATTTTGATATATACCTAATAAATGATTTAATTAAACCTAGTCTAGATGATGGTTAGATGTCTGTAACCTTTTCAATGTGTATAAATAACCTAATTTATAGTTTCCGGTAGTGTACTGCGTAGGTATTGGATACCTAATAAGTGCTTTAATATAACCTACTGAGAATTGTCTGCACCTTTTTAGTTGCGTTAGAGTTACCTTATCGATAGGTGTAGGGTACATAGGTAGTAGGTAGTAACTAAGTATTTACTTGATTATAGCAAAATAATTAATAGGTAACGGTAATCAACTGGATACGTTAAAGTACATTAATAATGCCAACATGATAGGTATTATGTACCTAATTAATTTTTTCCACATTTTTTTAAGATAATCCATTAAGTATTTCCCTGCCTTAAAGTCTTCCACTATTTTTAAAATAGATTTATTTTCTCTGAAACAGCAATAGTTGTGTTTAATTGACACAAAATAAAAATAAAATAATAATTTAGGTTGCATTTTTAACTTCAGCCCCTTACTTTTCATGCATCACATTTTCAAATACTTCTCGTGCTTCCTCTAAATCTATTGACATATTTTCCATATTTACATCTTAATCAAATGTTGGATTTTCTTCAGTAGTTGAAGATGCTGTACTTTTGCTAATATTCTGAAATCACATTAAATCAATTAAATATGTATACACCAGCTGTCACAATCTCATCATAAACAAGAAAGCATGCCAACATCAAATTTTTGTTTCTCTATTCGTTTTGTAATTTAGCCCGTACTCTGGTGCTTGGAATCAGCGCTACCAAATCTTCCTCGATAAGGTGTTCTATTGCATTCAATTCAATATTTTCCTCTGTAAACAGCAAATACAAGAACAATGCAGAAACCATGCAATGACAAATAAGTATCCCAAAACCTCAGGCTTTATAATAAAATTTAAATAACCTACAAACAACCAAAATAAAGCCATATAAAGCTAATATTGTTGGAATCCCTAATTTACCTATGCCATATTTTTATTTACGCAGACGTTTGTGACAAACCCAGGAGGTATCTGATGTACCGGGGTTAAATCCTAAGACCCCATCCATACCATCCGATAAGATGACGCGTAATATTTGTTGGAGTTTGCTGCTCTAAAACCACATCAATATTAGCAGATACCAATATAAATTGAACCATATAATCAATACCCAAATCATATTTTACCATCAATAACCTATCAACATTTACAAAATAGGTAAATCTAACGCAACTAGGGCTAAATGTAATTGGTTGTGAATAGCTTACCAGTAATTTTACTATAATTTCTTCTGGCATTTGCCAATCGTTGAGTAGTACTTCCATGACTTCACTTCACAAACCCAGTACATATTTTCACGAACCCAGTATAATGAAAGCAATAAAAAAGGCGCCACAACAGCACAGCGCGCTGTCGCAGCCGGCCCGACCGAAGCGAACGCAAAAATGACTGTCTGTCTATACAGTGGCCAGTGTTGCTAGCACAATTTTTAAAAGATGGCTAGATCCGCCGTAAAAAAATTATTCTTGTAATTATAACCATATTTTATAAATGAAACATGTCTTTATCACCAATAATAAATATGGATTATGTCATGTAGCCACTGGAACCAACTACATCTGTTTTGTTTTCGGGAAGAAAGCTATAACAAAAAATGACTTATGCACTACAGATCAATCATGGTTTATGTAATACTTTTAAAGCAAAAAAATATGTATAAGTTAAGTATTTCAATAATAAAAAAAGATAGCATAGAGTCTATTCCATTGTGGCGCCCTATCCATCATCATTTATTTAGTGTCACAAAATTTTGTATATAGAGGTAAATTTAATAGAGATGTGGCAAAACACAATTCGGGTAATAGCCAAAAAACTGGCGTCAAATGTTGTGTAACGAGATTGGCCGTCTAAATAAATTAGCATGGTAAATACATACCAAAAGAAAAACATAGCATAAAAAATATGTGCTCTCCAAATTATGTACCTACTTGATAATCTGTGACTGTGCATATAATGTATAAATGTGATTTTTGCTATGCTCTTGCCACAGAGTAAGTAGGTATAAATAAGGCCATGGCGTGGTCCTAATGAGCCGCACCATCTCCATTTAATCCTTAAATGTATATCTTATATATTTTACCTATGAGTAGGTTTTACTTAACTTGTGCATAACTAGGTATTATTAGGTTTTATATCTTAAAACCTTATAACAAATATATTATAACAGGATTGTGTTATTTCAATAGACTTTTGTTTTGCATATTTACCTAGTACCACAGGTTTTCTTTACGAAAACCTTTAAAATGGCTTATATAACCTACTGCCAAGGTTAATTAGAGACAACTGCAATCAGTTGCGATAACTTTACGAAAATGTTAATGTAGTTGGTTTATACAAAACAATTTATTGGTTATTACAACCTTTTATTAGGTTATAGGAACCGAATGTACAATTTTAATTCCAAATAATTATTTAGGTTAAGTACAATTTAGTCGACTACCTATTATTAGGTGTTTTTAAGCTATGTGTAATCATACTAGGTAGTATTCACTGATAGTGATAGGTAAAATTAAATGTGTATATTAGGTGACGGCCCGTTAACGTAACAGTTAGGTAAAAAAAAGGTTTCTTTAACGTAAAATAGGTTAAAATTACGTAATATAGTACGCTACCAAACACTGTAGGTTGTATTTACCCAATCGAAGGTAAAACTATTTACCTACACTAGGTTCAGAAAACCTAAATTAGGTTGTATTCAACTATTTTTTGCATTACCTACATTATTAGGTTTGCATTTACCTATCTTTTTTCTCAGTGAAGGAATTTCAAAGTTGAAGTGGCAGTGGGCGGCACATAGCTCGCAGAACCGATGGCCGTTGGGGCAGAAAGGTTCTAAAATAGCGACCACGAGCCGGATGTCGTAGTGTAGGACCCAACACAAGGTGGACCGTTTATATCAGATTCGTTGCAACTAAGACGTATGGAAGTCATTGGGGGCCTGTGTCCAGCGGTGGACATATCTCGGTGGATATATAATACCAGCCCTTTTTAGTATTCAACTGCTGGGCACGGGCCTCCCCTCAATGCGAGGGGGATTAGTCCATAGTCCACCACGCTAGTTCAGTGCGGGTTGGCGGATTTCACACATCTTTCCAGCAGTTCTCTCAGACATGTATGTTTCCCCACGATATTTTCCTTCACCGTTTAGCAAGTGATAATCGTGGTTGAAAATGAGATTCGCACACGAATTCCCAGAGGTGCGAGCCGGGGTTCGACACTGCGATTCCCGTTACCGAGGCAAGCGTTCTACCAACTTGGCTATCACTGCTTTCGGTGGATAGATGGATCTATATATTGATGAAGATATTGTAAAATTATAGTTAGCACAAAACGCGGTCGAGCGTTTCACGTTGCCGGAAGTTTCCGTAGCCGGACATCGCTATCTCATCTCAAGGACACCAAAACTCAATTTAACTTGGGCAGAAGCTTGTTAATAAAATTCATGAATTACAAATCCAAGTTTATTTCGCTGCTGCGGGCTGAGAAAAATATTAAATAGGAAACTTGGTGTGCTAATTTCTTTGTGTAATGGCGAAGTTTATCAGTGTTTGCTGCAATACCTCAAGAACGGAGCCTTATAGCACTCAATGATAACGTAGCTTTCTATCAGTGAAATAATTTCCTGATTCGGACCAGTAGTTCCGGAGATTACCGCCTACATACACACATACAAACTAATTAACTTTTCCTCTTTATGATATGATGTATATATATAATATAATAATATAAAATCGCCAGACAAACACACCAACTATACGGTCCCACACTAAGCAACGCTTGTGTTATGGGTACCGTACAGTGGACTGAGGGCGAACTCAGTATTTAATACTTATATACATATTAAACATCCATGACTCGAATACAAACATTCATGCTTATCCCACAAAGCTTGTCCCTACCAGGATTCGAACCCGGGTCCCTCGGTGCAGGAAACAATGTCACTAATCAGGTCTTCAACATATAAATATATGTTTTCAGTTATCTCAGTATAGGTTGCTTGACATTACTTGATAGAATCAATTTTTGTATGGGGCAAGTACATTAATAAATATTACGTGGTTTACCCCATTTACATTACGTAACTTACCCCCCTTCCATTCTATCTACAGTACAAAATATTGAAGCAAATACGATTTCTTGTGTTGGTATTGCTATAATTTTGATCGGTTTTTTTTTGCAAACTTCGTTTAATCTTAAATTAATTGATTCTCATCTCAATCGTGGAATGTTAATGATGGGTAAAGAATTTTGAGTTGAATGGAGATCTCATTACTTGAGCACTTGAAGTTGAATTATGATGGATTATTGATTCAATTAATTTCATAGATTTATCTTATGATAATTAATAGGATAATTAATAGGGAACTTTGAAATGGGATTTTAATTTTATTATTTACATGATGCCACATTAGGAACCGTACTATCGATTTAGTTAAGAGAAACTGCCTTCACACATAAAAAATAAACTCGACATGAATCGGGAATAGAACCCGGTCATTAAAAAAAACCTAGTTTTTTCATTGCGTTACTAGCCTTTAGCACTCAGCGACAATGTAGCTTTAACTATTAACAAAATATTTTTTGGAACATGATCATGTAAGATAAGTTCTATTATCACATGTAGACATATCAATTTAGTCTGATCCAGGCCACGGCTGGTGCTCCCGTAGCACACGGCATTGCTGTCCCCTTGGGAGACCTATCGCATTCTGCGGATATAAGGAACTAATATTCTTTCTACTTATCGTAAGTGCAGACCTTAGTACGATAAAAGATATTGCAGAATTTATACAATATTCCCAGATGTGTGTGAGTGTGTTTGTGTGCATTTGTGTAGTTGTAGATATCGTTGGTCTACTTGTGGGGAGCCGTCCTACACAGCGTTTTCCAGTTCGTGGTCGCCATTCTAGAACCTTTCTGCCCCAACAGCCATCCGTTCTGCGAGCTATGTGCCGTCCACTGTCACTTCAACTTTGAAATTCTTTGTGCTTTGTCGGTTAATTTAGTTCATCTACGGATCTCCTCATTTCTGATTCTTTCGCGTAGCGAAACCCCGAGCATAGCTCTCTCCATTGCGCGTTGAGCGACCTTAAGCTTTCTTATACGGCCCATAGTAAGCGACCACGTCTCAGTACCATATGTCGTCACTGGCAACACTCATTGGTTGTAGAATAAGTTGGTGCTTGTATATTATTTAGGTATTGTTTATTTGTCATATATGTTTCTGTTGCACATATTTATTGATTTACACGTGTTAAAACTTCAAAGAAAAACCACTTAAAATCATTTTGAATTTGAAAATGGATTACCTTTATTATACAATTTTTAGTGTTTCTTTCCCATGTTCTTCAGTTATATGGTGTAACTAGCTGTTGCCCGCGACTTCGTCCGCGTGGTATTTAACAAAGACTCCGCCGTTGGTAACAGCCTGCTCGCGTTCTGATCCCGCGGGACGCATTGCAGATTGTTGCTATCAAACTTTAGTCAGGCGCAGCGCTGCAACATTGGTTTTAATTTTTTTTCGAGAGATCCTATTTTTTTTTCTAAAATAAAAGTAGCCTAAGTTACTCCTTGTTACATCAGCTATCTGCCAGTGAAATTCCCGTCAAAATCGGTCCAGCCATTGCAGAGATTACCCGGAACAAACAGACAGACAGACAGACAGACAGACAGACGGACAGACAGACAGACGGACAGACAGACAGACAGACAGACAAAAATTGTAAAAATTGTTGTTTCGGTATAGGTACCGTGTATACATCCAAATGCATTTAGTAAAAAGCGGTTATTTTAATATTACAAACAGACACTCCAATTTTATTTATATGTATAGACTATATAACAGATATTTGAACCAAATGATTACTCAATGATAAAAGTAAAAATGAACAAAAAATATTTTCGCAATCGAAAGCTTTTAAACATTTCAAGAGCGAAGCGTACTCAACACCTTATCTAAGTACTATTAAGTCGCTGGATCCTTCTCCTGATTCGTGGGATAATCGAAATCGGTGTTCTCGATGCCTTCAGATAAACCTTGAATAATTGGAATTGGAAGAGTTACATTGTTCCAGCACGTTGTATTACTACTTAACCACTTATTTGTACTACCTACTCAAAGTATACAAGTGTAAAAGATTTCCCCATGCGGTAGCGTACACAAGATGTACCGCATTTCCTTACTGGAATAACCGAAGCCACTTACTGACCTGACACTGACTGATAAGCAGTGATAGCCAAGTTGGTAGAACAATTGCCCCGGTAACGAGGATCGTGGTTCAAACCCGCCTGGCACCTCTGAGATTTCTGGATTTCATGTGCGAATCTGATTTACAACCATGATCATCACTTGCTAAACGGCGAAGGAAAACATCGCGAGAAAACCTGCATGTCTAAGGGAACTCTTCGAAGGAAGTCCGCCAACCCGCACTGGGCCAGCATGGTATAGACTATGGCCTAATCCCGCCCGCATTGAGGGGAGGCCGGTTCTCAACAGTGGAACATTAAAAGGGCTGGTTATATGATTATTATTATATACTGACTAACCCTCGTTCAGCTAATCACTAATCATTTTCATTTCTTATCTTTATTATCAACAATAGGCATAATTACATCTATATCATCTATTACTCTATCGGCTAAAAACGTACCGTAGTTATAATAATCTTCGATCTGCTGCAAAGTCCTATTTTTGGTTATAGGCACAAACCTCCATATCAACAAGAGACCTATAAGTCCACTGATTGCACTCATCAAGAATATTACCCATAAATTTAATAACAATAATAAATATGGCAACAATTTCGCAGTCAGAGTATGTAAACTACACGTTAATATTATAAATATGGCTCCTCCTATACCTTTATGTTTAACGGGCATCAATTCCGTTGACATAGCAAAGCAAATCATATTCAGGCCTGATACGCCAAAGCAGAAATAACCTATGAAAGTGAACATGAAGAGCCAAGAACCTCTAGTTACAATACCAATCGTTTGTAAATATATTACTATAGAAGAACATAAATGGCAAAATATAACTCCAGAACCTGTCCATAGAATTAAGGATTTCGCATTGAAGTTTCTTACTAAGATCATGCAGTTGAATGCACCGATCAGTATTAGACAGTTAATAATTAAATATCCATATCTAGCTAAATTTAAATCACCAGTAGCCAGTTCTATTGTATCGTTAGCGTATATGTACCAAGACACTCCACCAGTTGCATAGAAAGTCGAAAGTAATAGTAGCATCAGGAAACTCGGGATGTAGAAATCTTTTCGCAATAGATTCTTGAACAATTCTTTTGGCACAGATCGTCTATTTCTCTTAACCCCCTTATGAGCTGCGATTAATGTATTCAACTCTTTTATGGAATCTTCATCCGTACCTCTTAACCATATGAACGCTTTTTCACACGCATCAAAATCTCCTTTGTAAGCGAACCAAGCTGGTGATTCGGGCCATATAAAAACACTTAGTAATCCTAACAGCAACGGAAAGCCTAATATTTTTGCTACCGTCTTCCAATGCACAAAGTTTCCAATCATCACACCAGAAAACATTCCAACTGTCTGATTAACACAAAGGAATACCATAAAAGTATTTCTGTATTTTGGAGCTAACATTTCGCTCACCGTCATAAAGTTGACAACTGCTACACAATTGCTTCCTAAGCCTAAAAATGATTCAGAGATGATAAGTGTTCGAGGATCTATTGCTGTGATTGTTACAATCCATCCAATAGTTAGAAGGAGGCAGCTGATGATGAAGGCGAATTTTCTTCCCTTCCATTGCATTATAGTTGGCATTAGAACGCTGGGGATACCAGCGAAGCCATGGATTGAGGCTGAAAAGAAATCCTTAGATAAATGCACCATTTGCTTAGTCCTATACTATGGAAAGATTTTCATAAGATATTAACAGAGTAGTAATATTAGATGACGAATGTACTCAACGCTCACATCCTGAAATGTAGTATTTGATAATTAAATGAGCTCAGTCGCTAGCGACGCTGCTTTTGGTGTGAATCCCGATAGGGGCAGACTTGGTCTGATAAGCATACATTTGTACCCGATTCGGGGAAGTTTAATATTTTTATGGAATCTCCTATACTTAATTTACTATGCATTCAAATATTTTCTTCCTGGCCACATAAATGATTCAAGATCTGTAGTGTGTCTGTGTGTGTGTGTGTGTGTGTGTGTGTGTATTAAAAATGTATGATAATGTAACAATAGCACTGGTGGTAGGCTTCGGCCGTGGTTAGTCACCACCCACTGAACAAAGCCATGTCGCCAAGCGGCCTAGCCGTGTTCCGGCATGATGTTCGGTGTTGCCATTCATAGATGGCGGGTCAGATCGGCTGCGCTGCATGTGCCTAGTGAATGAAGCGTCTCGATCTACTGCCGCCTTCCTACTTAGGCAAGTATGCTCCAACGTAGATCTCATCATCACTTACCATCAGGTGAGATCGAGATCAAATACTTGCCTATAATGTAATAATAAAAAAAACAGTTCTCATAGTCTTACCTATCCAGGTAGTCGTATCCAGGTCTGGTCGTATATCGCTGTCGTCTGCTTTGAATTGCTGCAGTAACACACAAGAGTAGGACAGCGAACCCCCCACGGACATCGATGCTAGCTGGAACGATGTTCCCACGAGCATCTAAGGCAATAGCAATTGTGTTATAATAATGGTTTTGAGTGTTAGTAAAAAATTTGCCCACGTATAGGTAGTACTCGGACTACCCCCAGTCTATTGTACGGTACCTTTTTTTTTTTTTTTTTACATGTGGAAATGCATTACGCATTCCCTCCTATCCCGGGGGGGACCAGAGGGGTATGTGGGACTCCCCGGCGGCGGCCGGTATACCCACTATAACCACATGGTGCTTCCGCACGGTCGCATAGCCGGGGTCGCGGGAACGCATAAAGCATACTTCCGCGACATCCCGGCGCGACTTGGCCTTGCGGCCTCCTCACGGCCTTTCGGCCAGGCGCTGCGTTGAAAAACACAGCACCTTCATTGTACGGTACCTACCCGTCATATTAGAGTTGCTTAGTTTGGGTATATATTGTGTACGTAAAGCGATATTTTTATAATTATAGTATATGTGAGAAATTCTTTTAAATAACCAACCAAATCATTATTGGAAACGGAATCTAAAATTTCCGAGATGGATTTCCGTAATCACTATATTCATTCTTCTTGCACACTGTCTCTCCGACCGCCGTTCAAAATAGACACCTCGTCAGAGGTGACATTTACATCGGAAAGTTTTCGATATTTATTTCGAATTATTTTAAATAGCCTCTCTGGTCCCCGGATAAATCACTGGTCTCTGGTATCTCGATTCAATTCCTACCCTGGATATTAAACTATTGTCGTGAGCTGTCCAGCACAAGCTTCTGCGGAGTTAACAAGACTGACTAACAAGACTAGTAATGGGGATATCACACACATTTTTAATCTTAAAAAAAATAGGCTCTTATCAAAAAGTAACTCACCTGTCTCGCGAACGGTGAAAAACTCATTGTATTACCCTTCCTCTGATGTATCTAATAAAACCACGATTGAAATACCATAAACAACTTAGTTTTTGTTGATTTAAGAACATTGAAATTGATCCAAAGAACCTTCTATAATAGCAGAGTTACATTTCGGTTTAATTTTCATTAAATTGTATAGTTATGTAAATTAACGTAAGTGTGTCACGTAACTTATGTAAATTCATTTATTACACACTTTTAATATTTAAATTACATAAAGGTAATTCTTTGTATTCGTTGTTTAATTAATTTTTATTTATCATGCGTTTATGCGTACCCCAAAGGATACAACGTAATTTAATTATATTGGGGAGAATACCGTCTTGCCCAAAACTGTCCCATTAGTCCCATCCCATTAGTAGGTATTGCATTTTGTCCTAAGAAATCATATTAAATTTAAACAACACGATAAAAAAAATAACTTGAAACAAAAGATTATTTTTAAAATAATCTCTAGAGTGAACTGTCTCGTATCTTTTTGTTAAATATATGCATGAATGACGGCTATTCAGTAACACCAAATATACCTAACTGTGACAATACAATAATACTATCGAACACTAATTATAAACCGTTAACAACTAATTAACCAAACGAGCTTTAATCAACTGTGAAAATACTTGTTCATTCGCTTGAAATAAAAGAAAATACGAAGGTGTATCACGAGTGTTATCGGTAGGTAGGTCTATATACAATCATTACAATTACTTGATTATAAAGTTTATTCAGGCCAGCATGTGTTATTGCTGAAACCATGTTTTGGGGTTCAGCGGCTCAGTGCGTCAAGTGCAAGATTATTCGTAAGCTAACCGTATACTTTATAGTCTACCGTATTTAGACATTTTGTATGGAGAATTGAACGTTTTAAATACTGCCCGCTAGAGGCGCTTTTCAATGCTCCATACAAAAAGTCTAAATACGGGAGGCTATAAAGTATACGGTTAACTCGCACTTGACGTGCTGTATCGTCTATAGTCTACCGTATTTGGACATTTTGTGTGGAGAAATGAACAGCGCCTCTAGCGGGCAGTATTTAAAACATTGTAGTATCCATAGAAAATGTCTAAATACGGTAGACTATAAAGTATACGGTTAGCTTGCCAATAATCTCGCACTTAACTTACTGGCGTGTTCTTTTTACGTAGCGTGTCTGTAACATAAGTGTATTCCGTCTCGCTCACACCATGGAGTTCGTAAATGACATGACATTGACAGCATGTTTCCTATTTTTTTTAAATAGAAGTTTATCTCAACGTGATTAAAAATATTATAAAACTGCAATGTAAATATAAACTCGATACGCTCAACCGCGCTCATCGTCACTCGCGTCGGGTATCGCGCGGAGCTTTGTGTTGCGATCGCGTCGTTTACGATACATTGCGCGCTCACAAATTACATCATTTGAATCCGTGACTACTACTCGCCTAAGTATTCATGGCCCTTATACCATGTAGATATACAGAACCCTTTAAAACGATTGTAACCGGCTTGCTTGTATTTAAACAATATGTTAATTAAATATATATACTTAGTAATTGTTCCACATTTGTGTTGCGATCGCAGTTGTAATAACAATGTCTGTCCTTTAAACGTTACTCTTTAACCTTATTTATAAATATTATGTTTGCGATGCTTAGTAGTGTGTACATTTTGTTATAAAATTAATAGTATCGCCAGACGAACACACTAGCTATACGATCCCACCCAGACTAGGCAACGCTTGTATTATGGGTACCGACTGCGGGCGAACCCAGTATATAACATAGATATTAAACAGGAAGGGTTTTTACTGTAGGTTTCACACATAATATAAGCGTTGCTTAGTGTGGGACCGTATAGTAACTGTACGGTCTATATATAGTATATATAGCTCTATATATCTATATCTATACATATAAATAAAATTGGAGTGTCTGTTTGTAATATTAAAGTAACCGCTTTTTACTAAGTGCATTTGGATGTATACACGTTACCTATACCGAAACAACATTTTTTACATTTTTTTTCTGTCTGTCTGTCCGTCTGTCTGTCTGTCTGTCTGTCTGTTTGTTCCGGCTAATCTCTGAAATGGCTGGACCGATTTTGACGGGACTTTCACTGGCAGATAGCTGATGTAACAAGGAGTTACTTAGGCTACTTTTATTTTAGAAAAAACATAGGATCTTACGAAAAAAAATTAAAACCAATGTTGCAGCGCAGCGCCTGATTAAGTTTGATAGCAACAACCTGCAATGCGTCCCGCGGGCTCAGAATGGGCGAGCAGGCTGTTGTCAACGGTTGTCTTTGTTAAATACCACGCGGACGAAGTCGCGGGCAACAGCTAGTAGTAACCATATAATATCATCATAATAATTATTAGTATTATGTCTCTCTCTACACGTGCTTTACCCGAATCTTTGGAAGGCTTGCGCGGGGACATGGGTCTAATACGTAGATGATTTGAAAAAAAATATGAAATGTTAGCCACTTGTTCGGGTCAATTGCTGTAAAGGATAAACATAATCAGTGAATTGAACTCAGCAGGCGGAGCAACTATTGCAGAAATATGGAAAGATTACTGGGACTATGGATTGAGTATTGGATGGATATGCGATGGGAATATTGGGTTGCGGACACCTGCCATAATCAGCTTTTATCATTATTAGTATTATTCTTAAGCCTATTATTCCATGGTAGTGCCATAATCTTTTGAAATCTGAGATGCTCTGGAACATGTTGATTTCCTCAGAATGTTCGCTTTCAACGTTATAAGCAAGGAACATTAGCATCTGTGCGTAATCGCATTTAAATCTATTTTGTCTTAAATCGTTGTCTAAACTCTTATTTTTTTTTTTAATAATAAAATACCAATTTATAAACACTCATTTAATTACAATCCTTATCCTTAACAATACTTAAACGTATATGCACATTATCAACTACATTACAACGCCTTTCAAACGAACCGTAGTTATAATAATCTTCTATCTCCTGCAACGTCCTATTTTTAGTTTCAGGAATCAATTTCCACACCAAAATGCCTGTAACAATTCCGTTCACAGCGAAAATCAAAAATGTACCCCATAAATTCAAGGATGCCGATATATATGGGAAACATTTAGCCGATATGGAATGTAAGGTACATGAATATACAATGAACAATCCACCACCTACTCCTCGATGCTTAACTGGCATCAGTTCAGTTGACAAGGCGAAGGTTATAAAATTAAAACCACAGTTACAGAAAGTCATATACAAAGAAAAGAAATAAATGAGCAACAGTGAATCTTTTGCTAGATAACTTATGCTTTGCAGATACGTCACTACAAAACAACATATAATAGAAAATACACATCCAAAAGTTGAAGATAATAAAACAGTTTTATTTTTGAAATATCGTACTAAAATCAAAGCGCCACACGCTCCTACAACCAAAGACACATCTCGATACAAATACCCGTAAAACGCAGCTTCCACATTTCCAGTGCCTTCCTCTAAAATCTGCTGAGTGTACAAATACATACTAAACGAACCGGATAAGTAGAAATTACACAAAATCAACAGCATATGGAGATTTGGCACGTAAAAGTCTTTCTTAGAAAATTTTGCAAGTAGATCCTTTATTATTGACTTGGTAGCCTTCCTTCTGTTCTCCTTCTGCGCTGTGATCAATTGATGCAACTCCTTCATAGCGTCATCGTCTGTCCCTCTCAGCCAAATAAAAGCTTTTTCACACGCATCAAATTCACCCTTGTAAGCCAACCACGAAGGTGATTCTGGCCATGTGAAGACCAACAATAACGCAGCGATTATAGGACAACACATTATCAAGGAAAGAGTCTTCCAATACACGAAATTTCCTATCACCGTACTGCCAGCCATTCCGATAGCTTGGTTGACACCTAATAACATCAGTGATACTGCCCGATATTTAGGTGCTATCATTTCACTGACAGTCATTAGATTAACGATGATGATGCAGTTGCTTCCCAAGCCCGCGAATGCTTCGGAAACCAGAAGTGCAACGGGGTCCAGTGCAGCGTAGTCTAAAGCCCATCCGATGGTGAGAAGGAGGCAGCTGATTATGAAAGCGAACTTCCGACCCTTCAGTTGCATTACTGTTGGCATGAAAATGCTGAAGATTCCCGCTGTGCCGTACGTTGATACTGAAAAGTTAATAGATGTTTAATGTTTTTGAGGTTATGGTCGAATTGAAATCAAACTATTTTTTCGGATTACATCGCATTTATTTTATGTTGTTACATGTTGGGAGCCAGTAGTTAATATAATGAAATCCAAATTGAAGGGCATCTTTGCAAGACCTCAAGACACTGTGAGCACTTTCTGCGTAGATCGGACCGCAAGCGACAACTAAATATGAGGGTACCCCAGTTCAAACTATGACACTAGGACGTCAAACACCTCAGTCCTCCCGTGACCATGGTTGCTGTAAACCAGCCGAAATGTCGGGAACGTAAAAACATAAAATAAACGCAATAAAATCTGTAAAATAAGTTTTATTTCAAAACATAATCATTATGATAGTCTTCAGACAAAGGTCATCCGAGTACGACACTAATGATTATATTGGAAGTTAATTAGTGCCTGACCAGTTAACAGATGTTTTCACGCTTCTCACAACTATCATACATATAAGAATGAGGATTTAGACTTAACATGACCACCGAAGCGAAACCCTGAAGATGTCTAACTATCATAGTCCTTACCAATCCATGTTGTTGTATCCAAATCCGGTCTTATGCTGCTATCATTTGATTGAAATTGGTGTAACAGCACGCACGGGTACCCAACGGATCCTCCCATCGACGTTGCGGCCAGTTGCGATGATGCTAACACAAATATCTGCAAGATTATCATCGGATTAACTGACTTCTTTGTCTTACTTCATAGGATATGAATTAAACAGACTGAGATGGGTGATTTAAATTATTATTTTTGTCTTCTTCTTCTACCTCTTGTTAGTTTAGCTGGTGAGGCTCATGAAGCTTATTCTTGGTCTTCCTACTCCTCGCTTAGGTAGGTAGGTTATATCGTATGAGAGGTCATATCATTTTCTCTCTTCTTCTATTTGGTATGGAATTTTATTCTAGTTCGTTTTTTGTTTTATAATTTTTCATGAATAGTTTTTACTGTAAATGAATGCTTTGAGTAGTGATAGCCAAGTTGGTAGAACGCTTGCCTCGGTAACGAGGATCGCAGGTTCAAACCCCGGCTTGCACCTCTGGGATTTCTGTATTTCTTGTGCGAATCTCATTTTCAACCACGATTATCACTTGCTAAACGGTGAAGGAAAACATCGTGAGGAGACCTGCATGTCTGAGAGAACCCCTCGAAAGATGTGTGTCGTCCGTCGACCCGCACTGGGCCAGCGTGGTTGACTATGGCGTAATCCCCCTTGCATGGAGGGGAGGCCCGTATTCAAACGGGCTGGTATTATGCTATGCATTATTGTATCACTTACTTGTCTCAAAAATGGTGACATATCCATGATTTGTGATTATTTTCCAAGTTTTAGATGTTATATTACAATTGTTGCCTGTTGGTTTATACGAATAACTTATTATTGTTAATCAAATATTGATTGTTTATACTTTAAGGCAAACTTTTATGGACACTTTATAGCAAATTAGTTGTGGTTCAAATTCAACTGTGAAGTGACTCTATTAGAATTTTATCATTTACAAACATGCAGGTTCTAGTAATTTATTTTACGTTCTATTCCAAAACAAGCAATAGATTATTTAATCTACATACAGGTTTTTTTGTTATCGTACTATTTTCGTTAAATTACTTTATAGGTTGCATGTATAAACTATTTACTTAGATTTTTTTTTAATTCTTCATATTATGAAAATATATTATTGCAGTTACAGGAATAAAAACACACACTGAACTCGTAATGCAGTTGTTAACCTTTATTTATTGTATTGTCGTAGTTAAATTGAAATAGGGTTCCGTATTCCGTACTATGCTTATAGATAGTGTGGTATAGTTACATACAATCCGTGCTAGTGGTCTGTACGTCAAGTGAGAGATCCCACTAATATTATAAATGTGAAAGTTTGGATAGAGGGATGGATAGATGGATGTTTGTTACTCAATCACGCCAGAACGGCTCGTCGGATCTGGATGAAATTTGGCACAGAGTTAGATTATAGTCTGTAATAGCACATAGGCTAGTTTTTATCCGGGTATAAGGTATGGTTCCCGTGGGATAGATTTGTTTTAATAGAGCAAAGGATCGACTTGATTTTTTGCATAGGTAGTGGTAGTTTAGGGGTCAGAAAATGACATAGGCTAATTTTTGTCTCAGAAAAATGCACTGTTCGAATGAGATAGCACACAGGAACCATGCATTTGCAAAAGAACATAAAGGAAAAGGACGTACTTTTTAATCGCGGGCAACACCGCGGGGCGCAGCTATTATAAATATAGATGTCCAAGTCGAATCGTTTATTTCGTATAGGCCTACGGGGGCACATACAAATTGTCATTAACATTTTTTTTTAAACTCTACAACGAGATGATAGAAGATAGACACCTCATGCCTCTACTACAGTTTTAAAGTCGTTAAGTCGAGAGTGAACCTCCCCCTTCCTACCTACCTTCTAGGCAAGTATGCTACATCGTAGATCTCATCGTCACTTACCATCAGGTGAGATCGAGATCAAATACTTGCCTATATTGCAATAAAAAAATAAAAACAAATAAAAAATAAACGGATATTTATATTTATATAAAAAAACATATACGGAACCAACAGACTATAATAACGATATTATTTACTAACAACTACAGCTGCGACTTAATAATACTTGTATTATCTTGCGCAGGGCTGTGATGTCTTTGTTAAGAGGCCCCATTGTTGCTTCGCATATGTCAGTCAATATTTATTTAATACCCAATAATACCTACATGGGTATGAATTTTGCTATATTGCAAGTTTCATCTAGCTATATAATGCAACAAGCATTTACCCACTATATCCAAGCACAATCATGTTTTGAAAAAATCGTGAGGAAACCTGCATGTCTGAGAGAACCCCTCGAAAGATGTGTGAAGTCCGCCAACCCGCACTGGGCTAGCGTGGTAGACTATGGCCTAATCCCCCTCGCATCGAGGGGAGGCCCGTACCCAGCAGTGGGACATTAAAAATGTGCTGGAATTATTTTTATTTTATTATTATTATAATCATGTTTTTGTACCGGCTCGGTACCTAAGCGTCGTCCCTCCCTCTCGCACCACAGATTTCTTAAATAAGTATAACAGTAACATGTTTTCTCAATGATGTTACTATTACATTAGGAGGCCCCGAAAATTTATATGGACGCCATTCTCATATCATCATGTCACATCCATTATTTTATTTATAATGTGTATTTATTGAATGTGTTATTGCTATAAATTACTTGACGTTGGCAAAATACCCGCTAAGTTGTGAGTGAGGCCATATACATATCCATTTTATTTCATCGCATCTCATTTTTTTTTTTATTACATTATAGGCAAGTATTTGATCTCGATCTCACCTGAAGGTAAGTGACGATGAGATCTACGATGGAGCATACTTGCCTAGGTAAGAAGGCGGCAGTAGACCGAGACGCTACATTCATTAGGCACTTGCAGCGCAACTGATCTGACCCGCCATCCATGAATGGCAACACCGAACATCATGCCGGAACACGGCTAGGCCGTTTGGCGACATGGCTTTGTTCAGTGGGTGGTGACTAGCCACGGCCGAAGCCTACCACCAGTAAAGAAAATCATAAAGAAAGGAAGAAAGAAAGGAGTCCCTGCGCACCCTAAGTTCTCCCGGTGCAACCGTGAATTGTGGTCCCAACGGTTACATATACAAGGTGTAATAATAATAGTGTAAAACATTATAACATGGCCAACAGTAGGTTATACAGAAAATCATTGCCAAAGAAATAAATCATATTATTAGACATTAAAAAAATAGCAACCTGTACTGAAGGCATGGCGAAACGCTACAAAACAAAAATCTATTATTCATTTTTTTTATACATCAATGTATTCCATATAACTGTTTAAAACTTTTACACAATTTTTGTTACATCTTATATACAGCGTGGAAGGGGAACGGCGTCGAAAACATTCGGTAAATTTTATTTCTTAACTAGCTGTTGCCCGCGACTTCGTCGGCGTGGTATTTAACAAAGACTCAACCGTTGGCAACAGCCTGCTCGCACGTTCTGATCCCGGGGGACGCATTGCAGATTGTGGCTATCAAACTTAATCAGGCGCAGCGCTGCAACATTGGTTTTAATATTTTTTCGTGAGATCCTATGTTTTTTTTTCTAAAATAAAAGTAGCCTAAGTTACTCCATGTTACATCAGCTATCTGCCAGTGAAATTCCCGTCAAAATCGGTCCAGCCATTTCAGAGATTACCCGGAACAAACAGACAGACAGACAGACAGACAGACCGACAGACAGACAAAAAATTTAAAAAATGTTGTTTTGGTATAGGTACCGTGTATACATCCAAATGCAATTAGTAAAAAGCGGTTATTTTAATGTTACAAACAGACACTCCAATTTTATTTATATGTATAGATGCTTATAATAAAATTATAGAAATCCTATCCATCCACCTACGCAGCTACGTGTTAAACTTTTGGTAATTTCAACGTGAATCATTGAATTGGAATTGGTCGCGAGAATTATCCCGACAACGGTAATTTCGCTTTGCACCTTGATATAGAGTTCATAATTGCGGCAAGAAAGAACGAAAGAAAAACATTTATTTGAATAAAAATTTAATAATCATTATTAATTTACGGCATAGGAATAGTCACTTCTGGCATAATAATGTTGATATATATTGTCTGGCCACCGTGTAAAAACAATATTATTTTGTTAACCGACTTCAAAAAGGAGGAGGTTCTCGATTCGGTTGTATTTTTTTTTAATGTTTGTTACCTCAGATCTCCATCATTTATGAACCAATTTGGAAATATTTTTGAAAGGCTTACAGAAAAAATATGCTCACAGATTGGTCCCATTAAAAAAAAAATTATAATGGGATCTATTAGGAATTGAGAGAACTCCTTAAATATTGTAGGCTTATTTATAGCGATTTTAGTATTTTCATCAACAAGTCAAGCATTTCCATTCAGAAAGTCTTATTGTCTGAACGGAAAGTGACTCGTAAGCAATTATGATTCTGGGCGCTTCCATAAACAACAAATAACATTATATCTTCGTCCTATTGACTGCAAATTGAAAATTAATGGCTCGGCCATTTTGGGCCTTTTGGTTGAACCAGCTATAATTTTATGATAAAATTAAATAATGATGCCAGTAAAATCTGGTTTATCAACAAAACTATATTTAAATGAAGTTTAAATCTTGCTTTTAAATCTGCTTTATTGAAATAAAGTTAATTATCTTCCAGCCAGGCGGGTGGTATGGCTGGCGGGGCGGCCGCTATGCCCCGACGATTCTTGTCGTAATCTTGTATATGTCTTACATGCTCCGAAAACTCTCATAGCGCGATTCAGGATTGTCTTGAGAATCGTCAATTGTTCTGAATGCGTCTGCAGCGCCATCTGTGTAACTTGTGGCGAGGTTAAAGAGGTCGCTACAACGTTTTGATAAACTAAAAACATTATAGTCGTATCCCAGACCGCACAAGACCGCATTTCAGCACGAAATGCCGCCATAAAATTTCTAAAGCGAAAAATTCAGAACGGCACTATTTTTTTGTCGTCCTCGTAAACTTAAACAACTGAGAGGTAGGATTCAAAATCGTTTGGCAAACGATGATAGCGTCATAAACGCTTACAATAGCCTCAGAATGCTTCCAGTCCGTCCCACTTAGTGTAAATCGCTAACAATTTACGTAAAAGGTTTGTTGCGTTTGTCTTCAGGCGGATTCTGTTAGGAGCCTAAATTTGTTACTTAAGAGAAAGCTATTCGGCTCAATAAGGGCTTGGCTGGGTTGGTTTTATTTGACGACATCTTCGATTTTTTTTTTATTACATTATAGGCAATTATTTGATCTCGATCTCACCTGATGGTAAGTGACGATGAGATCTACGATGGAGCATACTTGCCTAGAAGGTTGCCTGTTCACGCTTGATTTTTTTTTTGTAACACAGACTCTTTGGATCGTATAGCAGTCAGGAAAGTAATTTGATCTGCACGTCAAGTGCGAGATTATTTGTAAGCTAACCGTATACTCTATAGTCTACCGTATTTAGACATTTTGTATGGAGAATTAAAAGTTTTAAATACCGTCCGCTAGAGGCGCTTTTCAATTCTCCATTCAAAATGTTTAAATACGGTAGACTATAAAGTATACGGTTAGCTCGCACTTGGAGTGTTCAGGCTAATTGTGGTCCATATTGATTGTAAAACAAAAATATTTGGTTAATATTTATTTTATTTTGATACAACAGTACGTCAAGCACGAGATTATTAGCGCTAACCGTATACTTCATAGTCTACGTATTCACAAATTTTGTATCGAGAATACAACAGCGCCTCTAGCGGATGGTATTCAAAACTTTCAACTGTCAATACCAAGGGTCTATATATATGTAGCCTGGCTATCTAGCTCACAAATAATCTCGCAATCGACGCTGTAGTTACTTATAGTATTGTTATCTCTTTCTTGTCAATCCCGTAGACTAACCAACTTAACCTGACACAGTAGAGACAGAAGCATTGCGTCTGAAGAAGATAACACAAAGCCCAGAGCCCGTCAATGGCTGTTATCTACGACGTTTTCAACTGTCCAAACTTCGCGCCCGCGCCGCCGGCGGTGCTCTGACTTTGATTATTGGAAAATGTTCGACATGATGCTGAGCTTGCTACAGGATATTTTATATATCACAGACGATGCATTGAAACAGGCAGGTAGAGACATAACAGTAATCCGTAATTTGTGTAGTACATGCGAATCATTTTAGTTTTAGAGTTTTTGTAATGAGTAAGCAATAAATATTTGGCCATAGTTTTTTTGTGTAACAGACCCTAATATCCGAAACTTATTTTCCAGATGACGTTTGATAGACGATGTTTTAAATAAGTTGTGAATATAGTTCGGCATATTGTGAACAAGAACAAACAAACTACAACATTACTATACATCGTACACATAAAGTATCAACGAACTAGCTTCCAAGTTGTAAACTTGTACTAGCTACTGTAGTTTTCTTTAATCCCCACAGTGGGCATGCTGGGGCAAATTGATCAATTAATCCACTTGTTTGAAAGTTCACTTTCGTATATCCAGTTACGAAGTTCCCGCTATTCAATAGTTTCCTCTGGAGACAGGGTTTTGTGGTACAGTTGAGCTAAGAAAATAAATTTTAACCAGATGTGGCATTAACATGTTGTAGTTAGGTAAACCGTCCGATGTCGCCATATATGTCTCGGTACGACTTTGGATGGGTGGCAAACCTGTAGCACTGACCTCCTACGAAGATCTTCCATCCAGGCGGGTGGTATGCCTGGCGAGACGGCCGCTATGCCCCGACGGGCATTGTCGTAATCTTGTATATAATATGTTACATGCTCCGAAAACACTCAAAGCGCGATACAGGATTGTATCGAGAATTGTCTATTGTTCTGAATGCGTCTGAAGCGCCATCTGTGTAGCTTGTGGTGTGTTGAAGTGGTCGCTACACTATTACCATTCCGTTACCATTCCATTCTCCACTCAGTTAGTATAATACTGCTGGTGAAATAGGAGTTGAGGATGCCTATGTCCAGGAGTGAACGTCTTTCAGTTGATGAAAGGAAGCTTACCCTGTCATGGCCAGCATAAGAATAAAAGTAAAACAAACGTCAGAATGACAGCTGTCATCGCGACACTCATGTAGGTTCGGTTCAATGATGAATGAGGGGGTAGTCGGACGCCATTTTCATTTCATCATGTCACATCCATTATTTTATTTATAATGTGTATTTATTGAATTTAATATTGCTATTAATTACTTGACACTGGCAAAATACCCGCTAAGTTGCGGGTGAGGCCATATTCATATCCATTTTATTTCATCCTATCTCATTTCGTAAAGAAAGAAGAATGAGGGGGTAGTCCAAGAAAAAGGTTATCAATTTCGTTTTATTTTGTGAAAAATATATTTCAATGAAATATAATGTGTGATCTTAGTGGAATATTAACCGTGATGTGTTCATAAATGTGCTCGAGTATATGACAAGGTCAATGAAACTAAATAGTAAAACACGACGTTTTCAGTTCTCCCAAGAAGTTCGGTTATTTGTCATAAAAGTATCCTCAACTTCACAGATAAGGGTTTATTAGGCCTAGTCTACGGATTAGGCCTGCATAGAATCTCCCATGTTTGATATTTAAAAAAACCATACCACTTGACGTTGGCAAAATACCTACCCAAAGGTGGGTGAGGTCAGTTTCTAAAAAAATAAATACTCATATAGCTCTATGGTTCGGTTATAATTGGTCTATGCGTTCGTTATCGTCCGGCCGTACAATTGGTTTATAAAACCGCCTCCTCCAAATCTGGCAATAGTTTTCACAACTGCGTGTAGTCTTACGAACTCAAATCTCGTACTAGCAACAAATCGAATGAGCGCGCGACGCCTCGGTCGAATGCAGACTCGATTCAATGCGGATTCGATTCCGATTTAAAAGCGCGTCCCTGCAATGTCTCTATATTCTGTACGCTTTAGTAAACTGGGTGTATAAATGATCAACTAGCTGCGCCCCGCGGTGTTACCCACGATTAAAGTAATTTAGCCTATGTCATTTTCTGACCCCTAAACTACCACTCCCTATGCAAAAAAAACGACCTACGCGTTGCGTAACATTGTTTAACCCTCCTAACGGTTGCGTAGAGACCAGCTCAAAGGCCTAGGTAGAGATTCGCTGTGCATCCATATTTCGCCAACAGGATTTAGTCCTAATATAATAGAAAGCGAGCCTATTGCAATATACCTCCTCAATATGAGAAAAACTTAGGCCTATAGTCTATCACGCTCGCTCACTGCAGTTGGGTGAAATTCACACGACAGACATGCAGGTTTCCTCACAATGTTCTTCACCGTCCAGCAAGTGATAATCATTATTGAAAATCGAAAAATCCTGAAAATGCGAGAACGGGTTTGAACTTACACGCTTTGTTTCGAAGGTGATCAAACTACCTACTAGGCTATCACAGCCTGCTGCTTGTTCTGTAAAGCAGCGTAGACACTAAGGGATGAAGAACAATAGTCGTTTGTTGCGCGCCCAAGTTTCAACCCTTACACAATATGGCTGTTCGTTCATTCATTCAACTCCCTTAGCGCTAAGCTGCAGTGCTCACACGCAAAATAAGAGTGCACTCTGGAGAAAGTTTTCTTTGGTTGGTTTGGTTGGTTTGGTTTGGTCTGTCAACGAAAGCGATCACATACTCGACCGATTTCGACGGGACTTTCACTGGCAGATAGCTGCCGAGGAGGTACCGAGAAGGAGTAACTTAGGCTACTTTTATTTTAGAACCCCCTCCCTCCAGCCCCCGCCAACGAATTAATATCACAAAGGCTGCCGGTCGCGGGCTCAGAACGGGCGATTGTTAACGGTTGTGTCTTTGTTAAATACCACGCGGACGAAGTCGCGGGTAACAGCTAGTTATGTTATGCTCACGCCCTAACTCTTTAGATTAGTGCTGACTTGATAATATTCGACCCAGACAGTAAACAAGGTCATGTAATCCGATATTCTTAAGGTAACTATTTTGCTAACGTTGCATCTAAGACCGTAAACAAGGTCATGTAATCTAATACTTCAATAACATCATTTTTGCTGATGCAGCGTCTAGACTTGTTGATCGCTCGCGCCCCTCCAATGCAAATTGTCAAGTCGACACAAATTTATTATAAATAAGATGCAGGGATACGGAGCCGCCATTCTTGAAGCGCCTCCGAATCGGTGCACAAGTTTCGTTAGCATAAGTAGTGATTCTTGAAGCGTCTCCGCATCGATGCACAAGTCTCAATAAGTTCATTGTTTTTTCGATGTAACTTTAAATTAAAAAAATAAAAGTTATATTTTTTTAAAAAGCGTTATTACTCACGCTCAAACTTGATTGGCGCAGCCGGTAGGATAGTCGCGATAAACTGCGCCGTCTTTCGCGTTTTTCAGCATCAAAATCTGCTGTGAACGAGTCTGCAGGCGGTTCAACAGTGAAGACTATCCTCGAACCAAAGAAATTCATCAAGAAAGACGTAGTAACGCGCGCTCGAGTATGGGAGTAGCAGTTGGATGGTGAGTAAAACTCTTCGCCAATATCCTTCCTTTACCCTCCTGTATTTTTCATTTAGGTAGGCATAACCAGTCCCTTAAGGTGATCAGACTTCTCATATTTTGGTGATTTGGTTTAGGTTAATTTTTTTAAAGCATAAAACTCTGCTTATTATTATTACTTTGAGCATCCAATTCTGCCAAAGTTATTAAAATTAAAAAATTAAACTTTTTAATATTATAATTGTGTTTAATTAAGTTTTATTGTGTTTTATTGTATTTTTATTGTATTTTATTGTGTTTTATTGTGTTTTGTCGTGTTTTTCTTGTATTTTATTGTGTTTTATCGTGTTTTATTGTGTTTTATTATTTTTCTAAAAGCACTGAGTGAAGTTACATTTTCAAAATGACTTCAGAACAAATAGTAGCAATTCCTTCTGATATGCTAAGATTGATTCCTTATTATAGTGGTGATAAACGTCAGTTAAATTTGTTTATTCGTAAAAGCGAATATATAATAAGCAAATATCGCGGTGGAGACGAACAAAATTTGTATGTTTATCACGCTATAACAAGCCGATTAACAGAAAATGCAGCCGCACTTATATCCGAAAGAGAAGACATTTTGTCATGGTCAGAATTAAAAGAGCTTTTACAACAACACTTTGGTGATCCGCGTAGCGAAGAATGCATTAGCATTGAATTAGAATCTTTAAAAATAAAATCAGGCGAAAGTTATTTAGACTTTTGCAGCCGAATACAAAGTGTCAGATCTATGTTAATGTCAAAAGTTAATCTTTTATCGTCAGACTTAAAATTAGCCAAAACTATAATTTACAATAATATGGCTTTAAATGTTTTTCTGTATAATTTATCTGAGATCCTCATCAGAATTGTTAGACTTAAGTCGCCTTTAAATTTAGAAGATGCCTTAAGCATAGTTTTAGAAGAGGTCAATTTCATGGACCAATATAATTTGAAAAATCGCAACACTAAACAATTAAATCAATTTAAATTTGGAACCCCTACACCAACTGGCTTAAATCCTTTAGATCAACCTAAATTTAAATTTGGCCTTCAGCCACAAGGATTTGCTAAGTTACCTTTTATCACACAACCCAGTCAAAATCAGAATCGTCCACAATTTGGAGCTCAGCCCTTACAACGTTTCGGAACTCAGCCCCAACAACTACAAATTGGTTATAAACCACAATTTCAACAACAAAACCCACAGTTTGGTTTTAGACCTCAGCAACAATTTGGTTTTAAACCATTACAACAATTCGGATATAGACCACCTCAACAGTTCGGTTATAAACCCCCTCAAATCCAAAAACCTCAGCTGCAACTCACCGACGTTTCGATGAGAACAGCACCAGTTAAACCTCAATCAGGTATTAAATTAAACGAACTGGAATTGAATAAAGAAGAAGATGTAATAGAAGAAAATACAGAAGTAGAATATTTTTATCCAGATTCCGAAGACTATAATTATTCCGAAAATGATACTGATACTGATATAAATCAACTTGATATAAACGAAATCCAGTATTTTCGCGAAATCGCCTCAAATCAAGACAAGAAATCATAAGATTAGGCTTAGACTCTAATTTAAAATTACCTTACATTCATTTAGACGAATTAAATGCCAATATTATGATAGATACCGGCAGTATGAGATCTTTCATTAGTCCCAAATTAGCTTATCTTTATTTCAGTGACTATATTCAGCAAGAAAATTTTAAAGTTATTAGTACGCACGCTTCTAGTAATCATAGTGAAGTAATTTATATTCCACTTTTACCTACATTTTGTAGCGAAGAATGGCATAAATTTTATTTATATGACGTAGATCCTTCTTATGATGGTCTCATAGGTAATGATCTATTAGAACAACTAGATGCAGTTATTGATTTAAAACATAGATTATTAAAAACTAAAACAACAGAAATACCAATAATAAATAATAATTTAAATTATAAAATTGATTTACCCCCAAGGTCAGAAAGACGAGTTAAACTTCCTGTAGACCAATATTCTGGAGATGCAATTTTAAATTATTATGAATTAACTAATGGTGTTCGTATGCCTTCTGCTATTGTAAATTGTATTCATGGATATGCTACAACAGTTATTCAGAATACTACTGGAAAAACAATGAGATTAACTGCAGCAGTCCCTTTTATAGTAACAAAATATAATCAACCAGAACAAAATTTTAATTATATCAACAATAAAACTGAAATAGAGATTGATCAATTATTAACAGAAAATTTAAACAAACTTAGGCTTGAACATACTAATGACGAAGAACGTACAAAAATTTTCCGACTTTGCCAAGATTATAAAGACATTTTTTATTGTGAACAAATTCCATTAACTTTTACGAATCAGGTTAAACATAATATACGAACTAAAAATGAAGACCCCATATACGTTAAACCATATAGACAAGCCCCTATACAACAAGAAGAAATAAGTAAACAAGTTGAAAAATTATTTAATGATAACATTATTCAAGAATCTCACTCACCTTGGAGTGCACCAGTACATTTAATTCCAAAAAAATTAGACGCATCAGGAGAAATTAAATTTAGAATGGTTATTGACTATAGACGTTTGAATGAAGTAACCACTGATGATAAATATCCATTACCAAATATTAATGATCTTTTTGATAAATTAGGAAAAAGTACTTATTTTACAACTTTAGATTTGGCAAGTGGCTTTCATCAAATTGAAGTAGAAGAACAAGACAGACAAAAAACAGCCTTCAGCACACAAAATGGTCATTTTGAATTCCTTAGAATGCCATTTGGTTTAAAAACAGCACCAGCTACATTTCAGAGAGCTATGGATAATGTCTTTAGAGGACTACAAGGATTACATTGCATGATTTACATGGATGATATCATTGTATTCTCTAGTAGTCTAGAAGAACATATACAAAAATTAAAAACAGTTTTTAATCGACTCAGAGCAACAAATTTAAAAGTTCAATTAGATAAATCAGAATTTTTACGTAAAGAAGTACTTTATCTTGGACATACCATTACAAAAGATGGATTAAAACCTAATAACGATAAAATTAAAGCCGTGCTTAATTATCCGATTCCAAAAACCACAACGGAAATTAAAAGTTTTCTTGGACTTATTGGTTATTACCGAAGATTCATCAAAGACTTCGCGAAGATAACACAACCACTGACAGCATGTTTAAAAAAAAGAAACCGGATAATTATTGACCAAAATTACATTAACGCATTCAACAAATGTAAAGAACTTCTGATCAATTCTCCATTACTCCAATATCCAGATTATGATAAACCTTTTATTTTAACAACTGACGCATCCAATGTTGCACTAGGTGCAGTACTATCGCAGGGACAAGTTGGTAGAGATAAACCAGTCGCATACGCAAGTCGTACCCTGAGTGATTCGGAATCGCGTTATAGTACGATTGAACGTGAATTACTGGCCATTATTTGGGCAGTTAAACATTTTCGACCGTATTTATATGGAAAAAAGTTTATCATTTACACAGACCATAGACCCTTAGCTTGGTTACATTCACTCAAAGACCCTAGCAGCAAACTAACCCGATGGCGATTAAAATTACAAGATTATGATTTTGACATTCAATATAAAAACGGAAAACAAAACAGTAACGCAGACGCTTTATCTAGAATTAAAGTTAATGCCTTAGGTTCAGATAATGAGTCAATGAAAGTTAACATTGGTAATAGAAAGGAACGCAAATTTACAAAAAAAGAACATAATGACTCATCCACTATAACAAAATCTGATTCTAGCGCTACAATGTCTGTTTCTCCAAACTCTGAAACTTTATCAGCTTCAAGACCGAAATTTCCTATAACTTCTGAATCGAGTGATTCTCAAACTATTCATTCAGCTGCAGATTTAGAATCAATAGGAATACCGATTCTTTATAAAAGAGATATGGTTAAATTCCTTGAATGTACAGAAAGAGTTGTTTATATAGAAGATAAAAGAAAACATACAATTCTGAACCATGTAGATGATGATAAATCTATGACAGAGATTAATGAGAAATTAAGAACACTTAAAAAACATCTATATAAATTAGCCGAAGATCTTAAAGAGTTAGAAACTCTTAGAAAAAATTATAACGATTCTATAATGAAATCAGACTCTACAGCTACAATCTCAATCACTCCAATCATTCGAAATAAATTTAAAACTGAATTTAATCCAAAAGAACATAATATAGAAGATATAAACAAAAGGAAAGGAAAAATTAAAATTAAATCAAAAAATTAAAGAAACATGTTTCAGCTCCATTAAAATTGTAAAACTTAAAAACTAAATAAAGATAAATCATGATATATTAAAGCAAAAGTTATTGGAACAGCAGAAAGGAACATAGTACTCATACAAGTAGGAGAAAGAAGAACTAAAGTTCCAATTAAAAAAATCAAACGCCTTCTACAGGTGGTGCTTGATGACAGAGACCGTGATGCAGGCGCTGGCCCTTCATCTGCAGTCTCTTCAAGAGAACCCGGGTATACTTCCGATTAAAATTGGTGAAGCATATGTTCAAACTTATTATTGGACAATAATTAAAGTTATTAATTTGGATAACATTTATAATAATTTACAATTTATTAATCAAAATTATAATGAATTTAATAATATGATAATGAAAAATAATATCAAAAATTATCCTAAAGATTTTGAAAACATAAAAATACACATAGATTTTATACGTGATATTACTATCCAAAAATATCAACAGTTGGTTCCACAACGTTTTAAGAGAGGTCTTTTAAATCCGTTAGGTTCCCTCATTAAACTTATTACGGGAAACCTCGATCATGATGACGCTCTTAAATATGATAAAATTATCACAGAATTACAAAATGATCAAACAGATACAAATAGAAAATTAACTTTAATTACTAAAATGATAGATAGTTTTATTAATGTTACCGATATATTAAATCAAAACTCAGTTATTCTAGAAACTCGCCTTAATAAAGTTGAATTAATGTTAAAAGATTTAGCGAATAAAGAGAATAAATGGGTTTACTCAACATATATTATTCAACTGTTTAATATATTCATAAGTAGTTTCCGTACGATTTTTATTAAATTAAGTGAAATTGAAACCGCTTTAGCATTAAGTAAAGTCTCTGTTCTACATCAATCAATTTTAAATTCTACTGAATTATTATATTATTTAAAGTTAATTTCTAATGTAGAAAATTTAATGTATTCACCAATAGAAGAAAATCTTATTAAATTAGAAAATTCAATTCAGATAAAATCATTTTTAAAGAAAAACCAAATCACATTTATTATGGAAATACCATTAGTAGAAAATTATACTTATAATTATTTTAAATTGTATTCCATCCCAATTTTCCATAAATCAGAAAATAAGACCTTGTCTATTATTCCTGAATATCCTTTCCTATTGGCGAAGGGAATGAAATACCTTCCGATTGTGAAGCCCTGTCACATTTTATCTGCTGGCGACCAATTCCTGTGCAATGATGACAACAAGGCCCAGTACCCGGTGCCTTCCTGTATGGAGCAGTTGATGAAATTTGAAGACAACCTCACCAGCTGTACACCACGTCAGATTCAGATTGAAGAAGTTAGAACCCAACGAGTTGATGCTGACCATTGGATAATTTACAGCCAATTCGAAAATACTCTTACCCAAATTTGTGGTAAAGACATCGCCAAGCAACCAATTCTTGGAACTTATATTGTCACTCCTGATCAACATTGTGACTTAGAAATTCAAGGCATCCAGATGCATCATCACCACATATTTAAAACAATTGAAGAAGTAATACCAATCCCTATCATCAATTTACCTCAACGAGAGAATTTAAAACAAGAATCAGGAACACCTCCTATTGACATGAAAGGTGTTAACCTGGATGAATTAAAGTACATGTCACACGCGCTGAAGAACAGTGAAATAGTTCAAAGTGTTTTTATTTTAAATTACAGTAGCTTCAGTGAGTGCTTAGGTTATATAACTTTAAGTCTTTTGATTTTAAGCATTTTTGTATTACTCATATATTTTATTTTTAAAGAAAAAATTATTATGTTTAAGCAAAATCATCGGAATTCAGAAAATAATAATTCCGATAATTTGGCTCTTAGGGAGGGAGGAGTTATGTTATGCTCACGCCCTAACTCTTTAGATTAGTGCTGACTTGATAATATTCGACCCAGACAGTAAACAAGGTCATGTAATCCGATATTCTTAAGGTAACTATTTTGCTAACGTTGCATCTAAGACCGTAAACAAGGTCATGTAATCTAATACTTCAATAACATCATTTTTGCTGATGCAGCGTCTAGACTTGTTGATCGCTCGCGCCCCTCCAATGCAAATTGTCAAGTCGACACAAATTTATTATAAATAAGATGCAGGGATACGGAGCCGCCATTCTTGAAGCGCCTCCGAATCGGTGCACAAGTTTCGTTAGCATAAGTAGTGATTCTTGAAGCGTCTCCGCATCGATGCACAAGTCTCAATAAGTTCATTGTTTTTTCGATGTAACTTTAAATTAAAAAAATAAAAGTTATATTTTTTTAAAAAG
This sequence comes from Pheosia gnoma, assembly GCA_905404115.1. Classification (NCBI taxonomy): domain Eukaryota; kingdom Metazoa; phylum Arthropoda; class Insecta; order Lepidoptera; family Notodontidae; genus Pheosia; species Pheosia gnoma. The sequence continues at coordinate 4,918,439 of FR989918.1, read as the reverse complement.
CGTTATTACTCACGCTCAAACTTGATTAGCTAGTAGACAATAACATCAAAAACAAACAATTGTGTTGCATGTGGCAATGAAATATAAATTAAGAAAGTTCTATGAGTTTCATGCCGGAGATCTTCTGTTGGGTTGCGTGCCAATCCTGTTGTGCTATTAAGAAAATAATTAAACACTATTATTTTATACGTCAACGTCATCGGCATAGCCTACAAATATTTGTTGAATATAATAATAATAACAACTAACAACAACTAAGAACTAAGTGGGTCCCAAACTGCACTACGGATACCAAACACTGGACTGGGGCAATCCCAGTATAATATACTTACATAGATACTTAACATCAGTGACTCGATTTTTTTTTTAATTGTTAATAATATGTCTAAAGTAATAAGAAAGGTTGTACATCAAATGGTCGTATATCGTATAAACAGTATGATGCATTAAGAGATATCAGAGCTGAGACAATAGCTCATTGTTGTACAACGGTTGCCGCTTGTTCGATCAACCACGCTTTGATGGGGGGGGATACAGAAAAGGATTAATTACTTGTTAATTACTATGTTTAGAGGCATGCGCTATACAGGGTGTAAGATACCACGGATTAAAGTAATGATTCTCAACCTCCCCCCCCCTTGGATTTTTTTCGATCATTTCATGATTTTTTTTACATTGATTTTAGCATGAAATCATAATAGAAGTCGGCGCCAAATAAACAACCGACGAAGAATAATAAAAATTTTTTAGGTATAGTCTTTGGCGCGGACCGGCAATACTCGACTCAGTTGTTTGTTTGGCACCGACTTCAGATTAGATAATTTTAGATTTAGTTATACAAGGTAGACTCGAAGACTTTTGAATTTTTTGAAGATATTGATTTCTTATATTTACGCGAATACTACACATTGAAATAAAACTATTTTTAAGGATTCTATCGCGTTTATTTTTTGTTTTTACGTTATTGTTTGGTTTTTTTTAAGATTTTTTTTTAATTGCTATGTTATAATTCTAATTATTATTAATGCGCTAAAGAAGCGTAAGATCTAGAGTTAGTCTATACTTTCTGTATTAGCCTTTATAATTAATTAGTCTTTGGATGGACCGGCTTTAAAAATCCACCAAAGAGATTTTTAATATTGCAACAGGCTGACGATATAAACTTTTCCTCTTTTCTCTATTATTTTAATCATACATTCAAAAGAATAACTTACTAATTTCAACCATTACAGGCAATGCTCGCGGGCGGCGGGGCATAGAAATGCATTAACACATCCTCCGCTATATGTTTGTCTCTCTCTAACATGCATGTAGACGTGAGTTAGAAAGAGAAGGGTAGCAGTCATAATCTGTCAACAAGCACCCGGTAATTGCATACTCGGTTTGTATTGTAGGGTGGATATGAGTTGTTGATTTTGATACACTTTTTTTAATATTATGTTTCAGTCCTGCAAAGGAGAAGGAGGAAATGAATTAATAGTACTCTTACATATTATCGCTGAGTATATTATAATTAAGTGATTAAATGCCATACATCCTTAGCACTTTGAAATTAAACTAATCTTACGGATTTTATCGTGTTTATTGTATTTCTTTACGTTCCCGACGTTTCGGCTACTTTACACCAACCATGGTCGCGGGAGGTCGTAAAAATATACAATAAACGCGATAAAATCCGTAAGATTAGTTTTATTACAATGTGTAGTATTCGGGTAAATATTAAAAACTAGCTGTTGCCCGCGACTTCGTCCGCGTGGTATTTAACAAAGACTCAACCGTTGGCAACAGCCTGCTCGCACGTACTAAGCCCGCGGGACGCATTGCAGATTGTTGCTATCAAACTTAATCAGGCGCAGCGCTGCAACATTGGTTTTAATTTTTTTCGAGAGATCCTATTTTTTTTCTAAAATAGAAGTAGCCTAAGTAACTCCTTGTTACATCAGCTATCTGCCAGTGAAATTCCCGTCAAAATCGGCCTAGCCATTTCAGAGATTACCCGGAACAAACAGACAGACAGACAGACACAATTTTTAAAAAAGGTTGTTTTGGTGTATGTACCGTGTATACATCCAAATGCATTTAGTAAAAAGCGGTTATTTTAATATTACAAACAGACACTCCAATTTTATTTATATGTATAGATAGATCAATTTCCTTAACACTTTTTCGACAAGTGTCTATCTATAATCTTATAATTTCAACCGTACTTACGACTTCTAGACTAGTCATAAAATACCTATAGTCAAGTCAGTTGTGACGAAAGTACCAATTTCGTTTCAATCTCTCAAAAAGAAAGATAGTTCCCAAACCGAAGGCAGTGGCACTTCAATTTGGATAAAAGGTTTTAGATCCAGATGTCTCCATTCCACTCGATGACGTAATGAGAGTTTTGTTGCACAATCTATTTGTTTAAAAAAATCTTGTCTATATTGGAAGAGTTTTTTTTTCTTATGACACTAACACACCAACTCTACAACGTGCAACGTGCAACGTGCTATACTCAGGTCGTTAAATCGTCGCATACTTTTATATTCTAAGAAGTATTTTGTGAATAACCTGTTGAATTTGTTTAATAGGTACTCACCAGTCAAGTATCTAGTTCATTCGTATCTAGAAAGTGAAGCAGGCAGGACCTGATAAGCCATTGACATAATTCTGGATAAGCAAAATTGCTGGAACAGAATTAGAGCATCTTAGATGCTCCACAAGTAACGCAAAGCAGTAGAGCAGCAGAATATTGTAATAGGCACTTCAAGAAGAGCATAGTTTCGTTTTTGAGCAATTTAAATAAACTTTTAACAAGTCCGTATTTTCCGTACTTCCAACATGGTTACCATACTAGGGCTCACTGAATGCACCTCGTTAATTAGTCGGTTTATTAGAGAGTCAAGTGTTGTCCCGCTCTCTGCAGATGTAGAGATGTACTCTTCACAGATATACTCTTTCTCTTTTTGATGCTGTTTACCATTACACAGAATAGATGTAATTTTTTATGTTTGGGGTAGTAAGGTATTAATCTTAAAACAAGTAGTGGGGAGAGTGGTATCCTTCTCTTTTGTATGAGCACTGACTTACGGCAGTTACGTCACAGCCCTGCAACATTCCAAATTTGGATGTTTAAATATTAATCTTAATTTAGAGTAATTTCAAGAATTATACAGGATGTAAGAAGCATGGTAACGAACACTTTGGGTAAAGGTTACACTTGATGCCTATAATAAAATTATCAAAATCATTTATATCGAAAGTCATAGGTTACAAATTTAGTATTTTTTGAGCCCGCAATGTATTGTAAACACGCGATCACAGCAACTTTCCACAGCGCAATAACCGACTCGTGCGAGTGACGAGCGCGCTCGAGCGTATAAAGTTTTAATATACATTGCAGTTTTGGGACTAAATTTGTAATTCTGATTTTTTTATTTAAAATCACGTTGAAACAGACTTCTATTATGATTTTATGCTTAGACCATTTAAAAAATTGGCATATTCGTGAAAAGATCGTAGATCTCATCGTCACTTACCATCAGGTGAGATCGAGATCAAATACTTGCCTAAAATGTAATTAAAAAAAAAAAATATCGACGGAAAATTTAAACGGAGGGGGGTCCAGAGTTATGAGCTGAATCCATGGTATCAGTTTTCGTTACACAGCCAATTACAGCCTGTATATTATCACTAAGTAATTTTAAAACATAAATTACATAATAAATAAAAAAAATACACAAAACATTATGGTCTCAATTAAACTGTATCTGTACTAACTAGAGACGTACGCGCAAACTCGTAAGTATCGATATTACCGCGTTCCTAAGAGCAATAGTTTGGTAACAAACTCGTGTTGAGCTCCGAATCCACGGCAATCACCGGCGAGATACGAGAACCAATCCAAACTTATCCATCTGCGGTGAAATGCCATAGTTTAAATTGAAAATTATTCGCTACAAATTACAACCGAATTGAAAACTTCCTTCGAAGTCGGTTAATACGAAAAAAAGGTTTCATACGAAATCCAAAAACAAGTGACGATTCTACATACAATCCAGTACGTCTAGTGCGAGATTATTTGTGAACTAACCGTATACTTTATAGTCTACCGTATTTAGACATTTGTATGGAGAATTGAAAGTTTTAAATACCGTCCGCTAGCTTTTCAATTCTCCGTACACAATGTGTGAATACGGTAGACTATAAAGTATACAGTTAGCTCGCACTTGACGTGCGTACTAACGACTACACGTTAAGTGCGAGCTAACTGTATACTTTTTATAATTTTAAAACAATTATCAAGAAATAATTGACACTGGCAAAAACGGCTGTATTTTGTAGCCGATGGCCAACCTGCAAATAAAGAAGAAGAAGAAGCACGAAAGCTTTCCGTCTTAAGCTCGCTGTTGCCTCAACATCGTAGTAATATTCGTTTATCAATCAATTTACATACTGGAGTATTCGCATTAATATTGAACACCGTCGTATATGTAATGTGATGGTGTCATGGACGGCCTCACACTCTCATTAGTGTCATTGATTTCAACCCATATTGGTATCTATATAATTATAATACTATATAGATACCACACAATAGCTATATTATAACTTGTATTATGGGTACCGTACAATGAACTGAGGGTGAACTCAGTATATGATACTTATATAGATAACTAGCTGTTGCCCGCGACTTCGTCCGCGTGGTATTTAACAAAGACAACCGTTGACAATAGCCTGCTCGCCAATTCTGAGCCCGCGGGACGCATTGCAGGTTATTGCTATCAAACTTAATCAGGCGCTGCGCTGCAACATTGGTTTTAATTTTTTTTCGTGAGATCCTATTTTTTTTTTCTAAATAAAAGTAGCCTAAGTTACTCCTTGTTACATCAGCTATCTGCCAGTGAAAGTCCCGTCAAAATCAGTCCAGCCATTTCAGAGATTAGCCGGAACAAACAGACAGACAGACAGACAGACAGACAGACAGACGGACAGACAGACAGACAGACAAAAATTGTAAAAAAATTGGTTTCGGTATAGGTAACGTGTATACATCCAAATGCAATTAGTAAAAAGCTGTTATTTTAATATTACAAACAGACACTCCAATTTTATTTATATGTATGTATAGATGTATAGACTAGCTGCGCCCCGCGTGTTACCCGCGATTAAAAAGTATGTCCTTTTTACCGGGATAAAAAGTAGCCTATGTGCTACTCCAGACTATAGTCTATCTCTGTGCCAAATTTCATCCAGATTCGTTGAACCGTTCTGGCGTGATTGAGTAACAAACATCCATCCATCCAAACTTTCACATTTATAATATTAGTGTGATAAACATCTAAGACTCGGGTACGAACACTCGTGCTCATCACACAAAGATTGTCCCTTCCAGGAATTTAACCCGGAACCCTCGGCACAGACAGCAGGGTCACCACTAAATGCGGTAATCAGTTAGTCAAATATTAAAGGAACTTTCTTGTTGAGAGAGAGAGACACTTTATAATAACACTAGCTGCGCCCGGCGGTGTTACCCGCAATAAAAAGTATGAAAAATTAAAACATCTATCCCACGGGAACCATAAATTTTACCGGGATAAAAAGTAGCCTATGTGCTATTCCAGACTATAATCTATCTCTGTGCCAAATTTCATCCAGATCCGTTCAGCCGTTCGGGCGTGAAAGAGTAACAAACATCCATCCATCTATCCATCCATCCAAACTTTCACATTTATAATATTAGTATAGATAGTATAGATAATAAAGGTAAGTTGAAATGATCGCGATTGCATCGATTCAAACGCGAATAATTTATTTGCGCAACTGTTGTAACACAATCAGATATCGCTTTGAACCATGGAATAAATAATAATTACTCACTAGAAGAGGCATGTAAGGTCATTCCCCATCCGACATAGCTATAAACATACAACAAAGCAATATTAACTAAACACAAGTGGTGTAGCATGCCCTCTAAGACACTCCGCGCACTAGGCAGCCTGGCTGCGGCAGCCAGGCTGCGGCAGCCAGTAAATCATATTATGACGTTGTATGGGAGCCCGCGCACTAGGCAGCCACGAATTCCCGGCTGCGGCAGCCAATAGAACGCGCCTGTTTGCACGGCAGCCACCTGGCTGCGCGCAGCCAGAGCGTGTATAGGCGAATGTATGTGGCTGCCGTCAGTCTCCGCGCACTAGTTGTAGCAGCCAGACGTATTTTGGGTTCCGAACTTTAAAAAAAAAATTACGAATAGAATCTCGAATAGTCGTCGATTGGCTGCTATAACTGGCTGCGCAAATATTCTGGCTGCCGCAGCCTGGCTGCGCAGCCAGGCTGCCTAGTGCGCGGGGGCTCTTACGCTATTATAGCGTCTATAAAGCAAAAATAGATTGCCAAAAATAAATTGCCAACCAAATAAAAAAGGTAGAAGAAAATATGATAATATTTTAGATAGTGGATAGGTATACTATCTTTGTTATTATTCTCATTTTATGTATGCATATTTTCATTGAATAATAATACCAGCCCTTTTAATGTCCCACTGTTGGGCATTAGACCATACTCCACCTCGCTAGCCCAGTGCGGGTTGGCGGACTTCGCACGTCATTCGAGGGGTTCTCTCAGACATGCAGGTTACCTCGCGATGTATTTTTTTAAGTTATTTTCATTTAATCAGATAATATAAGAAAGGATCGAATTCATCATCGTTACCAGGAATGCATCAATCGGCCGTATCTCGATGAATTATATCGAGACGGCCGTAAGCGATGCGAATTATACACATTATTCACGAGTCTCGGATATGGTGTGAGCCTGCGCTTAAGTGTTATCACAACCCAACTCGACTTACCTATAAACATATTCAAGTACCTACATTAATATACCGAGTCGTTCAGAGATGATATACATTTATACATTTAAAGACAGCTAACATTATATCCCATCTTTGTGGCTTTGTTGTAGTCGGGTAAAAATATACTTATTTCAAATAGTATCAAGCCAAGAAGGTTATTAATAATAGCAGCCCTTTTTTAATGTCCCACTGCTGAGCACGGGCCTGCCCTCAATGCGAGGGGGATTAGGCCATAGTCCACCACGCTGGCCCAGTGCGGGTTGGTGGACTTCACATATCTTTCGAGGGGTTCTCTCAGACATGCCGGTTTCCTCATGATGTTTTCCTTCACCGCTTAGCAAGTGATAATCGTGGTTGAAAATGGGATTCGCACATGAAATCCAGAAATCCCATAGGTGCGAGCCGGTGTTTGAACGTGCGATCCTCGTTACCGAGGCAAGCGTTCTACCAACTTGGCTATCACTGCTTTTTTTCCAAAAACACAAACCTCTACCGGTTGGGTTAATGTAATAAGTTGATGGTTAAATGCTTATGCCCAGCAGAGGACTGAGAAAAGATGGCACAGAAAAGTTTAAGTTAATTAAGTGGTTACTTCCAAATGATAAACTTACCCATCCATCATAAATAATGACGGTACCGCGTAGTGAATCCAAGCCCGTCCACATTAAGAGACGCTGAAGAATAATCTTAATAAAAAGTGGGTGCCGTTAAAGAATTTTAATTTTCCCGAGTTAATTCCCGTATTCATTTTTCAGCGGTAGCTCGAAGCGACGTTGGAAGACGATACTTATGGATTAAGGAATGACTGGATAGGAAACTATTATCTTTCAACGCAACATTTATCACACTAATATTATAAATGTGAAAGTTTGGATGGATGGATGTTTGTTACTCAATCACGCCAGAACGGCTGAACGGATATGGATGAAATTTGGCACAGAGATAGATTATAGTCTGGAACAGCATATAGGCTACTTTTTAATCGCAGGCAACACCGCGGGGGGCAGCTAGTATGGTATGATCATCGATGTATTGAGTTGAAACTCCTAAAGGGCGAGGTCTACTTGTCCAGAAGTTTGGTTAGAACGACTTTTGGTTGATGCACGGATTGAGGTTCGAGAACCACATGACCAAGTCACAAATTGACATGGCCTTGTTCCTGAATATCAATTCAGTGGAACAGATGGATGATAAGAGGTAAACTAGTGACGAATTTAATAACTACGTTTGGTTTATAGAAGTTCTTTTTTATCTATTTGCTAAGTGCCTAGGTATATGAAATATACACCGTGACCCAAAGAAAAAACTTCCACCAAGTGCGTCCAAGTGTCGCTTGGTTAGACCGCACACACTTATTTATTTGATGACCTTTTAGGTCACTGTGTGTAACATTAAATATTTATACGCGTCCAGGATAAATTGTAGTGCTTAAAGTTTATATAAATGTTCCTTATATTTGTATAATAAGGCTTATAAATATACTAAGTATTTTAAACTTACTGTCTCAATAGATATATACAAATATTATATCAAAATTAAAAAAATTGTACACTTAATAAGGTCAGTTAATCCATAAAAAAAACAAAACAAATCGTGATTACAGTCAGCCTTCTCAAAGTAAATATACGTCGTTGGGAATTCTTATCCACATATAAAAATCTTAGTAACATTACAAGACCGACAAAACTCCGCGTAGACGGATTACAGTATCATCTTTGTACCGCGGTAGGTTCATTTTATTTACATTTATATAAAGCTTTGCGTCGATGGACTTTGAGAACTTATAAAAAAAAAACGTTTTCGTGTAATATTATTTGAGATACATTGATGAGTTGAGTTTGAAGACATTTGAGTGTGTAAGTTTTAATAATTGGCTGGGGGAAAGTGTGTTCCATTTTTCAATTCCGTACGTCTAGAAATTTCGGAGGTCACGGTAGAGGATGCTACAAGCATGGCTATCACTGGTATTCTCGAATAAATAAATAAAACTGTTGAACAAAAAAAAAACCTTCAAAAAACTATGAAGCAAAAAAAATCTCTAATCTGGATATCCACCTTGTCTGAGTAAATCAAATATTTAACGAATATGAAATCTCATCTTCATCACTTCAGCAAATGATACTTTCTGAGTGCAAATGCTTGACTTTTTGATGAAAATACCAAAATCGCTATAGGTATGCCTATAAAATTTGAGGAGTCCTCTCAATTCCTCATGGATCCCATCATAAGAACAATTTTTTGAAAGAATTGGACCAATCAATAAAAAAAGGATTTTCCAAATCGATTCATAAATGACGGAGATCTGAGGTAACAAACATACAAAAAATACAACCGAATTGAGAACGTTCTCCTTTTTGAAGTCGGTTCAAAATAAAAATAAAAGCAAACCATTTCCTTGCAAGTAATGTTGAAAACCCTACAAACAGATTTGCAAAGAATTGATCGAAAAAATGTCTTGTTATTTTAAGGACAGAATGCAAAGTGTTTGATAGTACCTACTTTGTGAAACAGATGAGGTGTCTCCCCTACAGAGTGGGAGAGGTTTTTGAATTGTAAAGTAAATGCTGCATAGTCGCAATGCTATCGCTGTGGCATCGAGTGTTTGGTAACTAGTTCTTAGGGCTCCGTATCTCATAAACAATATGGAACCCTTATGCTTTTGTTTGAATGTTTCAAGTTCTGTGAAAAAGATGAATGACACTGTATGTGTTGGAAATATACAACCTTTAGGTTTATTGCATATGTCTTGTAGTTTTCGAATATGGAATAGTAATAGTTGGAACAAAAATAAACGACCAATCATGTTTGTAAATGACATTCACACATTCAATCCATAAATCCCAGAGGTTTTAACCTGCAACCTTCACTTCCATCGCGAGGATTCTACTGACTTGGCTATTAAGTGCTGCTTATTTATATTGTACCCTCAGTTCAAATATATATCTGAGTACATCTTTTTTAAAATCAAATTGAAATTGCCCCCGTAAATATGAAGACGCAAATTCATACAGCGAATAGTAATAAAAAAAAATGTTAATTCCCCTCGCGAGGGAAGCAACCAGCGCTGCGGAATCGAGTTTCACTGAGGAAACCGCGCTGGAAACGCGTCGGGTATTTTTTTTATTCGTATGTAAGTTTGCACGGTAGATAGCAGAATTCTTATTTTATTCGTTTTCGTATTTTTCTTTTATTTGGTTTACGGCACTGGGTGCTAGCCTTTTGGGGCCTATCACTAGTTTAATACTTCAATTAAGATATTTTAAAGTCGTGTTAGCGAATAGGCAACGATTTGTGTAGTTTCATACGTCCGATCTTAATCACCATAGAGTTGTTTAACAGATATGGGATATTGACTGGCATTACATCTATTGGAGTTGGAACGCAGTCTACGTTCCAATTTCAAATTCAAAATAAAAAGATTCTAAAAATCATAACCTCATTACATTTCAATCATCGAAATTTCTCGAATCGAGAAAACAAATAAACAACTCCCAACTCGATGTGCTCCGTAATCGCTTGCAATCGAGTCAGCGACGTTAAATCGAATTATTTGAGCCGTCGTTCGTCCGCAACTTGCCTGCGCCTGTTACTTTTTTTATATCCTTTTTTTAATTCGCAGCTACTGCTCGTTCCATTTTAGAAAATATGCTGTTCCACGCAGGGGTGGCAAATAGAAATCTGAACATTTCTGAAATATTTTTAGACATCCTCCAATAGTTGGGTCTCGAAACGCACACGGCTAGAATTATTTTACCCATGAACATCAAATCAAATCAAGATGCATTGGAGGCTGATCACAATAATATAAATAACAAAAAAAAACTGGCTATCTGCTCCTCAAAAGATTTGGCTATTTTCAAATTAAAAACAAAACTAACAATAATCATTTACTGCCGAAACTTCAAAAACTCCTTCACAGCTTTAAATACATCGGCCGTGAACTCTTCAGGTCTTTCAAACGCTGCAAAATGGCCTCCAAAATCGAAGGTCGTAGTACCCAGTAGATTAGGATACTTCCATCGCAATACGTAATCTGGACTATACGATATCTCATGATTGAATCTAAGACCCCAGGTTGGAACTGACGTTGGAATTCTGGAATTAATAATCACATTTGAGAACTCAAAATTATTTGATAAATATTGACTGATGACAGATATTCCTACCCTGCCTGTGCTGGGGATTTATGGTGTTATTTATAACAGTGACTGACCAGACAGACATTGATCCAAACTCAAATTTAACACTGCACTGATTATCTAACACCGCTTGGACCACTTTGGCTAACACTCCCTTAAATAACTTGGCTATGGCAGTTTTGCTAACGTATCATTGCGTCGACTGTTTCGCCTAAATAAGTTATCACTACTTTGACTAAGTTAGCTAACACTAGCACTATCTTGGCTTCGATATCATCGGCTGAATTGGCTATCAATGATTTAAGGGTCTTGTCAGCTTAAATATAGTTGCTAGCTATTTGGCTAGAGAAACTTACTGAGCCAATATCTGCTCTTGATCAGCATTGACAATAGTCTCCTTATAAAGCCTCATAGACGTCATTATGCTGCCACTTATCCAGTACAGCATGATGTTATCCAGCAGCTGATCCTTCGTAAAGTATTTATCTAGACCACCTTCTGACTGGAACTTATTGTCAGGGTTTGTGAAAATCATGAATTTGTCGAGCAGGTATGCCGCAAGACCAACAGGGGAGTCTTGAAGAGCGATTCCTGAAATAGAAAAGTATTTTAAAGGCGATTGGGTCAGTTTATTTGGTAGTGACCCTGATTATTTTGACAAGGGTACCAACGGCAGACTTTTTGGATGAGCACCAATGTTTGTACACGAGTCATGGATGCTTAACATCTATATAAGAATTATACTCGTATACTGAGATCGCCCCCAGTCCGTTGTACGGTACCCATAATACGAGCGTTGCTTAGATTAGGACCGTATAGTTGGTGTGTTTGTATGGCAAAAAAGGTACTTTTCTGAGAAAGACCGCAATACTGTATTCAAATGGATTTTATATGTGGTGGAGTGCGCTTCAAAAATGAATTTTATCACAATATGTATAGGTGTATTATTATCTGTATCGTTAAACACGTGTGCTCCAGTAGTCGGTACCATTGATCTTTGCTTGGTATCGTACCTAAAATTTCCCTGACTTTAATCTCTGGCGATTGCAAATGAGGGTTTTTGGTTTCCTGGGTCGTGTATATCATCTGTTGGCTATGTTAAAGCAAGTGCAAAGTACTTAATGCTATTAAATTTATTGTCTACATGCACTATATAACTACCCATGTTATGAGGAGATCTAGGCTGCTTACAGATTGAAATAATATATATCTAAGGTCATTATTGTTGATATTTGAAAAAAATCCTTCGCAAGACCCAAATCTGCATACGGGGAAATCTACACCTATTTCACATTTTCCGACATAAGAAATTAACCCTTACCAATAGTGTCGGGCTTCGTCCCCTGTAAATGCATGTACCCAAACTCCTCCAAATAAAACTTAGCTTTCTCTCCTAACGGGTACATTTTATCTGCAAGCTCATTGGCCGCCAACGTTGGCCACACAGCTCCAAGTAGCCACGTTACAAATGCCATCTTCGAGAAGTTTACAGGTAAATTGGTATGGAAGCCGAGGACTTCATTCGGGAAGACTGTGGCGATGTTGGAACCAATGGAATGGCCAAAATCTCCACCTTGGACGTAGTATTGTTTGAAAACAAGCCGTTGCATTAGGTTCCTCATGATTACTGCTATATTTAGTGGTGTCAGTCCTGGTCGGACCGGAGCCTGGAAAATATTGAGCAACGCATTTAGAACATATACAGCATTGGTTACTAAGTTACAGGTACCTCTGATCTAGGTGTACAGTAGACGATTTTGAGCTATAACGTACGAGACTTTAGCGTCGTAAGTTGATCACAATCGAACTTGTATTTGAAAAATATAGTATAGTCATAGCAATAGTCATTTCTTATAAAATTCGCAAAAGGATGTTGATAGGTCGATATGACACAATTCCTGGTCAACCCAATATTATATCATGCACTACAGTATCCATAGAAAGTAATTTGAGTTATCTTCCTTAGTTGGTATAAGTTAAATGAAACCAAATTACAGATCCACTTTATCCATCTGTGCCGATAATTACCTCGGAGAAAATAAATCCGGGCAAACTTGGAGCAACGATCTCAAAGACGAAATCATAACCTGGCCTCGGCTTAGTAAGAACAGGTATAGCTTCATAGAATTCTCTTATAGAACCTGGCCACCCATGCAGAAGTAGTAGGGGTACCACCTGAGAAAAAAATGATATCAATCACCTACCGCAACATACTGTCATAGTAGGCTACTGCTTCTATCCTAGACGTTATCAATATCCTTCGACTTCATAGACACATGAATGGCTTAAGCAATATCATGGCAGTTCTTCTGTGTCGTACATAAATTAGGTGAATTGTATATGTTACAAAACTAGAAAATCAGTATGATCGCTTGGACAAACTCTCCGCTAATGCTAATTTTACGCTGTTAGAAGACCATTATGCGACTGTTAGATGACCGTTACTTTATAATAATTAGGAGTTTTGTTATTAACAGGCACTGTTGTCTCTTAAGTCAAAAGTGTATGTAGGTTCCCCAGGGGCTCTTAAGAGAATGGTGAGTGTCCGTGGCATCTCCAGGGCCACTTAAAGGAATTGTATATGTCCGTAGACACCCTAGGGGCTGCAAGAAGAATTTTGTTCACACCATAGGGGCTTAACGATGGAGTTCAAGTAGAAGGGCCGATACTATTTGAAATATCACTGTGTCTTTTATCTTTTACCTTAACATTTTTTGTAACCTTCGGCTTCACGTGAATATAATGTATATCCAAGCCTTGGATGTTGGTCTTGAAGTGGTCAAACTGATTCAAGAACTTCGCCCGTCCTCTGAAGCTATATTTGAAGATCCAGTACGAGAAGAACTGTGCGAATGCTTCTGAGTGGACGCCGTACTCCCAGCCTAGGTCTTCGAAGCTCTTCGGCTTGACGCCACGGCGGTACACTTCAAACATCCAGCGAATTTCTGATTCCATCTGAAAATGGGTATTTTTATCGTTGCTAAAGATAGATATGACTGAGGCTGTTGGACGCAATTGCCTTGATAATCGTGTGATTGGCAAAGTTTCATTCATAATTAATCATCTCGTTCTTAGCTTCAATCAGAAATTTAAATCTTGGTCGAAGGTTCATACTTATTTGCTAACTCTAATATTTTGGATTTAGCAGCTGTTACATCTAAATTATTTTGAAACTATTTTGAGGGTATAGCCCTTTCTTCTACTTCTTTTAAGCAGGGATAGCCAAGGCGGTAGAACGATAGCCTTAGTCACTAGAGTCAGGTTCAAACCCTGTCTCACACTTATGGTATTTAAGCATTTAATAATTATCACTTGCTCATAGCTCGAAGAATACTTAAAGCGTCAAAGCATCCCATTGGACTGTGATATTGAAGATTAGGCGAGTGCACATGTGCTTGCGCACACATTTGTGCATTATAACATCTCCTGCGCAGTTTCCTAGTCTCCGTTGAGATTGGCCGCCGTGACCGAATTTCAGTCAAGAAGACTGTTATTATTCCTCTCGTATTTCTCTTTACAAACCTTTTCACGTTTATATATTTGACTAGCTGTGCCCCGCGGTGTTACCCGCGATTGAAAAGTACGTCTATCCCTTAGAAACCGTGCATTTTTTCGGGATAAAAATTAGCCTATGTCATTTTCTGACCCCTAATCTACCTCTACTTATGCAAAAATCATGTCGATCCCTTGCGTTATGAAAAATTAAAACAAATCTATCCCACGGGAACCATAAATTTTACCTGGATAAAAAGTAGCCTATGTGCTATTCCAGACTATAATCTATCTCTGTACCAAATTTCATCCAGATCCGTTCAGCCGTTCTGGCGTGATTGAGTAACAAACATCCATCCATCCAAACTTTCACATTTATAATATTAGTGGGATAAGATTAAGTACTTACAGCATCAGAAAATATAATTCTATACGGTCTTATGGACGTGTCCTGTGGTTCTGTTGTATTGGGTCCCCACCACTTGTTCAAATCCACCTTCGGCAGTTCAGGCACAAATGTTACTGCTTGATATACTTTGAAAGCTCCTACAGATATAAGTATAGCAAATAATGGCAGTATAAGAGATGGTACCTGGAAATGAAAGCGTCTAAATGAGAAATATTATCTGAATGTAGACACGTTGAATATGTACCTAAAAAGTAGGCTAATAAGTTTGGAGATAGGAACAAGAAGACAAGGGTCACTACCAACTGAGCTAATCGGGTCGCCATATTAGCTTTTTTAACCGACATCAAAAAGGAGAAGGTTCTCAATTCGGTTGCATTTTTTTTTTATTGACTTTATGTCAGGGGCTCTTGGGAGTTCCAGTTAGAAACATATATATAAGGTGTAACAGTAATAGTGTAAAATATTTTATATAACGTGATCTATATAACTTACTGATTTATCTGTTAAAAGATTTAACACCATTTTTGTTAAGCCTTATATATTAAGCTATTTCAGTGCGGGTTGGTGAACTTCACACGTCTGTCGAAAACTGACTAAATTCTCTCAAGCACGCAGGCTTCTCCATTGAATTTATATTTACCAGCAAATAAAAACTATTTTAATTGTTTTAAGTGGGTAAACAAATAGAGAAAAATTACAGACTTACACCAAAACCACCACTTTTTCTTTCTTCAACTTTATCTTTGCTTTCTTTTTTAACATCTTTGTCTTTTCCTTTATCTTTTTTACCCATATCCAACACTGATTTTAACGAGTGTTTAAAATGGACTACTTAGTTTCTGTGTTGTTGGTATCTTATCATCATTATCTTAAAGCAACGTGGTCCTAATGTTATCTGTTTACATAATTGTTTAATCCGATTATATAGAATCGATTTAATTCATTACACATAAGTAATTTGATACTTCTTCTTTTTTTTATGTTGGCAATCGGCTAAAAAATAAAGTCATTGTTGCCAGTGTCGAGTATTTCTTGATAATTGTTATAATATTATAAGTAACCGTAAAACGATTTGTTTTTACTGTTTTCACGAACGCAGTCGCGGGAGAAAAGCAAGTTGTTAATGTGTATTTAGAACATTATTCGCAAGTCCATCTAAACAACTTTCTCCCTCATGGTAATGTTACCACACTGTTGCAGCGCTGTTTAATTGAAAATGCAGTTTCTGGGTCATTCGTTTGATGTTGCAGAGTGCACGCCGCGCCTTCAAAGGCGATGTTGACACCATGCAGAAAGGATTGCGTGGTACATCTAGGACTATTTTAAGATTATTTTTCATCATGCTAAAACAGCTGATAATAGGGTGTTTGACTGTATGAAAAATAAGCTTTAATATGTGGCCACCCTAAAAGATTATAGCTTGAAATAAAACTAATCCTACTGATTTTATCGCGTTTATTATACTTTTTTTACGTTCCCGACGTTTCGGCTGCTTTACAGCAACCATGGCCCGTGACCATGGTTGCTGTAAAGCAGCTCTTTTATATGGCAATACAACGTTTTCCGGGTCGGTTAGTTATGTATATAATAATTAAAACAAAATCGTGGGTATACAACCCACGATTTTGTTTTATTTAATTTCTTTATTTTCCTTATCAATAAGTATCTATTACTTTTTTTGCTTTTTTTATGTTAATATCTTTGTATATACCTATTTATTGTACATAATTGATAGTTAATAAAACTTTACCCTTTTGAATCACGATGTATAACCGCGCAATGAAGTTGCCTAACCAATTGTATAAACGCGAAACACCTGTTATCTTCGTTACTTCAAAATAACAAACTAAACCAAACAGAAACTCAATAACATTCTTGTACTAGTATAATTGAAAATGGGGCAAAAAATATTGGAATTCTCATTCGCGGCATACGAAATCAATTGATAATTGAACAAAAATCTGTTGCAATTTCGCCGAAGACGCTCGTCGAATCTCATCCATTATGAGGATTACGAGGTACGACTGGTCTGTGTAAATAAGGGTGTGGTTTTATTGTTGAACTTGACGGACAAATCGCCAGAGAAATATAACTATGGCCAAGTCTATGGGGCGTATTCTGAACTTTTATTTCCAGCCAATATTTTGGGCAGTATGTCAAGTGCGAGATTATTCGTAAGCTAACCGAATACTCTATAGTCTACCGTATTAAGACATTTTGTATTTAGAATTGAAAGTTTTAGTACCGTCCGCTAGAGGCGCTGTATACGGTTAGCTTACGAATAATCTTACAACCCATATCACATGTAGTCTGATCAATAGCTCGAGAATGTTGTTCGCGATAACGTACTTCTACAATTTGTTTTTATTCATTCATGTTATTTGTTATTGCTATTTAATAACATGTCATTGGCCGAATATATAACTACCGTTTCGTTCGTTCTTTCTGTGCAAATATTAATAAAAAAAAACAACTGTCACATAGATCCAAGCGTTTAGGAGCTACGGTGCTATGGACAGACACACAGACAGGCATAGAGCTCAAATTTATGAAAATGATTTCGCGCGTTTTTAGAAAAAAAAAATGTTATTTTAAGAGTACAAAATCGCTTGTCCCATTACTAAATCCTGACCTTTATACCAACGTCGGCATTATGTAGATTAGACGTCTGCTTGTCTTGTCGAATCGAACGAGAGAACGATCCCGCCCCGCGCCCCGCGCCCGCCCCGATTTATTCCGATATCTCAACAACTCTATTTGAATATTACGAGATTGTATAAAAGTTATTATAGGAACGGAATATTTTTTTGAAATATAAGTAGGTACTTACAATGACACTTAATTCCATTAAGGGGTATTCCCCATTCATACGGGGTGTAATGTATGGGCAAAGCTTTTGGTTAAGGTTACACTATAATAAAATTATAGAAATCGTTCTCATCGATAGTCATGGTTTACATATTTTGTTATTTTTGAGCGCGCAATGTATCGTAAACACGCGATCACAACACAACGCTCCGCGCGATAGCCGACGCGTGCGAGTGACGAGTGCGCTCGACCGTATCGAGTTTTTATTTACATTACAGTTTTAGGTCTATATTATTCATTATGTTTTTTTTTATGTAAAATCACGCCAATATAGTTTCTCAATTAAAAATACAGAAAAAATAACATATATTCATGAAAGATCGATGGAAAATTTCAACTCTGTTGAAGTCCAGAATCATGAGCTAAAACTATTGTAGCAGTGTTCATGGGAAAAAATCAATTAAAAAGAATAATAATAAATAAATAAATAAATATCGCCATACGAACACACCAACTATACGGTCCCACTTTAAGCTTAACGCTTGTGTTATGGGTACCGTACAATGGACTGAGGGCGACCTCAGTATATAATACTTATATACATATTGAACATCCATGACTCGGGTACAAACATTCGTGCTCATCACACAAAGCTTGTGTCCCTACCAGGATTCGAACCCGGGACCCACGGCGCAGAAAGCAGAGTCTATACCACTGCGCTAATCAGGCCGTCAAAAATAATAAAATAAAGATAATTCATATTCTCATACATTTGATTCCTTGGTACGAAGTTCGCCGGGACAGCTAGTTATTTATATGTAGGTGAAGCATAAAATATTATCAGAGTACCTGAAGCAAAGTTAAGCTTCACCGAATGAAATAGAACCACCGTTTATTCCCAGAACTGTTAGCTTGATGTTATCGTCGGTGGGACATGTCAGGCGGGCCACTAAAAGTGCTGCAAAATATCGCTTTCACAGGGAAATAGCTACGTTTTATGATACTGAAAGCTGAAAATGTACGCGCTAAAGTTACTGTTTGGTTGTTGTGTATCTAGTAAGAGAACAATTGACCTATTATGTATCTTCTATATATATAAAGCAAAGTCGTGTTAGTCACACCATTTATAACTCAAGAACGGGCGGGCCAATTTTACTGAACTTTGATTTTTTTAAATTGTCTCCGCCGTGAATAGCAGAATAACTATATTGAAACATGGTAGGAGGTTACAAAAAAAAAATATAATTAAGATAAATAATTTTCTCATACATTTGATTCTGAGGCGGTACAAAGTTCGCCGGAGCAGCTATTTTTAAATGAAGAACGAGTTGGTATAACGCCTCATTGATATCGATGGCAAAGCAACATCAGCCAGGCTGACGTTTGGTTGCCATCGGTTTAATTTGTGAGTAACAACCATTAAAGAAGAAAAAAAATACAACCGAATTGAGAACCTCCGCCTTTTTGAAGTAGGTTAAACATATTAAGCTAATTGCTGGTCAAACCATAAACCAAGAAAAAAAAATAAAGATTTTGATCTATTTGAAAACTGACGAAGGACTTTTTGCGGGAAACTGAAAAGACATGGCGTCAGTTATGTTTTAATTTCTGAAACTAGTGTTCCTGCGAGTTATAGTGAGTGGTATAAGTGGAATATTAACCATTATGGGTTCGGTAAAGTGCACAAGTGTAGGTAATTGAAACAGAGTGACGAAACTTGGCTTTTCAGTTTCTCACAATAAATCCATAAAAAAATCTTTAAGTAAAGTATCCATCACTTTACTGATTGAGGGATGGGGGGTATTTTACTTGGGCCTAGCCTTTGGGCCTGTGCATATGCTAGAAAACTGAAATAATTTATATTACTTGACACTGGCAAATTACCTATGGTGATGCCAAATAAAAAAAAAATGTTGAGGACATATTGAAGATGTGCGATCTTGCCCCATGGGCGGACAAGCCCTCATCGACCTTACCCTTATTCCGAGTCGATATTCCACACCAAATTGGTACACAAGTCCGATGTGACCTAATTCCCTCATCGTATTCACTGTCATATACAGTCCGGGAACATATTGTTCTGTGGCCAGAAATAATTATGTGTGGAATTCAACCAAACAATAAACCCAACTATAGTTTTAATAGAAGCGGCATTGCGTTGTATTTATAAAAGATACCAACATGAAATATGTAGAAAAGTCAAATCATTTATTTTGTATAATAACTATGGAGCGCTTAAAAAATCACATTTTTTCTCAATCAATTCTTTAACACACTGCGTGGCGATAAAAAGTTTTGTAAATTAAAAAGATAAGCCCGCTGAGTTTCTTGACGAATCTTCTCAGTTGAAATTGCGTTCCGATCCGGTTGTAAAATTTCTAAGCGCATTTGTAGGAGTAGGATGGAATATTATTATTTTACTTTAATTTTGATGATCCGGAAGATGTCACATGTTTCTAATTAACCATAAAATGACAACATCACAAAATTATTCAATATAATCCCCGTGTTGGCTTTTTGGCGGGAAGTTGCATACTGAAATTGTCAATTCTGTTTTTTAGTTTAAATAATGTAAGTATTCCGTTAATATATTATGTGTAATATTAACCACTTTGGGTTCATAAACGTGCACGAGTGAAGGAAATTAAAATAAAATAGTATAAATAACTTTGACATTTCAAGTTTTCCCAAGGTGTCCGGTGAATTTTCAGTAAAGTAAACACAGCTTTACTGATAGGGGTATTCATTTCATCATCGCCATCAGCATCATCATTATGATCAGGGTTACTTTAAAAACAATGCAATAATTTACTCGACACCGGCAAAATGGCATTATTTTGTAGCCGATTGCCTACGTAAAAATGAAGAAGAAATCCTACACATTGTCACTTCCATTCACAGAGCTCTGTGTTATGAAAATATCTGCGTGTGACGTCACAAATTGTCCTCTATTCAGTTGCGAAATTACAGGCGCCGACGCGTGCCCAACTAATTTCGCGTTCGTTCCGCGAAAATTGTCGCATTGACACGCGAAATTATGCGAATATAATTCGTGAAATTATATTTATTTTGTGGCACGGATTTTTTTAATACACTAGCTGCGCCCTGCGGTGTTATCTGCGATTAAAAATTATGTCGATCCCTAAGTCATTTTCTGACCCCTAAACTACCACTACTTATGCAAAAAATCATGTCGATCTTTTGCATAGGTAGGTGTTTGCTCTATGAAAAATTAAAACAAATCTATCCCACGGGAACCATATATTTTACCGGGATAAAAAGCCTATGTGATATTCCAGACGATAATCTATCTCTGTGCCAAATTTCAGCCAGATCCGTTCAGCCGTTCTGGCGTGATTGAGTAACAAACATCCTTCCAAACTTTCACATTTATAATATTAGTGGCATTACCTACTTATATTACTATTATTTGAAGAAAACTAATTTTACGGATTTTATCGCGTTTATTTTATGTTTTTACATGAACATAACACAATACACAATGAGATTCGCACATGAAATGGAGAAATCCCAGATGTGCGAGCCGGGGTTTGAACCTGCGATCCTCGTTACCTAGACAAGCGTCCTACCAACTTGGCTATCACTGCTGTAAAGGTTAGAATCTTCTTGAATCATTCTGTAATTGGGATGTGCCACATTATAACGGTTCTCAGCTACCCTTCGCGGATCATGAAAAGGTCATTTTAAGTATATTATGTTTGAGAACCAACATAAACAGAGCTCTCATCGGGTCGGTACAGTCACGTACACGTCACGAGCCGCGTTCCAAACTCAAACATTTTAAAAATACTATCGTTGTCTCGCGCAAACTCTGGGAAATTGAATATCGGGTAGCGGAGTCACGCCTGCGATTAATGGTGACACCGTAAGTTTGGTGTTTAACAGGATTGCTCAGGACCAATCAGATTGATCAAACTAGTTGAAAGACTTTGTTGAAATTTTATTGAATTGATTGTGATTGTAGGAGAATAATTGTTAGTTACCTACACAAATTATGATGAGTAACAGTGTAGTGAGTGAAACTTGTATGTATAGAAAGAATATTAACAAAAAAAAAATTAAGTATAAATGACTGAATGAAGGAATATTATACTGTGAGCTGTTGATTAATATTTTTTAAATAGCCTCAATAACACTTTGCACGACCTCGCCATTGAATACAGGATCTTGCAATTAGTAGGCAATTTGCATTTTTGTTTTTGCAATATGAATTTGCTAATTGACGGAGGGCAACAATCCGAAAATCCGATTTAATTTTTATTTGAATCCGTCTTAATAACATGGATTGAAGAAATACTTTACTATATATACAATTACATATTTTTTTATAAAATATTTGTATTGTACGTTTAAAAGAGACAGAGAATTGATGCATGCGAGATGTGGTGCTGGAGGCGTATGTTGCGGATACCCTGGACTGCCAAGCGCACCAATGCATCAATTCTTGCGCAGCTCCGAATAAAAATCCGCCTGTTCACAATTTGTCAGCAGCGCATTCTGTCTTACTTCGGCCATGTAGTACGGAAAGGAGATGAGAACCTCGAAAAGCTGATCGTAGTTGGGAACACCGATGGCAAGAGAGCTCGAGGACGGTCCCCAACCAGATGGACCGATCAAGTAAAGGACTCATCTTCAACCAAATTCAGCTCGGTGGTCAGAAGCGCCATGAACAGAGACCGATGGAGGCTAATCGTTCGATCCAAGTGTGGACTATCCAACGATGATCGCGATGCTCAGACATAAGGGACCGACCATAGAGAGAGAGACGTTTAAAAGCCTCTACAAGCGGCACAACTCAATCTGTAGAGTCCCTACCAGTTGAAAGTCAATGACTAACCAACTTGCCTCCTAATATAACAATTTGTAGATACCCTACAAATTGCCCCAACTGATTGGGTGCCAAGTTGTGTCGTTCGTCTTTAAGGATTTATTTTAGAATGTCCTGTCCCGATCCGTACACATTGTCACCTCAGCGATATTGAAAATTGGTTCGTGACAGCCAACGATCAGCCATTCTATAGATTCAAAGCACTGCTATTTTAGCTTAAACTGGCCTCCAGATTGGAACTGCTGTTTTGAATTATACTATGGTAACTACTAGATTTTGCCCGCGGCTCTGACCCTCAATAGTATTAACGTGCTAATACTAATCTATTATATTATCTTGAAGCATAAGCCATCCAATAGTAAAAACCTCATTCCAAACGATTTAGAATTTTCTCAAAAACGCTAGAACAGATGGACAACAGTGTTTGTTGATACAGTCCTAAAGAAAAACCCACCTCTTACAATTATCAAGACTTATAGCAAATTGCTCCAATAAACAACTACATACATTGGTCTTAAACTATGGAATTACATAAGAAAATAGCAATAAAAAAATATGAGAAAATTAATAATCGCTCACATCGTGTGTGTGTGTGTGTTTATAATTATATGTATCACCTTGTCCAGGTTAGCAAAAAAAGTTTAAAATTCATACAGTTTTGCCGTAGGATATTGATAAAAGTTTTTTTTTGTTAGAATCAGAATCAGAATCAGAATATTTTTTATTCACGTAGACCATTATTGTACAGTACTTATGAATCGTCAAGTTACAAAAATATTATGCTACTGCTTTACCACCCGTTCGGAATGCCGTTCCTATGGAGAAGAACGGGCACGAAACTCCATGGCTGCTCTTTTTTTAAAATAGATCTTTTACATTTTTGAGCAATACATTGTTATAGGTATGTGAGAACAATGTAGGAACGGCTAATCAAACTTTAGCAGCAGGTCAAAAAAAAAAACAAAAAGTACTAACTAAGTATAAAATTACAGTTAATGGCTACATGGTTCCCACATTTACAAATTACTTATGTAAATGAAAATAAGAAGGAAGAAGAGAAATACAAAATCTTAATAGTCTGCTCAAACAAGGTCATTTATATTCCTGAGGAGCCGGACCAGCATCCAACCAAGCATTTTTATCCTTAAGATAAGCATCTAGTGTATAGTATGCCTTCTTACATAGCGTACGTTTTATGCACGCTTTGAATTTATTTTCACTAAGTTCGGTAATGTCAGAGTGTATTTTATTATAAAATTTAACACAATACCCCATGAAAGATGTGTGAATCCTTGCTAGTCGAAAGTGTGGTTGATCTAATTTGTTTCTATTTCTTGTATTATAACGATGTTGATCACCGAGCCTTTTAAAGAGAAATAAATTTTTCCTAACATACATAATGTTTTCATAAATATATTGGCATGGTACTGTCAAAATATTAGTTTCCTTAAATAATTCTCTTAGGGATTCGCGACCGCCCAAATTATAGATGGCCCTAATAGCCCGCTTTTGTAAAATGAAAACCGATTCTATGTCAGCTGCTCTCCCCCACAATAGTATTCCATAGGACATAACACTATGGAAGTAGCTGAAATAAACTATTCTTGCGGTGTTCACATCGGTTAGTTGCCGAATTTTCCTAACAGCGTAGGCAGCGGAACTAAGTCGTCCCACTAAGACTCTGATATGAGGACCCCACTGTAACTTAGAGTCGAGCGTTATCCCTAAGAAAACCGTGTCGTTAACAAATTCAAGCTTCTCATTATTCAGTACTACATCGCAATCACTACTTTTGACATTTGGTAAAGAAAACCTTATACATTTAGTTTTCTTGCTATTTAACGCTAAGTTATTAATAGTAAACCAGTTATGTACCTGAAGAATAGCGTCATTTACGTCGTCAAAATTATTTACATGTCGTCCCACTTTAAAAATCAAGGAGGTATCATCAGCAAATAACACTATCTTCATCTTATTTTGAATTATATGCGGTAGGTCATTTATATATACTAAAAACAGGAAAGGACCTAAAATCGATCCTTGCGGAACACCCATTTTTACTGCAGAGCCTAACGATTTAGTACCATTTATAAGAACACTTTGCCGTCTGTCTCCTAAATAAGATTTTACAAGATTAAGAGCATTATCTATAACACCGTAGTGCTCTAATTTAAGTAAAAGGACTTCATAATTGACGCAGTCAAATGCCTTTGAAAGATCACAGAAGACGCCAATAGCATCCTGTGAGTTCTCCCATGCATCATAGATATGCTTTATTAGGGTTACACCGGCGTCGGTTGTGCAACGTCCCTTGGTGAAACCATATTGTTGATCGTGCAGGATGTTATTTGCGTTAAAATGATGTAACATTTGTGTAAGCATTATCTTTTCAAACACTTTACTAAAAACTGGCAAGATAGAAACTGGCCTATAGTTGTTAGGATCTTTACTATTACCGGACTTAAAAAGCGGTATTACTTTACTGTACTTCATTAAATCCGGAAAGACTCCCTGATCTACACATTTATTAAAAATTAAAGCTAAATAAGGGGCTACAGTATCAATAATAGTTCTACATGCTTTCACAGACATTCCCCATAGATCTTCTGTTAGTTTAATTTTTATATCATTGAAAGCTTTAACAATAGTTCGGCCACTAATATGGTCAAACTTGAATTTAACAGGGCAATCAGCTATGTTTTTTTTAAGAAGTGAAATTGAGAGACGGGGGGAGCAGTTCAGAGATTCTGTTGTTTTTACAGGGATGTTAGTAAAAAACATTTCAAACTCCCGTGCTACCTCGGTATCTGAGCATATGAGACCGCGTGGAGTCTCCAGGGTATAATCTGTACTGCGCTGTTTCGTCTTCCCAGTTTCACTGTTAACTATTTTCCAGGTGGCCTTTATTTTATCATCGGCAGATTTTATTATTTTACTAATATATATGGCTTTAGCCGCCTGACATACTCTCCGAAACATTTTCGAATAATTTGAAACATACTGAGTGAAGGCTGGATCACTAGTCTGGACTTTTAGTTCATAAAGTTCAAATAACTTTTCCCTACTCTTACGAATTCCTCGTGTCGCCCAATCACTAAAAGTAAATTTAGGTTTGATAATTTTAGTTTTGAGTGGGAAAATATTATCAAACTCAGTGTGTACAATTGAAAAAAAATCTGAGTAAAATCTATTAGGATCAAAGTTACAACTGGGAGAACCTAATTTACTATTCAAAATGTTATTATATTTTTGCAAGTTCCCAGCTGTTACAACCCTACCTTTTATTTTTATATTTTTTAAAGTGGAGGTAGAATTGATGGCGATCGTTTGTCCACTATGATCTGATGGTAAATAATTAACAACCGCTTGATCTAAGTATTTACAACTACAAAAGATATTATCGATGCATGTGGCGGAAGTTGAAGTTATTCTAGTCGGTTCAAAAAATACATTTTTCAAATTAAACGATTTAAAAAGGCCTAACAGTCTATCACTATAACAAGTATGTTCCAAAATATTAATGTTAAAGTCACCACACACTATAATCGACTTCTTACTAACAAAGATTTTTTTCAACACATCTTCCATTACAGTTTCAAATGTATTAAAATTCTGAATGTGTGGGGGTCTGTAAACACTCAGTATGATGTGCTTATCCAGCTCAACACAAGAAATCTCGATAACTTGCTCAATCGAGAGCCCAACTATTTCCTTTCGTTCTCTTGACTTAATATTTTTCCTAATTAATATTAGTGTACCACCATGAAGCCTGGACTTGCGGCTATAACAACTTACGACCGAATAATTTTCATAGTTTATTAACATTTCATGTTCTTTAAGCCAATGTTCGCAAATACAAACAATATCATATCGCATTCTTTCTAAAAATAATTCAATTTCTAATGTTTTTGAAGCAAATCCTTGTATATTCTGATTAAATAATGTTAAAGTTCCAGGCCTCTCTTCCTTCTTATTATAATTATAATCTGTACATTTTTGTGAAACGCCAGAGATACGAGTACTAGGACGTATCTCTATTGTCAGTCTCGGTAGTTTAAACAGTCTATCACAGCATTATTAGAATTACTAGATAATACTGACTCGTCTCTTATTCTAGGCTTTGTTATATTACTTATAACAGAGTTAATATTATAGGCTAACAATGTAGCAATCATGTTTTTAGATTTTTTAGGAAGAAACATTGCTTCCTGAGTAAGTTTAAATCCACTAATAAACTTGTTAGTGTCAAAAAATAAAATATTGTCATTATGACATGATATCGTGTGCATTAAATTATTAATATACTGAATGCACTTATTATGCCCTTCTGAAAGAGAGTCAGAGTAAGGAAAGGCACATAGCATGAGTTTTCCTATATTTAGTTTTAATAAGGTGTCAACACCAACCACAATGTCCCTTTTCCTAATTCCAAAACTATTACCTAATAAAACAATTACAGTGGTTTCGCTATCAATTTCTGCTTGAGCTATTTTGTCTATTAATAAATCGAAAGGCAAGTTATTATAGCAGAAATTAGTTACATTATGACTAAGCTTATTACATAATAGTGAGCCGAAACCTATACCAAAACTATCTGAAAATATCAAAGTTTTGCTTTGACTTTTTTGTTTGGAACAGCTTTCTACCGGATGAGTTGACTCTGACAAAGGTAGATCATGCTGAGGTTGAGGAGATGACAAAGGGGCGCAGTTGCACGAGAGATTGTTAGTCAGCGACTCGTATCTCTCGGCATTGTACCGCACCAAGTCCATCAGTTCCCCGGCCTGCTGCATGTGCTCGCTTAGTTGATTTTGAGCAGCTTCATATTTATTAAAAATATCCTTCATAGTTATTTCCCTCAGAATCAACTCATCACGTAGATGCTGTGTATCTATATCATATACAGATTGACTGTACTCGAGATCCGTTGTACATGACTCTAATTGATTTACTAGTTGTGCACGCTCTTTCATAAGGCAAATATTTGTCTTAAAATATCTTTGCCTTTTCAATGCCTTCTTGGTTTTACGTATGACATTTTTGATTCTAATATATTTTTTTATCTTATTACTGCTTTTGAAAAGCGGACATATGTTGGAGTTGGTGTCGTCACCAGTCAAGTCAATAGTGATGGCTCGCGAGTCACACACAGCGCTGGACCCGCCACATACAACTAACTCATCATACAGGCTTTGGGTAGTAGCAGCCTGCTTACAAATTTGGATGGATTCCATCTCGGATATAGCCTGATGGGCTTCACTCAACTGAGTTTCGAGCTCAGTAATACGCTGCAGGGCCCGCCCGTGTGTGTGACTGCATTCTTCAAAGCCGGATACAATAGCACGGAGTTGATCATATTGATCAAGTATGTCCATATGTTGAACATGTAACTCCGCCAGTTCGTTCTTGAGGTTGGTGTTCTTGTCGATGATCTGCTTAACTTCCACCTCGCTGTCATCTCTCTCCTGTAGCAGTTGTTGGCAGAGGTTTTTGGAGGACTCCAGTTCTTTAAGAGTTGCTCTTAGTTTGTCCTCCATGTCACGGGTAGTTGCTCTGCGGGTCATCATTTTGTGATTATTTGGTGTTAATCTGGAAAGTGAAAATAAACCAGCAGAGTGATAATGTACAAACAGTTGGGTAAGCGACAGCTGTGAAGTAAAAATAAACAACAAGTTAGTAAATTGTTGAATTAGTAGATAGATTAAGAATTAAGATAAAAATAAAAATAAAAATAAAAATGTGGGTAGATAAGAATAATATAAGAAATTATTCAGGCAGAATACAATAATTGGATAGGACTATAAAGAATGTTGTGTCTTATAAATAAATAAGGATATTTGTGCAGTATTTTGTAGTGTAACAATGTCTGTGGCGATTCAGTAGTCGTCGCTTTCGTTTCCACCGTATGTCAAACAAAAGGAGACAAAACTATGCCAATATGTGTACTGGACGTAACTCACAAGAGTGAGTTGTGGTTTTTATATGTTGTGGAGTGGTTATAAAATTATAACAAAAGTAATAAAAACAATAATACTCCCCGTGAGAATTTCAAATTCTGTCCGTTTGTTCACTTTGTTAGGCTTGAGTACCAAAATAATAACAGAAATATATGGTGCGATTATGTTTTTAAGTCTGTCACACCTGATTATTATTTTCATGACACAAATTGGATAAAGTACTCTCAAGTTTTACCTATATTTTAGTACAAAAATTGTTATATCTGTGACTCTATACGACTGAAGAAGTTCTAGGATTCTAGGTCCCAGATATGAGAAATCTTTTCATCAATGACTTATCTGACCGAATCTGTCCGCGACTTTACTTCAGACGATTTTTTTTTTGCAAATATTGTAAGCGGCCAAGTCAGTCAAGGAAAAGCGATCCTCGTTAAGAATGATAAAAAAATGCACTTACGTCAGCCAAGAGATTTTTTTTCAAAGAACTTCACACCCACAATTTGGTTTTACCTCAGCACGTACGGCGCGGATCGCAAATAAACTACGCACACCCTGGTCACGTGTTCGGTTCGCGTGCGATATACGTGCTCCGAATAGGATTGTTCGATTTGACGTCATTTATGACGGCATAAAGGTACTCTGTGATGATTACCGAAAAAAACTTAAAATAAGTAGGCATTCTGACTAAAAGATTCATGGCGGAGTCAAAGGAACACCTTTACCCTAACGACGGTTGTCCATACGAAGCAACTTCTCCTTCACCCCTCCACTGGACTGGAGAAGTGGAATGCTGTCGCAGTCAATCTTATTTATCAAATCTGTATTACTATTGAGCTAAGACTTTTCCCAGAGAGCGATTTAAAAGCGGATCATCCGATGCCACATCTAGTGTAATGGCAGGTACTATGAATATCATCTCAAGATGCGCTATGAATGGAAACGTTGGACTTGGTTCCAACAGATCTCACAGCTTTTTAGCGATTTACAAAAGACTTGGCCTTATTTTTTGCAAGTATTGTTTTATCGTGGGTTAATATATTGTAATCTTTCAGACAAAATATACACGATAACATTATAACTCTGATTAATACTCGGAGATTGAGTTCAGATCCTCCACTCGGTGGTTCGTTAAATTTAATGATATTCCAAAACTTGGGCCGTCTCCACCCGAACTTGGCAATTTATTGCTAAACAAAAGAGGAAAACTTATTAATAAAGGTAAATAAGATTACTTATTTGGTGTTAGTACACAAATGTTTGTTTATGATGCTTAACATGGGAATTACTTAGATTACAAGACCTTTGAAACAATCATAAATTAGCATTTTTTTATCCAGTGTGAAATAACATGTACTACATTGTGTTTAGAAAACTATAAGTTTTTACAGAAAAAAAATCTTATGTTATTAAACATATTGGGGAAGAGGGACCCATCACTGACCCTCGGCTTGTCAACTTTCCCATTATAAACCAAACAAGTTGATTGATTATGGAAGAAGCCAAAAAAACCGAACTCCTGTAAGAAGTCAGTCCACAACCTGTCTGTCACGAGTGTCGGGAGCCTAATTAATATGCCATTCGCCGCGAAACGAAGCGAATCAAAAAAATTAATATCAATTAATATCAACAAAATTAATATAAAGTCTATTAAGTTTTAAATGGACGAAAATGTCTTATACATTTCAGGGTTTACCGGAAAAGGGAAGATTTTCCAGCCAGGCGGGTGGTATGCCCCAACGTACATTATCGGGATCTTGTATATATGATACGTGCTCCGAAAACTCTTATAGCGCGTTGCAGGATTTTATTGAGAATTGTTCTGAATGTCGTCTGCAGCGCCATCTATGTAGCTTGCGGCGAGGTTGAAGGGTAAAATATAAGTAATCCTCTTTCATGTATTCTCTTTTCTTAAGACTCTCTATTCTCTCTTACTCTTGGATCCACAGTGGTGACCAACAAACACGCCGAGGTTCAACCCTCGCCGGGTCACAGGGAAAAAAAACTTGCACTCGAAACTCTGTAATTAAAACCACAATCAATACAGAATTCCCTTTTACAAACACCTCAATACTCTCAGATACGGTATCAAGGGCTCGGCTCAGATCAGATCACGTCATTAGTGCCACAGATACACCACTCCAATTAACCCGTCTATCCGTACACTATCGCAGGTACTATAACGGGCTTTGATGTAGCCCTTTACGCTTAACATACTTTAATGATTTAGATACTTGCGCCAGCGTCGTCGGCGGCGCCGTGCGCTTGGCTCGACTTCCAACGCTGCAAATACTTGCATTGGAAACCGATCCTAGCATCGATAATAGTGGTTCGGTAAATCGGTAATAATAATGTACAATATTCTAAAGGGTCCATCGGTAGATAGCAAACGTCATATGCCCGAAAAAAATTATAAAATAATTTGGAATTTTTAAAGTGCTAATAATACTAAGTCCGCGATGAAACGGTACTGTCTCGCTTTCTCACTGAAAAATC
The DNA here is from genome assembly GCA_905404115.1 of Pheosia gnoma. Lineage (NCBI taxonomy): Eukaryota > Metazoa > Arthropoda > Insecta > Lepidoptera > Notodontidae > Pheosia > Pheosia gnoma. Next base: position 4,887,454 of record FR989918.1, on the reverse strand, counting down.
AAACACTGTATACACATACATTATATATATAGACATGATCGTTATCACCTACTTGTTAACCCCTTCGAATATTTTATAATATTTTTGTTAAGCCTTATAGTAATATAAATAAAGGGCGCAATCATGTTTACAAAAACATACTTGAACGTTCAAATAATTACTTTTTATGTAAATACGATTGTGCACCTAATTACATTATGAAGATAAGGATCTATATCCAATGCAAGTATTTTCAACCCTGGAAGCCGGGTCTACCGCGCGACTAGCAAGTACTTTCACACTTGCAAGTATTCACTCGTACCAGGGCCCTTCTTTGCAGCGAAGCCCTAGTTTTAAAACCTGGTAGCATCAATATGTTTCATCCCTACTAGGCACAATCCCCTCGGGGCCAGATCCAATAATGACTATTGCAACATGCGTCAGATACTGGCATGTAATTTGCACAGGATTGATGTTTCAACTGGGAACGATAGATATAATAGTTTGTAGCACGACGAAAAGACGATTTGACGAAAAGATGACTCCACAAAAGAATAGCTCGATGCGACGAAAAGATGACTAAGCGAAAAGATGGCTCGATGCGACGAAAAGATTACTAAGCGAAAAAATGGCTTGACATAACGAAAAGATGGCTCGACGCGACGAGAAGAAGCCTCGACGAAAATAAAGACGCCTTTCTCAAACGGTATATAAAGTAGTAGTTCTTTGTAGTCTTTTTGAAGATACATAGTTAACGGTAGTCATTCTACTGTAAATTAACTATAACATTAACAACACTTTGAAATTTCTAAACATCGATTTACCAAAAAAAAAATCCAATTGTAATACTGACTTCACATAATGAATACAAATGCAGGCTCAAGGTTTAGTATACCGTTTTTGAATCACGCCGTATAGGAGATATTTATATGACTCGTATGTAATCCGTGAAATTAACTATCACATTTAAATACAGCTTTGAAATTTCACATTTAATATCGCAATTTTTTTCGCAGAGGCGGGGCTAAGCGAAGCATGAGCGTGCTCACGCGAGCATTCATTCACGCCTGAGTGTGACAGAGCAAACGGTATTACCTACATGGTAGATAAGAGGGCAACACTGAATGTTTTTAGAACTGGCCACTTGTCTATATCTATACATATAAATAATAAAATAAATAAAATTGGAGTGTCTGTTTGTAATATTAAAATAACCGCTTTTTACTAAGTGCATTTGGATGTATACACGTTACCTATACCAAAACAACATTTTTTACAATTTTTGTCTGTCTGTCCGTCTGTCTGTCTGTCTGTCTGTTTGTTCCGGCTAATCTCTGAAATGGCTGGACCGATTTTGACGGGACTTTAACGGGTAACAAGGAGTAACTTAGGCTACTTTTATTTTAGAAAAAAAAAATAGGATCTCACGAAAAAAAAATAAAACCAATGTTGCAGCGCAGCGCCTGATTAAGTTTGATGGCAACAACCTGCAATGCGTCCCGCGGGCTCAGAATGGGCGAGCAGGCTGTTTTCAACGGTTCTCTTTGTTAAATACCACGTGGACGAAGTCGCGGGCAACAGCTAGTAAATGATATAATAAAGCCGGATTGTAGAATCCGTTCTTTTACAAAACGGTTAGGCGAGCTAGACTAGATTTAATTGACGCGTTTTGTAAAGCACCTAGCCGTTTTGTGAAAATGCGTTTAGCGGAAAAGAGAAGATCTACCAGCCAAGCGGGTGGTATGCCTGGCGGGCGGCCACTATGCCCCCACCGTTATTGTCGGGATCTTGTATATATGTTACGTGCATCGAAAACTTACATAGCGCGTTTCAGGATTGCATTGAGAATTGTCAATTGTTCTGAATGTCTGCAACTACATCTATGTAGCTTGTGGCGCGGTTGAAGAGGTCGCTACGAGTGGACTCCACAATCCGGCTGCTTTATATGACGTAAAACTACAGATAACTCAACTGACAGCATCCCTCGAAAGTCGTGTGAAGTCTGCGAGCCCGTACTTGCCCAGCGTGGTGTATAGCCTATACCCCTCGCATTGAAGGGCGGGCCGTGCCCAACCGTGTGACATTAAAAAAAAGGCAAGTAATATAATATGTTATATAATAAACCATTCTAAAGACATGTTCTTTGTATAGCGCTATAATCGCGTCTGGGGCGCTATTTAAACGAGATATATCTCGCTCCCTACACGTAGAGACCGTCCAAGCACAGAGTAGACTGCTAAATAAATTACGATGGTAATTAATCTTTTTTAACGTATAATTTCCCATAGTTATAAGTATTATGAGGATGTTAAGGGTACTGCAGGTTGTGTTCTATACATCTATACTAATATTATAAATGTGAAAGTTTGGATGGATGTTTGTTACTCTTTCACGCCAGAACGGCTGAACGGATCTGGATGAAATTTGGCACAGAGATAGATTATGGTCTAGAATAGCATATAGGCTACTTTTTATCCCGGTAAAATGTATGGTTCCCGTGGGATAGATTTGTTAAAATTTTCATAGAATACCAACAAATTCATTTTTTCATACATTTGATTCTGAGGCGGTACGAAGTTCGCCGGGACAGCTAGTATAGTACATACATATATGTGGTTGTGTGCGAATAAGACTTTTGCTTTGCGCAGTACTATATGACGTTTGATAATCTTATATAACGTTTATTAATTCGGGGATCATAATATAACAAGGTAGTGTTTGTTAATTTGTGAGTATAGATATAGGAGGTAATCTCCGGATCTGCTGAACCGATTCTGAGACCACTTTACTAATAGAAAGCTACATTATCCTTGTTTACTATAGGGTACACTTCATCGTGGGTGGGTGCGCGGGCAGGGGGTAGTTATTAATAAAGAGGAAATATATCAGCGAATACCTGAAACTCATAGATCTTTTCTTCCATGAAACAATGTTTATTAAAATGAAAATCCTCTGAGGATTGGTGCTCTGTGGGCACCGCAGCCGCCTCATTCAGGAAGCGAGCCGCTTATCTGCCAACTGACAACAAATTCGCCGCGCATTTTACATGACGAGATATTAAGCATATAAAATCCTCCTTGCATACTTGCTCAAAATTCATTCGCAAAAATGTAAATATTTGAGAAACGCTTGGAAAATTTTAATTTTTTTTTTTTGAGAATCGCTGGGAAGATTTAAATATGGATAGAGATCAGCGGCGGAATGTTGCATGGATGGACCACCAATCATGAGGTTCCATTTCCTGGCCTTGCAAAGTGTTATATACAATGATGTACAACGCGATTCGGAACAGGTATACAACCGTTTGGACGTGCGCGCTGCTTTAGCGCTTCTGTAATCATTATATGAAGTTAAAATTTCGATTAGTATGTTGGTCACAAAAAATAAACTTTTTCACCAAAAACGTAAATTTTAAAATCTGTGATCAATTAAAAAAAAATTCTGAATTGATTTCATAATTACATATGTACTAAAGAAGCGCAGGTTAAAGTTTCTTCGGAATCACGCTGTATATATAGTTATATTTGAAGACATTGCTTTAAACAGGGTGTAAAAAAATGAGGGAGGCGAGGGCGTTGTAGCGGGGTACTTCCATGCGCATGGTTTATGCAACCAAAATGTTTATATTTTAACTTTATATTTGATATTTTTTTTTTAATATTCGCCCTATGTTCCTTGAGTAACCATTTTTGGTTCTATAAGTACAATCATACGGGTAAAGTGTAATTTGATAATTTTGCCACACCCTGTGTAAGATGATAAGCCCGATAATCTTGATGCGAGTTTAATTTGTCAGAACACCTGAAAGTTTCTCACGGCCGTTAAGGCTGTAAGACAACGTACAATACTACTGAAACTCGATAACGATAACGATTTATCCAACATCAAATGAATAGGGGGGGGGGGGGGGGAATCTTTGAAAGATACCTTCGACACACTGTTGGAGAGGCTCCGGGATCTCTTAACGGAACGCACCGGTGCCCCTTTTGTGCCTCGCCCCCTCAGGGGCGACCCAACATACGATGTCCTGTCCAAATCTATTATCCCCAGACGAACACACCAACTATACGATCCCACACTAATGGAGTGGAGCAATGGAGTTGCTCAGAGCAATTTCTTTCCATTCAACTATTTGCAATCAACGATTTATGCTATATTTATTCGTAGTTTGCAATGTTTTCTTGATTACAATACATAGCTTTAGATCACTTTTGCATGGCAACACTGAGCTCTAGCTCCACAGCTTGCTACGGCAGTGTGGCTATACCATTTATACGAGAAGCCATCTATAGTTTGTTTAGTCCATGAGTATAAATGTAGGGGGTAATCTCCGGAACTACTGAGCCGATTCCGAAAATTGATTTACTAATGGGAAGCTACATTATTCCTGAGTGCTATAGGAAACGTTTCATCGACGTACCGCGGGCGGAGCTGTAGGCATAATCTAGTGTATATTAATAACACCAGCCCTTTTAATGTCTCACTGTTGGGCACGGGCCTCCCCTCAATGCGAGGGGGATTAGGCCATAGTCCACCACTCTGGCCTAGTGCGGGTTGGCGGACTTCACACGTCTTTCGAGGATGGATGCAGGTTTACTCGCGATGTTTTCCGTAACCGTTTACCTTAGTGATAATCATGGTTGAAACCTGCGATGCTCGTTATCGAGGCAAGCGTTCTACCAACTTGGCTATCACTGCTAGTGCTGCTAGTGTATATTAAAGTCACTCAAAACTCACGGGTACTATAGTAAACAAATAGTAAGGGATTTACGGCTCGTTTCAGCGGTAACATTTCTATAAAATGATAAGCCCAAATCCACACAAAGAGCTTCGACCGTTCCTCAGTCTTTGTACTTTAACGAAATTCGAGTTCTTGCTTCTGAGCTTCGAGTGAGAAGTTGTTCGTAAGCGTAACGTGTACTTCATAGTCTGCGTATTTGTATGGCAAACTTGACAGCGCGTCTAGCGGACGCTATATACATCTTATCCATGACTTAAATATAAACATTCGTGCTCAAAACGCTGGTACCCGGATTGAATTGTATTTGAACCCGGGACCCTACGTACAGAAAGCAGGCTCATTGCCAACTCTGCTCAATCACAGGTGAGTGAGCCAGTTAAGTCCCCACGTATTTACCAATACCGGGGCAAAAAGGTTCTGGAAGACATAGTGTAGGACGGCCCCCACAAGGTGGACCGATGATATCACACGCGTAGCAGGAAGCCGGTGGATGCGAGTGGCGGAGGACCGTGATGTGTGAAAACCATTGGGGGAGGCCTATGTCCAGCAGTGGACGTCTTTCGGCTGATAGATAGATAGTACTTACCGATCAATAAAATAAATAAATAAATATAGCCTTACGAACACACCAACTATACGGTCCCACTTT